>CM032328.1:3382423-4582423 GCA_019022515.1 Quercus aquifolioides
ATCTTCTAGAAAATAAGCCCCTATACCAGCCACTGAGGTAATACGATATGGCCCTTCCTAATTGGGCCCCAACTTTCCCCATGTGGGGTTTCTTGCAATTCCCACAACCTTCCTCAACACCAAGTCCCCAGGGGCCAATGGCCTTAATTTCACATTTGAGTCATACCCTTGTTTGAGCTTCTGTTGATAATATGCCAATTGAACTATAGCATTTTCCCTCCATTCTTTGATTAAATCCAGACTCTTCTCTAGCAAGTTGTCATTACTATCTGGAGTGAAAAAACTTGTGCTCAATGTTGGGAATCAGGTCTCCAAAGGAATCATGACCTCGGCCTTATAAGGCGTTGAGAAGGGGGTCACCCCTGTTGACCTACAAGGGGTGGTCCGATATGTCCAAAGGACATGGGGCAGCTCTTCCACCCACCTGCCTTTTGCGTCATCTAGCCTCTTCTTGAGCCTATTTACTATGGCCTTATTGACAGCCTCGGCCTGCCTATTCCCCTGCGGATAGGCTAGAGTGGAGTACCTATTCTTGATCCCTAATTTACAACAGTACCTCCTAAAGGCTTTACTATCGAATTGAAGCCCATTGTCCGAGATGAGGGTGTGAGGGATCCTAAACCAAGTGACAATATTTTTCCAGAAAAATCTCTTGGCATCCACGTCTCTGATATTTGCCAGAGGCTCGACTTCAACCTATTTGGTGAAGTAATCAGTGCCGACCAACAGCCACCTCCTATTTCCTGCTACTTTAGGGAAGGGGCTCACAATATCCAAGCCCCATCAATCATAGGGCCAAGGGCTGGACAAAAGGTTGAGAACACGCCCTGGCCGATAGATATTTGGGGTGTATCTCTGACATTGGTCACACTTCTTTACATATTCTTGGGCTTTTTTTTTTGCATATTTGGCCACTAATACCCTTGGGTGAGGGCTTTGTGAGACAGTGATCTACCCCTTGTATGGCTTTTGCATATCCCTTCATGTAGCTCTTTTAAGAGTGGTTCCACTGCCTCAGGATGAATGCACAACAGATATGGCTCAGAAAATGAGCGCTTGTATAACTTTTGATCCTTGGACAGCCAGAATCCAGGAGCTTTTCTTTGCACTTTGTCAACTTCTCCCTTCTCCTCGGGCAAGATGTCATCCTTAAGAAATAACACAATAGAATCCATCCAACTGGGGCCCACCCTAATTTGGTGGATAAGGACCCTCTCCTCCTTCATCTCAGTAGGCTTGCCTAGATATTCAACCAGGATAACCCGAGGTAAAGTCTGCGCCGAGGAGATTGCAAGAGTGGCGAGAGAGTCAGCATGCGTGTTTCTGCTTCAGTAGAGAAAAATTTATTATTATTATTATTATGCAAAACACACTATTTTTAACAAAAACAATTGACTTGCTGTGTTAATGTAAAAAGTAAAAACATTTACAAGTTGGAAGCTATTTTTAAAATAAAATTTTAATTTATGGTGTTCATTTCTAATAATAGTGCTCTTTATTATTAGATCAAAATACCAATCAATTTTTAGTGTAGATGAGATCGAATTGAACTCCAAATATTTTATTCAATAATTGGAGACTATTAATTAAGTTAATTAAAACTCACATTTAGAAGCTAATTTTAAATATAATAAGAAAAAGTAAGTTTTGCCTTTTTCATTTGTATCAAGACTCACGAGGCAAATAATATATATATATATATATATTTTGTTAGTGAAATCTTGGGAAGGTAGGGGATCAATTGGCCATTTGGTATGACATTTTAAGCAATAGTTTTCAGTTTTTAAACAACATTGCATGTATTTTCACATACTTTTTCCCCCACATGTATTTCCAATAAATACAAACAATGTTATTAGAACAACGTTACCAAACGGGCCCCAATTGTCTCCCATCCCCCGCGTGCGCCTTTTGCCTCCGACCTTGTTAACAAGTGTTCGATTTGAGTACGTAATAATCAACCTTGTCTTTAAAATAGCTAGCAACATTATAATTAATTAATTGGAATCTAGATGTTTAATATCGCTTGTTTCATATATTAGATTTCATGCAATTCATCCATTCAATATCCAGATGTGAGAAATACATATACATAAAAGAAACTGATTTTAAAGAGGTGAAAATTTTTTAGTGTCACCTAGAAAATGAAAAGAAATAATATGAGTTTATATATATGTTCATGGGCTAGACATTATGTTAGGCTTAGGCATGTGTGTATTGCGCCCTCTTGTCCAAATAACATTTTTTTTTTTTTTTTTTTTTTTTGAGTAAGTATGTACACGTTAGTTTCTCCTTAACACTGTATACAAAGTCTCTCATTCATAAAACTACTTTTTACATTATCTTTTTTTGGTAAGAACTTTTTACATTATCATTGTATTTATAGCATCTCATTCATAAAACTCCTTTTTTACGGAGAAACTTTTCAAGAGAAAATATTTTAGAGAAAATATTTTTGTACATATATCTGCATAGACCATAAAGTCAAGGAGATATATATTGTTTATTTCGTTGTGCACAGAGAATAGAATGCTTCTACATGTTGATCATTTTATCCTATAAGACAGAAGTCTGTAAGTGTCTAAACACCACTGATTGCTGTAAGGACCGACTGACCCGGGTTTTCATGAGCGTTGGCGGGTCCTAGAGTGCCTCTCAAGGTGTCTAAACACCACTAATTATGTGAGAGATAAAAAATGTTTTAAGAAAATTGTGTCAAATATAGGACTTGATCTGTTTTGCATTATTCATTATTCATGCATCTAGTCTATGAGTTATTTAATTATTTCACAGTTTTAGTCTATTTATTGTCTTTAAATATTGAATCTATTTGAGTTCTTCTTTATGATTAGATCCATATGTTTTTATTTATATAATTACACAAGTAATTTGTCCTGCTCAAACGCTAAAATATATATATATATATATATATATATTTTTTTTTTTTTCCAGAACAATTTTGCTAATGGTCTCTCCCAGGGCCACCTTTTTATTATTATTATTATTATTATTTTAATCTTTTGAGAATGTCCAAGGGCCACCTTGATATGGTATTATTCTAAGTTTTTCTAATATGTGAAATCAATTCTTACCTAACATCCTACGACTAAAATAATCTTGCAGAATAGCCAACCCATAGAAGACGAGAACGAAGATTCCTCGAACATGCAGTGCTTGGCCCACAGAGGCACACCTCCAATCATTTCCCTGTAAGCATAACAATATTTCCCACCAGAATTAGGAAACTGATATATGACCAAACAAAAACGAGGGACGATGGTGACGAGCGTAGAGAACGCAGGTTAACTTTTGACATTCTGCGCTAAACGCATCTTGCCTTTGTGAACACCACCACAATTCCTCACAAAAGTTCGTAACCGGTCACGATTCATGTGTCTTATCTTCTTTTTTTGAATTGAGATGAAGTTCACTATTTTTTCTTCTTAACTTTTGTCTCTTTTAACTTTTCTCTTTCACATTAAACGTTAATATTACTCTCTCTCTCTCTCTCTCTCTCTCTATATATATATATATATATAAGTTGGGTTCAAGTTACACCTAATGTATCTCTAAACAATGTTATACTACCCAATAACTTGTTATAGAGTTCATTTTTTGAGAACCCTGCCATTAAATTACATGTTTTATATATTTTTAACATTTTTGCCAATTTTCATGTCAATTAGATATTATTTACTATTCAATCCATAAACTCGTCTTTTATACATTATTTTAAATTACAAAAATTTGAATTTAAACAATTGATAGATAACACGACTATTAATTTTTTATCACAATGAAAATTTGTAAGCATAAAGAATATACGAAAATAATATAATCTAACAGTAAATTTGTCAAAATTTGCATATAATTAAAAAATAGGCAAAAATGCAAAACTGACCCTTTAACTTTCAGTCTTTTTCATTTCAGTCCTCTAACTTTCAGTTTTGTCATTTCAGTCCTCTAACTTTCAATTGTTGTCAATTTGGTATTCCGTTAAATTCCAGTTATGTCCTGCCGTTAATTGAGCCAAAACGACGTCGTTTTGGCTTTTTTTTTTTTTTTTTTTTTAATTTTTAAATATTAAAAGAAAATTTAAAAAAAAAACTGATTTAAAAAAAAAAAAAAAAAAAAAAACCATTTCAGAACCAACTCATCAGAAAATTCAACACAATCAACGCAACGTAGCTCTAAACTAAATATCATTTCATCAAAAATCAAATCCAAATTAACCAAAACCAAAGAGAGAAAGAGAGAGGATAGAGAATCGAACCTCGAAGGAGAGGAGAACGACTTCGAGGTTCGATTCTCTATCCTCACATACGGCACACTGAAGCGAGGTTTTCCGAACCATGGCCTAATGCAATCCCTGATAGACCAGAACGACGCCATTTTCCTGGGCACCCACGTGACCCTACACTCCTACCCACTCGTGTGCAGACCCAACGGTATCCCATACCTGATCAACCTCACCGGGTCGGGTCACCGGGTCAAGGGCGAGCTCTACTCTGTGTCAACCCGCGGACTCGGCTGCCTAAATGAGCTGGAGGGCAGCGCCCTCGGCCACTACGAGCGGCTCCCCATTCAGACTCAGGCTGAGGCCGAGGCAGAGGCGGAGGCGTACTTCGCGCACTGTAGCTTTGGGGAGGAGCTGTGGGAGAAGAATGGGAGAGAGGGGTTGAGTGAGTACACAGAGAGAGAGGCGAGTGGGTTTGTGAGAAGAGAGGATAGGCCTAAGGATTGGAGTTTTGTTGATGAGGTGCGTTTCTTTTTGTCATCTTCTTCCTCTGATCCAAAATGATGTGTTGGTTTCTGAAATGGTTTTTTTCTTTTTCTTTTTTTAATATCAGTTTTTTTTTTTAAAATTTTCTTCTAATTCCGAAATTTATTAATAAAAAAAAGAGTCAAAACGACGTCGTTTTGACTCAATTAACGGTAGAATATAACTGGAGTTTAACGGAGTACCAAATTGACAACAATTAAAAGTTAGAGGACTGAAATGACAAAACTGAAAGTTAAAGAACTGAAATGAAAAAGACTGAAAGTTAAAGGGTCAGTTTTGCATTTTTGCCTAAAAAATATTTAGTGGTATAACATTGCTGATATTTATTAAAATACATTAGTTTGGATTAATATTATTTTATTGATAGATAATAATAAAGTATTTATCTTTATCTATTTGGAAGTTTATATTATAAAAATCCAAATATGGACAATGAAAAAGGAACTGTCATCAATTTTTAAGTTATAAATTGTCAGGTAATCTATCATGGAGTTTTGGACTTTCTCAAAATAGTTCATTTATCAAATTAGGAAGTCTCAGTTCTCTCGAAGCAACCAAGCAAAAAATTAATATTCATATCATTATTTTAAAATTATTACTACAGTTTATGAGTCCCTATTAATCAAAATATCTAATGTATGTTATACTTGTGAAGGACTAAAAATAATTTCATATAAATAACTAAATAAGTGAGATTTGACTATGAAATCATTTTGTTTTTGATAATCGACTATGAAATAATTGAAACGCTGATTGATGTGAAAAAAAAAATTAATATATATATATAAAAATATGATGAATATGTTTTTTCTTATTTTTGGGAGCATATGTATTATTCTTTTGTGGGTTATTTTGCAGTAAAATACAATATTCACATAAATGACCTTTAATTACTTAGATGGGTCTCAAATACTTTAGATGTATATTGCCCACCCTTAATTAATTGACAAGTGTTACATCCATGGCAATTTCAAAACATATTCACAACATACTTATAAGTGCTTGTGATGTGTGGGGCATAAGGGCTGGAGTTCAAGTCTTCAAGAGGGAGTTTCACACACATATACACTTAGATTAGGTTAGAGTATAATTTTTATTTTGTAAAAAAAAAAAAAAAAAAAAAAAAAAACTTTCACAATAAATCATAAGTGATAAGTTCTAATTGATTATAATTTGAATCCACAACCTTTTTTTTAAAAAGAAATTTATTACTTAAATTATTTTTTTACTCACTAATTAATTAACTCAAATCCGATTACGTCATTGGTTTCTAATAAGAATTGGTAGTACCATTAAGTTTTTCATGTAACATTTTTGTTTGTAGTATAATTAATAAGCAGAAGTATCTTCTAAATTAAAATAAAATTAGCAGATAAAACCAAGTAGATGATCAGCGGTTTGTGCATGGCGGGCGAAACCAAGTAGCTCCGTCCAAGCTCAATGATTAAACCATTAATTAATTGTATTCAAAAAGAAGTTGTATGACTTGCTTTTTAAAATGATTTTGTTTCTTGAGTTTTTCCTGAAATGGATTCCAGTTTTCCCTATATTTGACCTAAATCAATGCTTTCGACAAGTCATATGGTAAACGTCTGCTTGAATATCTTGAGACATGCTTTTTTTTTTTTGACTATCTTGAGACATGCTTATTCAAAAGTTGCCGAGTATATATTGACGATGAATAGTACTAGAAGACCACGTTTCCCTTGTGGTATTCAAGTTGTCGAGTATATATTGACGATGAATAGTATATATTTCTTAGGTTATTTTATTTACGGAAAATCACAAAAACACAATTTATGGTTTGGATGAATTTCAAATAAACCCTAAAAGTCTTGCAATGTACCAAATTGACCATTCTTACTTACTACTTTATTTTGGTAATTCAGCTTTCTTCATTTAAGAAAAAAATTATAGCTAGGGAATAACCGAAATAGGGAACCTCCCTGCTACAATCAACCAAATTAATTACAATCCAGCTATAGTAACAAAAACAAGCCAAATCATATAGCAGTACGTGTAAAAGTACATTCAAAGCTTAACAACCTCCTTATACTATATTCAAAGCTAAAAAGATAAAAATGAGACAAAACAGCACATCTGAGCTTGGTTACATGACTTCATAAAAAAAGAAAAAATAACATTATTACATGACCACTTCATTATTTTATGTGTGTTTATATATATATATATATGTGTGTGTGTGTATATGTATATATAATTTTTTTAAAAATTTTAAATTTTAAATTAATAAAATAGTCAAATAAAACAGATTTAAAAGATTAAAAAAAAAAAAAACTATTTGGCTAATAAGAAAATCAAAGGAAAATTAAAGCAATAATTTTTTTGAATTCCACTACAGTAATTGAATCTTTATTACTATGATACTAAGATTTAATCGTGATAAATTACTATAAAAGATTACCAATCAAACACACAAAAAACAATTACAAGGAACAAAGGAAAAAATTACATATTTTTCCTTGGAAAATTACTAGACACTCTTGGAATACAGTCATATGGTGTTCTTCCTATCACATTCATGATAAACTCAACCATAAATTTAATTAGTAAGACGTATCATAAATGTGAGAGTAGAGAGTACTATGTCATCATACATCAATATTGTCCTTTTCTATGGTTCAAACTAACATAGCCAACATCAAATTAGCGAGTAGACCCAAATCAAAACCCATAAATTTTCTTTTCCTTCATTTATTTTCCTCCATTTTTATGGCCAAAAAAAAAAATTATTCTCACAAAATTCCACCAAATCTAATATAAACAAAAAACCTTCAAATGCAAAAGCACTCAACTCTACCACAAAGCTCAACAGTACATCTACATGTAGTACTGTATCCACAAAATCCAACACCTCAACAATCTATCAAACATGTCACCGATTTGATAGTTTTCCACCCATTGATCTATCGCCTATAACCCATTCGAATACTTTCAAAGATTTAAACTCAAAGGAGGGGGTGTCATTTTTCATAGTTTGGATAAGAAAATTTTGTTAATGAAATAACATTTTGAGAGGGCATATACTTAACTGTTGCATTTATATAGACTTTAAGGGAGAGTGACATTTTATGAAATGTTGAAAAGAGCGTAATTTTGTAAAACCTCTAGGGAGGGTTATCAAGGTTGTAAAGATCAGAGAAGGAAGAAAAAACAAAAGAAAGTAAAGAAAGAAGAAAATTGAACTCAACGATAAGATGAGTGATTAAATGATAGAAGGCAATAAAGCATAGTTATCTGTGCTACAAGTAGTTTAGGAACTTATTTATCTTTGCTTGTAAACACACGTGCTATAACAGATTATCACACATGCTGTAATTGATTCCTTATTAGTTGGTAAGTTAGTTTTGCTCTATTTTGTATAAACCCATAGATTATGTACAGATTCATTCAATCAATTGAATACAAAGAATTTCACAATATTTTTCTCTCTAGCTCTCAATCTCTCTTCTCTGCAACTCTCAAATTTCTTCATTCTCTGTTTTAGTGCTTTCTTACATGGTATCAAAGCTCAAGCTTTTTTCAATGGCGTTGAATCCTGAAACCAATTCATCTTCTTTTTCTTCTCAGCGAGAACTTTCACCATTGGAAGAGCCTCGAAGTCCATTTTTTTTGCACCATGGTAAAACACCTAGTGCGATTCTGGTTTCTCAACCTCTAACTGAGGATGATTACCCTACTTGGGCTAGACCTATGAGGATGGCCTTGGATGCTAAAAGCAAGCTTGGATTTGTTGATGGTTCTGTCAGTGCTTCAATGGCAGTCACACCACTCAAGAAACAAGCTTGGTCGAAGTGTAATTAATGATTTCCTCTTGGATCTTGAATTCAGTTTCACCTCATATCATTGCTAGTGTCATTTATAGAGACATAGCCTTTGAGGTGTGGAATATATGCTCTCAAGAATAGTTTTTCTCAGGCCAATGGACCAAGGATTTCACAACTTCGGAAGCAAATTTCCACTGTGATGCAAGGAGATTCAACAGTGACAAGCTTCTTCACTAGTCTTCAAGCTTCTTGGGATCAATTGCTGAATTTTAGGTCTTTACCATGTTGCTCATGTGGTAAATGCACTTGTGGTGTGAATGATAAAATCACCAATTTTCAACATCAAGATTCAGTCATGTAGTCCTCAATGGATTGAATGACTTTTATTCACAAGTTAGAACTTAGATTCTTATGATGGAGCCTATTCCTTTGATGGATAAGGCTTTTTCTTTGGAAATTCAAGAGGAAAGGCAAAGGTCTTTGGGATTCAATGGGTCCGTTTGGATTGAACTTATTGTTGCTGAAACTAAAAACTGAAAACACTGTAGCAAAATAATTTTTAAATATGTAAATAGTATCGTGGGACCCATTTTTAATGAAAAAATTGATAAAAAATGAAATTTGTGGGTCCATGAACAGTGCACAAATGCACTGTTCATGAACAAAAGTCAACAAGTGCGGCTACTGTTCATGTGAACAGTAGCGCACAGTTCCGTTTGCTCCCTCTCACGCCTGAAAAAAAAAAAAAAAAAAAAAAAAAAAAAAAAAAAAAAAAAAAAAAAAAAAAGGTCAAAACGTGAAATGCAAAACGCGCCGTGAGAATAATCTCACCCCAAACGCTCACAATGTTAATTCTTCAGTTGAATCCACTGCACTTGCTATCAAGAATCAAGGATTCAATCAAAGCTCTTTTTTTTTTTTCTTTTTTTTTTTTAGCAACAATGGCAAGAACTTTAAGCAGAACATTAGAAAGGGAAGACCTATGTGCAGCCATTATGGAAAGGTTGGTCACATCATGGAGAATTGCTACAAACTAGTTGGCTATCCACCAGGCTACAAGTAGAAGGGAAGGGTAGCTATGGCCAATCAGGTCCTTATTGAAGGTGATCAAGGCCAATCTAAAGTTGCACATCAGACCAATACTTTCCCTTTCACTTTAGAGCAGTGTTAGCAGTTGCTTTCCATGTTGAATTCTCATGCATCCTCATTTGGTTCCAATGATGCTACGCACTCAGTCAATTCTACTCTATCAGGTAACTCTTGTGATATTTTTCAAGATTCTGTATGTCTAAGTATGCAACATTCAATCTTTGCTGTTAATCCTGCAAACAAGACAGTTTATGGTAATGAAACTTGGGTTCTTGACACTGGAGCTACAAACCATATAGTTCACTCAATAACCTTGTTTACAAAAATTATTAGTTCTATTTCTACCTTTGTTCAATTGCCTAAGGGTGAAATGTTACTATCCCACATATAGGTACAATTCAAGTAACATCTACTTTGGTTCTTGAAAATGTACTATGTGTTCCTTCTTTCTCCTTTAGCTTGATTTCAGTTAGTCAATTCTTCTTTCTCCTTTAGCTTGATTTCAGTTAGTCAATTAACTAAGTCCCTATCATGTCGCCTTGTGTTTCTTTCCAATTTTTGTTTCATACAGGACCTTTCTTGTTAGAGAATGATTGGAGTGGGTAAACTGCATAATAATCTCTACTTGCTACAGTCCTCAACATTTTGCAAATCTGTTTTAGAGGCTTCCTCCATTCTAGAGTTTGTTTTTAAGTCTTTTGTTAATTCAGTTTCAGATATCCCTGTTGTTACTAAGCCATATCTTTGGCATCTTAAATTAGGTCTTGTATCAGACAATAAACTTCATAGTTTACATCATTGTCTTCCTGATGTAACTGTCTTTCATAGCAATAAAGATTGTGTTCTTTGTCCCATTGCTAAGCAGAAAAGACTGCCTTTTCCTTTCCTTAATCATTTGTCTAATAATGCTTTTGATCTCATACATTGTGATGTTTGGGGGCCATTTGCTAAGCTTAGTCATGATAGTTTTAGATATTTTCTTACTATTGTGGATGATGCCACTAGATCAACATGGGTATAT
Organism: Quercus aquifolioides; assembly: GCA_019022515.1. Lineage (NCBI taxonomy): Eukaryota > Viridiplantae > Streptophyta > Magnoliopsida > Fagales > Fagaceae > Quercus > Quercus aquifolioides. Next base: position 3,393,105 of record CM032328.1, read on the forward strand.
CTCATGAAATCAAAATATGAAACCAGGCCTTTATTGATTTCTTTTTAGGCATAAATGCACTTTTAGTCCTTACATTTTGGGCCTATTCGCATTTTGGTCCCTAAATTGATTTCGTTCCTATTGTTGTCCCTATTTTTAAAAAATCGTTTCTATTTTAGTCCCTGCCATCATCCAAGTAACGGAACCTTATTACGTGGTAGATGGAGTGCCCTGGTTGTTGACGTGGTGCTGATGTGGCACTGACATGGCATTAAAATATTATTAAGAAAAATTATTTGGCTTTTTCAATGCCATGTCAGCATTTTAATTTTTTTTAATTTCAGATTAAAAAATTTTCAATTTAAACTGAAAAAATTAAAAAAAAAAAAAAACTTTACAGTTTTAAAGATTGAGAAAAAAAAATTTAGAGCAATTATTTCAATTTTTCTTGAACTTTTTTAAGAAACAAACACTAAATTAACACTATTCACGCTCTATGTTGGCGTTTTTGTTTTTGTGTTTGTATCTATTTCATTTTATTCTTTCTTTTAAGATAAACCAAAACAGTAAAATCAAAACAAAAATAAATTAATAAATATCCCAAACAACATCAGTTAGAGATGCGTACTTATAGTGCTAAAAAACCCAAATTAGTTTGTGTGTTTGTGTGGCATTTGTCTCTCTTAGTCTCTATCTCTCTTGATCTAAGACGACTTGCTCTCAGATTGGGTTGGTTGAAAAATATCCCAAACCACGGCTGAGAAAAAGAAGAGGGAAGAAGATCGGCCTAGAAGAATTAGAAGAGGAGATCGGTGGTAGTGTGTTTGGTGACTAAAACTGTCTGTGGGTTTCATGGCTAAGATTGGTAGAATCAGAAAAAAGAAATTGTGGCTGTTTGGGCTGACGCAGTGGGTTTCACGGTGGTGGCTCCCGAAATGGAGGACCTCTAACGAGCTTGGGTGGCGTGACATCAGGTTTGATATGGGTTTTTGGCCGTGGGAGTTGCGATGGGTTTCAGGTTTCTGTCACAAGTTAGAACCTCCTCTGATCATCTAGTGGAAAAAGTTGTTGAGAATTGTGAAACTGTCATTTTTCTCTCTTTTTTGATCAACGATGGTGGTAGTGGGTTTGGTGACTTTGTGGGCGTGGGTTTGTTGACTGATCGATGGGTTTGATTGTGAGAACGTGAAGTTTGATTTTTCTGGTTTCGGGTTGTTGATGATTTTTCTAGGTTCATGGGTTTGATTTTTCTAGTTTCGGGTTGTTGATGATTTTTTTGGGTTCATGGGTTTGATTAATGAAAGCTCGGAAATGTGTCGAAAACACATGAGCAGTTTAGACCCCCAAATTAAAGTTACGACTTGATTGATTTTACACTAACTTAGTACTAAGTGCGGAATAGTGTAAACACAAGCATATAAGCACAACAACTACTCTAATCCATATTTAAAGCAACACAGCAGTAAAAATGAAATGAACAAGAGTAGGGAAGAGAGATGCTAACACAGATAACACCGAGACGTGTTATCGAAGAGGAAACCAAAGAACTCGGTGAAAAACCTCTTCGCCGCCCTCCAAGCGGAAATCGATCCACTAGACAATCAGTTGGGATACATGGGTTAGCAAGAGACCCTCCAAGCCTAATCTACCCGATGTACCTAAGCCCTCCAAGCTCCTACTCCAACAAGGCTTCTCGGAACCGTGTCTTATCTTAGTTCTCTGGATTCCGCAACAAGCTTCATGTTACATCTGCCATCATCGGCTTCTTCCAATGCTTCCCAGTAGCACAAAAACGTCACTTCACACTCTAAAAGGGTATGGTAAGTGTTTGGGCTATCAACCTCTCAATGATATGGAAATGGAGAGGTAGGAGATGAGGAAATTCCCAAAATAAATGTGTAGATGATTGTGGGTATAACAATCTCTAACTCTTAGGGTGTTTGGCTAGGGTTTTCTCTCAGAGGCTCTCCTTTCAATTGTGGGTAATGTGGGTAGTAATAGTGTGGGTACAGAAAGTGTGAATCAGATTGGACAGGCTGGCAGAACAGAATACCTCGCGGGTGTCTCGCGGGAAGGCCTTACCCTCGAGATACTCGCGAGACACAGCTGTCTCCACCTGGCCTGACTCTTTGCATTCCAGCATGTGCAGGACATGTGTATCACTTCGCAGGAAGCTAAGTCGCAAGATACCCGCGAGAAATCTTCAATCTTCAAATGCTTGAGTCTTCACATTCTCTCTCTCTAACACACAACCCTTACAATGAAATCCCACAACAAATACAGGGTACAACAGATTGAATATAATTACAATCAAATTTGGCACGGAATATAAGCCAACAAAACATATAGTTGTAAATAATAACTTTACAATCTCCCCATTTGGCTATTCTGTGACAAAACCCCTAAAACATACTCTAGACTTAAACGTGAGTTTGGGAACATTGGCAAAACTCACTCACACCTAATCTAGAAACTGTGAAGCTTTTGAACCATAATGACAAGTATCTCCTGAAACACAACAACACAATAAGTTCATGGTTATGTAGAAAACTTGTAATGAAAAATGGAACAAGCACAATGCGACCAAGCAGAATGGAATAACATACTAGACCATGGCTTGACCAAACACGCAATCACTATACAATAGTGATCACAATGCTCATTCACATAAGGAATGAACATCCGGACATTCAAGCTAATAAGCTTAATTGCAAACTAACATTTGCATGTCCAACACTCAACCAATGCATAAAAATATATATGCATCTAGGAACAATCCTACATGGGCACAAGAGTGAGGTACTTAAGACATAATAGCAATATCTTAAAAGTACAAAAGAAATGCTACAAAAGCATTGAGAGAATCACAAATTAAACAGAAATAAAACTGAGATTAAACCAGAGTATTTAAGTTTAAAACATAAGCAATAAAAACAGTAAGCATAAAACAGCAGTTATAAAAACTAAAATAAACAAAGGTAAACCGTTTATGAACCAATAACCAATGCTTATAAGTCTAAAACTATGCTCCCCCTAACACTGTGCAAGCTCTTCCTCAGCTCCCCCTCAAAAATTTCTCCTCCTTTTTGACCAGAATGGCCAAAGAGGCTAAAATTGATCTGACTCTGAATCTGAGCCCTGCTCCATAGACAAGTCTTGTATCTGTGAAGACAATGCAATGATTTTTCCTTGGAGGTATGCAAACTGGGTCGCGGTGTGATGCACATGGGAATCAAGCACTGCAGACATCTGGTCCATTTTAGCTAGTAAGAGATCAAGTTTGCTCAAGCCTTGTGTTGGAGCCGAAGATGATGGCTGATCCGCGGCCTTTGGAGCAGAAGTGAACCTGTCAATCTCCTCCTCTGTATCTCCACCCTCGTCCTGCTCAACACGTGGTGGTGGTATGGTATGCACACCAGTCTTGGAGCCTTTTATGTGTGTTGTGCTCCTAGTCAATGTATGACCACCAATGGGGTAGCCCCTCTGAACTGCTGCGAGGCCACTGGGAAGTTTGAGCTTTGCTTTTGCAATCAAGCCCATGATCAGAGAGGGAAACGACATTACAGTCCTTGTATTCTGCTTTGTAATGCTTTTCTTTAGGACATGGATGATATGGCCACAAATGTCTATCTCCTTATGGGTAAAGAGATCATACATGAATCTTGTTCTTGGAGCAGATAGTGTGGTGAGGTTGCTGACCGGATACAAATTATGAATCATCACATAACTCAGTGTCCTCATTTCCGGAGAAAATTTGATTGTGTTCATGGATGATTTCTTCGGTTCACCACCAAGAATTCTAATAATCTCATCAGTAGAGCCCAATCTGTCCTCATATGCAATTGTAATCGGCTGAGATGGAGGACGAATTTCCAAAAAATCTTGGATGATCTCTCTAGTAATCACAAATTCTTTGTGCCTTACCCAGCACTCGATACGATCTTCGTTGACAGTTGCATTTGAGAAAAAATCCTTGATTATCTCAGAATAAACAACCCCAACTGGATTCAACAGCTTGGTACAAGTTCTATCTTTAAACACTTCAGGGATGAATGTGTCCTCAAGAGTTTCCAACTGAACCACCCTTTCCATGATGATCGTCTTGTCCTTGTAGCAGTCATTATACTTCATATCTACTTCAGCAGACTTGAAATGATCAGAATCAATGCGTGCACGCTTTGAAGTTGGTTTCTTTGTAGCTGCATGCTTGGTTGGAGCCATCTGCATAACAACAGAACCAAAAAAGAACCAAGTACCCAAAGCACAAAAAGAACATAAAACTTGATTAGATTCAAGTTAGTTCCAAAACAGAGGTAAAATTAGCCTAAAACGGAGCATAATCAACTCTAAACAACATGCTAAACACAAAAAAATAGACACAATGCATGAAAATAAGTAACTGTGCATGTGTGTGCGTCTGTGTGCATGTGCTGATGCATGTGTGTGCAGCATGAGATACATGAGGGGTGCCTAGGTGTGTGCCTAGTGTGTGCATGGCATGGCATTGAGGCACAAAATGGGCAAAGTGTGTAAAACACATAGCCATTGACAAAAGCATGAAAGACCTAGAAACATGATTGGAACTAAGTTTAGTCCAATTCATCACACAAATGTCACTTAGACATTATGTCAAACACCTAACATGCAACAAGGCAAAACACACATGAATAATGCATGAACATGATGAAATCATGCCTAAATACATGTTAAAATGCCTCAAGGGGCCAACACAGATGCACAAAAGACAAATTGGACTCAGCCCAATCAAAGAAATTGAAAAAATTTCACTTTTAAAAAGAAACCCAACCCAATTTTCAAACCCTAAGCATAAAAACTGCATAATCTGAAAAGAAAAGACGAGAAAAGTGTAATAGGTACATACCTTGAAAGGATTGTGCAGAAATTTTGCTTGAAAATGATGGGGTTTGAATGAAATAGTGATTTGGGTTGAAAATGGTTCGAGAAAGGCTTAGCGAGGGAAATGAGTGATTTTGAAAAACTGTCACATCTGCTACATATAAACTGAAAACACGCGTTTTTCGTGGGTTAGAGAGTAGCGAGACAGTCGCGAGAATGGCCATTGAAGCACATGAAATTTCGCGAGAAGCTCTAGGTCGCGAGACAGTCGCGATACCCTCTATCTGAATTTGAAAAAATTCAGTTTTTGCCAAACAGCATTTCACGAGAAGCTGTTGGTCGCGAGGTAGTTGTTCACGTAAAATAATCTGCAAGCGCACAGAATCGTAACAAGTAGTAAAGTGTTTTTAGAAAACGAATGTCGAACCCACAGGGATTAACTATGTTATTGAATCCCGAAATTCACTAAATTAAGTACTATTTGGAAAATCGAAAATAGATGGAACATTCTACTATCTGAATTAAATTAAACTATTTAATAAAAATAAATCTACGAATAAAAAGAATTAACCAAGCATAAAAATCTAACAGTGTAAAAATATGATAAGAATGGATCTAGAGTGATTGATTTCACCTAACAAATCCCACACAATTTATCCTTCCTAATTATTAAATTCTAATAATCTCCCGTTGATGATTAAAAATTCCTTAAGTATTCAATATCTTCTCTCGAATAATATCAAAAATATCTTCAACTAACAATTCCATATCTCTATGTGAATTTAATTAATTGGAGACTCATTACGTACTTTGAATTTTCTGAAAAATCACACTAGTCACAGTAAAGCATCTCTACTTTCGCTCAACTAATGGTGTTTAATTCTAGAACTAAAATAAAAAATCACCTCTCGGTCTCATTGTAATTCAATTGATCAAACTATAATTTGTAAAAAAATAGTAAGCATTAAGAATAAGAATTAAACACTCAATCATGGAAATATTAAAAATAAAATAACTCAGAAAATAAATTGTGTGTTCGTTGCTAGACTACATCAATGCTCTAGAAAATAAAATTTAGTTCATAATAAGATTGAAAAGAAAACAAATAAAACTTATGTTTTTCATCTGAATTGGTTGATCAACATGAAGCTCTCGCCTTTGTCCTCAGATCCTCCTCTTCAGAAAGACTCCCAAAAAATATTCTTCAATGCGGCAGCCTCCTTTCCCTCTCAGGTTTCTCCTCTCTTCTTTTTACCCTAAAGAGCCTTTAAATAGGTCAAAGAATCCTATTACAAGTTGAATTCCCGTTTAGAGAAAATCCCAGATTTTTAGGCTTCACTTAACCGACGATTTTGGCCCATTTAAAGTCAGAATTCGGACTTTTGGTAAACTAAAAAGTTGTAGCTCTTTAAGTTAACTTTCCAGCCCAACTTGAATCATCTCGATTGGATATCTGAGCCGAAAGTTATTCCAAAAATACTAACTGATGTGCAGGCTGGAATCCTAATCCGAATTGGACTTAAATTTAATTGGGTCTTCAAGTCAACCAATTTACATCCACAAGATGTGGATTAATCTGAAATCTTCTCAATCCTTCAAAGCACAAATGAATAGATAAATATAAGTAAAAAATCAAATCAAATCAAAAGAAATAAAGGAAAACTAACAATTTTAATAAATAAGAGGATAATAAAAATCATGTAAAAATTACACTTATCAGTAGTCGCGATACAGTCGCGAGAGTTTCTGTGTGACATGATGAAAAAAAATTATTTCCCTCAAGCCCTTTTCGCGGGAAGCTCTAAGTCGCGAGCTTCTCGCGAGAAAACCTCTGAACCAGTTTTTTGAAGGAAAACACAAAAGTGCATTTTGAACAAAAACAAAGAACACGAAAGTATAAAATCACTTTCAAAAACAAATAAAACACTCAAAAATATTTTTGGGTTTAATCATCAACTATTTGAGCATACACATCACATTTGAACATGTACAATCACACAAATGAGATAAGCATTCAGTGAATCAAAGTCTTGTGTGTTGTGGGTGAGTATCAAGTGTGAAATAGTCCTTAGACCAGAATGAAGTTTCAATGATCAATTCAATCGAGTCATACACAACTGATACGAACTCAAGTGGACTATCTCAATTATAGAAATGAGTATATATGACCTCCCACAAATTGATTACATAGCTTAGAAGCTTTTCATTTGACTTCTGCATAAATCATAAACTGATTACATTTGATTCATTTTGGATGATACATCTCCCTTTTTGAGATTGGTGCTTGATATTTTTGATATATCAACATTTAGGATTAGCCTTTGGCTTTTTGAGCACCATACATTTCAAAAACACAAGTCGCTTTCCCTTTTTCCTAATCAAATACTAGTATGTGCAACAGGCTTTTGCAGCTCGATATCTCTTTTCATTTGGAGATTTACATTTAGTGAGCTCTTTTGCAAAAAAAAAAAAAAAAAGTGGGAAGAGATATAGACACAAGTCTATGCATGTATCAAGACCATCAAGACTATTGACCAATCATTCATGACAAGCTTGAAGATCTATTTACAACAATCACACATAATTTTCAAGATTTCTTCCACAAAGATAAATGTGCATACAAAACAAGCTAAGCTCGTAAATGCACTACACCATAAGTACAAAGGTACAAGGCCAAACTCATATGAGATATGCACAAAACGAGCGATCAAACTTTTTGAAGATTTTTCAATTTTTATGGGTTTTTAAATTTTTTGAACACACTCAAAAACAAATCGAAATAAAGTAAGATCAACAAAACAAAAACAGGCACAAGCCAAACAAGTAAAAGAAACATGCTATAAAATGAAGGCAATGCATGATAATATGCAACGGCAAATGTCTCGAAGCATTGAAAGAATTAATGCATGGACATGTTAAAATGCTTATGCATGAGTACCCCTTTTCACCTACATGTCACGTGCATTTGGGGTGATATCCTTGACAGATTGGGTACGAGAGTTGGGTTTGAACAATCTTTTTCTCTCTAGCTCTCAATCTCTCTTCTCTACAACTCTCAAATTTCTTCATTCTCTGTTTTAGTGCTTTTTTACAAGGGTAGTGAGAAATTTATCTAGGAAATAATGTATTCTTTGTTCACCAATGAATAAAAATTATAGTCTTATAAATAGATAGTTCCAAATGATTTGATGGCTATAGTTCAAGGCCCCCCTTGATTGGAGGAGATGAATCTTAAATTGAGCAAGAAACAAAAAGAGGGAACAAAAGAAAAAAAAAAAAAGATTTTCACTTAGTAGGTAACACAAGGAGAGAGATGATTTTGAGGGTTTTCTCTAAGATTTATGTAAAGAATATAAACTGAGGCAAATTTCTAAGGTTTAGATTGATGCATAGAAGTTAGGGAGGGCAGAAAGAGAAACTTACGACTTATGCGAGAGCAAAGAAAATAATGATAATTTCTTTAGTAGTTAAATATGCTCAAGGGAAGAAATATATGGGCTCTATTTAAGAGAAGACTTTGGATGTTGTGACCATGGAGAGTTGCAATATCCCAATTGACTAAAGATTTTAGGTAAATTGTACTGCTTTCTAACAGAGTCAATTTCTATGTATCTGATGTTGATATCGTGTTAGATATATGCTTTAAAAGATATTGTGACCAATTTTGTTACAGTGGATTTTTTCAAAGTTAATCATGTGGTTTTTCATTTTTAGGAGAAAGTGTTTTTCACATGAATCTTTATGTTCTAGTTGGGAAATTTAGACCCCGATTGATAGAATTAACAAGTTTTAAATCCAAGTTGTTAATTAGGTTTATTATGAATAAAACTTGTTTAAATAAACAAACATCAATATCATGTCAAAATCATGCAGCGGAAAAATAAATAAGACAAGATATGATAACCTAGGAAAACCAATGAAACAAACTAGTTTCACAGTAAAAAAACCTGGAGGGGAAACCTTCCCGAAAAGCAATCCACTATAGTAAAGAGAAGTTTCAGATCTAGTACAAAACCTTTGTCCCTAGACTCTACAATCCCCGTAGATGAACTTACACCAGAAACCTTCTACCGCTTTAGAACCTCTGAACTTTTCAATATATGAACGCCACCCTTTGATGATGCATGAATCCCAGTACGTGACTAACCAATTGCACGGATCCCAGTACGCGACTTAATCACCAACTAGAAGAAGATTGTTGGCTGCAAAGTTTTTCACTTCATCAACAATGAAGATCAAGAAGCACTTGGTTACAAAACCCTAAGGCGTAAAGACGCAATAGCTTCTTTAAGAGAGAATAAGGTATCGGTCACCTTTTGCATATGTTCTCCTTGTATTCTCTTATGTGACGGCCTCTAAAATAAGCCTTATATAGGTCTAAGGTTGTGAGAAAAGAAATCCTACACATACATGTCAGCAAGGGCCGAAAATTAGATCTAGAAATTTGAATTCCCGTAACCTCGATAGATACCTCGATCGATCGAGAGGTATCAAGCTTTAAACTTTGACAGATACAGCTATCAAGAAGTTGTCGAGGAGCTGTCGAGGGGACAAAAGATTTCTCGATCGATCCACTAGCTATCGAGAAGGTGTCGAAATTGCGATAACAATCAACTGAGGAGCTCGATAGATAGCCTAACTGTCGAGAGGTGTCGAGCAGCTGTCGAGCTATCTGTTCGCAGGTGTTAAGTTATCTGTCTAGCTTTATTAAACCATTTTTCTTCACTTGTTTCTTGATCCAATCTTCATGTGTAAGGTTGAAATTTATCAACTATCTTGTTGGCTTTATTCCGTGCCAATTTGTTTGTAATTTAGCACTTAGTAACTCTGTATTTAGGCGGGATTCATGTAAGGGTAGTGTGTGAAGAGAGTATAAAGAAATATTCCTCAATGTGCAAAGAAGCAGGGACTCGCGACTGGAACTGGCGGGTGGCTCGCGGGTGCAAGCCGCCAGATGAGAGTCACGTGCCAAGCATGCGGGAAGCTGAGGCGTTTTGCTAGCTGGTGCACTACAGGACAAAAATACCCAGGCTGGCCAGGCTGTTATCTCGCGACTTGAACTCGCGACTTGGACTAGTCGTGAGGCCAAGCCGCCAACCAGCCCTGTTTGGGAAAAACTGACTCTTCGTATTCCAAACACACACCACTATATATAGACCCTTATACCCACGAAATGTAGAGAGCTTCCAGAGAGAATTTTGTGAGAGAAACCCTAGAGAAAAACAAGATTTCCTCATCCCTAATCTTCACTAAGAGACTCTTCAAATTCCTCTACTCTCTTCCTCTCCATTGATACATCCTTGAGAGGTCATTGACCAAATCCTTTTCTCATCACACCCACATCTATGAGAAGGTTCATTTGGTGTTAAGGGAAGTAGTTTGAAAGGGACCAATGGTTATTGGTTGATGCTATGGGTTATAGCGGAATCCAGTAAGCTAGAAAAGAAAAAGGTTCGGTGCAACCTCGTTGGAGCAAGAAGCTTGGAGGGCTTAGGTACCTGGGTAGATTAGGCTTGGAGGGTCTATTGCTGTTCATGTATCCCAACTACATTTTCTAGTGGATTATTGACCGCTTGGAGGGCGGCAGAGAGGTTTTATGCCGAAGGCTTCGGTTTCCTCTTCGATAACACATCGCGTGTTGTCTTTGTGTTTGCGTCTCTCTTTCTTTATCTTTGCCATTTATTTTCTGTTGTGGATGTGATTATATTTGGCTTAGATTGTTTATAAATTCTGTGTTTGGCTTATGTTCATGTTCCGCACATTAATTGTTTGATAATAAGCTTGAATTGATATTTTGTAATTTGTGGTCTAAACGTTCAAGGGTGTTTTACACATATTGAACATTCAATTGGTATCAGAGCAGGTGCACTCTTTGTGGTTTGATTACCTGAGTGCAATCCTAGACCCCTTGGTCATGGATGCAGCTATGAAAAAGGTCATGCTGAATTGTGGTTTAAATGTTTGTGATAATAACTCTATGAGTATGTTTGAAGGGTGTTCTAAAAATGAACTCTTAGAGTTAATTAAATCCAGGAAACATGCTAGGATGTTCGTTCACATGCTGAAATACTTTGAAGATAAGAACCACACCTTACACAATAGTTTATGTGAGTCTAACTCTTTGATTGAGAAATACAAGAGAAGAAATAGAACATTGTGTGAAAAGGTTGATAATCTGAAAAAGAAAATTCAATCTGGCAGAAGCATGGAAAATAAAGATGAATTTCTGTTTGATGGTCAAGAATGCTTGTCTCATGCTTGTCTATTTGTGCACACCTCATTGAAGGTTTTTAACTCATGCTTATGGTATCTAGACAGTGGATGTTCTCGTCATATGATAGGAGATAAATCACTCTTTAAGACTCTTAAAGAGAAAGCCTGTGATTACGTGACATTTGGTGATGGGAGCCATGCTCAAGTTCTCGGCAAAGGGACGGTTGAAATACCGGGATTACCTCTACTGAAAGATGTGCTATACATCAAAGGATTGAAGGCAAATCTCTTAAGCATCACTCAAATATGTGATGAGGATTTTCTTGTCCAATTCTCAAAGAAGGGGTGCATAATCATTGATGAAAAAGGGATTCAAGTTTTGGAGGGAAAGAGGACTACTGATAATTACTATGAAGTAGTTCCTATGACACCTATTTCATGTAGAAGTGCATGTGTTGATATGCTGAAACTTTGGCATCATAGGTTTGGACATGCAAATTTCAAACAAGTATCTAAAGTCTCTAAACTTGAGGCAGTTGAGGGACTTCTAAAGTTTGGAAAGGTTGAGAAGACTATATGTGGAGCATGCCAAATGGGAAAACAAACAAAGGCAAACCATCACAAAGTGAATGTGATTGCTACCTCACGGTGTTTAGAGCTTATTCACGTTGATCTAATGGGGCCTACAAGAACTAAAAGCTTAGGAGGAAAGAGATACATTATGGTGGTAGTTGATGATTTCTCAAGGTACTCTTGGGTGGAATTCCTTAGAGAGAAGTCCAAAGCATGTGATAAAATGCAAAGACTATGCAAGAAATTGCAGAATGAAAAAGGAGTTCCTATAGTTAAAATCAGAAGTGATCATGGAAAGGAATTTGAGAATGTTAAATTTGAATTTTTTTGTGAAGGCCATGGTATCAAGAAGGAATTCTCAGCTCCAAAGACTCCACAACAGAATGGGGTGGTTGAAAGAAAGAACTGGGTGATCCAAGAGATGGCAAGAGTCATGCTACTCAACAAAAACATACCACAAAGATTCTGGGCTGAAGCTGTGAACACATCATGTCACATTTGTAATAGAATCTATTTCCGAGTAGGGACAAAGAAGACGTCATATGAAATATGGAGAGAAAAGAAACCCAAGGTGAAGTATTTCAGAATATTTGGGAGCACATGTTACATTCTAAATGACAGGGAAAATCTGGGAAAATTTGATGCTAAGAGTGATGAAGGAATATTCCTAGGTTACTCCACAAATAGCCGAGCTTATAGAGTGTACAATAAGCGTACTAAGACGGTGATGGAGTCAATCAATGTGGTCATAGACGACACCATATTAGAAAATGAAATTGAGGATGATGGAAAGGGGCTCAAACTTAAGGAGAATGAGGATGATGATGATATGTCTCTAAGTGATGATGCTGAGAAAGAAACACTCGGAAAGGAGTTCACACCTCCTATATCAAGAAGAGAGACTAGATCAACACAAGAAGTCTCAAGTCCACTCACACCTCCAGAAGTTCAAACCCCAATTTCTCGTGATGAGGAACTCTCAACTTCCAAGAAACCTTCATCAAGAGTGACTCTCAATCACCTATCAAGTAATATTATTGGGGATGTGAACGAGGGACTTCGTTTGAGAAAAGGACCGAGATATAGTGTTGACCATGTAACATACAACTGTTATCTTGCTCAATTTGAACCCAAAAAGGTAGAAGTAGCACTGAAAGATGAGAATTGGGTAGAGTCTATGCACCAGGTGCTACACCAATTTGTTAGAAATGATGTATGGGAATTGGTTCCAAGACCTCAAGATACACATGTGATCTGCACTAAGTGGATTTTTAAGAAAAAAACAGATGAAGATGGTGAAGTTGTCCGAAATAAGTCTAGATTGGTGGCTCAGGGGTATACTCAAGTGGAAGGCATAGATTTTGATGAATCGTTTGCTCCGGTAGCAAGACTAGAGTCCATTCGAATTCTCTTGTCCATAGCATGCATCATGGATTTCAAGTTGTACCAAATGGATGTGAAGAGTGCCTTTTTGAATGGTTTTCTAAATGAAGAAGTCTTTGTTGAGCAACCAAAGGGGTTTGAAGATCCTCACTTTCCGGGTCATGTGCTAAGATTGAAGAAAGCCTTGTATGGGTTGAAGTAGGCACCAAGAGCATGGTATGATCGTCTCACTACTTACCTATTGGATCGTGGGTTCAAAAGAGGTCAAGCAGATCGAACATTGTTTGTTAAAAGAGATGAGAAATCTCTCTTTGTCACTCAAGTGTACGTGGATGATATTGTTTTTGGATCCACAATTGATCAACTAGCTCATGAGTTCTCGAAAGAAATGAAAAGGGAATTTGAAATGAGCATGGTGGGAGAGTTGAACTACTTCCTAGGGCTTCAAGTGAAACAACGGAGAGATGAAATATTTATTTCTCAAGAGAAGTATGCCAAAAATCTTGTCAAAAGATTTGGCCTGGACTCTAAGAAACATACTTCTACTCCCATGAGTTCCTCGGTAAAGCTAAGCATAGATGCAGCCGGTGTTGACTTCGATCCAACACTTTATCAAAGTATGATTGGCAGTCTTCTCTATCTCACAGCAAGTAGGCCAGATATTGCATTCAGTGTCGGGGTATGTGCACGGTTCCAAGCTGCTCCTAAAGAATCCCACTTAACAGCAGTAAAGCGAATCATTCGCTATGTAAATGGCACATCTAACTATGGGATTTGGTATACAAAAGATTCGAATGAGTGTTTGGCGGGATATTCAGATGCTAACTGGGCAGGGTGCATTGATCATAGGAAAAGCACTTTTGGTGGGTGCTTCTATCTTGGAAATAACTTGGTTTCATGGATGAGCAAAAAGCAAAATTTTGTATCCCTTTCAACGGCTGAAGCTGAATACATTGCAACAGGAAGTTGTTGTGCACAACTATTATGGATGAGAAAGCTACTGCATGACTATGGAATCTCTCAAGACACTATGTGTGTGTTCTGTGATAACACTAGTGCCATAAACTTGTCAAAGAATCCAGTTCAGCACTCCAAATCAAAGCATATCGAGATCCGTTATCACTTCATTCGGGACTTGGTAGAGGACAAGACAGTATGTCTAGAGTTCATCAATACTGACAATCAAAAGGCAGACATATTCACCAAATCTCTTGATGGCCCAAGGTTTGAATCCTTGCGTAAGACAATTGGTGTCGGTATCATTCCTTAAACTCAATCTTCCATGTAATCTTATTGTGTTCTTGTTTGCTTTGTGTGTCTTACTTTTGTCTTCATTTTTTATTGTTGATATGTTTTTGATCAATTTTTTTACTGCTTTTGTGTCAAAAATCCAAAAACACATAAAAAGTAGAAAATCCTAAAAGTTTGATCAGCTCTATTGAGTTTTGTCTCAAAACATGTTTTGCCTTGTACCTTTGTACTTATGACTTTGTGCATTTAACGAGCTTAGCTTGTCTCTTATGCACTCATATCATTGTGGAAGAAATTCTGAAATCTATGTGACTGTTGTAAATAGATCTTCAACCTTGTCATGAATGACTAGTGAGTGGTTTTGTTGATCTTGAGACATGCATAGACTTGTGCCTATATATCTTCCCACTTTTTTTTTTGCTTTACTCAAAGAGCTCACCAAATGTAAATCTCCAAATGAAAAGAGATATTGAGCTGCAAAAGCCTATCGCACATACTAGTATTTGACTAGGAAAAAGGGAAAGCGACCAAAATAAATTGTATGATGCCCAAAAAGCCAAAGGCTAACCCATTAAATTGAAATATTCAAAATTTCAGGCATCGATCTCACAATGAGATATGTTTATTCAAAAAGATCAAATGATATGTTGAAAATGGAGCCAAATGAAAAGCTTCAAAGAATTGTACTCAAGTTTATGTGGGATGTCATATATGCATGCTTCTATAATTGAGATGGGTCACATTATCTAGTGCTAGTTGTGTATGCCTTGATTGAATTGATCATTGAAGCTTCACATTAGACTAAGGACTATCTCATTTTTGATATCCACACACAACACACAAGTCTATGTTCAATAAATGCCATATTCATTTGTGTGATTGTACTTGTTTAAATGTGTTTTCACAAGCTCAATCTTTATTGATCAAACACAAAAAGATTTTTGAGTGTTTTAGTTTGTTTTTGGAAAGTATTTTTTTTACAAAAATGTCAAAAATTTCAAAAACAGTGTTGCCCTGTTTTGGCGACTCAGTTGCGGGTAGGTCCAATAGCATGTTCCAGTCGCGAGCTCACTCCGAGATTTTTTGCGGCTCACTGGCGAGTCAAGGTCTCAGTTGCGAAAAATACTTAGAAAATTTTTCAAAATTTGAGTTTTTATAATTTTCGCGGCTCAGTGTGGCGACTTGTTCGCGGGTGGAAGGTCCACTCGCAGGGGTACTCAGAGATTTTCACGGCTCATCTTGCGACAATCTCGCGGGTAGACCTTCCAATCGCAAAAAACACTTAGAAGATTTTTTTTTTAAATCTTGGTTTCACAGTGTTTCGCGGCTTACCTTGGCAACTAACTGGCGACTTAATCCAGTCGCGAAAAACGCGTGTTTTGCGTTTTAAGGTCAGTTTTAAAACTTTTTAGTTTTTCCCTTGTACTCTTGTGACTGTTCATTGTCTTCCCCGTTTCACTCTCTCAAACACTCTGAGTATTTCTTTGAAAATCCTCCATTTCTGCATCATTTCTTCTCAAATCTTTACAAAAAGGTATGGGCTTTCTTTCTTTCACTTCAAACTTACTGATTTGAGCATCATTTTCTTGATTTTTGAGTTGCTATTGTGGTTTGTGTTTCATCTTGTTTGAACATGGGTTTCTGATTTTCTGATTTTATTGTGTGTTTGTGTTGGTTTGTTTACTGATTTTCTCTATCTTGTGTACCTATTGTGGTTTTGGTTGTATACACAAACTCATTGTCATGGTTTGATCCTAAATCCCAAGTGTTTAGGGTTTTCTTCATCTTCCATGGTGTGAAACTGACACACTGCTACTAATGTTTCGTGTCTTGTTTTGGTTTCTCTTGTGTGTGATAAATCATGTTGCAGTGTCAAAATATCTCCATTCAAGAGATCAGCTGTGAAAGGAGGTAGCAGCAAAGGGAAGGAACCTGTCATTGAAATTAATGATTTCTCTCCTAGACCAAAAAGGACTCGTTCCCCATCTGGTGTGTTCGATCCTAACAAGTTCCGATCGTATGCTGCTTTTCAGACTCATGAAAATTATTTCAAAAAAGCTACACCATTGATTGAAAGAGTCGTTGATCAACATTCTCTTTTTGACACCGACATCTCTCAATGGTTTGCCCGCAAGGATTGGAATTATCTTCTCTCCGACCTTGATGATGCATATGAAAATTTGGTAAAAGAATTTTATGCCAATGCAATAGTTGAAGGAGATGAACTTAAGTGCTGGGTTAGAGGAAAAAGTTTCTCGGTCTCTCCCACATACCTGGCAGAGATTCTTCACATCAACCAGCCAATACTTGGAATCTCACCAGTTTATGATGATCTACATCCAGATGAGGACTTACTTCGGGCAGTTCTTGGAGAAGATTTGGAATTTTCCTCAAATAGGAACTCAGTCAGTGTTTCATTTCTTCCTCCAAAATTGAGGGTGCTTACGATCGTCATGTTTCACAACCTGTATCCCCTATCCAGCACAGGGTATATAAACCTCAGGCGTGCACTATTCCTTCATGATCTGATTTCTAATGTAGAGATTGACATCTGTGCTCATATCTTTCATATCCTTCGCAAAACTGTTCTACGAACAGAGTCAAGGATATGCATTCCTTTTTGCTATCTCATTTCAAGGATTTTGAAGCTTAAAGGGCTCCATCCTTTAGAGAATGAATTTCCCTGCACAAAACCATGTCCAATCAACATGCGCACATTCAACGCTAGCATTGGCCACAGCAAGAAGGGAATCAAAACAGAAGCTTCAGCGTCCCACAGTGGTTCGCGCTCCAGCTCATTCCCCGTCGACGAGAAGCTATACTCTATTGTAGCATCTGTCCATGAGCTAAGTACAAAGATGTCCGGACTTACATCCATCTTGCACCATCTCAACATTCGGTGGGATATGAAGTTCACTTCTATTCAAGCTCAATTGGATCAAATTCAAAGAAAGCTAGAAGATAATGAGGACTAGCTATTCCATGACAAAAAGGGGGAGATGCTATTGGCAGGGGGAGTTCAACGAAAGGGGGAGATTTCAGCTAACAGGCTTTTGTTTATCGCTTTTGTCTATCTTTAGCATATTTCAATATCTACGTTATATTATTCAGTACTTTATGTTTTGTTTGTACCTAGTACCTGTGTAGGTTTTTAAGGTTTCTGTTTATGCTTTGTACTCATATTACTTTTGTAAGCTTTTAGGGTTTGTTTCTATGCACTTTGTAGGCTTTATGGTTTGTACCTTACTTTATGCAGCCTGTGTGCTTTGCTAAATCAGTACTTATAACTAAATGTTATGCATTTCCTTCTAAGTATTGTCACTCTTGTGCCCTTGTAGGACTTTATTCCTAGATGCATATACTTCTTGTACTGTGCGTTGGTTGAGTGTTGGTCATTCAAGTGATTTGCCTTGTGTTTGTCAGCTTGAATGTCCGAATGTTCATTCCAAGTGTGAATGAGCATTGTGATCACTTGTTTATAGTGATTGCTTGTTTTGGTCTTGCCATGGTTTATTGCTTTATTCCATTGTGCTTGATCGCATTGTGCTTGCTCCATTTGCATCACAAGTTTTTTGCATACAATGAACTTATTGTGTTGTTGTGTTTCGAGAGTTACTTGTTCTTATGGTTCAAAAGTTTCACAGATTCTAGAGTTAGGTGTGAGTGAGTTTTCCAACTGTTCCCAACTCACGCGTTAAGTCTAGAGTTTATTATAGGGTTTTGTCACGAAATAGCCAAAGGGGGAGATTGTAAGGTTGAAATTTATCAACCATCTTGTTGGCTTTATTCCGTGCCAATTTGTTTGTAATCTAGCACTTAGTAACCCTGTATTTAGGTGGGATTCATGTAAGGGTAGTGTGTGAAGAGAGTATGAAGAAATGTTCCTCAATGTGCAAAGAAGCAGGGACTCGCAACTGGAACTCACGGGTGCAAGCCGCCAGATGAGAGTCATGTGCCAAGCATGCGGGAAGCTGAAGTGTTTTGCCAGCTGGTGTACTACAGGACAAAAATACCCAAGCTGGCCAGGCCGTTATCTCGCGACTTGAACTCGCGACTTGGACCAGTCGCGAGGCCAAGCCGCCAACCAACCCTGTTTGGGAAAAACTGACTCTTCGTATTCCAAACACACACCACTATACCCACGAAATGTAGAGAGCTTCTAGAGAGAATTTTGTGAGAGAAACCCTAGAGAAAAACAAGATTGCCTCATCCCCAATCTTCACTAAGAGACTCTTCAAATTCCTCTACTCTTTTCCTCTCCATTGATACATCCTTGAGAGGTCATTGATCAAATCCTTTTCTCATCACACCCACATCTGTGAGAATGTTCATTTGGTGCTAAGGGAAGTAGTTTGGAAGGGACCAATGGTTATTGGTTGATGCTATGGGTTATAGCGGAATCCGGTAAGCTAAAAAAGAAAAAGGTTCGGCGCAACCTCGTTGGAGCAAGAAGCTTGGAGGGCTTAGGTACTTGGGTAGATTAGGCTTGGAGGGTCTATTGCTGTTCATGTATCCCAACTACATTTTCTAGTGGATTATTGACCGCTTGGAGGGCGGTGGAGAGGTTTTACGCCGAGGGTTTCGGTTTCCTCTTCGATAACACATCGCGTGTTGTCTTTGTGTTTGCATCTCTCTTTCTTTATCTTTGCCATTTATTTTCTGTTGTGGATGTGATTATATTTGGCTTAGATTGTTTATCAATTCTGTGTTTGGCTTATGTTCATGTTCCGCACATTAATTGTTTGATAATAAGCTTGAATTGATATTTTGTAATTTGGGGTCTAAACGTTCAAGGGTGTTTTACACACATATTGAACATTCATCATGACTTTAATACTAGACTTGAACAACATGTTTCTTGAAGTATTAAACACATATTAGATCTACCCAATTAATGTTCCGCACATTAATTGTTTGATAATAAGCTTGAATTGATATTTTGTAATTTGGGGTCTAAACGTTCAAGGGTGTTTTACACACATATTGAACATTCATCATGACTTTAATACTAGACTTGAACAACATGTTTCTTGAAGTATTAAACACATATTAGATCTACCCAATTACAAGTAAAGTGTGTTTTGTCAAAGGATTAGCCAACTACATAAAATAATGACATATGTTCTTAACAAGTGAAACACATATGTCCTAACAATCTCCCCCTTTGGCAATCTATGACAAAACCACAACAAACAAATGAACATATGAGAGAAGTCATAAATCACTCAACTCATATTCACTTGTTGAATACAATAAAATCTATCCTAACACAAACTCTTGAAAAACTTTGCAAGAAGAGAGTTTATGGCAAGTAGACTTTGACAACCTGTATTTCTGAAACACTTTAAACAAAACTCATCAAGGCATCTTAGTGTGAAACAGAAATAATAGATTGCATACAAGTACTAAGAAGTCATGTGCATAAAGAAAGAAAAAAAAAAAAAACAACACATGTAAAGATAGGTGAAGAAGACATACATCAGCATATAAATATATCATAGATAAGCACAATGTATGTAAACATGATCACAAGACCGGTGTACAAGAACAAGGAGGTAAACACTCCCCCTAACAAGATGCTATGGATGACAAGATAATAGAAAGATGCAAAATATGTGAAAAACAAATCTCTCAACAAGAAAAAATGCTAAGCACATAGATCTCAAAACACACACACACACTAAACAAGTCTAACCTATACCTGCACATGTATCAAGAGTAGCTAAGAATATTGCGTGTTGTGTGTGAAAAACATCGCAAGATTACATAAGTGTATACATGTTATGAAGATTTTGGATATGAGAAAATCACTTTAACTCACACACAATCATAATTATTTGATGGGGACTATCACCTTCGAGGTACATTCTATAACTCCCACATCTCTTAGAATACACGCTTGCAATCATATTGAAAGCATTTTTTATTTTTTTGCTTTTTATTTTCTTTGCATTTTTTCTTTTTAATTTAGCATATCATGCATGGGCATTTAAGAGAGAGAAAAGAAGTACCCAATGATATTTGACATTCCAATTTTGCTATGCCGAAGCACACAAATGTCATTGACATTGCACTTTTGCTATGCCGAAGCATACAAGTGTCATATTATGATTGGCGGGCAACAGTGGTGAGATGGTTATTTATGCTTTTCTCTTAGGATTTTTTAGTCCTACCCGTCAAAAAGAGTGATATGAGTGTTAAGTCCAAGAGATAACTTAATCTTACTCATCACAAACAAGAGCCACAAAGCTCACTTGCTTAGTTGTGCATGGAGATGCTCATCTAAGCTACAAAAGATACAAAGTTTAGTAAACTTTGTTTCAATGGCCATCCAAAGTACACAAGTACCAATGTACACAAACACACTGTTTTTGTATTTTTATGATTTTTCTTTTTTATTTTTATTTTGAAAACAAAACAAAATAAAAACTAAATAACCAAAAACAGACAAACAACATGAAAGCAAAAAGAAAGAGCATATGAATGAAGGCATGATAAAAGGATGCAGATGCATGAAAGCATGATTGCAAAAGCAGATAAGAAATCAAGCAAAGAGAGTCCTACTTTAGATAGAAAGAATTAAAGCAAAGGATAAACAGAAAAGACAATTAAGTCTTAGGCTCCTTTTTCACCCACACAGCATGAGTCTTTGGCCGTGAAGATGAAAAGACATGTGTCCTAGTATGTCTACTAAAGGACATAGAAGAATTAAAATTCTCCTGAAATTGAGTTAAAAAGCTCAAGACTTTTAATAACTCTCCAAACAAAGGTGTAGGTCCTTGAGAGGAAACCTGTAACCATTTGGACAATTGCTTATAAGGATAAAACTTAAAGAAATTAGGACGAATGTGTCCAGAAACACCACAACGGTGACAAATATGAGATCTAACAAAGGATTTAGAATTAGCCAAAACAGTTTTGGATTTCATACCTTTATCACATTTCTCAGATTGGGGCACAAAGACAGTCCTTGATCCAAAAGCCGTGGAAGAGGAGGGGTTGGAGGAAATAGCATATCCTAAGCCAGTCTTATCAGAACTAGGCTTTTGAGCACTCAATACCTCATCAAGCTTTGCACTAGACATCCTCTCTATTTCAGTTCTAGTTTGACTAAGCTCAACCTCAAGATTCTTAACCTTCTCTTCTAATGAGGTGTTCTCCACAATAAGAGTCTCAACTAACCTTGTAGTCTCATCTAGTTTAACTAATAGATCAGCTTTTTCAGTTTTTACCTCATTAAGCTCTTTTCTACAAAGATGAAAAGTCTTTTCAAATTTTATGAATTCAGTGCATAGCTTATCATAGGCTTCTTGAGGGGTCAACTTCTTGGGTACTTTATCATCAGAAGAATCCTCACTGTCACTGGCACTCTCCATAATCACCTTATCGGTTGTGGCAGCAAAGGCCATAACGTGACTACATTCACCTGCATACCCATCAGAAGAGTCATTCTCAGTATCACTCCAGGTAGCAACCAACCCTTTATCTTTTGACTCATTGGTCTTTTCCTTTATGAGGTAGTTTGGACACTCTATCCTCATATGACCAAAACCTTTACACTCATGGCATTTGATAAGGGGTTTCTCATTCTTGTCCTTCCTAGAGGATTTAGATTTCCTAGGAGGTTTGCCTTTATCCTTTTTCCTAAATTGAAGAAGTTTGACAATCTTATTAGTTATGAAGGATAGATCCTCATCCTCATCATTATCTTCATCTTCAGAGTCCTCAATCTCTTCCTCTATACTCGTAAAAGCCAAGTTTTTACTCTTTCCACCTTTTCCCATTGAGCCTAATCCCATCTCATAGGTTTGAAGGTTCCTTACAAGCTTAGTCAAAGAAATTTGATCAATGTCCTTTGCTTCTTCAATGGTAGTGATCTTGGCATGGAATCTTTCAGGTAAAGACCTAAGGATTTTCCTAACAATTTTGGATTCTGCTATAAATTCTCCAAAGTTGAAAGCAGAATTCACAATATCCTTGAGTTTAGCATAGAACTCATCAAAGGTCTCATCCTCCTCCATCCTTATTTCTTCAAAACTACTAGTGAGTCTTTGAAGCTTCACAGTCTTTACTGCCTTAGTACCTTCATAGGTGGTCTCAAGAATGGTCCATGCTTCCTTGGTAACTTCTGTGGATGATATTTTCTTGAATTCCTCATTGGTCACCCCACAAAATAAAGCATTCAAGGCCCTACTATTGAAATTTGCAGCTATGGTTGTTGCATCATCCCAATCTATTGGTGCTTCCTTTGGCTTAATCCAGCCAACTTCAACAGCTTGCCATACCTGTTCATCTAGAGCCTGCAAAAAAAACTTTCATATGAACTTTCCAGTACGCATAATTAGTTCCATCAAATAAAAGAGGAATCAAAAGAGATTGTTCACGATCCATGACAACAAGGGTCAAGAATCACACTCAAGAAATTAATCCAATCAGAGTGAACCTGCTTTGATACCACTTGTTAGGAAATTTAGACTCCGGTTGATAGAATTAATAAGTTTTAAACTCAAGTTGTTAATTAGGTTTATTATGAATAAAACTTGTTAAAATAAAAAAATATCAATATCATGTCAAAATCATGCAGCGGAAAAATAAATAAGACAAGATATGATAACGCAGGAAAACCAATGAAACAAACTAGTTTTACAGTAAAAAAACCTGGGGGGAAACTTTTCTGAAAAGCAATCCACTATAGTAAAGAGAAGTTTCAGATCTAGTACAAAACCTTTGTCCTTAGACTCTACAATCTCCGTAGATGAACTCACATCAGAAACCTTCTACCACTTCAGAACCTCTGAACTCTTCAATATATGAACGCCACCCTTTGATGATGCACGAATCCCAGTACGTGACTAACCAATTGCGCGGATCCCAGTACGCGACTTAATCACCAACTAAAAGAAGATTGTTGGTTGCAAAGTTAGTCACTTTATCAACAATGAAGATCAAGAAGCACTTGGTTACAAAACCCTAGGGCGCAAAGACGTAGTAGCTTCTTTAAGAGAGAATAAGGCATCAGTCACCTTTTGCATATGTTATTCTTGTATTCTCTTATGTAACAGCCTCTAAAATAAGCCTTATATAGGTCTAAGGTTGTGAGAAAAGAAACCCTACACATACATGTCAGTAAGGGCCGAAAATTAGATCTGGAAATCTGAATTCCCGTAACCTCGGTAGATACCTCGATCAATCGGGAGGTGTCGAGCTTACTTCGACAGATACAGCTATCGAGAAGTTGTTGAGGAGCTATCGAGGGGACAGAAGATTTCTCGATCGATCCACCAGCTGTCAAGAAGGTGTCGAGATTGCGATAACAATCAACTGAAGAGCTCGATAGATAGCCTAGCTGTCGAGAGGTGTCGAGCAACTGTCGAGCTATTTGTCCGCAGGTGTCGAGCTATCTATCCAGCTTTATTGAATAGCTTTTCTTTACTTGTTTCTTGGTCCAATCTTCATGGTTTTAATATTAGACTTGAACAACATGTTTCTTGAAGTATTAAACACATATTAGATCCACCCAATTACAAGTGCGTTTTGTCAAAGGATTAGCCAACTACATAAAATAATGATATATGTTCTTAACAAGTGAAACACATATGTCCTAACAGTTCTTATGTAAATTGATTTATTTTCTCACTGGCTGGGTAGCTTTTGGTTTTAATATATAAGAATTTGTGTGCCATCATTTATATATATAACCAAACAAGGTGCAAAGATGACCTTCGAGACCCTAGTACAAGGCACCAACATCACATTTAAAATTTAAACAGGTAATCATAAATGGAAATTACGAATTTCCTATTAGAAGATCATATAAATGCTTGGCAAGATGAATGCCCCAAACGCTCAGTAAAGAGAGAATCAGTCAACCATTTGAGATGTTCATATCATCCTCTTTTATTTATTTATTTATTTTTATAGGTCATAAAATGAAATTGATTTATAGTTATATATATATATAATTTGATAATTACAATGCGAGGGAGATTTTTTTGTTAGAAATACTATGAGGTGTCAGCTGATTGAGTTACAATTCTATTGATTTAATTGATTTGTAGTTAACTTAATTTATATATAATGTGTAATCATCCAATCATTATGTTCGTTTCTTTTTCATTTACTCTTTAAAAATCATATTATTAAAATTTATCACGATATTAAACGTTTCACTCAAATTTATTCATTTTTTTTCTCAAAAAAGAAAAAAAAGTATTCATCCATTTCAACGTTCTCATTTATATGTATATTGGTCGATAATTCGTGCAATTTAATGAAACTATATTAAAAAAAAATATGATTTTTTTTCTAAATATGAAATATGGTAATTAATATATTTATTTTTTAAAATAATAATAGATATTTATTATGATTGTATATGTATAAAAAATTATCTATTCTATCATTTAGTATATATTATGATTGTGTTTGTACATATAATTATCTATTTATCAATTAAATATTGAATATTTAGAATAAAATATTCTGAATATAGAATATATTTTAAAATGAATTACAAATATATATATATATATATATTATTATTTTGGAGAAAAAAAGTGATATTATTCTAATTTATCCAAATAGGACATAGTGATGACATTCATTATTGTGTTGTTTCCTTAACAGTACTCCCTAAACCTAAAAAAATAGGGGCTTGGGTTTCTAACTTGAGATTAATGTCTATAAATAGCGTACTAAACTGATATATTCAGTTGCTAAGCTTAAATTCCACTCCATCATCACAATGGCAAGTTCAGTTTCATCTCCTACTCCGAACAGGTAACAATAGCTAAAGTTTTGAATTGAAAATATAATATATATTACGGCTACAAATTGAAACAATTTCTTTCTGTATCAGGTTTGAAAACTTACTCTCCGACCTTAAAATCACAGTCGAAATAGTAACGCCTATGATCACCGTTGCTGTTGCACTCTTTTTCGCACTACGCAATTGTAGAAATAAGTCCAGCAGTGGCCGTGAAATGGTTGTTGGGGGCGGTGACGGAGTTACCAACAATCAAATTGGTAATATCCAAGTTCCAACTATGAATATGGATGGCAACCACTTCGTCTGAGCCCTCTAATCTCAGTTCTCATCCTTTGGAGTTTCTCTATCTGGAAAAAAACCATGTTCATGCTAACATAAAAGTTCCTTTTCTTAACTTGGAGTTCTTTGCTCCATCTTTGTTGGTTTGTTAAATAAGATTGTAAGAACTGTCTTAGACTCTAAGATGTGAAGCTTGTACGAATGAACCTTCGTAGAAGCTATGGCCAATATATATATATGTGTGTGCGCGCACGCGTGTAATCCCAATGTCCTTTTGTCAGTTACTACTAGTACTAGTTTCCTAATGTGAAACAAATTTCTCTCTTATGAAGACCATTTTGATTGATATTTATTTTGAGGGAAAAAAGATAACTGCCATATACTACCAAGAAGGATAAAAGTTCATGATGGAATTACTTGTACATCACAGCATGACTGACTTTAAGAGAAAGGGACACGCTGATCTTCCCAGCCAGAGGTTTAACCTACACGGTTCAAAAGAAGCAAAAGGGATACACGGTTCAAATGAAGGTTTTTCTTCATCTTTTTGTTATTCCAATTAAGCAAGTGATAATCAACTCTTTAATTAACTGGTTTAAATCTTTTGTTATTCCAATTAAGTAAGTAATAATCAATTCGTTAATTAACTGCTTATTTGGATGAGAGGTAGGATAAAATTAAACATTTATTTGTCTTATTTAGCTTGAATTTTTTTAACGTTTTATTTATATATTTTAGTTACAGCTGCATTTTTCCTAGTTTACTTGTAAGTTCAATAAATTAATGAAATTAAGCTATTCCAACCAAACCTTAAAAGGGACAGGATTAGCCCCTCCCTTTCAATGTCGGTATTTAGTATTTAGATATTGCAAACATTTTGTTTTCAATTGATAACATTTAATACACTTAATTTTATTGTAATACAATCTATTTTAAGTAAGATTTCTAAGATTTTATCAACTTTCATTTTGAAAAACTTACTTCTACATAAATAACTACAACAACAAGAAGTGTTTTCAATAAAAATGTATAAGTGATAAATGCATTTAGGAAAAAAAAAGTCGAGTCTTTTGATATGATGAAGAATTGTTATATCATATCTTTAAACATTATTACAATAATTTTCATTACAATCATTATCTACTAACTCTTTTCTATTAGTTTTTTTTTTAATTATTATTTAAATTTCTATGAGATTTTCATTTAAATGTTCTGTTATATTTTTTAAATTTCTAGTAACAAAATTATCAAGAGATTCTATTTGAGATTCAACTCTCTCTCTCTCTCTCTCTCTCTCTCTCTCTCTCTCTCTATGAAGTTTTTCATATGCTGATTGATATATTATAGTAGACATTTATACAAATAATATGACAAGAATACAATAAATTTTAGAGACATTATTGTAACTTTGTTGAATAATAGAACCACTCAATACTCTCAACCTGCCCACACAAAGGGGAACTACATATATAACTCGATAAATTAATATTAGCCAAATGAATATTAATTTCATATGAAGAATCAAATATCATAGTTTAGTCATAAAATTTAAGGAAAAGAAAGTAATATGTTTTTAAAAACAAATGTCGACTTATCTTGGGTAAAGTGATGCATTGTTAAGGATAAAATTTCAATTTTTGTTTTGAGAGAGAGAGAGAGAGAGAGAGAGAGAGAGAACTTATTTGGTATGTGACGTTTGAGTGATTAGGTGATTAATGTTAAAAATTTGTCACATAGGAGATTGATTTACAAAAATTATAGTTTCTAACTACTAGTATAAATTGATCGTTATTAGTAAGTCGGCAAACTTATGATATATGTGTGTGTGTGTGGGGGGGGGGGGGGGGTGTTATACCAAGTGTAACTAGAACTATCCCTATATATTGGTGAAATAATTGTGATTCAATTGTCTTTTTTATTAATCTAATATTTTGAGAGAATTTTAAGAGATTAGGAAAAAAATTACACAACTATCCTTTTATTTTGTAAAACCAATTTTTATTATATAATTAAGGGCCTTTCTATAATAAGAGGGCATAGCCTTAGAGCCAGCCGAACCCCAGCGGTGTACCTTTTTTTTTTTTTTTTTGAGATAAAATATAGAGATTTTATTGAAGTAAACCGTATACAAGTAAGAAAAGACCCTGGAGACATTCAGG
Source organism: Quercus aquifolioides (assembly GCA_019022515.1). Taxonomy (NCBI): domain Eukaryota; kingdom Viridiplantae; phylum Streptophyta; class Magnoliopsida; order Fagales; family Fagaceae; genus Quercus; species Quercus aquifolioides. Next base: position 3,420,567 of record CM032328.1, read on the forward strand.
AAAAAAAAAAAAAAAAAGCACCAGCAGCCAAAGACCAACTGCAACACGCTGAAGAATTTGAATTGACTTTGTTTCAGTCATGAATGGATTAATTCCTATTCTACAAGACAAGTTTGGACTCATGTTCGTTTCACAATGAATTTGATCACTCACTGTTCGTTTCAAATAAAATTCAACTACTTAGATGGACCACAAAGGAAAGAGAATTTGATCATTCACTATTCGTTTCAAATAAAATTCAACTAATTAGATAGACTATAAAGAAAAGAGAAATGTTATATCAACAATATTTTTATAACATTTTCACAACAAATCTTAAGTGTTAGACTGTTGCTGGTTGTTATTGTTGGGACAAAAAAGTAATATCAGTGATAGGTTCAAGTTTGAACCAATAACAATATAACCATTTATAATTTGTTGTGAAAATATTGTAAATGTAGCACTTCTCTAAAAGAAATTGTCCAAACAACACAATATATTTTTTTCTTTTTTCTTTACGAGAAATCCAAATTATTTTAAGTAATTTTTTTATAAGATTTTTTAAGTACTTGGGCCAATCAAAAAAATCAAGTAATCTATTTTTTTTTATAAGTAAATCAAGTAATCTATTGTTCAATATGTTTCAGAGAGTAATTAAGATACAATTTTAAAATATGACTGCCGATGAGATTGATGTAGAGACCACTGACTTTGATTATCTGAGATGCACATCTTGCACTCAAATATAAAATACTGACAAAGGTAAATTTATAAATTATTCAACCTGATTTATAAGCATTCAATTCTTGAGCAGGAAGACAGAGTGATTTTAACATTCTCACTTTTTGTATGATGGCAAGAACTTCGGTACAGAGAGCACACCGGGAATAGTCTTCTATACTTCTATTATTTCCAATGTCCATTCGTTAACTTGATTCAAACTATAGGCAGTAAATTTTGCGAATAATAAATTGTGGAGCAGTGCACTACCACTTTTTTTTTTTTTTTTGTTTACTCCATTATTCTTGATCTAATTTCATTGGAAAAACTAATGTTACAGCAACTTGGTGACAATCATGAATTATTTTGAGGGTTTAATTACAAATTTGGTTGTAGCTTAAAACTACAACTTTACTCAATAAAATAAATATTACTACATATTTTGAAAATCTAACCGTTGAATTGCATATTCTTTACAATCGTAATAAACATCTCAAATTTTGTGTCAATCAAATAGTATTTACTATATGATTTATAACTTTATAATTTATACATAATTTTAAAATACAAAAACTTGCAATTTAAACAATTTATTAATGACATAATTATTGATCTTTAATTTTTTTAGAAATTTAACAAGTATGGAAGATATGAAAAAAAAGATGTAATCCAATAGTAGATTTATCAAAATTTACCTCTAATAAAAAATAGCCTAAGGCTTAATCAATTTTATAGCCAAATTTTGTCATAAAAGTTCACCATAAATTTTGTCGTAAGGTACATGCTGATCTTGACCACAAGTTTAACCTATGTTTGATAGATGGAGAAAAGAAGAAAGAAAAAGGATATCCCTCCTCCCCCCCCCCCCCCCCCCCCCCCCCCCCCCTTTTTTTATCCAGTTAAGCAAAAGATATTAAATTTGTTTTTTAAATTTTAAATTTTTATAATTCGGTAGAGATTTAAATGATATTTGATTTTTATTAATATTTTTATTCAGTTTATTTAACTTATGTAAAACTCTTTTAATGTTTTTATTTTTATTTTTTAGTAACAACATTTTTGCCAACTATATTTGTTAAGTTCAATAATTTAATGAAAATAACCTATATATTGCAACAAGCACTAAAATAATAAAAGCTTAAGATCCATCATTGTCCTAATATAGTTTGAGACCTATAAAGTGATAAATTTAAGTAAGTTATTTTTCAATTTAAATATCGATTAAATAATATTTATTTAACTTTTTATTTAATATTTATTTATTTAAAAATCATTCCTTTTATTTCTGAGATACAAAATTACAAAATAAGTATCTTCAATTGATAATATTTAATCAATTTAATCTTCTTGAGATATAATCAATTTTAGATAGGATTTTATCAATTTTAATTTTAAAAGTTTTATTTTTACAAAAAGACTATAACTAGTATTTTTTGTCAAATTAAATAAGCCAATAAATGAATTTAGGAAAAAATTCTAGCCTTTTGATACTAATAAATAATTTTTATATTAAATATTATAACATTATTATGATAATTTTCATTACTGTCATTATTTCTTAACTCTTTTTATGAGTTTTAAAAATTCCTCTGTGAGACTTTCATCTTAATTTTTCGTTATATCTTTTATATTTCAAATAAAAAATTTATCAAGAGATTATTTTTAGTTTTAATTAATTTTATCTACTTTGTGTGTGTGTGAAGTTTTTTCATTCCAAATTGATATTCCCAGTAGACATTTATAATAAAAACAAATATTTACAAATAAAATAAACACTTTCTACAATATAAATTATATATAATATGACCATAATACCATAAAATATAAACCATAATAGAATAATAGAATCTAATAATATATTAAATGCAATATTACAGCTCCACTTAATAATAGAATTACCTAATAACCTCAACAGCTCCATGGACTAAATAAACCAAGATTAATAACATGTAGAGAATCACATATCTTGATTTAGTCACAAAATTAACAAAAACAAATTATATATATATATATATATATATATGCTTATTTTATCTTGGGGAAACCAATTCAAGATTAAGGAAAGTTAAATTTTAATTTTTAAATTTGATTTTGAGAGAGAGAGAGATTTTTTGGTATGTGACTGTCCGAGAGATTAGATGGCTAATTTAACAATTTATCATGTAGGAAATCGGTATATAAAAATTAAAATTATAAACTGTTAGGGGAAATTTATTGTCAATATATAATAATTCTATACACTTACAACATTTTTCTTTTTTGCGAAACAATGTATATATGGTTTGAATTGGGTTGTGTTTCTATCAATCTAATATTTTGAGGGACTGTAAGAACTGTCTCAGACTCTAAGGTGTGAAGCTTGTACGAATGAACCTTGGTAGAAGGCATGTCCAATATAATCCCAATGTCCTTTTGTCAGTTACTACTAGTACTAGTTTCCTAATATGAAACAAATTTCTCTCTTATGATGACCATTTTGATTGATATTTATTTTGAGGGAAAAAAGATAATTTCCATATACTACCAAGAAGGATAAAAGTTCACGATGGAATTACTTGTACATCACAGCATGACTGACTTTAATAGTGTGTTTGGTTGGAATGAAAATAGAGGGAGGAAAATAGGGTGAAAAATGCTATTTTCACCCTTTTGGTTCGCAAAGGAAAATGGAGAGGATGGAAAACCCGGGAGAAAATTTTCTCTCCCGAGGCCACATTTTTGTTCCTCCCAAATTGGGAGGAAAAGCTGGAGGAGAAAAAGTGCTCACAGCACTATTACACAAATACCCCTCTCCCACTTACCCTCATTTATGAGCTAATGACTCTATCACCTACCTCTGATGACTTTTGCCCACAAATCACTTTTACCTGAACCAAATTCTCATCTTACCTTCAGCACAACAACGTCAAGCGGTCCATTTTTTTTTTTTCAATTAAATTTATATGTACACTATGATAATTTTTACATTATAATAATAAAAATAATAATATAAATTTATATATATGATGTGGTAAATTTTATATTATTTAATGAATACAAATAAATCTATTTCTTACATATTATGTAATAAGGGTATAATAATCAATTTATATAAATACATTCTCCATCTTTCTCTTTTTCTCTCTAACCAAACAAAAGAGTTTTCCGCCCTCTCACTTTTCCACCCCTCCAACCAAACACACAAGAGGGAAAACTAAATATTTTCCATCCTCTCATTTTTCCATCATCCCACAATTTTTCATCCTCCCACTTTTTCACTCCTCAAACCAAACAGCGCCTAAGAGAAAGGAACACGCTGATCTTCCTGACCATAGGTTTAACCTACATGGTTCAAAAGAAGCAAAAGGGATACATGGTTCAAATGAAGGTTTTTCTTCATTTTTTTGTTATTCCAATTAAGCAAGTGATAATCAATTCTTTAATTAACTGGTTGTTCAAAATAAGAAGATTTTTCTTCTTCTTTTTGTTACCCCGATTAAGTAAGTAATAATCAATTCGTTAATTAGCTGCTTGTTTGGATGAGAGGTAGGATAAAATTAAACATTTATTTATTTATTTATTTTATTTAGCTTGAATTTTTTTAAGGTTTTATTTATATTTTATTTAGTTACAGCTACATTTTTATTTGTTTATTTGTAAGTTCAATAAATTAATGAAATTAAGCTATTCTAAATAAACATTAAAAGGGAGAGGATTAGCCCCATCCTAATGCCGTTTGAGGCTTAAAATGATAAATCTAAGTGATTTTATTTTCTATATTTAAATATTAACTAATAATATTTATTTAACTTTTTATATTCTATTTTAAAAATAATAATTTTTCTTACTTTTTGAGATAAAAAATTATAGTGTCGGTATTTAGTTTTTAGATATTGCAAACATCTTGTTTTCAATTGATAACATTTAATCCACTTAATTTTATTGTAATATAATCTACTTTAAGTAAGATTTTATCAACTTTAATTTTGAAAAACTTACTTCTGCATAAACAACTACAACTACAAGTACTTTCAATAAAACTGTATAAGTGATAAATGCATTTAGAAAAAAAAAAAAGTCTGAGTCTTTGATATAATCAATAATTGCTATATCATATCTTTAAACATTATTACAATAATTTTCATTAGAATCATTATCTACTAACTCTTTCCTATGAGAGTTTTTATTTTTAATTTCTATGAAATTTTCATTTAAATGTTCTGCCATATTTTTTTAATTGCTAGTAACAAAATTAGCAAGAGATTTTATTTGAGATTCAATTCTCGCTCCCTCCCTTTAATATATATATATATATATATATATGAAGTTTTCATATGCTGATTTATATATTATAGTAGACATTTATATTTAAAAATATTTATGAATAATATGACAAGGATACAATAAATTTTAAAGCGTAAAACAATAAAATATAATTATTAAAGTCATTATTGTAACTTCGCTGAATAAAATATAATCATAAAGAGGTTTGTTTGGCAAAGAGGGGGCAACAAGCCCGATGCATAATTCTTCTTCTTCCTCAAAAATTGTGGATCAAAAAATTGCTTATTTTATTTTGTGGAAAGCAATTCAAGATTAAGGAAAGTTAAATTTAAATTTTTAAATTTGATTATGAGAGAGAGAGAGAGATTTTGGTATGTGACTTGAGAGATTAAATGGCCATTTTTAACCATTTATTGTGTAGAAGATTTGTTTACAAAAATTAAAATTTTAAAGGAGAAATTTATTGTCAATATATAATAATTCTATATACTTATAATTTTTTTTTTTTAATTGTGAAACAATGTATGGTTTGACCTAGGTTGTGTTTCTATCAATCTAACATTTTAAGGGACCTTCTTGAAATCGGGAGAAATAACGAACAACTCGCGCTTTTTGGGATAGGAGGCCTTAGACAAATACTTAGACCTAACCTAGCCGTGAGATGATTTAACATCTTGTGCTTTATGTACTGTTGCTGAAAATTTATTGCGTTTTTCACTTCATAACTGGTCTATAAATAGTACCATGAAACCAGCAAAAACAAAACAACAACAAAAAAACGCAAAACGCGCAAACATCCTCTCCTAAACACACGCTTAATGTAAAAAATCATCGCGAAGATTGTGCGCGATATAGTCAAAAAGCAAGTCAATTTTCATATTTTTAGGGTCAATTATCTTTGTATCCTGGTGGCAGACACGTTTCTTAGAAATACACCCCTGGCCGATATATATGGAGCCTTAATTCATCACGTGTTTTACTATTTAGAAAAATTTGACTTACCTTTTCAAACTCAACTTTGACTCGGTAGAATGGGTTCATAGCCCGATATTTTTCTAGAAGTATATATGCAGTGCTCGAACCTGTGTTTGTATGGCATTGACAGTAGGTTTTTTCCTGAAAGTGGTAGAGAAGGTCAAATTACCAATTATCCCACGAGTTTAAGTTTTTGAGATAGGCTAAATATAATCATTTAATCGTACACTTTTAAGAGTTATTATTTCTATCTTACGTAGACTTTCTATTGACCGTATTTTGACTAACCCATTTTATCCTTACCCTTATACCTAAATATTAAGACAATTGAAGATGAACTTGTATCTTATTTACTTGCAAAGTATTAAAACACTCAAAGATGAATATCTATCTTATTTGTAAAAAATATTTAAACTTCAAATATCTTAAAATTTAAAAGTATAAAAAAAAAAAAAAAAAAAAAAAAATTAGCATATGTGTTAAATAGTTTCTCCGAAGAAAAAAAAAGTCTTGTTTATGTCCAAATTTGATATTCTGATTATGTAGCGAATTTATGAATTAATTACCAAATAAATTAAGATAATAATAATTAGACAATTTAAAAAAATAAAAATAAAACAGACTTCTTTTTTTAATACTGAAAGTTCAATATGGGTATGAAACACCCTTGAACGTTTAGACCCCAAATTACAAAATTATCAATTCAAGCTTTATATCAAACAATTAATGTGCGGAACATGATAACAAGCTTACAATAGAATTGATAAACAATCTAAGCCAAATATAAACACATCAACAACAGTAAATATAAGACAAAGATAAAGGAAAGGAAGATACAAACACACGGACAACACACGATGTGTTATCGAAGAGGAAACCGAAGTCCTCAGCGTAAAACCTCTCCGCCGCCCTCCAAGCGGTCAAATAATCCACTAAAAAATGTAGTTGGGATACATGAACAGCAAAAGACCCTCCAAGCCTAATCTACCCAAGTACCTAAGCCCTCCAAGCTTCTTGCTCCAACGAGGTTACGCTGAACCTATTTCTTCTTTAGCTTCCCGGATTCCGCTACTAGACCATAGAATCAACCAATGTATATTGGTTCCTTCCAAACTGCTTCCCTTAGCACTAAATGAACCTTCTCACAGACGTAGGTGTGGTGAGAAAAGGATTTGGTCAATAACCTCTCAAGGGTATGACAATGGAGAGGAAGAAAGTAGAGGAATTTGTAGAGTTTCTAAGGTAAAGATTGGGGATGAGGCAATCTTGTTTTTCTCTAGGGTTTCTCTCACAAAATTCTCTCTGGAAGCTCTCTCAATTTAGTGGGTATAAGGGTCTATATATAGTGGGGTGAGAAAGGAATATGAAGAGACAGTTTTTGCCAAACAGGGTGAATTGGCGGCTTGGTCTCGTAGCTTGTCCAAGTCGCAAGTTCAAGTCGCGACGTAACGGCCTAGCCAGCCTGGGACTTTTGTCCTGTAGTGCGACAACTGGTGCGACCCTTCAGCTCCCCTGTGTGCATCTCACGTGCCAGCATTTGGCGGCTTGCAGCCGCGAAACTCTGCTTCTTTGCACATACTTGAGCTTTTCTTCACATCTTCTCACACACTACCCTTACAATAATCCCACCTAAATATAGGATTACTAAGTGCTTAAATTACAAGCAAATTGGCACGGAATAAAGCCAACAAGATGGTTGATAAATTTCAACCTTACAATCTCCCCCTTTGGCTATTCCGTGACAAAACCCTAAAACAAACTCTAGACTTAACGCGTGAGTTGGGAACAGTTGGAAAACTCACTCACACCTAACTCTAGAATCTATGAAGCTTTAGAACCACAAGAACAAGTAACTCCAGAAACACAACAACACAATAAGTTTATTGTATGCAGAAAACTTGTAATGCAAATGGAGCAAGCACAATGGAGTAAAGCAATAGACCATGGCAAGATCAAAACATGCAATCACTATAACCAAGTGATCACAATGCTCATTCACACTTGGAATGAACATCCGGACATTCAAGTTGACAAACACAAGGCAAATCACTTGAATGACCAACACTCAACCAATGCACAGTACATGAAGAATGTGCATCTAGAAAAAATCCTACAAGGGCACAAGAGTGACAGTACTTAAAAAGGAATGCATAGCATTAGGTTAGAAGTACTGATTAAACAACGCACAAAGGTTGCATAAAGCATGGCACAAACCACAAAAGCCTACAAGTGTGCATAAGAACAAATCCTTAAAGCTTACAAAAGCAACATGGGTACAAACCAACAACCACAAAGTAATATATGCTGAAAAACATCATATTATATAAACTGAATAACTTAAAGAAGTACCAGTTAACCACACAATTTCCAAAAGTGTTAGAACCATATCTACACATGAGTTCATAATAACTAGTGAACAGATTAACAAGTAAGTGTGTGAGTGTAGGTCAACTATATCAGTTTCCTCCCTTTTTGAGCACACAACGCCCCCTTTCAATATGCACACTCCTTTTCATTCTTGTGCTTCTCTCCCCCTTACTGTGTGCTACTCTCCCCCTTTTTGGCACGAATAGCTAAAGACTATCTTCTAGCTTCTGCTGAATGTTATCTAGTTGTAACTCAATTGTTCCGAGACGCATTTGAGTTTGACTGTGAAAGGAGTTCAGAAGCCGTTCCAAATCAGAAATCCGATGAAACACATTTTCGATGAAGTAACTTTGCTTCGGCATTTGGAAACCAGGAGGAATAGACGAGGTGCTGGCTGATTGTGCAAGAGTACCTATAGTAGGAGCAGATGGGGATGCCTGTGTGGATTGCTCAGTCTTAGGTTTCTTGGAGGAGTGACTCTTGCTTGCTTGGAGAGAGTACTGGGATATTGGTCGAGAACGAGGCAATAATCTCTCATCTGATGAAGGACTAACACCTTTACTAAGAACAATCTTCATGACTAGACTGCAGAATGGAAGAATTGTTTGTGTTGCTGAACGAGCCGATGTTTTCCCAATGATTTGGAATATATGAGCACAGATGTCAATCGGGACACCAGAAATGAGGTCACACAGAAATTTAGCCCTTCCAAGATTGATGAAGGCAGTATTTGATAGTGGGTAGAGATTGGAGAACATGATCAGCTTCAAGGTTGTCAGTTCAGGTGAAAACAATGCAGTGCTTATAGATGATCCTGTGCTTCCCACTTCATGTTCATTCCTAAGAACATGAAGGATGTCTTGTGCCTGAAGTTCCCAATCATCGTATGGAGTTCGATCCACATCTTTTGGTTTGGTGATGCGAAGAACCTTAGCAATGGAGTCTGCATTTATCGAAAATTATGTTCCACGTACCCAGCATTTCAACTCGACTCCTGTGTATCTGGCATTTGAGTAGAATTCCTTGACCAATTCTTCAGTTGGATCCTCAAAGTTTCCAAATAAGTCAACCCAATCTCTTTCTTCAAATATCTTAGGGATAAATGTTGTCCCTAGAGTATCAAACTTGACAACTCTTTCCACAATGGGAGTAGACTCTTTGAAGATGTCTGTGTAGGTCTTTGAGTCAGTAGGAGTCTTGAATCTCTCAATGGTAGAGTCCTTGGATGACTTAGATGATAATCGTGTCCGTTTAGCAACCAGGGTTGGTGGATCATCAGTTACAATGCCTTTGCCTCTGGATGAACAACGAGTTATCTGCAACAAAGTCAACACATAGAAAAGAACCAAAATACAATACCACAAGAAGCAAACATCAGATTGATTAGTTTCAGTTAAATAGTGTGACAGAAGATTTCACAAAATCACAACAAAACATTGACTAAACAAACACCAAGAGGACATAAGCAACACAGACAAGATAAATAACAGTAATAACTCAGAGACAAATGAGCAAAGTGAATCACAAATTCACAAATGACACAATGCCAAGAATATGATATGAATGATGCAACACAATCATGAACCACATCATATAGCACAGTCTCCCAAAAAAAATCACATGAAAACATACATGAAGAAAGAGAGACAAAGCACAGTCAAGACAGGAACAACAAAACTCAAAACACACAAACCCTTAAACAAAGTTCGAACCCAATAAATCTCAACAAAACAGAAACACTACTCACAACAAAAAAATACTTGAACTAAGTACAATGAAGTAAGATAGAAATAACCCATACCTTTTTCTTGCTGTTTGATGAAGACATGATGTAAAAATGAAATCTTTTTCAGTGAGACTCGGAGATAGAAATGAAGAAGACAATGAACAGTCACTGAAGTTCGAGGGAAAACCGAAAAACAATTTTAAAACTGTCTTTAAAACGCAAAACACGCGTTTTTCGCGACTGAATCAAGTCGCCAGTAAGTCGCCAGGGTAAGCCGCGAAACACTGTGAAGGTAAGAAACTTGAAAAATTTCTTTAAGTGTTTTTTGCGATTGGAATGTCTACCCACGAGATAGTCGCGATATGAGCCGCGAAAATCCTTGAGTACCCCTCGCGACTGGACCTTCCGCCCACGAACAAGTCGCCACACTGACCCGCGAAAAATATATAAAACACAAATTTTGGAAAAAATTTCTAAGTCTTTTTCGCGATTAGAGTATTTACTCGCCAGTGAGCCGCGAAAAATCTCTGAGTGAGATCGCGACTAGGGCATGCGACTGGGCCAACCCGCGACTTAGTCACCAAAACAAGGCAACACTGTTTTTGAAATTTTTGACATTTTTGTAAAAACAGAGTACTTTCCAAAAACAAATCAAAACACTCAAAAATCTTTTTGTGTTTGATCAACAAAAATTGAGCTTGTGAAAACACATTTAATCAAGTACAATCACACAAATGAATATGACATTCATTGAACATAGACTTGTGTATTGTGTGTGGATATCAAAAATGAGATAGTCCTTAGTCCAATGTGAAGCTTCAATGATCAATTCAATCAAGGCATACACAACTAGCACTAGATAATGTGACATATCTCAATTATAGAAACATGCATATATGACCTCCCACAAGCACTTGATAACAATTCTTTGAAGCTTTTCATTTGGCTCCATATGCAACATATCATTTGCACTTTTTGAGCAAAGAAAATCTCATTGGGAGATAGATGCCTGAAATTTTTGATATTTCAATTTATGAGTTAGCCTTTGGCTTTTTGAGCATCATACATTTTATTTTGGTCGCTTTCCCTTTTTCCTAGTCAAATACTAGTATGTGCGACAGGCTTTTGCAGCTCTATATCTCTTTTCATTTGGAGATTTACATTTAGAGAACTCTTTTAAGCATAAAAATAAAAAGTGGGAAGATATATAGGCATGAGTCTATGCATGTCTCAAGATCAACAAAACCATTCACTAATCATTCATGACAAGGTTGAAGATCTATTTACAATAATCCCATAGATTTCAGAATTTCTTCCACAATGATATGAGTGCATGAGATACAAGCTACGCTCGTTAAATGCACAAAGCCATTAGTACAAAGGTACAAGGCAAAACATGCTTTGAGACAAAACTCAACAAAGTGATCAAACTTTTTGGATTTTCTACTTTTTATGTGTTTTTGGATTTTTAACACAAAAGTAGTAAAAGAATGATCAAAAACATAACATAAAGAACAATGTAAAAACATTTGAACAAAAAACAAACAAAACAACAACCTAAATACAAGCAAGAAGCACACAACCAAGCATATTCACAAATATGGGAAGTATTGATGCATGGACATGTTGTAATGCTTATGCATGAGTACCCTTTGTCACCCACACGTCACGTGCGTTTGGGGTGATATCCTTGACAGATCGGGTACGAGAGTTAGGACTGTCAAACCTTCGTGTGAAGCTTTCCAAGCAATTGGTGAACGCACCGATTATCTTCATCACGTCCATCATTCCTGGATCACGGTTTTGACTTCTTGGTTGCTCACCACCCCAAGACCTCATATCATTTCTTCTTCCTCGTGACCGAGGTGCACTTGCATTGTTGTCTACTCTCAGCTTTTGACAGTTTGGTCTGGTATGTCCTTGCAATCCGCAGTAGTGACAAACATAATCCGTTCTAGGACCCTGCTGCTGTCTTGGAAGTGATCTTCCTCTAGTTTCATGTTTGACCACAGATTGATTTCGAGGCTTATTCACCATTCGTTGCTCAGCCACATTCTTCTTCTTTACATCCTTAACTTTCACAGGAATGGGCTCTTCTATAACCGTCTCGTTTGCCTTTACAAACTTTACTTCTTTGGTGACTTTGGCTGATGAGCAACTTCCTCCGGTGTATCCCAACCGGGACTTGTCTGAGGAAGGTTTTTGAGATGATATAACATCTTCTAACTTCTAGGAGGAGACTCTCTCTATCTTGGCATGAGCTTGCACTACCTCTTACTCAAGAAACCTCACCTTCGTATAGGCTTCAGATAACTCGCTATTTAGTGTCTCAATCTCACACTTAGCCTCTTTATATCTGACCAAGAGACTTCTGTGGTCCTCCTCAGCTCTTTTCATCTTCCTCCCAGCCGCCTTGGCTACCCTTGTATACTCTCCCGACTTCTCAAGTAGTAAGGAGTAATTTTCTCGAAAATTAGCTGTATTCTCTTCCTCTTCAGCATCTGATTCTTCTTCAATCCCAATAGACTCTGAATCAGAATGCTCACCAAGCTCCTTCACAAGTGTACCCAAGTCATCAGAGGAATCCACCTGAGCAATGGTCATGAAGGCGGAGTAGTTTCCCTCTCCGTCACACCTTTCTTCCGAGTCAGAGTCTGAATCACTGAGCGTTGTGGCATAAGCCTTGCCTTTCCCTCTCAAGAAATTGGGACACTCCTTTTTGAGATGTCCATGTCAGAAGGAGATTGAAAATCCTTTCCTTCTTTCCTCGTAAACTCTTTCCTATCACCTCTTGAAGATGAAAATTTCCCTCTGTTGAATGGTTTCCCACTGTTCTTCATCTTTAGAAATTTGCGAAAGTTTTTCGCAAGATATGCTACTTCCTTCTCTACTCCATCTTCTTCGGAAGGATCATCCATTCTTTTGGTGATGGTTTTAAGAGCAAGTGATTTACTCGTCTTGTGGGAAGGCAGTCCAAGCTCATACGTTTGAAGTGACCCAATGAGCTTTTGGATCTTAATTTCATCCAAATCCTTGCTTTCCTCTATGGATGTGACTTTTGCTCGAAAGCTCTCCGGTAAGGACCTCAAAATTTTTCTCACCACTTTAGTATCTTCAATCTTCTCACCAAGATTGAGCTTCGCAATCACAATTTCATTGAGCTTCCCATAAAACGAATCAAAGGACTCATCATCTCCCATCTTAAGCTCTTCGAATTTGGTGGTAAGCATTTGGAGCTTTGTGTCCTTCACCTTCTTAGTCCCCTCATAAGTTGTCTCCAAAATCTCCCAAGCTTCCTTGGCCACTGTCATGTGAGATATCCTATGAAATTCATCTGGAGACACACCACATAATATAGCATTTAAGGCTTTACTGTTAGCATTGGCTACCACAAGAGCTGCCTTATCCCAGGTGAATTTTTCGGCCTTCGGCCTTGTTCAACCTATTTCAACCGCATCCCACACGGTGTCATCAATAGAGCATAGAAATGCCCTCATTCTAACTTTCCAGAAGGCATAATTGTTACCATCAAAAAATGGTGGAACATTTAAGGATTGAGACTTATCCATCTCAACAAGGGGTCAAGGATCACACTCAGGTATTAAAACCACAACAAGTGTACCCGCTTTGATACCAATTGAAAGTTCAATATGGGTATGAAACACCCTTGAACGTTTAGACCCCAAATTACAAAATTACCAATTCAAGCTTTATATCAAACAATTAATGTGCAGAACATGATAACAAGCTTACAACAGAATTGATAAACAATCTAAGCCAAATATAAACACATCCACAGCAGTAAATATAAGGCAAAGATAAAGGGAAGGAAGATGCAAACACACGGACAACACATGATGTGTTATCGAAGAGGAAACCGAAGTCCTCGGCGTAAAACCTCTCCGCCGCCCTTCAAGCGGTCAAATAATCCACTAAAGAATGTAGTTGGGATACATGAACAATAGAAGACCCTCCAAGCCTAATCTACCCAAGTACCTAAGCCCTCCAAGCTTCTTGCTCCAACGAGGTTACGCCGAACCTATTTCTTCTTTAGCTTCCCGGATTCCGCTACTAGACCATAGCATCAACCAATGTATATTGGTTCATTCCAAACTGCTTCCCTTAGCACCAAATGAACCTTCTCACAGACGTAGGTGTGGTGAGAAAAGGATTTCGTCAATAAACTCTCAAGGGTATGACAATGGAGAGGAAGAGAGTAAAGGAATTTGTAGAGTCTCTAAGGTAAAGATTGGGGATGAGGCAATCTTGTTTTTCTCTAGGGTTTCTCTCATAAAATTCTCTCTGGAAGCTCTCTCAATTTAGTGGGTATAAGGGTCTATATATAGTGGGGTGAGAAAGGAATACGAAGAGACAGTTTTTGCCAAACAGGGTGAATTGGCGGCTTGGTCTCGCGGCTTGTCCAAGTCGCGAGTTCAAGTCGCGACGTAACGGCCTGGCCAGCCTGGGACTTTTGTCCTGTAGTGTGACAGCTGGCGCGACCCTTCAGCTCCCCTGTGTGCATCTCACGTGCCAACATTTGGCGGCTTGCTGCCGCGAGCCACTTGCGAGTCCTAGCCACGAAACTCTGCTTCTTTGCACATACTTGAGTTTTTCTTCACATCTTCTCACACACTACCCTTACAATAATCCCACCTAAATACAGGGTTACTAAGTGCTTAAATTACAAGCAAATTGGCACGGAATAAAACCAACAAGATGGTTGACAAATTTCAACCTTACAAATACCTTGTAGTAGCTAATTTCCACTCAGGTGAAGTAGCCGAGGATGACTACAAATTAATTTCGTTTGAACGTTTGTCTAACAGGGATATTTACGCGTAAGGAATCATGGAAGATGGCCAATGCACCAAGCCATTAAAAGACGGACGAGTGACATAGGTTTTATATATTTGTGCCAAATCTTTAATTAGATTTCATTATCACGGCTTGCTCGTAAACACACCTAGTCCCTGGTAATGCGTTGTTTTTTTTTTTTTTTTTTTAGAATACTAAATATTTTTAACACACACAGGAAGAGGGAAGAATGTCTTAAATAAATTTACAGTAGTATATGCCTTGGTTTGTAGTTATTAACGAGGGAAAAAAGAAATATTATTTTGTATGATGATTGTACAAAAATCTTAGATCAATTATTCCAAAGTCTAAGTCATTAGCAAAAGGACATAATGTTAGGACATATGTGATTCACTTGTTAAGAACATATGACATTATTTTATGTAATTGACTAATCATTTGACAAAACGCACTTTACTTGTAATTTGGTAAATTTAGTATTGAAGTCTAGTAATTGGGTAGATTTAATACTTCAAAGAACAAGAGTTCAAATCTAGTATTGAAGCCATGCAAATCTAGTTATGTTACAATTCACCCTAAAATTCCCGAGCAACAGAATAATTAGTTGGAGGCCCAAGGGCCCACACACAGCCATGCTTCATAAAAGTTTGTAAGGCCCAAACAAAACAAGTGAGAATGAACCCTCCCTCAGGTAGGTTATCAATAAAAAGAAATCCTTGGGTTGGGTGGCCCACGTGCAACGTTCACTTAAAAAGAGAAACCAACTAGGCTATTTTTTAAAAATGGTAAGAGGCTGTTTGGGAACTTTTTTTTGGTCACTCAATTTTCATCACTCATCACTCATTTTTCATCACTCATCACCCATCACCCTAAAATTAATACCCGTTTGGCTCCATCTTTTTCATGCCATCACTCAAATTTTTTCACACTATTTGTGGGCCCCAGCTCTGTCACTGGCGCAGCTTTTTTTTTTTTTTTTTTTTTTTTTTTTTTTTTTTTCAATACCCCTAAACCCGAACCAGTGAAAGAAGAAAGGAAGAAAAAAAATACCCAGATCACCGAACCCAGGAAAAGGAAAAAAAAAAAAAAAAGGATGAACACCGGGGAGACCGAACCCAGGAAAAGGAAAAAAAAAAAAGGATGAACAATGGGAAGATTGAACCCAGGAAAGGAAAAAAAAAAAAAAAAAAAAAAAAAAAAAAGAAAGAGGATGAATACCAAGGAGACCGAACCCAGGAAAAGGAAAAAAAAAAAAAAAAAGGATGAACACCGGGAGAGACCGAACCCAGGAAAAGGAAAAAAAAAAAAAGGATGAACAATGGGAAGATTGAACCCAGGAAAGGAAAAAAAAAAGAAAAAAAAAAGAAAGAAAGAGGATGAATACCAGGGGAGACCGAACCCAGGAAAAGGAAAAAAAAAAAAAAAAAAAAAAGAGGATGAACACCGGGAGAGACCGAACCCAGAAAAAGGAAAAAAAAAAAAAAAAAACAAACAAACCCAGAACCAACGTGAAAAGAAAAGAAAAGAAAAGAAGAAGAAGAAGAAGAAGAGGAGGAGCAGAGCTGTTTCCAGACCACGTGAAAGACAAAAAGAAAAGAAAAAAAAAAGAGAAAATGAGATAAAGAGGGAGCAAAAGTCAGATGGTGGGACCGAATATGTAACGTTAATTACAACTTTGCCATTGAAAAACAGAAAATTGAAAACTGAAAACTGAAAACAGCCAAAAGTTGTTTTCAGTTTTCACAACTCATAACTCAAAAAGTAGAGAATTGAGTATTGAAAACAGAGTCATGAAAACAAAAAAATTGTGCAGGCAAACGAGTATTTTTCTATGGGTCCCACCATTTTTGAGAATTGAGTTATGAAAACTGAGAATTGAGTCATGAAAACTAGTGAACCAAACAGCCTCTAAGCTTTCCAATAATTGATCATCCAAATTACTTAATTATATATGGATGACAAAATACTTACAACTTATCTTATTTTTCAACTACTTTCTCTCACTTTGAATAAGAGATGCCTACCCTAAATAAAAGACGGGATAGGGATATGACACGCATGATCTATCCCATCTTGCGTTGTTGTCATCCTTAGGACTATTGTTTGTTATATGCTACTGTGTATCCAACTATATAATTTTATCTTTATAGGAATAGTTTATTCCAAACTATTAAATTTTTTACTATATAGGGGTGGGTGAGAAAGGGGAGACATGTCAACCTGTAACACAGGAGACAAGAAAGAGGTTAAATGCCATTGGACTCATGATTCACATCTAGTTTTTGAAAATTTGGAACTCTTTGATTGTCTGTTATTCCTATGGGAAGTTTCTTTTCTTTTTTTCTTTTTTTAGAAAAAGTCGAGCTCACTCTTAGGACCCAATGGATCAAATCTGAACTCACCCCTATTAAAAAAATGAGCATTGCTTGAAGTGCAAGTGTTGGAACTGCAGCATATAGGAATATATATGAATAGGTTGTAATAATGATATAAGGTTAGAGAGTATTCATTTGTAAAATGAATAGAGTGAAAATTCAAGTTTTGAAATTTTCTATGTGAAATTCAAAATTCAGTAGATTCAATCGATTAAAGTGGTGAAGGAAATTATCCTAGAGTCTTTGCATGTTTCGATTGGTACTTGATTCCTGTTCAATTGATCGAAAAGAGTTTCGATCAATGCTCCATTCCTTTCGATCAATCGAGACTTGTGAAAATTGAATTTCTGTAGAATTTTCTGATAACTGTTTTGAAAAGTTTCAAACCTTGAACGGTTTTATGAAACATATTAGCTCTCCCTACGTACCTTTTGAAGGGTTATAATCGATCGAGACTTGTGAAAACTGAATTTCTGTAGAATTTTCTGATACCCTAGACTCATAGGCCTTAATACGGCAAAAGGGCCAAGGCCCAAACATGTAAAAGGCCCCCCACATCTTCAAATTATGAATTGATCATAATGAAGATTCAATGGAACAACACTTAAAGAGACAAGTTTCTTTGTTGGCAAGCCAATAGCTAACAACCCCTTTTATACCATTGTGATGTTGAATCACTCTGTTTGAATTTGAACAACTCCTTGCATTGGGGGTTGCAGGGTAATAGGATTTATAAATGCATGCAAATGGTTTATAGAGCTTAAACTAGAAGTTCAATCATTACATTGCTGTTGTGTCTAGTGGGCAATACTGACAGCTTGATTATCATATTTGCTTCTCACTTCCATTATTTATATGGTTCTTATTTTTTTAGGGAGTACTTTGTATTATAATTATTTTAGTAGGTGTTGTATCATGTTCCTTTGGGACATATTCAACCCTCTCCAAAATTGTTGAGAGTTTGAAGCATTGAAATTTTTGGGACATTCCAACAGCAAGAGAAACTCGAATCATGCACTCTGGATTTGTATGATATTTATTCATTCTCCCTTTCCAATTTTGGATTTTGCATCACTCTTCTGTTTTGTGTTTATGTGTTTTCCAATGAGAGCACCTTTTGTTACTACTAAAAAATCTACTACAAATACAACTATATTTCTATGTCAATATGATGTTTGTTTGGAGACATTTGTGGTATTGTTTTAGTAAAACTAAAATTATTACAAGTTGTTTGTAAAATTATTATAGGTTGTTTGTAATGGGATTGGTTTTTTTTTTTTTTTTAATTATTTTTTTAACCTATAACGGCGGGCAAAAAGCACTGTTAAAGGTCTAATATTATGTTATAATTGAAGCCCTATAGCGGCATGTATAGCCCACTGCCAAAGCTTCAAACATATAGCGGCAAGCATAATCGCCTCTAAAAAGTGCATATAGTCAGTTGTACATGAAGCCCTATAGCGGCGCTTGTTGCCTGCCACTAAAGGTTGTCACCTATAGCGGTGCGCATATCCCACCGCTGAAAGGTCAATTGAACCAAAATGTAACCACATATGGTGGCGGTTTTCTACCCGCCGCAATAGACCAAAACCGTCGCTAAATGATAGATCTATTGTGGCACCGCAAGGCTGGCGGGTAGAACCACCACAATAGCCCTTGCCGCAATCGGCCAAATGGACCTTTAGAGGCGCTTTTTGAGCTTTTGCGGCAGTTTTGGCCCGCCGCAATAATCCATTTTTTTATAGTGAGGTGATGTTTCTTTCACATTGTGGATGCGTTAGAAGCCATGTTCATAGTTTGAACATTGAAGGTACAAATTTCTTATTCACGGGCAATTTGAATTTCAAATTGATTAATGAGTTTCTTTGTTAGAATATTTGCACATGTTGCAAATTTATTTGAATTGAGAAATAAGAATGAACTTTTGACATGTTTAAATGTTATAAAGTGAAGTAGAAAATCTAAAGGATGAGAATTTAAACTCTTAAAGTGATAGAGTATGTGAATATTTTCCTAAGTGATTTTCTAAAACTATGTGAAAACATTAAATAACATGTTTAAAGATTTCACTTAGATCAATTCTAAAGTGAATGTGAACAATTTTCAAAGTGGAATTTCTAGTAAGACCAATAAGCACTTGAATGTGAATAAGAAGTATGAATGGTTTTAAAAGAACAACTTTAAGAATCCCAACGATGACAAGTAGAATTGGTCATGTTTCCTTTGTAGAAAGAAAGACTATTATATTTGAGAATGTTTCAAATCAGATGTTTCAAAACTCAAAAAACCCACATTTTAGCATTTGTCACACCAAAAAACCCAAATTCATCAGATGTTTCAAATCTCAAAATTTAAGTATTGGGCTACAACCTACAATGATGTTCTAGATTTGAAATGGTACGGAAATATGTACTAACATTTTTACTATTTTTTATTCATCTCTCTCTCTCTCTCTCTCTCTCTCTCTCTCTCTCTTTTAATCCACCTCCATAGCAACAACATCACAATCCCACCTTCAACAACACCTCCTCCAATCACCACCGGTCACAGCAAATCCAATCACCGGTGAAAATCACCAAACCCTTCATATCAATCACACCAAACACACCAATCATAGACCTACCTTCAACAACACCTTTGCCAATTGCCACCGATCACAACAAACAAAATCACTAATGAAACCCAACTTCAAGCCCGCACCACCAAGCACAAACTTCAACCACCATTCTCAATTTCAACCCAAAGAGAGAGACGAGAGAGTGAGAGAGAGAAGTGGGTTTACTGTTGTGTACGAGAGAGAGAGAGAGAGACCTAGAGAGGAAGAGAGAGAAAGAAAGACTAAAGTGAATAAATTAAATAAACTGGAGTGAAAAATATGAGATGTGAAGTATAGTAAGTTGAAAAATGGTGTGTTATAGTAAATAAAGTAACTTTTTAATATTTTCTCAAAAAAAGAGTAACTTTTGAATATGTTGGGTAAAATATCATTTTCATCCCTAAACTATCACAGAAGTTCGTTTTTGGTCCCTAAAGTTTCAAAATTTCTATTTTCATCCCTAAACTTTTCCAAACATACTAATTTTCATCCCCCCATTTGTTTCCATTAACTTATATCTTATGTGGCCTAACGGATTGCTAAAGTGGTATTTGACTTCGATTAAAATTATTTTGTTTAAAAAAATATGAACACATGGCAAATAATTATAGGTACATGTGGGAACTGTTTTTTAAAAGCCCAAAATTATGCCTCACTCCCTTAGATGGTCATGCGTGTGTGTAGACATGGCAAAACGGGTCAGAATTTTCTGACCCAACCCGACCTGAAAAATACCTAACCCGAACCTGATTTTTTTTACCCGAAGCAAAAACGGGTTGACCCGTGACCCAACCCGTGTTTTTTGCGGTCAACCCAACCCAACCCACGACCAGACCCAAACCCGAACCCGAACCATTTTTTTAAAACTTTTTTTTTTGGTAAAAAAAATATTAAAATTAAGACAATATTGGTTTAATTTTTTATTGTGAGCTTTAAGAAAACAATTGATACATTTACATAACTACATGCAAATTAATTGAAAGATAAATGGTTGAGCATTCTGTAATAAGTAAAGATTTTTAGATATCAAATAATAAAGTACATACCAAGATAATCCAGTTACAATAGAGTTATAAACATAGATTTAAAATTGTAGAAATGTGTGAAAAACATTCACAAGTGTGAAAATAGTGAAGCCAAAGTATCAAATTAGCATAAATTATGAATGCTTAGACCTATTTTTTTAACAAATTATTCCAAAATAAACAGTTTTTTCAAAATAAATTATGATATTTCCTAGAGTGTGTGTTGTTTAACAATGATATGATATTCATAAAAGAGACCATGTATAAATAAGTAAACAATCAAACTTTAATGTATATCTCAATTGAAATAAAGTGCCAACCACAATTGATAATAGATTATAAAATTAATTTTCAAGATTGTAAATTTTTTATATGTTTTTATTCTTTATCAAATGAGTTATCCAATAAGTTATTTGTAATTTTATTTTATATTTTGGAATGTTGATATTGTGTAGAAATAAAACTTGTGTATTTGTTTTACTTATCTTTGTATTATTTTGTTTTAGATAGCAATGTTAGGATTTGTATAATTTTAAAATCATTGAATAAGTATTAATAAGTTTATTTGAGTTCATTCTTAATATAAGTGGTGAATTCAAAATAATGCATTTTACATCAAGTAATTTGTTGCATAACTTTCCAAATGGCAAATAAATGTTATTTTCTTTATATATATATATATATATATATATATATATATATATATAATTCATGTGAAAAATACGGGTCAACCCGACCCAACCTGACTCGACCCGCAACCTGTTTTTAACCTGCTTAAAATGACCCGTTTTGACCTGTGACCCGCAACCCAATTGACCCGACCCAAACCCGACCTGACTCGCCCGTTTTGCCATGTCGACATGTGTGTGTGTGAACCCAAATCACTAAGCATTGAAAACCCACCCCCTAAAACCGGCAACCCCAATCAGAGGAATAGTTCCTATTGAAATCAAGCTGGCAACTCCAATCGGCTGTTAGTCTCCATCGTAAGGTTCCACTTGCATTGAGATGTGAAATAATAGGTTGCTTCGTTGTAAGTCAGGTAACCACCATGAGTCAACTAGTTTAGGATTCTAGATAGTGGGTTAATCCAAACTATATATATGTGAAAGATAAAAGGAAAGGATCTATTTATTCTTTGTGCTCTCCATTGGATTGCTAGTAGTTTTTTGATGAAAAAAAATTAGGTTTTCACTTGTTATGCTATACAATTCTGGATTGTTATTAATTAGTCTTTTGGTCATAATTTCTGGGTTGTTAAATTCTAGCTTTCTTCCATATTTGGAATTGAACGTTTCTTTTTGTCAATGCTTGGAATAGTTGGGACCATTTGTGTTTGCTACAGTAGACAGCTTCTATGAGTTTGGACTAATTGTGACCATTCAGTTTTTTTGTTACTAAATTTCGTTGGGAATTAATATAGAGTTTAGCATCATTTTTGTTTTTCTCAAGGATGGGTTTTATGTTGTTCTTGGCTAAAATATTTTTTATGTTGTCTTAATTTTATGTTCATATTGAATGAAGTGGCGGCGAGCAAGGTATGTGCAGGTGCAACCAAGATAATCAAATTCAGCTCTAGCGAATCAAGTGGCACCGTGGTAGTAGCCAAATTCTAGAAAATGGTGTTTAAAATGGGATTGTTTCATGTAATAGGATGTTGGTACAATTAATTGACATGAGTATGTTAGGAAGTGATGGGTATTGGCTTGTAGAATTTCACAATATAAGAATTATCTATGAATTTATATTTTGTGAAATTGATGTATCAGTGTGTGCTTTTGTTTGTGTGTACATATAAGCAAATGTCCCTTTGTACATATACAAAGATGCATATGTTTATTCACAATTATTTCTATATTTAAAATTAAAATTAGTATAAAAATTCTTACACTGGTACAGCAACTATTTCATAAGATATACCCTGCTGGATTACATTGTCCAGAATCTCAAAAAGCAGCAATTCAATCCAGAATTCATATTCAAGAGCATTTAATAATTACATGGATTTCTTTGTTCAAGAATAGTTTTCAAACTCGGACCGGGCATCATAGGTAATTTCGTGAACCCTGCATGAACCGGGCGGTCCAACCTCGGTTCAAGCATGCCTCTTAAATAAGAAAAAATTATTTGAAAATGCGCTTACCAAGATTAGAACCCAGGCACGGTCAAATATGCAGCTAGAGCCTAACCACTCAGCCAAGCTTGCAAGTTGGTGCTCAACAATAACAAAAAAAATACTTGAAGTAAACTTAATGCATTTTTTTTTCTTTTTTTATAAAAACAACTTAACACAATTCTATTATACTTAATTAAATTATCCATCTCTTACAAGGAATATAAAAAAATTATAATTAAAATTCTTCAAAGATATTCAACTTTACTTCAAAAATTAATCATAAATTTTAATGTTTTCATGGTTATTATTTTATTTTATTAACTTTCTTATTTAATTATTAAATATATTTTTGAAAATCATTAAATTTCCCTCACATATATAGATATTTTAGTCAATTTTGCTAGTTTTATAAATTTAATATTTATATTTAGGCTTTAATTAATTATTAAATTAATTATGACATCATCATGGTTCGACCCCGGTTCAACCTCGGTTGGACCTCAAAAACCTTGAACCTCTCCCTTTTACGATTCAATGAACGGTCCGGGTTTGAAAACCTTGTTAGATAACATTATAATTCCTATTCATTCATAACATTGCATACTTAAAATGGATATTATCCTTGATTATCCATACAACCATCACACAAAAATAAGTCATTGCCACTACATTACAATATTCATATGGCATTGCATATACAAAATGGATAGTATCCATGATTAGCCATACAACCATAAAAAAACAGTAAGTTATTGCCACTACAATACAAATGTCATATGGCATTGCATACACAAAATGGATAGTATTTTAGTCGTCTTCTCCGCACTACTGTGTACTAAAATGCTACTCGAACTTAGTTCTACATTCCTGACTTGCTGCAAACATTATCTCTAGTGATGCTCTAGAGTTGCCTCTAGCCTGTGGTTGTGGATGCGGATATAATGGTGGTTGTGGCTGTGGCTGTGGCTATGACAAGGAGCTCCCTATTTTTGGTCCCTTCCTGCTTATTTTTTTAACCAGTAGACAGTAAGAAGAATTATTTAGCATCCTAAGACATGAATTATGCATGTTAGTAGATTCTTTCACATCCCTTACATTCCTACTTAATTTCTTTGGAATTGTTACCGTCTCACCTGTGACGTTTTTGGACCACTTGAACTTGCTGCATTTGTTGCTCCATTTTTTTTTTCTTGACCTATCAAAAATATACCAAGCCACCCCACTAATTTCAATAATCACTTAATACAAAGATTAACTAATTAATTACAATCATTGAGTACAAATCTCACTAGTTTCTTTCTCTGCTGGTTTGATGCCTCATTGTCTTTGCATCTTCTCTTGTTATGACTTATTATGACCCAACACTCCACACTGACTGCATCAGACCCAACCAAGCTAGCAAAAGTATCAGACACATATCCATCCTCAACAGCCTTGGTAGTAGTACCTCTTGGCCCATCAATTACTTCTTTTGGCCCACTAACTTTAACACTTGGCCCAACATCACCTGATCAACTACCATCACTAGCCTTGCTCCTACAAGCTTTCGATTTTTTCCTCTTAACACTCTTTGTCTTTTGCTTCTTGCTATCTATTGATTTTCCCTCATATATTTCCTTCCCTTTTGTATTTTCTATTGGTGTTACTTCCTCATTCCCAATATACATATGAAACATATCATCATTGTCACTCTCACTACCACCAAAATGGACTTCACAAGCACTATCATATTCCTTAATGGCCCCATTATCAACCTCTGCCCTCTCTCCCCCCTTTCTATTATTTGTATCTTCTTGCCCAAAGTCTTCCAAGAACGTCACGTATAGCTCAACTTCATGGTGCCCTCTAATAATTTCCACCATTTGCACAATATCATTGTCATATACTAACGGCTTTAAGCCTCTCAAAAATGGTAAACCAGTATCCCTAAATAACAACAAATCAAGGGGCCCATAACCAAATTCTCTAATAATACTAATCATCTCGATCATTGACATTTCATTGGACTTGTAGTCTTCATGCTTCTTTATCTTCCCCCCATTATACCTGAATGGATTATTTTTAAATTTCCCACCATAATGAAAGACATATGGTGAATTGAAAGTCTTCATCCATCCTATAACAAAGAAAGCGTAAAAAGAAAGAAGTACCATAAATACAAAGGAAAATATTGGACGAAGTACTTATCTATTACAAACTTCAAGTGTAACATCTACATTTATTATAGCCAATAAGAATACAAAAGACTAAGAAAATTGATAGGCCAAAAATGTATTGACTCCTTGTGATGAATTAATTGATTAATCAGTCAAGTTTAATTAATTAATCAAATTAACATGCAAACGTGTGGTTGCACAAATAAATCACCAATTAAACTAAGTGCAGCGAAAATTAAATTGACATGGTGATTTGTTTACGAATAGGGAAAACCAACACGGCAAAAATCCCACCGGGTGATTTTAAGGTCACCACTCTCGAGAATCCATTATTATCAAAACAAGCGGTTACAAGTAAAGGAATCCCAGTACCTTATACCAACCTACATTTGAACCCTTATCCCAATACCCAATTGGACTTGTTCTGTAGTGACAATCTCTCCTTATAATGCACAGCTCCTAGTACGTGACTAACCAATTACACAAATCCCAGTACGCGACTTCAATCACCAACTAGAGAAGGTTGTTGGCTGCAAAGTTCTTCAATTCATCCACACGATGAAGATCCAGAAAATGCTTGATTACAAAACCCTACAGTGCACAAACATAGCAACTTCTTCATAAGAATGATGAACTAGGCCAAATTTTGTCTCCGGTCACAATTTGCTTGAACAAACTTTGCTCAACACTTGTGCAAATTGTGTCCTCTTTGACGGCCCTTAAAATAATCTTTTTATATGTCTAGGGTTGTGAGAAAAGAAAGCCCAAACACATAATCACAGATTAGAGTTAAAACAGAACTGAAAATTTGTTTTTCATAAACCTCGACAGATAGCCATCTGTCGAGAAGCTGTCACGCAATTGTCGAGCCACGGGGCTGGAATAGGTCTTCAAGCTCGATAAATACTAGCTGTCGAGCTTTATTGAACTTGCACTTTTTAGCTTGAATCTTAGACAGACTTACATGTCTTCAACACTTGATTTTGAAACAAAGTTTCTTGAAATATTAAACACATCCTAGATCTACCCAAATACAAGTAAAGTGCGTTTTGTCAAAGGATTAGTCAATTACATAAAATAGTGACATATGTTCCTAATAAGTGAATCACATATGTCCTAACAAAAATTAATATTCCTAACAATCTTTTGTGGTCTGTTTGGATGACATGAATTTGGATTTGGATTTGGATTTGAAGGGGTCCAAATCTAAATCCTTTGTTTGGATAACTTAAAAGAATTGGATTTGGATTTGGCCCAAAATCCATTTTGGATTTTAGGGGTCCAAATCCATGGATTTGAAATACCCTCAAAAACCCAAGAATTTAGAAATATCTCACTCTCGCGCACATTGTTTCTCTCTGGGCTCTCTGTGTCTCTCTTCCTAGCCGTAACTCACAAACTCTTCTTCCCCTTCTCTCTCGGCAAGGCAACTTCGGGTTTTTTCTCTTAACTCTTATCTTCCTCTTTAACCTCTCTAATTCTCTCTTTATACTAAATCTAAATTCAAAAGGGATATGGGTTTTCCCAGTGGGTTTTATTTGATTTATTTGTGGGTTTGTTTGGGTTTAATTTGATTGTTTGTGAGTTTTGTTTGATTTGTTTGTACATCTTGTTTCATGGCATTTTCTGATGATGCCGAAAATTGTCAGTAAGTCACACGATCCTCACGTGCTCAAGACAATACCTGCACAACACAAAACAAGAAGACCTTAGGAGAGTACCGGTGTGGTACCAGCCAAAGACCCCTCGAAGGTTAAGTCAGAAAATTTCTCGCAACCCTAGAGTGCTAGAGCTGGGATGAATTATGCTTACCTTCGTTTGTGAGTGTCTTGGGGTTTTTATAGTAGCAGGGGTTGATATCGTTCCTTGGCTTAGAAGATCTTTCCTTAAGGGAGAGATCTTCTTTAATTCGCTTATCTTACGAGATCCTATCCTAATAGGACTCTCTTGATTACAGCTAAATGTGGGGCATAAAATATTTCCTTATATGCTCATGCGTGGAGGCCAAGTAAGGTCATGTCAGCCTCATCAAAGGTTCGCTTATCCTCTTCAGCTTCCTTTCGTCAACTTCTTATTCCGTCGGTCTATTCTAGTTGTCTCGTTTAGGTGTTTGTTGTCCTCAAGGTACAGTCGTCAACATTAAGGTGGAACCGTCGACCTTATGCCATTGTTGTTGGGTTATAAGCATGCAAGTGAGGCTGATGAGTTCATTAGGACCGTCGCCTTTGCCTAATATGGACGAGTTTATTAATACAACAAAATTACCCTTATCATTTTCAGTGATATGTTTTGGTTTTGTTTTTATTTTCATTTGTGTGTTCGTAATGCAAATTATGTGTTTGATGAAATGTTTCAATAAACTGTTTATGAGTTGTGAAGTAATAAGTGAGAGAATATTCATTTGAAACAATGATATTGTGATGATAGAAAGTGAGGACTACTGTCATAGTGAATGCTTATACATCCCATAAATTTTTTTCATTCCATTTGTTGCTTTAGCTGCAAAACTTGTATCATCATTTGTCCATCACTTGTTAAATATTCCCCTTACAGCTATCGGTGCTGATTGCCAATTCTTTCATACCTCATCAGTTTTATGTCTTCTTTCTCTATATACCACCAGATTATCATCATGTTGCCAAGTTGCCTATGTAGTTGAATTGTTAAGCGTAAGAGGTTTGAAAATGCCTCTGGTACAATGGACTTACATTGTGTAAGAGCTAGCTGACTGAAGATTTATGTATATTAGGACTTAGAAGCTACACATTTAAGAATAAAATAATGGGTTTCTGTTTTATCAGTGTAATGGGGAAAGGAGGAAGAAATTAATATTTTGCTCAAATTATTGGGTTATGGTCTCAATGTTCTGTAAGTTTTCCATTTTGTGATAAATCTCCCTTCTGTGCATGCAATTGGTACTATCATATTGTAGTTCATTTATTAATTCCTTCTTACATCTTTCCCTTCCATACTTTATTTTCTATTCTTCAATAATCTTTGGACCCCTACAGAAGCATTGGGTGTGTGTGTGTGAGAGAGAATAATTTACTTATCATATTATTCATTACTTATAGATTTCAAAATTCATATTTGATGCACCATCCGTGCATGAACAAAATGTTAGTACTTTTTCTTCTGACATTTGGTAATAAACTCATTGTCCAATTGTGTCCTTGTGGACAATTATTTCTTCCATCACTACTAATGACAATATTGGAATACATTTACCCGGATCAAGAGCAATGTACTTATGTACCTAGTCATTTTGATCAGAGTCAACAAGGAAGAAATATACAGTGATATATTCCAACTTTAAAGAAAGTAAAATGACAAGTAGCCACTTGATATTGACTTTGTTTGTCCTAATAATCTTTGAAAGTAAATTTGTAGCAGCTACGAAAATATTAAATATAGCAGAATTTCGGAGTTCAAGGAACAAGATTCCAGAAAAAACGTGGGTGTTCCCTTCCTTTACTTTGAATGGATTGAAGCTGACCAAGCTGTCACTGGGCTGCTTACCTTTAGTTGTGTTAATTATTTATTATTCATATTTGTAGATGCAATTGCATTGATTTATTTGGTGTGATTTCATGGATTTTCTTTGATAACCTTTTTTTTTAGTTATAGATTCTTATTGTTTGTATTTTGAAAAATGAACAGAGACAAAAATGACCAATGATAGAAGAGAAATATCCATTCAATGAAAATGTAAAAGAGAGGAGATTGAAGTATATGAGGAGGAGGCGATGAGATTTTTGCCTTTGCTAGTGGAGTTTTTCGTTATGCTTGTTGGAATATGCTCGCGTAAGAAGTACTTTGTGAGAGAACCATTAAGAAGTGAAATTGAAGAGGGGATTTATCAAAGGAGACTTTGGATGGGATCTCTAGCTCAGGAATCTAAATGCATATCAGAATTACGTATAAACACACATGGGTTTAACAAGTTATGTAACATTTTGTGTGATGAGGGTGGATTAGTTGTCACAAGAAATGTTACAGTTAGGGAAGTTGTAGCATTGTTTTTACATATTCTTGCTCATGACCTCAAGAATAGAACAATTAAAAATGTTTTTGCTTGTTCTGGGGAAACTATTAGTAGACAATTTCATTCTGTATTGAATGCTATTCTTAAGATAGGCAAGAAGTATATCAAACAAGATCATGCAGTTCTTCACGAAGGAGATGATAGATGGAAGTGGTTCAAGGGAGCACTTGGAGCTCTTGATGGTACTCATGTCCCATTAACTGTTCCCATAGAAGATCAAGGTAGATATCGAAATAGGAAAGGTGGACTCAGTACAAATGTTTTAGGAGCTTGTGATGCTAATCTGAAGTTCATATATGTATTACCTGGTTGGGAGGGATCTACAATGGATTCTCGAGTGTTGCGTGATGCTTTGAGTCGACAATATTGCCTAGAAATACCATCAAATATGTATTATCTTGTGGATTCTAGATACACAAATTGTCCTGGGTTTTTAGCTCCTTATAGAGGAACTCGATATCATCTAAATTTGTGGAGAAGAAATTCTCCAACAGATTATAAGGAGCTATTTAATCTTTGACACTCATATGCAAGAAATACAATTGAACGGGCGTTTGGGTCATTGAAGAAAAGATGGGCAATATTATGCACAACTAGTTTTTATGAAATGAAGACTCAAATTAGGATTGTTAATGCGTGTTGCATTCTTCATAACTTTAGACGGGATGAAATGAATGAGGATAAGTTGTTGAGAGCTATGGAACTTGAATTAGAAGATGTTTCACTAAATGAAAATGAGACATCAGAAGAAAATATCACATTTGTTAGAGTTACTGATGAGTGGACAGCCTTTCGAGATGCATTGGCAAAAGAAATGTTTGAGGAATATCAATCTCGGAATCGTCGTGTTATTTGAGACTTTATATTTATATTTATATATTGTAATTTTCTTATTTGAATTTTGTATTATTTGAAAAACATAATAGAAATGGGAAGAAATTACACATATTTAGGGTATTTAATCTGTCTCTCTTGATATATAATTGTTTAGTTGTTATGAACTTTAGAATAATTTTTTAGTTTGAGATTTTGAATTTTATGAAAAAATCCATGCATTTGGGTTTTTTCTCTAGTTGATATAAAAATTTTAGTTGTCAATAATTGGCAAAATATTTTTTTAGTTGTTTATGACTAAAGATATTTAGTTATTATCTTGTCAATTTAATTATTAATATTACCTCATGTATTTATTAAAAATGTTACTAAAATTAAAATGTAGAAGGATTAAGAAAAATAATAATTAAAAAAAATATTTTATCGATCTTAAATCCAAATCCAAATTTAGATATCCAAACAATGGAATTTCAAATGATGAATTTCAAATCCTTCTTTGTTTAAAAAGACCCAAACAAGGAATTTTAAAATCAAAGGATTTCAAATCAAGGAATTTTAAATCCAAATCCAAATCCAAATGTTGCCATCCAAACACAACGGTGATGAATTCAAGTAAATTTGTTTCGATGATTCTAAGCCAATAATTCCTTGTGATATCATTAAAAAAATCAGTGGACTAAGTTACATGGTGATTACCATATGCAAATACTATACAACAAGCCAAACAAAATTACTAAAGTCACTCAAATATAGCATGTGGTCCCTCAATGTCTGATGGAGTCTTCAACACTAAACACTAGGGACCACTAAATCAAATTTCACCAATTTTTAAACATAAGCCCTTGTCCCTTTTAGTGGCATAGCACCCTATAACGGTCCCCATTATGTTTACATTAGCACTGTAAACCAATTTGTTGTAGTGACAAAAATAAAAAGCTCTATATATATGACACAATTTTTCATTGGCCTTGCAGGCTGCCTTGTCACCTTTCACCTTCAAGGTGATCCGCAATTTTCCACTGGAGCAGCTCTTCAAATATAAAAAACTTAGGTTTAAAGTGGACTCTTGTGTTTTTTCATTACGCTGAAAACCTGAAAATGGACTTTGTCTTGGAAACGTATAAATCAATATACTTTGATCCATACCCATCAAGCTAAAGAAACGTATATGTACATTCCAATAAAGCTATAAAGCAAACCCAACAAATTTTACCTTATAAGTCAGTTCGAACTTCAATTTCAAGAGCAGCTTCACAAAGGAGTTCTGAACCCTATTTCATCTCCTCAATGTCGGCGAAGGGAAGCTGACCAGTTGGGGTCTCTGGCTAGTTTGGACTAGTTGATTCTGGTCACCGATTATAGTGGGGCTTGGGCGTTAGGGTTTCATGAATGAAGAATCAATGATTCACAAGAGGAACGAGTAAGGGTGAACCGATGGAGTGAGGGGTAATTTTGGGCTTTTAAAAAATGGTTCCCACGTGCTCTATTATTATTTGCCATGTATTCGTATTCTTTTAAACAAAATAATTTTAATCCAAGTCAAATACCACATCAGCAGCCAACGGGGGGGCTTGGCTGAGTGGTTAAGGTTGGGACGCTTCGTGCACCACACTTAAGTTTGAGTCCCGCTGCCCGCAGGAGTCTGTTGGTGGGCATCATATCGCTAAGTCTGTGTGCTCTGCCCGGGGGCGTAATATAACCATAAAATCCCCCATTTTTTTTTCTCAAAAAAAATACCACATCAGCACTCCGTCAAGTCATATAAAACATAAGTTAACAGAAACAAATGGAGGGATGAAAATTAATATGTTTGGAAAAGTTTAGGAAAGAAAATAGAACCTTTCAAACTTTAGGGACGAAAAACGAACTTTTATGATAATTTAGGAACGAAAGGGAAGAAAATGCTAAATTTTTTAGAAGAGTTGATACTTGTGTTCTAATGATCTCTCCCAGGGCCAACTTTTATTTTTTATTTTTTATATTTTGGATGGGATCCCAGGTACTTGATATGGTATTGTTCTAAATTTTCTAATATGTAATATCAATTCTTACCTAACACCCCAAGACTAAAATAATCCTGCAGAATAGCCAACCCATAGAAGACGACAACGAAGATTCCTCGAACACGCAGTGCTTGGCCCACAGGGGCACACCTCCAATCAATTCCCTGTAAGCATAACAATTTTTCCCACTAGAATTAAGAATCTGATATATGACCAAACAAAAGCGAGGGACGATGGTGACGAGCGTAAAGAACACAGATTAACTTTTGATTAACTTTTGACATTCGTGGCAAAACACCATCATAGTTCCTTACAAAAGTTCGCAACCAGTCAAGATTCATGTATCGTATCTTCTTTTTCTGGATTGAGATGAAGTTCACTTTTTTTTATCTTCTTAACTTTTGTTTCTTTAACTTTTCTCTTTCACATTAAACCCTAATACTACACTCAAAGATATATTAACCAATCTTAGAGTTTCTTTTTTTTTCTTTTTTTTAATAATTCAATAGAAACAGTAGAGGAGAAGAGATTTGAACTTTTAACATTTTCAGTCAAAAAAAAAAAAAACTTTTAACATTTCTATTGAAAATATCAAGATATATCATATTATGTGTTTTATTTTTATTTTTTGAAATATTGGATAAATAATGGTAGAGATATTTATTGAAATAAATTAGTTTCTATTAGGATTAGTTTTATTGATAAATAATAAGAAAATATTTATCTTTATCTATTTAGAAGTATGTATTATAATAAATTCAGATATTGATAATGAAAAAAGAACCGTCATAAATTTTTGAGTTATAAATTGTTAGCTAATTTATCATGAAGGTTTGAATTCTCACGAAATAGTTCATTTATCAAATTAGAAAGTTTCAGTCTCGAAGCAACCAAACAAAAAAGTTGGATTTATAACATACTAGTTGAGCTACAAATCAAGCAGCCGTGAAAAAGCACATTCAAAGCTTAACAACCTCCTAAGTGAGGTGGCTAAATTGACAAAAAAGTCAATTTAGCATCAATTCTCCAAAAGCAAAGCAGTTAAAACTTAAAAAAGTTTAACTTTGAGCTACGGTGGGTTGCTATAGTTGAGCTACAAATCAAGCAGCCGTGAAAAAGCACATTCAAAGCTTAACAACCTCTCATTACTCGATCCACACACTGCAAAAATGTGACTCCTCGGCTAGGACTTTCTTTTGCTTAGCCCAAACGCTGATGGACAAGTTGTCCCGGAAGGAGCTTGAGACGTGGGCCATGGTGGCATGGTCCATTTGGAACGCGCGTAACAGAATGTATTTTGAAGCGTACCAAACCTCGCCGCATGCAATACTCAAGAGTGCGGAAACGTTATTGGATGATTACCAAAGGCTAACTCGTGGCATGCCTAGCAATTGAGCACCTGAGGATGCTGTCCTCACTTTTGGGGGCCTGTTGCATACTTTATAATTTTCTTTTCCTTCTGGATGTATTGCCTGCTGGGGTCAAGTCAGGGGGTCCTCACTTTTTGAGGTTTTTTGTATACTTTATAGTTTTTCTTTTCCTTTTGGTTGTATTGCCTGTTGGGGTCAGGTCGGTGGGAGCCACCCCTAGTGCGTTCAGTGTACTCCTTCAAGTTTTATTTATATACTTCTATCTATTTTGTCAAAAAAAAAAAAGCTTAACAACCTCCTAAGTGAGGTGGCTAAATTGACAAAAAAGTCAATTTAGCATCAATTCTCCAAAAGCAAAGCAGTTAAAACTTAAAAAAGTTTAACTTTGAGCTATGGTGGGCTGCTATAGATAGCAACCCACTGTAGCTCAAAACTCAAAATAATAATAATAATAATTAATGTAGAGTGTTAAAAGGAAAGTATTTTAATATATTGATAGTTGTAGTTGTTGGTAATTGTGTTAGATATATTATTTTAAAGAGATTTTACGTTCACAATATTTTTACAACAAATCACAGGTAGTTAGTTGTTATAAGTTCAAATTTGAACCTAACACTAAGATTACTTTTTTGCCCCAACAATAACAACAAGTAACAACCTGCTACTTAGAATTTGCTATAAAAATGTTGTGAAAATGTTGTGGACATATCATTTCTCATTATTTTATTGTGTTGTTTATATTATTTTAATGTGTTGAATGTTAATATAAAATCTTTGTTGTAGGGTATATTATAAAGTGCATTGTTGAAATAGTTAAAGTAGTGTTTTGAGTGGTTAAAAACTAAATTTTCTAAATGTTTTAATGTGGATGCTCTAAGTCCTAACTACATTCAAAGCTAAAAAGGCAAAAATGAGACTAAACAGCACATCTGAACATGGTTACCTGACCACTTCATAATAAATTTTTTTTCTAAATAAATATTTTTAAAAAATTATTTTAATTTTAATTTAATAAGATATTCAAGAAAATATAATTTAAAAGATTAAAAAAAGACAAACTATTTGGCTAATAAGAAATCAAAGGAAAGTCAAGGCAATAAATGTTTTGAATTCCACTACAGTAATTGAATCTTTATTACTATGATACGATGTAATCATGATAAAGTACTATAAAAGCTTACCAGTCAAACACCACCAAAAAAAAAAAAAAGAACAAAGAAAAAAATTGCATATTTTTTTTTGAAAAATTATTAGGTATTCTCGGGTATGATAATGTGGTATTCTTTTTCTTGTATTTATAGTAAATTTTATCATAAATTTAATTAGTAAGACTCACCATTAATGTAAGAGTAAAAAAAATCATATCATTGTACAATAATACCTAATATTCACTTTTTTCTCTTCAGTAGAATAAACAAATTGCTGTAATATCATTCTTTTCTTTTCTTCAGTATGTAGTTCAAACCGATGTAGCCAACATCAAATCAGTGAGTAGACCCAAATCAGAACAAATAAATTTTCTTTTCCTTCATTTATTTTCCTCCATTTTTATAGCCACCAAACAGAGGGTTAAGCAAAAAAAAATTTCTCACAAAATTCCACCAAATCTAATACAAACAAAAAACCTTCAAATGCAAAAGCACTCAAATCTGTACCACAAAGCTCGACAAAACATGCAGTATCCACAAAATCGAATATTCAATAATCGATCAAATTAACATGTCACCAATTTGACTGTTTTCCACTCATTGGTCTAACGCCTACAACCCATTCAAGTACTTTCAAAGATTTAAACTCAAAGAAGTGTTGGGTTTTTGTGGAATCTAATTGTGTTTGATCCGGATTATAATCCGACCAAAAATAATATTATTACGGGTTTTAATGAGAGATTTTTTTAGACTTAGTCCATAGAGCGGAGGCTTGGAGATTAGGGTTTCGATGTTATTCTATAGAGAGAAAAAACTGTACTATCTTTGATTTTTTTTTTTTTTTTTCCAGAAATAGTGAAATCCTTGCAACTTCGTGAACGTAGATAAATTGCTAAACCATATAAATATTGTCTTCTATGATTGTTTTATTTGGCACATATTTTTTCTCTAATTTTTTTCATCTCACAAATATGAGAATTTTGTGATTATTCCGCTTAAACTGGTATCAGAGCCTAGGGTTAGGTTTGAGTAGGAGCAATAGCAGAGAAAATGGGAAAGGTGTCTAGAATAGAAAAATTTGATGGCACAGACTTTGGATTCTGGAGGATGTAGATCAATGACTACCTCTAGGGGAAAAAGTTGCATCTGGCACTTTTGGGGGAGAAACCTACAACTATGAAAGATGATGAATGAACTCTTATTGATAGACAAGCACTGGGAGTTATTAGATTAACTCTGTCAAGGGAGAAGACCACAACAGATCTAATGAAGGCTTTGTTTGGTGTGTATGAGAAGCCTTCAGCAAACAACAAGGTGTATTTGATGAAGAAACTATTCAATTTGAAGATGGTAGAGAATGCATCAGTAGCACAACATCTGAATGAATTTAACACCATCACAAATCAACTGTCTTCCATAGAAATTTATTTTGATGATGAGATCCGTGCATTGATTGTTTTGGCTTCTAGGTTTCATAAAGCTTCTAGGGAGGGTAGTGAGAAATTTACCTAAGAAATAATGTATTCTTTATCCACCAAAGAATAAGAATTATATCATTATAAATAAATATTTCTTCAAATGATTTGATGGCTATGGCTCAAGGATCCTCTTAATGGAGGAGATGAATCTTAAATTGAGCATGAAACAAAGTGAGAGAAAAAATTTTTTTTTGAAGATTTTCACTTTGTAGGTAACTCAAGGAGAGATGATTTTGGGGGGTTTTCTCTAAGATTTATATAAAGCACATTAACCAAGGCAAATTTCTAAGGTTTGGATTGATGCATAGAAGTTAGAGAGGGAAAAAAAAGAGAGACTTAAGTGAAAATCAGACATTCTTTCCTTTATAAAGTTCAAATGTAGGAATTGCTTAGATCACAACTTTTAGTAAGACTTCCTTGCCTACTTGAGATAAAATTGTTTCCTTCCAACCTTGCAATTTTCCCACATTCTTTCATTTATAAAGTTCAAACTGGTAGATTTATTTTTTCCCACCATAGTTGGCAACCCAAGGTATTTCTTATACTCCATTATTTCTATGACCCCCAACAAATCCTTTATAGAATTTTTAACCTCAATGGAAACAGATCTACAAAAGAAAAGTGTGCTTTTTTCTTTGTTAATCTATTGGCCAGAATTCTTTTCATAGATTGATGAAAAATACTTGAACAATATAACATGTCTCTTGGAGTGAAATGTTGCCCATATCGTCCTCTTTTATTTATTTATTGTTTTTATAGGTCATAATTTTATTTATTTTTATTTTTTTTAAGAAACTAGACCCCAGGCCTAGGAATTTATTCAAAAACTAAAATCAATGAACATCACACGACACAAAAGGAGCAATGTTAGCAGGAAGGTCTCCCAACCAAACCTACAACCCCACAACTAAACTAGTTTTCTTTGCTAAAGTATCAGTAACAAAATTACACAGACGACTAACGAAATTAAAATCAATAAACTGGAAAGCAGAAACTTGAACTCGAATATCATCCAGAACATTCCCATAGCTGGCAAGCTCACCCGACCAATGCTGAAGAGCATCAATAATAGCAGCTGAATCCCCTTCAAAAACCACTCGGGTAAGGCCAATCTCAAGCGCAAACTGAACAGCCTTAAGACAGGCTAACGCTTCCAACTCAGCCACCAAACAACCAAGAGAAATGGGAATAGAGAGCGCTCTAACAGTCGTGCCATTACTGTCGTGCACAATCACACCTAAGCCAGCCAAGTTTGAAGATCGAAAGACCGCTGCATAGAAATTAACCTTAAAAATGTCAGGCGCTGGAGGACACCATTGTTGCAAGGGTGGAGGGTGGGGAAGGACCAACTCCTCTTCATGGGAAGCCAAAAACTCCTGTAAAAAACTACCAATGCTGCTGCAAATACGATCCACGGGGAGAAGATTTTGCCCAAAATGCAGCGCATTTCGACAATTCCAGATGCTCCATGCAGCAATGACAAAAATCTCAGCATGATACTCTTCTTAACAATGCATGAACCTGGTCAGGAGCTCACGAAAACTTACAGGATGAATTGGAACCACTTGATGAAACCACTCTAGAGACAACCAAACTCTTGAGATGTCCTTGCACAGCCAAAGAGCATGCACAACATCCTCAGACTGCTCTTGACATAGATTACACCGATCAGATGGAGCAATATCCCATTGATGCAAATTTTCTATAGTTGGCAGAGCATCATTACATGCCCTCCACACGAAAAGCTTGATTTTGTTAGGAACCCGGAGCTACCACAAGTCCTTCCAAAATTTCCTTTGATTGTCCAAATTGGAGCAACTTGCAGTAGAAGTAGAAGCACCTGAAACAATCAGTTTGTAAGCGCTACTAGTAGAGAACATACTCGAAGGAGTGTGTGCCCAAGCAATATGGTCAAGAGGACGTCGAAAACTTAGAGGAATTCCCAAAATAATATTAGCTTCATGAGGGAGAAAAAGCTCCTTAACCACCAATTCCTTCCACGCAAATCTGTCTTGGTCAATAAGGAAACTAACTCTTATATCATCAGCCAACTGAGGCAAAGGCGAAATAACAGAGCAGCAAGGTTGGTTTGGTAGCCAACGATCTCCTTTAAGCCGCACCCCTACACGCCAAATCATCCCTTGTCGAATAACATCCCTTGCACTAAGAAGGCTTTTTCAAGCATAGGAACCTACAATAGACTCCCAAGCTTCAAGAATAGAACAATTCGGAAAAAACCTCGCCTTAAAAATATGATGACAAAGTGAATTAGGATTATTTATCAACTGCCAAACTTGCTTAGCCAATAAAGCATCATTAAACTTCTCAATTTCTTTAAAGCCCATTCCTTCAACCTCCTTAGCTTCGCAAAGCCTATCCCATTTAACCCAATGGGTCTTCC
The DNA here is from genome assembly GCA_019022515.1 of Quercus aquifolioides. NCBI lineage: Eukaryota > Viridiplantae > Streptophyta > Magnoliopsida > Fagales > Fagaceae > Quercus > Quercus aquifolioides. The sequence goes on from CM032328.1 coordinate 3,458,959, forward strand.
TAGAGCCTCTACGATATCCCCACCAAAACTTTTGTATCATGATTTCCAATTCCTTAATTAGACCCTTAGGGAGCTTAAAACAACTCATAGTGTATGTCAAAATTGCTTGAATGACTGCTTTAATTAGCACCTCTCTACCTGCTTGAGACAACAACTTCTCCTTCTACCCCCAAAGTTTTTTCCAAACCCTTTCCTTTATATAGATAAAACTTTCTTCTTGGCCCTTCCCACGAGTGCTGGCAAACCCAAATACTTCTCATATTGCCTAATAGTAGGAACACCCAAAATACTTTGAATATGAGACTGCATATCAGAAGAAGTATTAGTGCTGAAAAAAATATTAGTTTTGTCTCTATTAATTTTCTGACCTGGCCCTCTCTCATCAGAAGCCAAAATATCCAAAATTTTCTGACATTCCTCCTTTTTTTCCCGACAAAAAAGCACACTATCATCAGCAAAAAACAAGTGAGAAACCCTTGGTCCATTCTAACAAATAGCCACTCCTTGGATGTTCCCCTCCATTTCAGTCGTATGTAACAAACTTTGAAGCCCTTTAAAGCACATAAAGAAAAGGTAAGGTGATAAAAGGATCATCTTGGTGTAATCCCCGCTCCAACTTAATAGACCCAATCGGTTGCCCATTAAGAAGCACAAAATAAGAAACAGAAGTTATACAAGACATAATAAGGCTTACCATTCTATTCCCTAGCCCTAAATGTCGCATGGTTTTCTCCAAAAATTCTCATTCCACCCTGTCGTATGTTTTGCTTGTATCAAGCTTGAGAGCCATATAACCTAGCTTCCCCTGAGTCTTTCTTTTAAGGTAGTGTAGCGTTTCAAAAGCGACTAACATATTATAAAAAATAAGCCTTTCGAACAAAAAAGCACTCTGAGATTCAGGAATAACATTAGCTAAAAAAATTTTCAGCCGGTTTACCAAAACTTTTGAAATTAGTTTATAGACCACATTGCACAAACTTATAGGGCAAAAGTCAAATACCTTCATTGGTTGCTTTACTTTTGGAATAAGAGCAATAAACGTAGAATTCAAGGATTCTAAAACCACACCTGAATTAAGAGCTTTAAGTGCCACGGCAGTAACATCCTCTCCCACAATATGCCAAAAAGACTTGTAAAAAATGGGCAACATCCCATCGAAACCAGGAGCAATAAGAGGAGCCATCTGTTTTAGCACAGCCCAAACCTTATCTGCACAAAACTCACAGCTTAAAAAACCTACTGCATCCTCGAAGATAGCCGGATGAATCCCTTGCAAAATAGTCTCAAACTCAAATGGCTTAGAAGAGGTAAAAATGGATTGAAAATATTCCTCTACAATGGAAGCCATTCGGCCTTCATCCTCCACCCACACACCGGCACTATCCTCTAGCCCAACTATGAAGTTACGTTTGTTGCGTTGATTTGCCTGACAATGAAAGTAATGGGTGTTGCTATCACCTTCCTTGAGCCAAGCATTGTGCGACCATTGCTTCCACATGCTCTCTTCTCAGATTTTTAGCTTCTAAATCTCATCCCGTAATTTAAAAATCCTCCCCGAATCTGTGACATAGCAACCCGCCTCCTCTGCATGATTAAGTTCTCGGAGCTTCCTTGCCAGGGTATTTTGGACATGCCCAAAAAACTTTTTATTCCATTTTGTCAAACTATCTTGGCAGCCCAAAATCTTCCTATGAAAAATCCATAACTCATTAGATATCATACAACCACCCCATGAATTTTTTATCACCTCTTCACAAGTGCTATCTTTTAACCATAGAGCTTCAAAACGAAAAGGCCTCCCTTTTCTATAAAACTGCTTAAATTCAGAATCTGAACACAACAACAATGATTTATGATCAGAATGGAAGGCTTCTAAATGATGAATCCGAATTGCCAGAAAGCAAAGAATCCATTCAATATTTGCCACACCAGGTCTACGGTTACACCAAGTGTAAGGAAATCCATTAAAGCCAAGATCCTTCAGATGACAATAATCCAAAGCATCCCTAAACCCTTGCATTTTTTGCTTTGGCCTGTCCAACCACCCCATCTTCTCATTAGGAAACAAAATTTCATTAAAATCACCCATGCAAACCCAAGGCAAATTAAACCGGTGGCTCAAAGTTTGAAGTAAACCCCAAGAGTTTTCTCAGCTAGCAGTATTAGGATCTCCATAGAAACCTGTGAAACGCCAGGCGTTATCCACTCCTTGGTTGACAACAACATCAATGTGACGGTCAGAGAAAGTTTGCACATCCACATCCAAGTCAGACTTCCAATACAAAGCAAGACTGCCACCTGTATTGATACGAGGAACAACAAAAAGATTAGAAAACTGAATCCTTCTACCAACCCTTTCCAGAATATTTTCCAACTTTAGTTTCCATTAAAAAAACTAATTTGGGATCTTTCGCTATCACTAGGGCAACAAGCTCATCTTCTATTTGTAGGTTCCCAAGCCCACAACAGTTCCAGCATAAGTAACTCATAATGCCTTAGTTAAGAGTGTAGGCCCCGTTGTCTGTGATAAATTGTCATCAACCAATGAATCTGACTAAACTGCATGGGCCGTGGTCTTAACTTGAGAATCCTGCTTAACACAAGGAACCCGTGGGGCCTCAGTTTCAAAGAGGGTAAGTCCCACAATAACCTTCTCTAACCGAGCTTCATGCACCATCTCAGTACTCAAGTTCTCAAACTGCCAAACCTCCACAACCATTGAAGGACGCAGAAAGGAATCCACCTCTTTGAACACACTTCCCTCCCTCCTTCTTGTTACACCGTGACCATCACCAAGGACAGCTTCTTCCAAGGAAATTGGTTTGGCATGTTGGACTGCTTCTTCCAAGGAGCTTGTCAGCGAGAATTCCCCGAAATAACTGCTACTGTCTTACGCACTGCCCTAACAGAATTAGCCCACAGCCACTCTCCATACTCCCAATCTTCCTTCCTCAATCTCCCCTTACTAGAGAGCCACTTCTTGCAATCCTTGTCGTTGTGACAGACTCGACCACACCAATAGCAAAAATTTGGAAGCCACTCAACTTAATACCCACCCATCCCACAAGTTTCTGCTCAGCCCAGAACTTACAACACTAAGTAAGTGGCCGCGAAATATCTAAATTAATTTGGACTCTAAAAAATTCAGAATATATAATAAAATTTAAAATCAATTAAAAATATATATTAGAAACTTTTGTGTGGCAGGGGGGGAGAGAATATTCCCTAAAGAAAGCAATTATCGTGCTTCTAAGCCTTAATTATCAACATTTATTTGTTTTTTGATCATCTCTTTTTCTTTTCATTCCTAGTAATAAAGATTACTATTCCTAATGTAATCTACATTCAGTGTACCAAACGTACCCTAATAATTTTACCTTTCTTAGGGCTTCAAATTATAATGAATGAAGACTGAAGAGGATAAATTTGAGCTTAGAGTGGGCCTGACGGGAATGAGCCGCGGTCCAGTAGAGGACGGGCCCATTGACTGCCACGTTTATGGTACAGAGCCCAATATAAAATATCCACGGGTCTGAGGCCCATAAGGAAGGCAGGGTGGCCCCTGGTATGTGATACTTGCGACACACTCCATAGAGTCCCATAAGGAAAGGATTCCGCAATCTACTCTCATAAGGATTCCTATAAGGAAAAAACTTCTACTCCAAGTAAGAGAGGTCCAGGCTCTCTACTACTATAAAAGCCCCAATGCTCTCGCAAGTGAAGGTAGGCATAATTTACTCTCTCTAGCACTCTAGAGTTGTGAAAAGACTTCTAACTTAACCTTCGGAGGGTATTTGGCCGGCACCACACCGGTGCTCTCCGCGTAGGTCTTTCTCCTATTTTGTTGTGCAGATTCACATTCGAGTGCGTAAGTGTCGTGCAGCTCACTGGTGAAATTCTCGGCATCATCAGTTGGCGCCGTCTGTGGGAAATGACGAGATCTTTTCGTAAGCCATACTATTGTTTCCCGGACTAAAGGGTTGCATGGTACTCACACGCTCGATGGCAACCACCAACGATGTTCAAGGAGAGGAACCACCCACGACTGCCCTTGAGAGACAAGTTCGAACTCTCGTTGCCGCCGTGGAGCGCCTCACCAAACAAAACCTTGATTTGGAGGAACAATTGCGCCAGAAAAACGCAGTACCAAACGACCAGCAAGAAGACCAAGAGGGGACCAGCGCTGCAAGAAGAAACCAAGAGAAGCCTGAAGGCAGCCATGCCCCGAGTAGGCCGGAGAGGCAAAACATGAGCATGTCGTTCCTCACGGATGCGACTCCACCACACATTGTCGCAGAGATGCAGGCGATGAGAGAGCAAATGGAGGTTATGATGAACGCACTCAAGGGGCGAGTTTCTAGCGACCTTGACGACTTAGTGAATCGCATCGATTCACCCTTTACTGCGGCCGTGAACTCCTTCCCCCTACCGCCCAAGTTTCGCATGTCGCAGATCGACAGTTATGACGGGGTAAAAGACCCTCTAGATCATCTAGAGACGTTCAAAACCCTGATGCACCTTCAAGGGGTCGCGAATGAAATAATGTGCAGGGCTTTCCCCACCACGTTGAAGGGAGCCGCAAGGATCTGGTTTGGTCGATTGACACCGAACTCCATTAGCACATTCAAGGAATTAAGCATTCAGTTCACGTCTCACTTTATTGGGGGACATAGGTACAAGAAGTCGACGGCGTGCCTAATGAGCATTAGGCAGCGAGAAGACGAGACGCTGAGATCCTACATAACCCGCTTCAACAAGGAGGCACTCTCGATTGATGAAGCCGATGATAAGATACTGGTAGCAGCCTTCACAAATGGGTTGCGAAAGGGTAAATTTTTGTTCTCGATATACAAAAATGACCCAAAGACCATGACGGAGGTACTTTACAGGGCAACGAAGTACATGAATACGGAAGACGCATTGCTGGCAAGAGGGGACAAGCCGAGGAAGAGAGAACGGCAGGAAGACGCCCGGCAGGACCAAGAGCGGAATAGACCCAAAACTGGGGACCGAAGGGACGACCAATGGCCAAGGCCCCAAGGAAGAAAGTTTACAAGCTTCACCCCGTTGAATACCCCAGTAGACCAAGTCCTAATGCAGATTAAGGACGAAGAGGCTCTGACCTTTCCCGGAAAACTCAAGAGCGACCCCAGCAAGCGGTCCAGAGAAAGGTACTGCCGTTTCCACCGAGACCACGGTCATGACACGTCTGAATGCTACGACTTGAAACAGCAGATTGAAGCCCTTATTAGACAGGGGAAATTGCAAAAGTATGTCAGGAAGGACAGGACGGATCCTCCACCTCAAGAACAGCAACCCCGGAGGGAGAATGAACGCCCCCGACCCCCAATCGGAGACATAAGGATGATTGTGGGAGGAACAACGACAGCAGGCTCCTCCAAGAAGGCCCGAAAAACCTACCTCCGAACGGTCCAGAATGTCCAGTTAACAGGATCGGTACCGAAGATAGCACGGAGAGATAGCCCAATCGCGGGTTCTCAGAGGAAGATGCACGACGACTTCATCATCCGCATGACGACGCATTGGTTGTCACCCTACGAGTGGGAGAATATAACTTGCACCGAGTGCTGGTTGACAATGGCAGCTCGGCGGACATCCTATATTACCCTGCGTTCCAGCAAATGATGATTGATAGGGAACGGTTGATACCGACGAATGCCCCGTTGGTGGGGTTTGGAGGAACGAGAGTATTCCCGTTGGGTGCAGTCACACTTTCGGTAACAGTAGGCGATTATCCTCAGCAGATCACTCGGGACGTAACATTCCTCGTAGTCGACTGCTCATCAGCATACAACGCTATCCTCGGACGACCGACTCTCAACACCTGGAAGGCAGCTACCTCGACGTACCACCTTATGATTAAGTTCCCCACGGAATATGGGGTCGGTGAGTTGCGAGGGAATCAGGTGGCCGCCCGCGAGTGCTACATAGCCATGCTGGAAATAGATGACCACCAGCACACCATGTGCATAGAGGAACAGCGGGTCGCAGCAGAACCAGTAGAAGAACTAGAGGAAGTAACTCTGGACGGGTCAAGACCCGGACGGACAACCAGAATGGGGACATTGGCCAGTCAACCCACCCGACAGGCCCTAATAACGCTCCTAAGGAATAATCAGGATGTTTTCGCTTGGAGCCACGAGGACATGCCGGGTATTGATCGCTCAGTCATGGTTCACAAGTTGAATGTGAACCCCGCGTTCTCGCCTGTGAGGCAGAAAAAGCGAGTATTCGCTGCAGAGCGAGACAAAGCTATAGCCGAGGAGGTTAAGAAGCTCCTCGAAGCAAATTTCATTCGGGAGGTATATTACCCTGACTGGTTAGCAAACGTAGTGATGGTCAAGAAAGCTACAGGGAAGTGGCGAATGTGTGTCGACTTCACGGACCTCAACAAGGCTTGCCCAAAGGACAGCTTCCCATTGCCCCGAATCGATACACTGGTAGATTCAACGGCGAGGCACCAACTCTTGAGCTTCATGGATGCCTTCTCCGGCTACAACCAAATCAAGATGGACGAGGATGATCAGGAGAAGACCTCCTTCGTCACGAGTCAGGGACTTTTCTGCTACAAAGTGATGCCGTTCGGGCTAAAGAACGCAGGAGCAACCTACCAGAGGCTAATGAACAAGATGTTCGCACACCAGATTGGGAGGAACATGCAAGTGTACGTCGACGACATGCTTGTAAAAAGCGTTCTGGAACATGACCACCTAAAAGACCTACAGGAGACATTCGACACACTCCGGTCGTATAACATGAAGTTAAATCCGAACAAGTGCGCGTTCGGAGTAACGGCCGGAAAGTTCTTGGGGTTCATGGTCTCCCATAGAGGTATAGATGTTAACCCAGAGAAGGTCCGGGCCATCATGGAGTTGGAAACGCCGAAAACAGTCAAGGATGTGCAGAGATTGAACGGTAGAATTGCAGCCTTGAATAGGTTCGTCTCAAAGGCGACGGACAAGTGTCTCCCATTCTTCCGTACGTTAAGAAAGTCATTCGTGTGGACGGACGAATGCCAGCAAGCGTTTGAAGACTTGAAGAAGTACCTGTCATCACCACCGTTGCTTAGCCCGTCTAACCCTGGGGAGGTACTCTACCTCTGCTTGGCAGTCTTGCAAGCGGCAGTCAGCGCGGCCCTAATAAGGGAGGAGGATGGATCACAGAAACCAGTCTACTTCATAAGTAGGGCGTTCCGGGGAGCGGAAGAAAAGTATCCTTAAATGGAGAAGTTGGCCTTTGCGCTAGTAACTGCGGCAAGAAAGCTCAAACCATACTTCCAGGCGCACACAATAATGGTCCTAACGGACCAACCCCTACGGAGAGCCATGAGTAGTCCTGAGACGGCAGGACGCATGGCCCTATGGGCAGTGGAGCTAAGCGAATTTGACATACAATATCGTCCGCGAAATGCAATTAAGGGACAAGCCGTCGCCGACTTCATTGCAGAATTTTCTAGGTCAGAAGAAGAGAGGACAGACAAAAAGTCTCAATGGAGCGTCCACACGGACGGATCCTCCAACAGGCACGCAGGAGGTGCCGGTGTAGTAATCCGTACCCCTGATGGAGGAAAAATCGAATGCATGATTCGGCTGGACTTCCCAACGACCAACAATGAGGCCGAGTACGAAGCTCTGGTGGCAGGACTAGACCTCGCAAAAGCAGCAGGTGCTGAATCCATGATCGTACATTGCGACTCCCAGGTAATAACAAGTCAAGTCAATGGCATCTACGAATGCAAGAGCGAGAGGATGAGGATGTACCTGGACGAAGTAAAGAACCGGATCGGTAACCTCACGGTAAAATTCGTTCAAATCCCAAGGGAAGAGAATGAATGCGCTGACCGTCTTGCGAAGGCAGCCTCGGCAGAGCCCATGCTCGTTCCCGAACAGGTATTGTCATTTGTACAACCCTCGTCAATTATTGATGACGGAACAAAAGTGCAGGAGCTGAATTCTGAAGATAGTTGGGCTACACCATTAATGGCATTCCTGAAAATGGGTACACTACCCGACGGAAGAAACGAGGCCAGGAAGCTGAAGGTTCGAGCCTCGCGATTTATACTGATCAACGACATCCTATACAAAAGAGGGTTCTCACGTCCGTACCTAAGATGCTTGGATCAACAGGAAGCCGATTACGTAATGAGGGAAGTGCATGAGGGTATCTGTGGAAACCATTCAGGGGCACGATCCTTAGTGCACAAGCTTATCAGAGCAGGGTACTATTGGCCAACGATGCAAAAAGACGCGCAAGCATACGTCAAGACCTGCGACAAGTGTCAGAGGTTCAGTAACTTGATCAGGCAACCGACCGAGGAGCTGACGCCTATGACGGCCCCTTGGCCGTTCGCCCAATGGGGACTAGATATCATGGGCCCCTTCCCAATAGCAGCGAGACAGCTAAAGTTTCTGGTCGTTGGCATCGACTACTTCACCAAATGGGTAGAAGCAGAGGCCCTGGCCACTATCACGGAGAAGAACATACGGAGTTTCGTTTGGAGAAATATAATATGCAGGTACGGGATACCAAGAGTGCTCGTCTCCGACAACGGAAAGCAGTTCGATAACGGAGCATTTAGGAGCTTCTGTTCAGAGCTGGGGATCAAAAATCACTATTCGTCGCCCGCACACCCTCAAGCCAATGGGCAAGTAGAAGTCACGAACCGGTCCTTGTTGAAGATCATCAAGACCCGGCTCGAGGGGGCAAAGGGCATCTGGCCCGACGAACTACCGAGTGTTTTGTGGGCATACCGTACAACAGCTAGAACACCCACTGGAGAGACACCGTTCAGGCTGACGTACGGGAGTGACGCCGTCCTTCCAGCAGAGGTCGGGCTCACGAGCTATCGCGTAGAGAACTACGACAAGGATCGCAACAAAGAGGCCTTGCGGCTCCAGATGGATCTGATAGACGAGGTCCGGGCTACAGCAGAACAGAGGTTGGCTAGGTACCAGAACCTCATGGCGAAATACTACAACTCCAACGTCAAACACAGGGACTTCCAGATCGGAGATCTTGTGCTGCGGAAGGTAATGGGAGCTGCCAGAGATCCAGCACAAGGAAAGCTCGGCCCCAACTGGGAAGGACCATACAGGATCTCGTCTTGGCAAAGGAAAGGGACCTACCACCTTGAAACCATGGACGGACAGAAGCTTCAACACCCCTGGAACACAGAGCACCTACGGAGGTACTACCAGTAGGGACAATGTGAAGATCATCGACGCTGTCCCAATCTCCAGATTTTATTACTATGTTCTGCTATGTTTTTATTAATTCTTACCTCGGACAATTTTTTGTTTAGTCTCGCTATTTTAGTTACTTCAAACATCTTTTAAAAAGTACCGTTTTTAAGCCCAAGGGGGCAGGTACCTTCTCTTCCGCATTATTTTCTTTTAATAAGAGGAATATTCAGACTCAACTGTGTTTTTTCTACATAAATCAAAATCCACAAGGTGGACGGACCATCCCAAAGGGATGAAACTAAGTCCAAGGGATGGAACAAAGTCCACAAGGTGGACGAACCATCCCAAAGGGATGCAACGAAGTCCACAAGGTGGACGGACCATCCCAAAGGGATGCAACTAGGTCCACAAGGTGGACGGACCATCCCAAAGGGATGAAACTAAGTCCAAGGGATGGAACCAAGTCCACAAGGTCGACGGACCATCCCAAAGGGATGCAACTAAGTCCACAAGATGGACGGACCATCCCAAAGGGATGAAACTAAGTCCAAGGGATGGAACAAAGTCCACAAGGTGGACGGACCATCCCAAAGGGATGCAACAAAGTCCACAGGGTGGACGGACCATCCCAAAGGGATGCGACTAAGTCCACAAGGTGGACGGACCATCCCAAAGGGATGAAACTAAGTCCAAGGGATGGAACCAAGTCCACAAGGTGGACGGACCATCCCAAAGGGATGCAACTAGGTCCACAAGGTGGACGGACCATCCCAAAGGGATGAAACTAAGTCCAAGGGATGGAACCAAGTCCACAAGGTGGACGGACCATCCCAAAGGGATGCAACTAAGTCCACAAGATGGACGGACCATCCCAAAGGGATGAAACTAAGTCCAAGGGATGGAACCAAGTCCACAAGGTGGACGGACCATCCCAAAGGGATGCAACTAAGTCCACAAGATGGACGGACCATCCCAAAGGGATGAAACTAAGTCCAAGGGATGGAACAAAGTCCACAAGGTGGACGGACCATCCCAAAGGGATGCAACAAAGTCCACAGGGTGGACGGACCATCCCAAAGGGATGCGACTAAGTCCACAAGGTGGACGGACCATCCCAAAGGGATGAAACTAAGTCCAAGGGATGGAACCAAGTCCACAAGGTGGACGAACCATCCCAAAGGGATGAAACAAAGTCCACAAGGTGGACAGACCATCCCAAAGGGATGCAACTAGGTCCACAAGGTGGACGGACCATCCCAAAGGGATGAAACTAAGTCCAAGGGATGGAACCAAGTCCACAAGGTGGACAGACCATCCCAAAGGGATGCAACTAAGTCCACAAGATGGACGGACCATCCCAAAGGGATGAAACTAAGTCCAAGGGATGGGACAAAGTCCACAAGGTGGACGGACCATCCCAAAGGGATGCAACGAAGTCCACAAGGTGGACGGACCATCCCAAAGGGATGCAACGAAGTCCACAAGGTGGACGGACCATCCCAAAGGGATGCAACTAGGTCCACAAGGTGGACGGACCATCCCAAAGGGATGAAACTAAGTCCAAAGGATGGAACCAAGTCCACAAGGTGGACGGACCATCCTAAAGGGATGCAACAAAGTCCACAAGATGGACGGACCATCCCAAAGGGATGAAACTAAGTCCAAGGGATGGAACAAAGTCCACAAGGTGGACGGACCATCCCAAAGGGATGCAACGAAGTCCACAAGGTGGACGGACCATCCCAAAGGGATGCAACGAAGTCCACAAGGTGGACGGACCATCCCAAAGGGATGAAACTAAGTCCAAGGGATGAAACCAAGTCCACAAGGTGGACGGACCATCCCAAAGGGATGCAACTAGGTCCACAAGGTGGACGGACCATCCCAAAGGGACGAAACTAAGTCCACATGGTGGACGGACCATCCCAAAGGGATAAAACTCAAGACAGATCATCCCAAAGGGATGAGACCAAGTCCACAAAGTGGACGGACCATCCCAAAGGAATGAGACCAAGTCCACAAGGCGGACGGAGAATCCCGAATGAACGGACGAATAAGATAAAGTTTAAATATGGACGGATAAAATCCGGATTGTTAAGTGGACGGACTCCCTATAATGGGATTACCTACCAATTTCACAACATACAACCGTATAAAAACAAAGTAAAGCATGTTATAAAAGCCAAATATGAATTGTCTACAAGACATCCCTGACGGATGAAAATTGTTCACGAAATACTCTTACAAGCAAACGTTACAAAAAAAAAAGGGGAAAAGTAAATGAAGGTAAAACAAAAAATTGCTTCAACTAGCAGGTACATCTTCTCCCTCCTGACGGACTTCCACGACAGACGGATCGCCAGCAACAGCCTTTTCCGCCTGCTCCCCGTCGACCTGAGCCTCATCACCAGAGAGATGGTCGTTATTGTCGGATCTTGCAGGCTGGACGAATGTTTGTTCAAGAACACTGATGTTGACGGAGGAAAGGTCGAGGTCTGGATACAAACTCTTCACCTGACGAAGAGCATCGTCGAAGCCGTCATTATAGGACGATCCAAGCTCAAGCAGAAGGTCGTCGGAGTCGCGATACTCACGAACGGCATCCACTTTTGCCTGACGGACCTCCTGCTCTTTAGCCTCCAGAATCTTGGACATCTCCTCCGTCCTCTTGAAATAATCATCCCTCGCCTCTTCAGCCATTTTCAGCTTCTTCTCCTAGACGACCCTCCAAGCCCTTAGTTGTGTCAGCTCGTCGTCCGTCACCTTAGCCTTCTCTCTCAGACGGCCAACGGTGGTCTCATAACTCAGGCACCGTCCCATAAGCCCCTTCATCATGAGCATAGCATGAAAGTTGAAAAGAGTTAGACAAATTACTAAGGCCAAAAAGAAAAATAAAGAGAAAGTAGACGGAGAAAAATCCTGAGCAATATTGAATAGGCCCGTCTCACCCATGGCTTCCGTAGAGTGGTTGCCAAGATCCTCATAATCATCTGAAGAGATGACGGACGTCATCTTCTCCAAAGCGTATTTTGGATCTTCACAGAGTAAGACAGGCGCCTTCTCCTGCTGGGTGGACGGACCTTTCATAAAGCCCTTTCCAGCCCCATGCTTCACTGGAGTTGTGGACTTGGTACCCCCAGCCATGAGGCCCAGGACAGGCTCCAAAGGAACCTTAGGCTTCTTTGGTGGACGGTCTCCTTTGGGCGGCAGCTTTCTCTTATGCTGTTGACTTGAACCCGTCCCCATGGGGTCCGCCTCGACGGAGACTTTTTTCTTGGCTGCGTTGGCTCTGATCAACGCTCTCCTCTTGGCGTCATCCATTTCTGCGAGATAAGACGGAATGAATTTAAGAGAAGCAAGAGGGACGGATAAAATTGAAGGGCTCGGTCAGAAGCTTACGTTGACGGACTTTACTATCGTACTTCTTCGCCGCTGCAGATGGCTCAGGTCCGTCACAGTACCAGTAGATTGTATCTAGGGTGACGAGCTTGGCCCAGGTCCTCTCCTCTGATGTGGTCTTCTTGAAAAAATTTTCCAGAAAACTGAATTCTTCAAGCTCAACCTGGGGACGCTGACGGACTGAAAAAGGGAAAGTAGACAAATGTTAGAGGCTTACAAAAATTAAACTAATGCAATAAAACTAAAATATTTTCACATGACGGTGAATACCAGACTCGTTTAGGATGCCCCATGTAGTATCGACGGGCATGAAATCCGTCTCCCCTGGACAGCACATCCAGCCGTCTCCTTCCATGAAGAAGAAATGGCTCTTCCAATCTCTGTTGGAATCAGGTGTTTCAAAAATGACTTTGAGGATGGAGCTCCTAGGGACGAAGCTATACATCCCCCTTGACTTATCTATCTCGTCCGGACGGTAGCAATGAAGGAACTCCCTCACCGTCAACCAACGTCGACCACCCGTCATGACTCCGTACAATACCTCCATCGCAATAAAAACCCTCCAGGCGTTGGGGGAAATCTGGCTGACAGATAAACCCAAGTATTGTAAGAGTTCACGGTGGAGTGAACTCAATGGAAACCTAAGACCAGCCTTGAGCACCTGCTCGTATATCCCTACACCGTCCACCCCTTGGTAGTAACATTTTTCTGACTTATAAGGCAGACGGAGTGGAATATGGTTAGGGATTTGGTAGTTATCCCTAATAGTGTTAAAATGTGGTTCCTTGATTGTTGAAGTGAAGGCATTCACCGTCCACTCTGGTAGCATCACAAACTGCCTAAGCCCGTCCTCTCCCACGACGGATCTAACTCCCTCTACTTGCTCTTCGACTACTACAATCTCCATATCCTCATTCGTTGAGGACGGGGAAGATGCAGACGGACTCCTATCCTCGCTCAGATCGTCTCGGTCTTTGTAACCTGACGGGTACACCTCTTCGTAATCCACTCCGTCGCGAACGACAGATTGATTACTGGACGCACTAGACATTTCCTACAGGTAACGACAAAGCTTAAGACTATGACGGATGTTTGAAAGTATGACGGAAAAGAAAGGGAATTGATCTTTTTTCTTGAACTATAAGACGTGAAATGAAATGTTAGACGGATAGAAACAACTTACCAGCAAATAAGCAGACGAACGAAAGGTATATGACGGTTACACTGTGTGAACGGACTGCTCTCTGACAAACTAGACGGGCTCGCTCTGACAATGCAATTCTTCGTGAAAGAGAAATAATGAAAGGAGAAGGGGGCAGTATTTATAGGAGGGGTGCACGGAAGACGAAGTGACACTTCGATCCTATAAAAGTACCAATACGGGGACGACACGTGTCATACCATTAATACTCTCCCAGACCTGCGCTTCACATTAAATAATGACGGAGTACCTACCCGTCAGTTTCAAGAAATCTTAAATCGACGGCCCACTGATATCTTTACCGTCACCCCATGTTTCCCTCTAAAGTATGACGGACCCATAGGGTGAAGGGGGCAACTGAAGAGGATAAATTTGAGCTTAAAGTGGGCCTGACGGGAATGAGCCGCGGTCCAGTAGAGGACGGGCCCATTGACTGCCACGTTTATGGTACAGAGCCCAATATAAAATATCCACGGGTCCGAGGCCCATAAGGAAGGCAGGGTGGCCCCTGGTATGTGATACTTGCGACACACTCCATAGAGTCCCATAAGGAAAGGATTCCGCAATCTACTCTCATAAGGATTCCTATAAGGAAAAGACTTCTACTCCAAGTAAGAGAGGTCCACGCTCTCTACTACTATAAAAGCCTCAATGCTCTCGCAAGTGAAGGTACGCATAATTTACTCTCTCTAGCACTCTAGAGTTGTGAAAAGACTTCTAACTTGACCTTCGGAGGGTATTTGGTCGGCACCACACCGGTGCTCTCCGCGTAGGTCTTTCCCCTATTTTGTTGTGCAGATTCACATTCGAGTGCGTAAGTGTCGTGCAGCTCACTGGTGAAATTCTCGGCATCATCAAAGACTATATCATTTAAGGAGATGTTTTGTTCACTGTGATGTGCTCTTAATGTGATGCACATTACGATAATGTGACATTAAGGTTTTTAGTTTTTAGTGTTTTTTTTTTTTTTTTTTTTTTTCAGATTACCATAATTTAAATTTATAAAAAATATCACATCACCTTCTTTAAAAATGTAATTTTGTATTATTGTATTAAGATTACGTTAGTGTAAAATTACAATAATGTAATATTACCGTGTAATGTAATATTACAGTGAACCAAACACCTTCTAAGTGTTTATGTTCTATTCTATTTCTCTTATTAGAGTAAACAAATTTTAGTGGCATGACAAAGTCACCTATCCACCTTTTGTACTCATTAAGTTGTAAATTAAATTTTTCTTAAATCTAAGGGTCAGGAGTACAGGATTTAACCAAGTTGCACATTGATGCAAACACACCAAAACTATTTAATCCAATACAAGCAAAGTTATGGAATGGCCAACACTAAAAGGTAAAAGCTTAAGATTCACCCCCCCCCCCCCTCTCCTCTTAAAAAGCAAAGTTACGAAATGTCCTCCCTTCTTTTAAGATTCCTAATAGTTTAAGTTTTTAGGACAATCGATAATTTATCATGATATTAAAGTAAGAGATGATCTTGAATTTGGTCTCTATCTCCACTTTACCTTCCAATTAAAATTTTAAAAATCTCACATGTTGGACCTCACTAATAAAGGGAGAGTTTGGACTCATATATGAGGGGGTGTTAAAATTATGATTAAATGATAAATTTTACAATTTCTTAATAATTTACACTTTTGAGACAATCAGTAATTTATCATAAAACAACCATAGAAGGAAATATGCGACTATTATAGATTGAGAAAATTATGAATTTGCTCTTTTTTAAAGTTCTTATAACTTAAATATCGGAGAGTCCCTTGCCTGACCGACGATGGCTTGATGTTTTCTTTTCATTTTGTAGGTGTTCATACTTCATAGATAATGTCAACACAACGATCAACCATATCATCACCCATATTCCCCATTTCCAAATTGTTAAGGGAGACAGATTCCAAAAGACAAGATGCTATAATATGCTTTGCATTAAGTTTGTATTAGTTCCCCTGCGGTATCGACCTAGAATTCAGTATAAATCACTAACTACCAATCAAATAATATATTATATAATAAAAGTAGAGCCCTAAAAGTTGCGTTACTTTTTGCAATAAATATTTACACTCGCTAATTGTTACGACAGTTCAGGTTTTTTTTTTTTTTTTTTGTGAGAATGAACTTGAGTTATTTATTAAGGGGTAGCTAAATTGGCTAAATCATGCCAAACAACATAAAGCAACGGATTGGGGACTTTCTTTATCTACACTACATAGTCTGAGACATTAATGGAATATCTCGCTAAACTATGGGCTAGTTTATTGCCGTCTCTTCTATAATGAGAGTATAGCAATTTTGAATACAAACTGGAAAATGCAGTGGCATCCTGAATGAGCGGCTCATCCACTGAAGCAAATAGTATTGCCACCTGCCTTCAAGGATTCAATGATCAACGCCGAGTCGCCTTCAATTTCTGCTTCAGTTATACTTGTTTCGTGTCCAAACTCCAAGGCCCAAGCTGCTTCAATTTCAAGTGGTTGGAGGTGCTTGGGAGATCTGTTGAGCAAGGGAGGCAATTATGAAGCCATTATGGTCTTGGATAACTACTCCTATGCCGCTTCTATTTTCGTTCTTGAAGACAGCTTAGTTTAGATTGAAATGCAATTATGAAGCCACTATGGTCTTGGATAACTACTCCTATGCCGCTTCTATTTTCGTTCTTGGAGACTGCTCAGTTTAGATTGAAATCTATTACCAAAATTTCACGTAATTCATTAATTGCCTAGATAATTTACTATAATTTAAACTCTATTTTCTAAAATTTAAAATTTTATGTTAACTAAAATTGTTTTATCAAAGATTTCAATTAATTAAATATCAAGTATAAAGTTTTTGTAAAATGGGGGCCAAGGTTCTGGTTCAAGTCTTTAAAAGGGAGGTTCACACACATATACACTTAGATTAGGTTAGAGTAAAATTTCTATCTTGTATAGTAAAAAATTAAATACTTTTTATACATCGTAATTTGTATGCTTTAATATATAAAAATTCACTATACACATTATGTTTACACCAAATGGCTTAATGTGTGTATATGTATGTATGTATATATATATATATATATATATATATATATATATGTATTGTAAGGACTTGATTTGGATTCCTAGCCCAATGTATGAATGGACTTAGGTTCAAAAAGCCCAAAATAATGAATTTGTAGAGAATTGGTTTAAAAACTGGGTTTTAGTTAACCAAACAACAAGTTAGGTAGGCTTAATAACAAAAGAGTGAAAAGAAACAAGTTTAAACTGAAGGAAAAATGTCCTTGACAAAGTCCGAGAAGACTAGTTCTTATATAATGCTCTTAAGTATGGTTACAAGTCTGGTTCTAGATTACTATAGTATTTCTTTCTTGATTTTTCCGATTCCTCTCCCTCCAAGGGTCTCTTACATTATATATCTCCCTCCTTATGATCTTGGTCCTCCATTTGTTGATCATCCAAGTCACTACTTGAGTTATTGTTCTATTGGACATCCTTTCCGACTCTCTGTGAGTTAGGATAGTCAAGGTAGCACTGTTCAGGAGTCTTCTCTATATAAATGCGGCCAGAAAGTTAGCTGTAGAACATTCAATGCGGTGGCAGTAGCTTTTCTTTAGATATTTATGAGCTTTCATCCCTCTTGTGCATTCACAATACACGTCACTGTCAGTAGAACATCCTAGAAGGTCACCTTGAATGATAGGACAGGTATTTGATCTGTGCTTTGCTCATCTGAGGAGGTGAGCTTCCTTGGACTACCTTTCCCATTTTTTCCGTTTACATCTTATTCATGAGATTCTGAACTTGACATTCTTACTACTGTTTATTGGCCCTCAGACCAGTCAACCTCCTCAGACAAAGCCCAAGGCCCAATATGCAATTTTGGGCCTGTCCCTACATATATACACATACACACACACACATTTATATATACATAAAACAAGTTGTAAAATTAATGTATTTTTGTTATCCGACTTATTTATTATTAACATTGTAAATTTACTTTAGAGAACTCTATTAAAGTTTAAGGTGATGACTAATATTTAATACAGTTTCAATTTATTTATATGGCACAATACTAGTAAATTATATGGCACAATACTAGTATATGATATAAAATTCATGATCGATCAAGTAAACCAACAAGGATATTTTTGAATAACGGTCCAAATTTATAATTTTTAGCCTAATACTATTTTAGTTATGTAATAGTAATAGTAGTTGTGAGTTCTAATTAGTTCAACTAATAAAGCTTCTAATATCTTGAATAAAATATCTGAGTTTCAATTCTTGCCTACTCTTAGCTCAACTGATATATTCTGATATTTTCAATAGACATATCTCAAATTCCATTTCTCCCACCCATCTATTGATATATATATATATATATATAAAGACTTTTTTTTTTTTTTTTTAATGTGGAAGGAAATAAGCTAGAATAAATAAATTAAATGGTTTACAAATTGGAGCATACTCTTATCAAACGATTTAAAACATGCACAGCGGCTGTTAATTAAGTTTGAGCATACAAAAAAAAATGTTGATTAAGCTAAAAAAAAAAAAAAAATGTTCATTATTCATATGTGAGTTATGTTACTTGGTGAATGGTTGTGTTCCGGATAGTAATAAATGAAGCTGAAAACAGAATGGCATTACCAAGGCAATACCCAGATAAATTGATCATGTTGGCTGCTGTTAGAGGAGTTTCGTTTCTTGTTAAGCTTTATGTTTGGAATAGCATCCTCACAAAAGCTCCCAAAAAAAATAAATAAAGAAAAATGTTAACAAATGCCCTTAAGATAATGGTTAATAATTCATTTAAAAAAATTTATAGGAAAAGAAAAAAAAATAATTAATGTTAACCACTGCTCAAAAAACACTTGTTAGCATGACCCATAAATAAAAACTTATTGGAGACAAAAGCATACCTGTGGAAAACTCAATACACTGCACTCTTGCTATAATTCCTTGGTGCGAAAAGATATACGTTGAATACTTGCACTCTGTACTCTTGTTCTTCTAGTTATCACAAAAAGTCAAAACATGGAATTTGTAAATATATAAATATACTATTTTAAAAGCAATACTACTTGTATAAATTATTTTACAACATTTTTATTAGTTATTAATGTCTCAAATTTTTACTTGTTTTTATTTGGATTCACCACTAACATTACATTTTTATTTACTAATAACCACCAACTACATCAACAATTTATAAAATAATTTTTGTAGCTTTATCATTTTCTTTTATTTCTAAACAATAAATCGTCAATATTTTGCAAAAATAATTTACATTTACTATTGTGATTTGTGCATTATAAAAGTAGTTTAGATGATAAATAATTCGATGTAAAAGTTATATTATTTTTTTTTTTTTTTTTGGGAGAAAAAAAGTGATATTATTCTAACTAATCCAAGTAGGACATAGTGACATTCATTATTGTGTTGTTTCCTTAACAGTACTCCCTAAACCTAAAAAAATAGGGGCTTGGGTTTCTAACTTGAGATTAATGTCTATAAATAGTGTACTAAACTGATATATTCAGTTGCTAAGCTTAAATTCCACTCCATCATCACAATGGCAAGTTCAGTGTCATCTCCTTCTCCGAACAGGTAACAATAGCTAAAGTTTTGAATTGAAAATATGATATATATTACGGCTACAAATTGATACAATTTCTTTTTGTATCAGGTTTGAAAGCTTACTCTTCGACCTTAAAATCGCAGTCGAAATAGTAACGCCTCTGATCACCGTTGCTATTGCACTCTTTTTCGCACTACGCAATTGGAGAAAGAAGTCCAGCAGTGGCCGTGAAATGATTGTTGGAGGCGGTGACGGAGTTAACAGCAATCATATTGATAACATCCAACTTCCAACTATGAATATGGATGGCAACCACTTTGTCTGAGTCCTCTAATACATACTGCATGTGTAGGCTTCTCATCTTTTGGAGTTTCTGTGTCTGGAAAAAACCATGTTCATGCATAACATAAAAGTTCCTTTTCTTATCTTGGAGTTCTCTGCTCCATCTTTGTTGGTTTGTTAAATAAGATTGTAAGAACTGTCTTAGACTCTAAGGTGTGAAGCTTGTACGAATGAACCTTGGTAGAAGCCAAGGCCAATATATATATATATATATATATAATCCCAATGTCCTTTTGTCATTTACTACTAGTACTAGTTTCCTAATATGAAACAGATTTCTCTCTTATGATGACCATTTTGATTGATATTTATTTTGAGGGAAAAATGATAGATGCCATATATTACCAAGAATGATAAAAGTTCACGATGAATTACTTGTACATCATAGCATGACTGACTTTAGAAGAAAGGGACACGCTGATCTTCCCGGCAAAAGGGATACACGGTTCAAATGAAGGTTTTTCTTCATCTTTTTGTTATTCCAATTAAGCCCATGATAATCAATTCTTTAATTAAGTGGTTGTTTAAAATTAAGAAGAATTTTCTTCTTCTTTTGTTACTCCAATTAAGTAATAATCAATTCGTTAATTAGCTGCTTGTTTGGATGAGAGTAGGATAAAATTAAACATTTATTTATTTTATTTAGCTTGAATTTTTAAGGTTTTATTTATATTTTTTAGTTACAGCTGCATTTTTATTTGTTTATTTGTAAGGTCAATAAATTAATGAAATTAAGCTATTCCAAATAAACATTAAAAGGGAGAGGATTAGCCCCGTTTGAGGCTTAAAATGATAAATCTAGGTGATTTTATTTTCTATATTTAAATATTAACTAATAATATTTATTTAACTTTTTATATTCTATTTTTTTTTTAATTTCTTACTTTTTGAGATAAAAAGTTATAGTGTTAGTATTTAGTTTTTAGATATTTCAAACATCTTGTTTTCAATTGATTAGATATTTCAAAAAGTTATAGTGTTAGTATTTAGTTTTTAGATATTACAATCCACTTAATTTTATTGTAATATAATCTACTTTAAGTAAGATTTTATCTACATTAATTTCGAAAAACTTACTTCTTTCCTTTCAAAAAAAAAAGAAAAAGTCTGAGTCTTTGATATAATCAATAATTGCTATATCATATCTTTAAAAATTATTACAATAATTTTCATTGGAATCATTATCTACTAACTCTTTTCTATGAGGGTTTTTATTTTTAATTTCTATGAAATTTTCATTTAAATGTTCTTTCATATTTTTTTAATTGCTAGAAACAAATTAGCAAGAGATTCTATTTGAGATTCACAATTTTCTCTCCCTCCCTTTAAAATATGAAGTCTTTCATGTGCTGATTTATATATTATAGTAGACATTTATATTTAAAAATATTTATGAATAATATGACAAGACTACAATAAATTATAAAGCTTAAAAAAAACAATATAATTATTAAAGGCATTATTGTAACATCGCTGAATAATAGAATTACCCAATACTCTAAACTTGCCCACGCAAAGGAGAACTAAATAGATAACTCGATGAGTTAATATTAGCCAAATGAATATTAATTTCGTATAGAGAATCAAATACCATAGTTTAGTCATAAAATTCAACCAAATAAATAATTTAAAAAAATAAATAAATGTTGACTTTGTCTTGGGTAAAATGATGTATGGTTAAGGAAAGTTAAAATAAAATTTTAACTTTTATTTTGATGGAGAGAGAAAGAGAGAAAGAAAAATTATTTGGTGTGTGACTATGTGAACAGTTAGGTGATTAATGTTAAGAATCTATCATGTGGGAGATTGATTTACAAAAATTATAGTTTCCAACTATTGGATTTTCAAATTATTTATCCAATAAAAAGTTATTAAGTGGTGCAATATTCTTTAAAGTTACACCAGGTGTAATTTGAATAATTCTCTATATATTGGTGAAATAATTGTAATTTCAATTGGAAGTTTCTATTAATCTAATATTTTGAGAGATTTTTAAGAGATTAGAAAATAAATTACACAACTATCCTCTTTTAAAAAAAAAAAAAAAACCGATTTTTATTTTATAACTAAGGGCCTTTTTGTAATAAGAAGGCATAGGCTTAGAGCCAGCCGAACCCCAGGTTTGTATACATCAAAACCATCTCGAAGAAAATGGCCAAAAGGCGAGTCACGGTTGTGGGACAAGTTTCATAGAGAAATATATGGTATTAGAAAATATATGGCAGCCCATAGGCCATTTTGAGTCACAGCTCTCAAGCATGGTTTTTTTGATTTAGAAAATTCCACTCCTCTTTTCAAACACAACTTTGAGTCTTTGACCTGGAAGAATGGGCTTGTCGTTGTTGCCCTAAATTATTCTAGAAACTAGAAATATATATTTGGGGCCGGGGATGAACTATATATTCTAATTTTTACATTTAAAAAAAAAAGGTTAAGCATATATGCATATTGCGCCCTCCTCTAAGAACTTAAAATATATATATATATATATATATATATATGGGTTGGGTTCAAGTTACACCTGGTATAACTTTAAGCAATGTTACACTACTCAATATTTTTTAATTAGATGTGAATTTTGACAAATCCACCGTTAGATTACATTATCTTCATATATTCTTCATGCTTGCAAAATTTAAAGATGATCAAAGATCAATGGCCATGTCATCAATTAATTCTTTAAAATCAAATTTTTGTTGTTTAAAATAATGCATAAAAAATGAATTTATTGATTGAATGGTAAATTACATCCGATTGGCATGAAAATTGGCATGCATGTTAAGAACATATAGAATATATAATTCAACGGTGGGATTATCAAAATATGAATTCTATAACTTGAACCCAACTCTCTCTCTCTCTCTCTCTCTCTCTCTCTCTCTCTCTCTCTCTCTCTCTCTCTATATATATATATATATATATATATAATTTTATAAAGGAAAAAAAAAAGGTCTAAGACTTCACACTCCATCAAATAAGATTACTATCCTATTAGTGATAAATTATATGTAATCAACGATTTAAATTAATTGGACATTCATAAAATTATGATGAACATATAAATTATTTTAACACTTACTTCAAAAAATTTAAAAGGAGTAAAAAGGGGTTTTATGTTTTTTATCCTTCCACATAAGAAGAAACTTCTCTTCATTATTTTCGGATTGCATCATAAAGAGGTTTGTTTGGCAAAGAGGGCAACAAGCCCAATGCATAATTCTTCTTCTTCCTCAAAAAATTGTGGATTAGTAATCACTGCTCGTAGCTGCAGGTGAGTCTTTTGTCACTTCTTCTCCTTTTCTGAATCTTTCTCTCTTTCCTTTCCTCTTTACCTTTTTAAGTTTTACAATTAGAATGACTGAATGTCATATCTTATTTTTTAAAATTTATTAATATATTCATGATTTAAAGTTGTTGGGTTAAGTAGCTTGACTCCGATTAATTAATTCAATTACCTAAGTTGATTAATTAGGTTAAATTGCATACAAATCGTGGAGGCACCAACAATTCACCAAATAAACTAATATGTAGCGGAAAATAAATAACTCAGTGATTTGTTAACAAATGAGGAAAACCTCTTACAAGGCAAAAACCTCATCGGGTGAATTTAAGGTCATCATTCTTAAGAATCCACTAATTAATAATCAATCGATTACAAGTATAAGGAATCTTATCACTACCCTGGCCTATCCCGAAGTACCAATCTACATTTGAACATTCACTTCAATATCCAGTTGAACTTGATCTTGTAGTAGTCTTCTTTCCCTTGATGCACAAATCTCCAATTTATGACTAATTCTTTGTATAGATCCCAATACATGACTAACTCTAGCAACTTGAACGATATTGTTGGCTGCAAAGTTCTTCACTTCATCAATAATGAATATCAGAAAGTGCTTGGTTACAAAACTCTATAGTGTACAAACGCAGTAACTTCTCATAGAGAAAATAAATCTCTAGGTCTTTGTATCCATGTGAGACGTCTCTTAAAATAAGCTTTATATATGTCTAGGGTTGTGAGAAAAGAAATCTTATACAAACACATAAGCTTGGGCCGAATTTCAGACCTTGAAATTCTGAAATCATAATTCTCAATAGATCGAGTTGGTGTCGAGCCATCTATCGAGCTTTATCTTAAGTCTCGATAGCAAGTATCTGTCGAGCTATATATCGAGACTTAATGAACAACTTTTCTTCACTTTTTTCTTGGACTAATTTTCATGTATTTTAATACGACACGTGATATGCTTAAACAACATATTTCTTGATGTATTAAATTCATCTTAGATTTATCCAATTACAAGTAAAGTACATTTTGTCAAAAGATTAGCCAATTACATAAAATATGACCCTAACAAAAGTATTAAATTGTTCTCTTCTAAGTCCAAGACTAGCCATCAATGTTAAATGAATAATTCACTAACTTATCATATGGCAAGGAACTAGTTTTTTAATTTTGCAAATGCGTAGGTGACTTAAGTTGTTGGGTTGTCGCCAAAAACATTATAATTCAACTGTAATTTTTGTTTTTTTACATGAAAAAACAAAAATTATTGATCTTGACCATAAGTTTAACCTATGTTTGATAGATGGAGAAAAGAAGAAAAAGTAACCGGTAGTCAAGAAAAAAAAAAAGGATACACTACTAAAAAAGAATAATTCCCTCCCCACCCCCCACCCCCCTCCTCCCCCTTTTTTTATCAACAAATTTATAAATATTTTTAATAATTCAATAGTTAGATGACGGGAGATTTAAATTATGGACATATCTATTTGTAAATAAAAGTTTTACTCAAGTTCTCATTCAGATAAATGGTAAGATAAAATTAAATTGTTTATTCAGTTTATTTAACTTATGTATAACTTTCTTTTCAAAAAAAAAATAAAAACTTATGTATAACTCTTTTTAAAGTTTTTTTTTTCTTTTTTGGTAACAACTACATTTTTGCCAAGTATATTTAATAAGTTCAATAATTTAACGAAAATAAGCTATATATCCCAACATGCACTAAAAGAATAAAAGACAAAGATCCAACATTGTCCTAACATAGTTTGAGACCTATAAAGTGATAAATTTAAGCAAGTTTTTTTTTTTCAATTTAAATATCTGTAGGGACCGCATTTTTGGTGCCCCGGGCCCAACGGATCTGGGTCAAGGGCCCAACGAACCCCGAACAATGAATTTGTAGAGAGTGGATTGAAGGTCTAGGCGCCGGCCGGCGTTGACGGGGCGTGGGCTCCGTTCTCTTTTTATTTAATGAATGGCTTAGAGCAATTTACAATTGGGGGATGCTCCTCTGACCGTGGCCGAGGAGGCTTTTCTCCCCTTTGGCCTCCATCTTTTTCTTCTCCCCCTTTTTTCCAGCGGACCCCCCTTTCTGGGGGATTCCCTTACATTATATATCCTTTACCCAACTAATCCTAGCCCTACACTTGTTGAGCGATCAGGACATTTGCTCAGGTGCTTGTCCCATCAGCCGCCTTCTCAGTCTCTTTGAGAGTCGCGGCAACCAAGGCAACGCTAGTGTGAAGTCCCCTCCTCATTAATGCGGCCAGGGCAGTTGTCAGGTACACTTAATGTGGAGGTGACTGCTCGTTACGAGCTTGTCCCTCAAGTTCTCGGACGTCCGATGATGGGGTCGTCCTTGGCCCGTTCTGTTTGTGCCTGGGCTTCTTCTTTTCCTCCTCGGATTTCAGGTGCCTCCTTGGCTTGGGCCTTTGGCCCAGGAGCGAAGTGGGCTGGGTTGTAGGATTTCTTGGCCCCACAATAGCCCCTCAAAATCATGCTATCCGCATCCTCGGGCGGAAAGGGGGATTTTGATGTCCTCGGGCCTGCCACGCGTCCCATTAAGTCTGATCCCCTGTCAGTTCCGGAGCCCTTTCATCTGCCCCAGATGCGTTACTGACGCTTCGAAGGGCGTGACGTTCCCTTCATTAAATCCAGGTGGCTCTGTGCCCCCCACGTTCAACGGACAGATGACGATCCAATGGTGGGGATTCGCCTGGCAATTGGGGATGGGAAAAACCCGCACGACCCCTTGATTGGTGGGTATAAGTGCCCATTTGAAAAGCTGGTTCCTCTGTTCATTCGCACACAAGAGTCTACATCCCCCGCATATAAAGTTGGTCCGAGGAGCTCCTACGCATTTCTGTAAGTCGCCCTCCCTCTCTTTGAACTTCCTCTTTTTCATTTGCTCTCTTTTAGCTTGCTTAGGCATCGTTTGGGATGGGTATATTTAAGAAGTATGTCTTCACTAAGGAGGCGATGGAGAAATTCATCGCCGATTATAAGATACCTGCCAACGTGGGCTTGAGGTATTGCGCGGAGGGCGAATGGCGCCTTCGGAGGCAGGAGGGCGAGGTGGTGATTCCCATCGTTGCCTTCGTTGAAGGTGGCATGAGAATACCCATGGGGCCGGTGATGAGGGACTATCTGACGCACTTTCGGCTAGCCCTCACCCAGTGTGCCATCAACGTCTTTAAGATTCTGGGCTGTGTGGATGCCCTAAACGAGAAGATGGGACTGAGGTTGACCCACCATGACGTCAACTGGTGTTATAACCTCCAGTGCTTGAAGGGTGAAACTTACTATCTGAAGACCAGGGATGACAGGGTCTGGCTCATTCAGTGCCTCCCTGAGTCCAGCAAGGGGTTGAACAAGGACTTCCTCATCGTATCTGGAGAGTGGCACGATGGCCTTCACTGCCCGACGACGGAGGGGGCCCCAGGTGGGGCAATGGGAAGATGGGGAGAGGGTTCTCGGACCCTAATCAGTTCCATCTTTTACTTTGTCCATTTCTTTTTGTACCGTTTGGTTTATAATGAGAATGTGATTCCTCTTGCAGATCCGCACGCCTTCACGCGCCACTTCAGCCTGATCAATCGGGAAGACTTGCAAAAGGCACTGAGGGCAGAGGTTTTCGTGAATGAGGCTGACAATCAAGTTAGGGCCGCTCACCAAATCTTGAAATACGACCCAGCTCACAAATCATTCGCGGCGCCAAAGTACGTGATCAGAGCAAAGGATCCTCGGCTTCGAAAAATAACTGTGACCGAGGACGGGTTTTGGTTCCCTGAGGTGCCCTCTACATCAGAAGGCGTAACACCTGCGGGTCCCTCCTCCTCCTCCTCCCTTAGACTCTCGGAGCCCGCCGAGGTAGGCTTAGAGAGGGAAGAGGAGGTTGCTGACTTTGGCCCTGCCGAGGACGAGTTTGACGTGTTCGAACAAGTCCAACAGTCCGAAGACCCTCCCGGAGATTTGGGTGACCCTTGTCTGACTGAAGCAGACTTCTCAGTGTCCAAGTCCTCTTCTCGGCACGAAATGGGTTACAAGAAGAGGCCCCAACCTAGCCTGTCGGAACTGATTGAAGGCCAGCCGGGGAAATCAAAGCCAGAGCTTCCTCCTCCTAAAACCCGTTCTGCTCAGGGCAGGTCGGCCTCTACCCAGTCGAGGCTTCCTCCCTCTCCGTCCAAGACGAGTCTGCCTTCTAGGCATGAGCCCTCTGATCCCAAGCAGAAGAAGGATAAGGGCAAAAGGTCAGCTGAGGAGAGGTCCGGGTCTCCACGGGAGGGGGATGATACTCGGCGGCAACCCAAACAACTGAAGATAGGCTCCCGAGGCCAGGAAAAGCAGGCTGACGCCCAGCCCGGGCCGCAGGCCTGGCTTCCTTCCCTTATGCTCCATGGGGAGCCGCTGAGGGAAGACTCCACCCTCAGGGATTTCAGAGAGGGTGAAGGCGTGTACGTGGCCGACGCGCTGGAAAGGTGTCTGTTACTCCCAGCTGACATGGCGGAGCTGGGGACTATGAGGAGCCGAGAGGTCTTCCTATGCCTCAAGAGGTACTTAGGAATGGTAAATGCCTCAACACTTATGACTTTCCCAGTTTTAGTTCTTTCACTCCTTTTTCTGAGCTTGGCTAACCGTGTGCTCGTCTTGTCGGGCAGGCCATTCAGGCCACTTACAGGTTGGAGGACGTGGCCCATGACCAGGGGAAGGCCATGGACGTGGAGCGTGTGAAACTCCTGGAGGCCACACAGGTCCTTAAAAACTCTAAGGCTGATCTTGCCAAGGCCCGGGAGGAGCTGAGTGCGATGACCAGTGCTCGGGATACCGCCCTGTCAGGCCTCGCCGGCTTCCAGAAGCAGGCCGAAGATCATTTAAAGCACCTGGGCGAGGCGGAGGAGCTGCTTGATGATCTGCCAAAGAAGGTGGCTGCTGCAGAAGAAGCCAAGAGGGTGGCAGAGGAGGCCAGAGACGAGGCCGTTAGGGCCAAGTTTGAGGCTGTCCAAGGCAAAGAAGACGCCCTGGCCGCTAAGCAGGAAGCCGAGGAGGAGGCTTATGCTGCTGGGATGGCAGAGACAGAAGCATCCTTTAAAGATCAAGTCCCCGGGTTGTGCAGGCGCTACTCTGCTGAGGTTTGGAGGGAGGCTCTCAGACAGGCCGGGGTTGAGGCCTCGTCTGATTTGTGGAAGGAGGAAAGCGTGTACTACCCTCCTGCCATCCGTGAGGCAACTCCAGGTAGCGCTGAGGCCGGAGAGGCCGCGGAGGAAGCCAGCGCTGCTGCGGGTGGGGACACCTCAATCGCTGAACCCTCGGGCGAGCCTGCCCAAGGAAGTGACCTTCCCAAGGTAGCAGAATCAGGTAAGGGCCCCGTTGAGGAGGCGCCCCAGGGGGTTGCTAAGTCTGCCTTTGAGGCTGAGGTTCCCGCCGCCGAGGAGGCAGCCGTTCCTGCCGCGCCTTCACAGGCTGTTCCTTCTGGCCAAGGATCAGAAGGCCTTGGAGCTGCCATGGTCCAGCCCCTTGCTGAGGGAGGAAAATAAGTGGGCAGGGCAGGCCCCTCGAACCTGTCGCCTCTTATGTCTTTTGTACTTTTTTTTTTTTAGATCGTAATGTTTTGTTCACCATGTAATCTTTATGGACTTAATGAGATACGCATTTTATTCCTTTTTCTGTTTGTTGTGCCTGTTGGCCTACTTGCACGCCATTCGCCTTTTCTTTACTTGTGTGATTTTGACTTTGGTTGTATCTCGGCCAATCGCGGCGTCAACTATTATAATGAGAGGGCATGTATGCTCTGATGCACCTTTCGTTTCCTAAGGGCCAGATAGAATTTCTTCAAGTAGACACTTGGGATTTCTTCAATGTAGTTAATTTCCACATAGGCCTGAGTCCGAGGACCATGCAGAGCCTTGGTCTTGTTGCTACCTTCAGTATGAGTGGTTAGCTCCCCATAGGCTTGAGTCCGAGGACCATGCAAGACCTAGGTACAGTTGCTACCTTCAGTGTAGGCGGTTAGCTCCCCATAGGCTTGAGTCCGAGGACCATGCAGAGCCTTGGTCTTGTTGCTAAGTGGTTAGCTCCCCGTAGGCTTGAGTCCGAAGACCATGCAAGACCTAGGTACAGTTGCTAAGTTGTTAGCTCCCCGTAGGCTTGAGTCCGAAGACCATGCAAGACCTAGGTACAGTTGCTAAGTGGTTAGCTCCCCGTAGGCTTGAGTCCGAAGACCATGCAAGACCTAGGTACAGTTGCTAAGTTGTTAGCTCCCCGTAGGCTTGAGTCCGAAGACCATGCAAGACCTAGGTACAGTTGCTAAGTGGTTAGCTCCCCGTAGGCTTGAGTCCGAAGACCATGCAAGACCTAGGTACAGTTGCTAAGTGGTTAGCTCCCCGTAGGCTTGAGTCCGAAGACCATGCAAGACCTAGGTACAGTTGCTAAGTGGTTAGCTCCCCGTAGGCTTAAGTCCGAAGACCATGCAAGACCTAGGTACAGTTGCTAAGTTGCTAGCTCCCCGTAGGCTTGAGTCCGTGGACCATGCAATGCTTTTGGTTCTGTCTAACACTTAGAATCCTCTGAAGGAGTTAGTTTCCCCATAGGTCTGAGTCCTGGGACCATGCAGTGCTTTGGTTCTGTCTACCACCTAGAATCCTCTGAAGGAGTTAGTTTCCCCATAGGCCTGAGTCCTGGGACCATGCAGTGCCTTGGTTCTGTCTAACGCTTAGGATCATCTGAGGTGGTTAGTTTCCCCGTGAGCCTGAGTCCAATGACCATACAGAGCCTTGGTTCTGTCTAACGCTTAGGATCATCTGAGGTGGTTAGTTTCCCCATAGGCCTGAGTCCGAGGACTATGCAGAGCCTTGGTTCTGTCTAATACTTGTCCTTCTGAAGTAGTTAGTTTCCCCATAGGCCTGAGTCCGAGGACTATGCAGAGCCTTGGTTCTGTCTAATACTTGTCCTTCATAGGCCTGAGTCCGAGGACTATGCAGAGCCTTGGTTCTGTCCAATACTTGTCCTTCTGAAGTAGTTAGTTTCCCCATAGGCCTGAGTCCGAGGACTATGCAGAGCCTTGGTTCTGTCTAATACTTGTCCTTCTGAAGTAGTTAGTTTCCCCATAGGCCTGAGTCCGAGGACTATGCAGAGCCTTGGTTCTGTCTAATACTTTCATTTCTCCGTGAGTAGGGGCTTGCCCTCGGACCGTTTTACTGGGGACGATTCCTCCTTCAGTTGGGTGATGATCTTACGCGTGGCGTTGATCTCGCCTCCAGTCGAGCCCCATCTTTTATCTTACACGAAGCGTCTCTTGGCTGTTCGTGTTCCGCGCCTGACGCTTCGGTGCACGAGACGCGCCTTCATTAATGGCCTCGTGAATTGACAGAAGCCCAACGGCCTGCGGCCCCCTTGGGATTTGATGGCTTCATTATTACCCAACGCTTCGGTAACTCCCTTTTCGAATTCTGCGTGAATTAATTCTCACCAACCCTCCTCCTCTATATAAGGCCTTCTGGGGGGATGGTTTCCTCATACTCCATGAGCCTCTCAACACAAACAGAAAGAGCACCACCTTTCAGCTCCCCATGCCCCTTTAATAACCCCGCCGGAATTGTGACCGGAGTTAGGAGATATGGGGCGGCTTTGGACGGGTGTGAGGACATCCGTGCCAAAAGCCATTGTGGCCGCAGCCCCGACTGGGCTTCCGGTGCGGCAGAGTCTAGGCGTGACACCGATGGCGCCATGCACGGCAGCCCGAAGGGATGTCGTTGAAGTACCTAACGTCCCTCCTTGGAGCGCACCCCCGACGGAGGAGACATGCGAACTCACATCATGGGCGGTGCCCGAGTGTTGCCGTCTCCAACGGCCGTCGCTTGTGGGGGTTGGAGAAAATCAAGGGAACATCATGGGGGAGGGCGTTCCAGAGCCCCTGCATCTGCTCCTCGCTTTGTTCAAGCCCAGCCGCTCCGAGAAAGGAGTTGTGGGTGACCTTGGAACAAGCCAACCTCACCCCCCTTCCGTCCGCTTACTGTCAAGCTCCCCCATTCTCTTGATGCCAGTAAGGGCACGGGTTGACACTTCCCTCTAGCTAGTTTTAGGACGGGTCCGCCTGGGCCTCTGATTGTAATTTGTAGATTTTCCTTTTATGAAATAATATCAAGTTTTTCTTTTTGTTATTGAATCTTCTGTCTCGAGCCTTTATCTTTCTGCAATGCTTCTTTGGCAGTTTCTTCTTTTTTTTGCATCACCACCGATCTCTTGTAGAATATCTGTTTAGAACAGTCGCCCGTTGCGCCGGCTGGCGCACTAATCCTCCCCACAGACGGCGCCAATTGTAGGGACCGCATTTTTGGTGCCCCGGGCCCAACGGATCTGGGTCAAGGGCCCAACGAACCCCGAACAATGAATTTGTAGAGAGTGGATCGAAGGTCTAGGCGCCGGCCGGCGTTCACGGGGCGTGGGCTCCGTTCTCTTTTTATTTAATGAATGGCTTAGAGCAATTTACAATTGGGGGATGCTCCTCGGACCGCGGCCGAGGAGGCTTTTCTCCCCTTTGGCCTCCATCTTTTCCTTCTCCCATTTTTTCCAGAGGAAAAACCCCCTTTTTTGAGGGATTCCCTTACATTATATATCCCTTACCCAACTAATCCTAACCCTACACTTGTTGAGCGATCAGGACATTTGCTCAGGTACTTGTCCCATCAGCCGCCTTCTCAGTCTCTTTGAGAGTCGCGGCAACCAAGGCGACGCTAGTGTGAAGTCCCCTCCTCATTAATGCGGCCAGGGCGGTTGTCAGGTACACTTAATGTGGAGGTGACTGCTCGTTACGAGCTTGTCCCTCAAGTTCTCGGACGCCCGATGATGGGGTCGTCCTTGGCCCGCTCCGTTTGTGCCTGGACTTCTTCTTTTCCTCCTCGGATTTCAGGTGCCTCCTTGGCTTGGGCCTTCGGCCCAGGAGCTAAGTGGGCTGGGTCGTAGGATTTCTTGGCCCCACAATATCAATTAAATAATATTTATATAACTTTTTATATAATATTTATTTATTTTAAAATCACTCCTCTTATTTTAGAGATACAAATTACAAAATAAGTATCATCAATTGATAATATTTAATCAATTTAATTTTCTTGCAACATAATCAATCTTAGATAGGATTTTATCAATTCTAATTTTAAATGTTTTATTTTTACCAAAAAAAAAAAAAAAAACCCTATAACCAGTATTTTTTGTAAAATTTGATAAGTCAATAGATGAATTTAGGAAAAAATTCTAGTATTTTGGTATTAATCAATAATTTTATATTAATTATATTAACATTATTATGATAATTTTCATTAATATTCATTATCTTTTAACTATTTTTATGAGTTTTTAAATTCTCGTATGAGACTTTCATATAAATTTTTGTTATATGTTATATATTACAAATAACAAATTTATCAACAGTTTCTTTTTAGATTTAATTAATTTTATCTACTCTATGTGTGTGAAGTTTTTTCATTTCCAGATTGATATTTGAAGTAGAAAATTTATATTAAAAAAATATTTACAAATAAAATAAACACTTTCTACAATATAAATTATAATATGACTAGAATACCATAAAATATAAACCGTAATAGAATAATAGATTCTAACATATATTAAAAAAAAAGCAATATTCTTTCTCAAAAAAAAAATAATGCAATATTACAACTCCGCTTAATAATAAAATTACCTAATAATCTCAACTATCTCCACGAATTAGATAAACCAAGATTAATTACATGTAGAGAATCACATATCATGGTTTAGTCACAAAATTAACAAGATGAATTACATGTGTGTATATATATATATGCTTATTTTATTTTGTGGAAAGCAATTCAAGATTAAGGAAAGTTAAATTTAAATTTTTAAATTTGATTATGAAAGAGAGAGAGAGAGAGAGAGACAGACAGAGATTTTGGTATGTGACTCGAGAGATTAAATAGCCATTTTTAGCCATTTATTGTGTAGAAGATTGTACGCGATATGGTCAAAAAGCGAGTCAATTTTTATATTTGTGACGTCAGTTATCTTTTTATCATGGTAGCAGACACGTTTGTAGAATAAATACACCCCTGGGACATATATATGGAGCCTTAATTCATCACGTGTTTTACCATTTAGAAAAATTGACTTCCTTTTTCAAACTCAATTTTGACTCGGTAGAATGAGTTCATTGCCCGATATTGTTCTAGAAGTATATATGCTCGAACCAGTGTTTATATGGCACTGACAGTAGGCTTTTTCCTGAAAGTGGTAGAAACAGTCAAATTACTAATTATCCCAAGAATTTAAGTTTTTGAGATAGGTTAAATATAATCATCTAATAATACGCTTTTAACAGTTACTATTTTGCCAAATGCCTTGTAGCTGAATTGGCACATCTCCATGCATAAAGTGTTTGGGGGTTTAGAGGGGAAAGAGTTCGAGCTGCGGAGTTAGCAGCATGTTGTAATTATTGCTCAAAAAAAAAACAGTTACTATTTTTATCTTACCTAGACTTTCTATTGACTGTATTTTGACTAACCCATTTTATCGATACTTACCCTTCTACCTAAATATTAAGACAATTGAAGATGAACTTGTATCTTATTTACTTGCAAAATATTAAAACACTCAAAGATGAATATCTATCTTATTTGTAAAAAATATTTAAACTTCAAATATCTTAAAATTTAAAAGTATTAAAAAAAAAAAAACATGAATTTAGCATATGTGTTAAAACAGTTTCTCCGAAGAAAAAAAAAAGTCTTGTTTATGTCCAAATCTGATATTCTGATTATGTAGCGAATTTATGAATTAATTACCAAATAAATTAAGATAATAATAATAATACTAATAATTCCACAATTTTAAAAAAATAATAAAACAGACTTCTTTTTTTAATACCTTGTAGTAGCTAATTTCCTCTCAGGTGAAGTAGCCGAGGATGACTACAAATTAATTTCTTAACATCATTTTCAATTTCGTTTGAACGTTTGTCTAACAGGGACATTTACACGTAAGGAATCATGGAAGATGGCCAATGCACCAAGCCATTAACAGACGGATGAATGACATAGCTAGGTTTTATATATTTGTGCCAAATCTTTAATTAGATTTCATTATCATGTCTTGCTCGTAAACGCACCTAGTCCCCAGTATATGATTTTTTTTTTTTTTTTTGAATATTAAATATTTTTAACACATATAAGAAGAGAGAGAAGAAAGTCTTAAAGAAACTTACAATGGTATATGCCTTGGTCTGTAGTTATTAACAAGGGGAAAAAAAATTAATATTATTTTGTATGATGATTGTACAAAAATCTTAGATCAATTATTCCAAAGTCTAAGTCATTAGCCCACAGCCACTCTCCATACTCCCAATCTTCCTTCCTCAATCTCCCCTTACTAGAGAGCCACTTCTTGCAATCCCTGTCGTTGTGACAGACTCGACCACACCAATAGCAAAAATTTGGAAGCTGCTCAAACTTAATACCCACCCATCCCACAAGTTTCTGCTCAGCCCAAACCTTACAACACTGAGTAAGTGGCCGTGAAATATCTAAATTAATTCGGACTCTAAAAAATTCAGAATATATAATAAAATTTAAAATCAATTAAAAATATATATTAGCAACTTTTGTGTGGCAGGGGGGAAAGAATATTCCCTAAAGAAAGCGATTATCGTGCTTCTAAGCCTTAATTATCAACATTTATTTGTTTTTTGATCATCTCTTTTTCTTTTCATTGTTATTTGAAAACTTCTTAGCATGTTCATTGTTGTCAGAATCATTAACAGTAATAGCTTCATCGTCATCTTCAACATTCACTAAGGCTAATGGTTCATGAATAATGCTATCCCAATTCATGTCATCTTCATTAAGAAGCCCATGATTCCACCAATTTCCCCATCAAGTCAATGTTATCTAAGCTTAAGTTCCAATGCATCTTTTTTTTCCTTCGACTGTTCCTGCCATTGTGAATATGAAACATAACATTTTATAATTATTTACGAGTACACCTGTATTTGCTTGAGGAATATATACCTTCTTCTTTTTTTTTTCTTTTTTTTTTTTGAGAGAGAGAGAGAGAGAGAAAAGAGGAATATATACGGGTACGTTTGGTACGCCGTAATAGCTCTTGCAATGGAATAGTTATTCATGTGTAATATCAATTCGGTCATTTGATTGCATCTTTATTACATGGATTAGTTATTACATTGGAATAATTATTCTTTAAATTGAAGAATAGTCATTCCTCTTTAAAATGGATGTAATAGCTATTCCTTAGTGCATATAATAGGTTTTAAAATTAATATATTTCTAAAAATATAAAGTTTCCTTGTACATCATTTTTACAAGTTTTCCATATGTAACAATCAAACTTATGAATAGTAATAGTTATTCCATTACAATGTCTTCTATTCCTAGTAATAAAGATTACTATTCCTAATTAATGTAATCTACATTCAATGTACCAAACGTACCCTAATAATTTTACCTTTCTCAGAGCTTCAAATTATAATGAATGAAGACTATATCATTTAAGGAGATGTTTTGTTCATTGTGATATGCTCTTGATGTGATGCACATTACGATAATGTGACATTAAGGTTTTTAGTTTTTTTTTTTTTTTTTTTTTTAAGATTACCATAATTTAAAATTATAAAAAATATCACATCACCTTCTTTAAAAATGTAATTTTGTATTATTCTATTAAGATTACGTTAGTGTAAAATTACAATAATTTAATATTACCGTGTAATGTAATATCACAGTGAACCAAACGCCTTGTAAGTGTTTATGTTCTATTCTATTTCTCTTATTAGAGTAAACAAATTTTAGTGGCATGACAAAGTCATCTATTCACCTTTTGTACTCATTAAGTTGTAAATTAAATTTTTCTTAAATCTAAGGGTCAGGAGTACAGGATTTAACCAAGTTGCACATTGATGCAAACACACCAAAACTATTT
The DNA here is from genome assembly GCA_019022515.1 of Quercus aquifolioides. NCBI lineage: Eukaryota > Viridiplantae > Streptophyta > Magnoliopsida > Fagales > Fagaceae > Quercus > Quercus aquifolioides. Next base: position 3,494,938 of record CM032328.1, read on the forward strand.
AATCCAATACAAGCAAAGTTATGGAATGGCCAACACTAAAAGGTAAAAGCTTAAGATTCCCCCACACCCCCCCACCCCCCCCCTTCCTCTTAAAAAGCAAAGCTACGGAATGTCCTCCCTTCTTTTAAGATTCCCAATAGTTTAAGTTTTTAGGACAATCGATAATTTATCATGATATTAAAGTAAAAGATGATCTTGAATTTGGTCTCTATCTCCACTTTACCTTCCAATTAAAATTTTAAAAATCTCACATGTTGGACCTCACTAATTAAGGGAGTGTTTGGACTCATATATGAGGGGTGTTAGAATTATGATTAAATGATAAATTTTACAATTTCTTAATAATTTACACTTTTGAGACAATCAGTAATTTATCATAAAACAACCATAGAAGGAAATATGCGACTATTATAGATTGAGAAAATTATGAATTTGCTCTTTTTTAGAGTTCTTATAACTTAAATATCGGAGAGTCCCTTGCCTGACCGACGATAACTTGATGTTTTCTTTTCATTTTGTAGGTGTTCATACTTCATAGATAATGTCAACACAACGATCAACCATATCATCACCCATATTCCCCATTTCCAAATTGTTAAGGGAGACAAATTCCAAAAGACAAGATGCTATAATATGCTTTGCATTAAGTTTGTATTAGTTCCCCTACGGTATCGACCTAGAATTCAGTATAAATCACTAACTACCAATCAAATAATATATTTTATAATAAAAGTAGAGCCCTAAAAGTTGCGTTACTTTTTGCAATAAATATTTACACTCGCAAATTGTTACGACAGTTCAGGTTTTTTTTTTTTTTTTTTTTTTTTTTTTTTTTTTTTTTTGTGAGAATGAACTTGAGTTATTTATTAAGGGGTAGCTGAATTGGCCAAATCATGCCGTACAACATAAAGCAACGGATTGGGGACTTTCTTTATCTCGCTAAACTATGGGCTAGTTTATTGCCGTCTCTTCTATAATGAGAGTATAGCAATTTTGAATACAAATTGGAAAATGCAGTGGCATCCTGAATGAGCGGCTCATCCACTGAAGCAAAAATAATATTGCCACCTGCCTTCAAGGATTCAATGATCAACGCCGAGTCGCCCTCAATTTCTGCTTCAGTTATACTTGTTTTGTGTCCAAACTCCAAGGCCCAAGCTGCTGCAATTGCTTCAATTTCAAGTGGTTGGAGGTGCTTGGGAGATCTATTGAGCAAGGGAGGCAATTATGAAGCCACTATGGTCTTGGATAACTACTCCTATGCCGCTTCTATTTTCGTTCTTGAAGACTGCTCAGTTTAGATTGAAATCTATTACCAAAATTTCACGTAATTCATTAATTGCCTAGATAATTTACTATAATTTAAACTCTATTTTCTAAAATTTAAAATTTTATGTTAACTAAAATTGTTTTATCAAAGATTTCAATTAATTAAATATCAAGTATAAAGTTTTTGTAAAATGGGGGCCAAGGTTGTGGTTCAAGTTTTTAAAATGGAGCTTCACACACATATACACTTAGATTAAGTTAGAGTAGAATTTTTATCTTGTATAGTAAAAAATTAAATACTTTTTATACATCGTAATTTGTATGCTTTAATATATAAAAATTCACTATACACATTATGTTTACACCAAGGTATGAATGGACTTAGGCTCAAAAAGTCCAAAACAATGAATTTGTAGAGGATGTGTTAAAAAACTGGGTTTTAGTTAACCAAACAACAAGTTAGGTAGGCTTAATAACAAAAGAGTGAAAATAAACAAGTTTAAATTGAAGGAAAAATGTCCTCGACGAAGTCCGAGAAGACTGGTTCTTATATAATGCTCTTAAGTATGGTTACAAGTCTGGTTCTAGATTACTACAGTATTTCTTTCTTGATTTTTCCGATCCCTCTCCTTCCAGGGGTTTCTTACATTATATATCTCTCTCCTTATGATCTTGGTCCTCCATTTGTTGATCATCCAAGTCACTACTTGAGTTCTTGTCCCATCGGACACCCTTTCTAACTCTTTGTAAGTTAGGATAGCCAAGTTAGCACTATTCAGTAATCTTCTCTATATAAATGCGGCCAGAAAGTTAGCTGCAGAACATTCAATACAGTGGCAGTAGCTTTTCTTTAGATATTTTTGAGCTTTCATCCCTCTTGTGAGTTCACAATACACGTCACTGTTAGTAAAACATCCTAGAAGGTCACCTTGAATGATAGGACATGTATTTGATCTGTGCTTTGCTCATCTGAGGAGGTGAGCTTCCTTGGACTACCTTTCCCATTTTTTCCGTTTGCATCTTACTCATGAGATTCTGAACTTGACATTCTTACTGAACGGTTTTAGACCCCTTAAAGCAACCAGATTAACCTAGTTAATTAGCCAAGTGATTAACTTAGTCAAATTATACAATTCTAGGTTAAACACAATCAAACAATCATATCAAAAATATAAAGCAGCAGAATATCAAATAACACAATGATATGATCACCCAGGAAACCACACGGTAAAAACCTGGGGAGGATTTGACCCATCGATCCTCAAGGCAAACCTGAATCCACTATGAAAGAATCGAAGTTCATACAAAAGGACTTACAAGCTCCCCGCTTGACTTCCTAATGCTACCCACCAGTAGAACTTACTAACACGACCACGTGCAAGCTCCGAATCCACGGACTCCTTCTTTCTTGGATTCTCCAATCAGCTACAAGCACCCACGCTTGTTATTCTTTAAGCTCCAATGGCAGCAACCGAGTTGATCATCAAGATGTAAATAATATCTCTACCTTGAAAACCCTAAGCTTTGTATAAAGGAAAGCTCTTCTAGATCTCACAAGAGATTTACACAAAACAGAAAAGTATGAGCAACAATACAACAGGAGCAACTTAAAAAACGTGGCTAGGGTTTTGCCTTATATACCTAGGGCAAAAACATAAAACCCTAAACGTTTAATGAGTTAGGGCTGAGTTGAAAATTCTGCAGAAAACGCATCTGACCCGAGATTCGATCGATCGAGTCTATCCTTCGATCGATCGAGCCAGGCCGAAATGCACCAATGCATCTGCAGCCACTTGATTCCAACTTTACAATAATTAATCAACTTTGAGCAAGCCTAAACAAGACTAAACATATTATTTTGATCATGGGTTGCCAATATTACACATTAGAGTTCTAAATACATAAAATCCTAAATTTTTAGAACCTAACACTTACTACTGTTTATCAGCCCTCGGACCAGTCAACCTCCACGGACAAAGCCCAAGGCCCAATATGCAATTTTGGGCCCTTGTCCCTACATATATATACATACACATACACACACACACACATATATATATATACACATAAAACAAGTTGTAAAATAATGTATTTTTGTTATCCGACTTATTTATTATTAACATTGTAAATTTACTTTAGAGAACTCTATTAAAGTTTAAGGTGATGACTAATATTTAATACAGTTTCAATTTATTTATATGGCACAATACTAGTATATGATATAAAATTCATGATCGATCAAGTAAACCAACAAGGATATTTTTGAATAACGGTCCAAATTTATAGTTTTTAGCCTAATACTATTTTAGTTATGTAATAGTAATAGTAGTTGTGAGTTCTAATTAGTTCAACTAGTAAAGCTTCTAATATCTTGAATAAAAAATCTGAGTTTCAATTCTTGCCTACTCTTAGCTCAACTGATATATTCTGATATTTTCAATAGACATATCTCAAATTCCATTTCTCCCACTTAGGAATGGCAATTTTTCCCCGCTCCGCTTAATCCGCCCCTCCCCGCTTCGCCCCGCGCGGGTTTTTCCCACCCCGCAAAGGCGGTGGAGCGGGGATGGGGCAAGATGTTAGCCCCTCACCACGGGGCGGGGCGGGGATGGGTTTAGACTTTTTAGACCCACCCCGCCCCGCCCCTCCCCGTCCCCGTCCCCGCCCCACCCCGCCCCGCATTACTAAGGGTTATAGTTGTAAATTTTTCATACCCTAAAACCCTACTATTTAAGTAAACATATTAATATTAGCATATTTTATTCTACCCAATGTGATTTTCTGCCTTTATTTTGTTATATGTCATACTACGAGATTTTTTTTATTATTTTTTTTTTATGATTGTCTTCTTAAACACTTGGATATATTATTCGGTTTTTTCTAAAAATTGATTTGATTTGATGGGATAAATTTAGTTGTAATTTCAAGTATATTTTTATTAATGAAATAGGTTTCATTAAAAAAATTGTACTAGTTGTAGGGCAACTTAACAAAAAGTAGAGTTTTACGGGGTGGGGCGGGGATTCGCGAGGCCCCAAGGGGCGGGGATGGGGTGAGAAAGTATTCCCCATCATGCGGGGCAGGGCAGGGATGGGGCAAGACAAAACCATGCGGGGCGGGGACGAAGACCCCATCCTTCGGCCCCGCCCCACCCCATTGCCATCCCTACTCCCACCCATCTATTGATATATATATATATATAAAGACTTTTTTTTTTTTTTTTAATGTGGAAGGAAATAAGCTAGAATAAATAAATTAAATGGTTTACAAATTGGAGCATACTCTTATCAAACGATTTAAAACATGCACAGCGGGGTGTTAATTAAGTTTGAGCATACAAAAATAAATGTTGATTAAGCTAAAAAAAAATAAATAAATGTTCATTATTCATATGTGAGTTATGTTACTTGGTGAATGGTTGTGTTCCGGATAGTAATAAATGAAGCTGAAAACAGAATGGCATTACCAAGGCAATACCCAGATAAATTGATCATGTTGGCTGCTGTTAGAGGAGTTTCGTTTCTTGTTAAGCTTTATGTTTGGAATAGCATCCTCACAAAAGCCCCCCAAAAAAATTAAAAAATAAATAAATAAAGAAAAATGTTAACAGATGTCCTTAAGGTAATGGTTAATAATTCATTTAAAAAAAAATTATGAGAAAAGAAAAAAAAAATAATTAATGTTAACCACTGCTCAAAAAACACTTGTTAGCATGACCCATAAATAAAAACTTATTGGAGACAAAAGCATACCTGTGGAAAACTCAATACACTGCACTCTTGCTATAATTCCTTGGTGCGAGAAGATATGCGTTGAATACTTGCACTCTGTACTCTTGTTCTTCTAGTTATCACAAAAAGTCAAAACATGGAATTTGTAAATATATAAATATACTATTTTAAGAGCAATACTACTTGTATAAATTATTTTACAACATTTTTATAAGTTATTAATGTCTCAAATTTTTACTTGTTTTTATTTGGATTCACCACTAACATTACATTTTTATTTACTAATAACCACCAACTACATCAACAATTTATAAAATAATTTTTGTAGCTTTATCATTTTCTTTTATTTCTAAACAATAAATCGTCAATATTTTGCAAAAATAATTTACATTTTCTATTGTGATTTGTGCATTATAAAAGTAGTTTAGATGATAAATAATTCGATGTAAAAGTGATATTATTATTATTTTTTTTTTTTTGGGAGAAAAAAAGTGATATTATTCTAACTAATCCAAGTAGGACATAGTGACATTCATTATTGTGTTGTTTCCTTAACAGTACTCCCTAAACCTAAAAAAATAGGGGCTTGGGTTTCTAACTTGAGATTAATGTCTATAAATAGTGTACTAAACTGATATATTCAGTTGCTAAGCTTAAATTCCACTCCATCATCACAATGGCAAGTTCAGTGTCATCTCCTTCTCCGAACAGGTAACAACAGCTAAAGTTTTGAATTGAAAATATGATATATATTACGGCTACAAATTGATACAATTTCTTTTTGTATCAGGTTTGAAAGCTTACTCTTCGACCTTAAAATCGCAGTCGAAATAGTAACGCCTCTGATCACCGTTGCTATTGCACTCTTTTTCGCACTACGCAATTGGAGAAAGAAGTCCAGCAGTGGCCGTGAAATGATTGTTGGAGGCGGTGACGGAGTTAACAGCAATCATATTGATAACATCCAACTTCCAACTATGAATATGGATGGCAACCACTTTGTCTGAGTCCTCTAATACATACTGCATGTGTAGGCTTCTCATCCTTTGGAGTTCCTGTGTCTGGAAAAAACCATGTTCATGCATAACATAAAAGTTCCTTTTCTTAACTTGGAGTTCTCTGCTCCATCTTTGTTGGTTTGTTAAATAAGATTGTAAGAACTGTCTTAGACTCTAACGTGTGAAGCTTGTACGAATGAACCTTGGTAGAAGCCAAGGCCAATATATATATATATATATATATATATATATATAAGATGAAACAGATTTCTCTCTTATGCCAATCCCAATGTCCTTTTGTCATTTACTACTAGTACTAGTTTCCTAATATGAAACAGATTTCTCTCTTATGATGACCATTTTGATTGATATTTATTTTGAGGGAAAAAAGATAGATGCCATATATTACCAAGAATGATAAAAGTTCACGATGAATTACTTGTACATCATAGCATGACTGACTTTAGAAGAAAGGGACACGCTGATCTTCCCGGCAAAAGGGATACACGGTTCAAATGAAGGTTTTTCTTCATCTTTTTGTTATTCCAATTAAGCCCATGATAATCAATTCTTTAATTAAGTGGTTGTTTAAAATTAAGAAGAATTTTCTTCTTCTTTTGTTACTCCAATTAAGTAATAATCAATTCGTTAATTAGCTGCTTGTTTGGATGAGAATAGGATAAAATTAAACATTTATTTATTTTATTTAGCTTGAATTTTTAAGGTTTTATTTATATTTTTTAGTTACAGCTGCATTTTTATTTGTTTATTTGTAAGGTCAATAAATTAATGAAATTAAGCTATTCCAAATAAACATTAAAAGGGAGAGGATTAGCCCCAGCCTAATACCGTTTGAGGCTTAAAATGATAAATCTAGGTGATTTTATTTTCTATATTTAAATATTAACTAATAATATTTATTTAACTTTTTATATTCTATTTTAAATAATAATAATTTTTCTTTCTTTTTGAGATAAAAAATTATAGTGTCAGTATTTAGTTTTTAGATATTTCAAACATCTTGTTTTCAACTGATAACATTTAATCCACTTAGTTTTATTGTAATATAATCTACTTTAAGTAAGATTTTATCAACTTTAATTTCGAAAAACTTACTTCTACATAAACAACTACAACTACAAGTATTTTCAATAAAACTGTATAAGTGATAAATGCATTTAGGAAAGAAAAAAAAAAGTCTGAATCTTTGATATAATCAATAATTGCTATATCATATCTTTAAAAATTATTACAATATTTTTCATTGGAATCATTATCTACTAACTCTTTTCTATGAGGGTTTTTATTTTTGATTTCTATGAAATTTTCATTTAAATGTTCTGTCATATTTTTTTAATTGCTAGAAACAAATTAGCAAGAGATTCTATTTGAGATTCAATTTTCTCTCCCATCCTATAATATATATATATATATATATATATATATATGAAGTTTTTCATGTGCTGATTTATGTATTATAGTAGACATTTATATTTAAAAATATTTATGAATAATATGACAAGAATACAATAAATTTTAAAGCGTAAAAAAATACAATATAATTATTAAAGGCATTATTGTAACATCGCTGAATAATAGAATTACCCAATACTCTAAACTTGCCCACGCAAAGGAAAACTAAATAGATAACTCGATGAGTTAATATTAGCCAAATGAATATTAATTTTGTATAGAGAATCAAATACCATAGTTTAGTCATAAAATTCAACCAAATAAATAATTAAAAAAAAATATGAATGTTGACTTTATCTTGGGTAAAATGATGTATGGTTAAGGAAAGTTAAAATAAAATTTCAACTATTATTTTGAGAGAGAGAGAGAGAGAGAGAGAGAGAGAGAAATTATTTGGTGTGTGACTATGTGAACGGTTAGGTGATTAATGTTAAGAATCTATCGTGTGGGAGATTGATTTACAAAAATTATAGTTTCTAACTATTAGATTTTCAAATTATTTATCCAATAAAAAATTATTAGGTAGTGTAATATTCTTTAAAGTTACATCAAGCGTGACTTGAACATTTCTCTATATATTGGTGAAATAATTGTGATTTCAATTGGAAGTTTCTATTAATCTAATATTTTGAGAGATTTTTTAGAAATTAGAAAAAAAATTACACAACTATCCTCTTTTTTTTTAAAAAGAAAAACCAATTTTTATTTTATAACTAAGGGCCTTTTTGTAATAAGAGGGCATAGGCTTAGAGCCAGCCGAGTTCCAGCTTTGTATACATTAAAACCATCTCGAAGAAAATGGCCAAAATGCGAGTCACGGTTGTGGGGCAAGTTTCATAGAGAAATATATGGCAGCCCATAGGCCATTTTGAGTCACAGCTCTCAAGCATGGTTTTTTCGATTTAGAAAATTCCACTCCTCTTTTCAAACACGACTTTGAGTCTTTGACGTGGAAGAATGGGCTTGCCGTTGTTGCCCTAAATTATTCTAGAAACTAAATATATATTTGGGGCCGGGGATGAACTATTCTAATTTTTACATTTAAAAAAAAAGTTAAGCATATATGCATATTGCGTCCTCCTCTAAGAACTTAAAATTTATATATATAATTTTATAAAGAAAATAAAAAAGTCTAAGACTTCACACTCCATTAAATAAGATTACTACCCTATTAGTGATAAATTATATATAATCAACAATTTAAATTAATTGGACATTCATAAAATTATGATGAACATATAAATTATTTTAACACTTACTTCAAAAATTTAAAAGAAGTAAAAAGGGGTTTTATGTTTTTGATCCTTCCACATAAGAAAAAACTTCTCTTCATTATTTTCGGATTGCATCATAAAGAGGTTTGTTTGGCAAAGAGGGCAACAAGCCCAATGCATAATTCTTCTTCTTCCTCAAAAAATTGTGGATCAATAGTCACTGCTCGCAGCTGCAGGTGAGTCTTTTGTCACTTCTTCTCCTTTTCTGAATCTTTCACTCTTTCCTTTCCTCTTTACCTTTTAAGTTTTACAATTAGAATGATTGAATGTCATATCTTATAATATAAATCCCTAAGACTATCGTTTGCCATATATAATAGCATATGCTACGTATCCAAGTAAATACTTTTTCCCTTATGGTAAATAATTTATTCCAAACTAATAAAATTTTTATTTTATGGAGAAGGGAGAGACATGTCAACCCGCAACACGAGAAAATGAAGAGGTTAGACGCCATTGGGCTCATGATTTACATTTAGTCTTTGAACAATTGGAATTCTTTGAATGTTTGTATTCCTATGGGAAGATTAATATTTTTATTTTATTTAAAAAAAAAATAGTTTAGAGAAAGTCAAGCTCACTCTCATAGGGGAGACAATCTGAACTCATCCCTATTGAAGAATGAGTATTGCTTGAAAAAAAGAAAAAAAGAAAAAGAGTATTGCTTGAAGTGCATGGGTTTGAACTGCAGCATGGCTGCCAAGAGAGGTGCCATGAGATGTTTTTTACCTTTTGAGGGTCCGAACAATTGCTAAGCTTGTTTGGAGTTTGGACCCTCAAAAGGTTGTGAACTTATGGGATTTTATGATTTACGTCTAATTAGAAAGATATCACACAATGAACAATTATAAATGTATTAAAAAAAAACTAAACTAATATAGATATAAATTAGTAAATTTAATTTGATTTTTTATACACTAATTTTTACATAGAAGAGAATACGTTGCTGCTTAAAGAACAAAATTTATCATTTTTCAAAGGTTATAGTAATTTCCGATTTTGTTTTCCTCACTTTTGCTTTTATTTTCTACGTACTGTACTACTAACGAAACCTAGGCAAAAGAGTTGGTATATTTTCTCTATGCAGGAAGTCAAGATGACAAATTTGTATCCTCATCCACGAGACCAGCAAAGGTGCTAAGTACGAGTGAAATACTAAATACTCGATTTCATGCGACAATATGTTACGTACAGTTGTAACATTCCTCAACTAAGTCTGGACCACCCTGCACAACAGACCACGTTTTCAGGTTAGCATGCAATTAAATTGAATTTTTCTCAAAAATCTATTTCCAAAAGATATGAAAAACAAAAAGCCCAATAAACTAAATCTCCATTTTCGCTGAAATACCCGAGGAAAAGAATAATTTGTTGGGGCCCAAGGGCCCACACACACAGCCGAGCTCATAAAAGTTAATAGGCCCAAATAAAACAGAGAGAATCAAACCCCCTTGGGTATATCTTAAAGGACAAAGTTTATGATATGTTTGATAAAAGATTTCTACCATTAAATTGTAAATTTTTGTAGTATAAAATTATACATAAAATATAAACTTATAGATTATATAGTAAATAATACTCGATTAACACAAAATTTGACATGTATATTAAGAGTGTAATGAACATACAATTCAATGGTTAGATTTTCAAAATATGTAATAATGTTTATTTTATTAAATAAAGTTGCAGCATTAGGTTACAACTAATTTTATAGAATTAGACTACAATTAATTTTGTAACTAAACTTTGTCCTATACAAAAATTTAAAAATAAATAAATAAATAAATCCTTGGGTTCGGTCTTAAGGTGCACGTGCAACGTCCACTTAAAAAGAGAAACCAACTTGGATTAAAAAAAAAAAATGTCAGCTTTCCAAAAATAATTTTTAATCCAAAGTTGTTTCTCAAAAAATAAAAAAATAAAAAAATCCAAAATTACCTCATTAAAGATGACAAAATATTTCTAACTCACCTTATCTTTCAACTAGTTTCTCTTATTTTGAATAAGAGATGCATACCCTAACTAGGGGACGTGAAAAGGAAAAGACACACATAATCAATCCATTCAATGTCACCTTGAGTTTGCTGCTGTTAAGAGTAAAATTTTTCGGTTCATAAAGAGAATAAAAAAGATACTACTAGGCTACATTGAAGCACACACTACTTGAGCCCTAAAAAACCATAGCCCAACATGTTACTCATTTTTCATGGATGAGGTTTACATTTGAAACCCTCAAGGGCTAAGATTGACTATCAATTTCTTTTTTCTTTTTTCTTTTTTCTTCTTTTGGTTGAAAGGAAATAAAACAACTAATTAAACAGAAGAATTATAAGGCACTAGTCTGTCATAGGCCAGGCCCAAAGCATCATACAAAAGAAGTTGGAAACTTCCTTCGGACAAGAATCAAAGGAGAGAAAACCTTGGGGAATACCAGAGCCGAACCTTGCCAAAGCATCTGCGCATGCAGTAGTTGGCCTCCTGAAAACAATGAGTGAACTTCACCTGAGCAAACTGGTTAAGCAAAAATCTACAATCCAAAATTAATGCAGCATGAGCACTATTTGAACAATGGATACCACCAACCCAATCAAAGACCACCTTAGCATCTAGATCAATCTCAATTGCCTCCAGATTCAGAGTTTTACACAAGAAAAGACCGTCTCTGAGGGCCCATAACTCAGCCTCAACACTAGTAGCCTCGCCAATATTCCGGGTGAAACCAGCTATCTGCATCCCTCTATCATTTCGAGCCAAACCACCGCCACTAGCTCTGCCTGGATTTCCTAACGAAGAGCCATCTGTATTAAGTTTGAACCAATTAGCAGCAGGTTTAGTCCAACTCACCTTGACAGTCCGAGTAGACATTCTCTTTTTAATAGAACCAGCACAATAGTAGTACACTAGTACTCCGTGGCCAGATGCACTATTTCCCCAAAAAGATTGTTGTTTGTTGCACCATTCCTGAAAACAAATCGATTCCTGTTGATCCAAATGGACCAAACAGCAAATGGAAACAAAATTTTCCAAGGCACATCATTGGCCATATAAGTGCCATTACACTCAACATTAGTCTTTAACCGAGAGTAGATGTCCATATTGAAAAAATCAGGAATAAGCCCTGGTGCACCAGCCCTATCCCACATAGTTCTAGTGGTAGCACAATCACTATAGGAGTGTCAAATGTGTGGGTTTGGAGTTGGCATAATTGAGTTGAGTATATAAAACATATTTGCCTATTAAAACTCATTTAACTAATTGCTTCTAACCCAAATCCAACCCAAATCAATTATTATGGGTGATCACCCAATTACCCAATTATCAAAATTATCAAAATGCAACTAAAGTACTCTAAAATCTTCAAAAATGACCCAAAAATATTATGTAACAAGTTGTTAACAATAAATAAAAAAAGTGATGTTAGTAGTAATTTCAAATAAGAACTAATAATAATTTGCTAAATATTATAAAATTATTGTGAAATTATGGTATAGACTGTTTAATAAAATATCATAATATTTTCATGAGTATTTGTTTTTAATTGTGGTCAGTTCAGTTTAATATTTTATTAATAAATTTAATTTTCTTTTGACGTTCACACCATGTGATATATTTTATTTTTAATTTGTTGTGGACTAGTATAATTGTAATTTAAAAAAAAAAAAAAATCCCACCAAACCCAATTCCACGAATTTCAGGTCCAAAACAGGGAGACACACAAAACCAAAAGAAAAACACACTTTCAAAGTTGTAAAAAAAAAAAAAAAAAAAAAACAAGGAGAGGTTAAACAAACCCAAGCAGCTTTACTTATTCGTTGCGTACTCTGTATAGGATTCGTTGGAAACAGAGGGCTCCGTCCATTGACAATCACCGACGGGCGGGCCATGGAGAGAAGGAGAAGATCGTGCGAGCAGTGCGAATCTTCCATAGGCATCTCCATTTCTTGCAAGCCAAAAAAAAGCGCTTTCGAAACCTGTTTGGAGGGAGAGAAAGTGAGAGAAAATAAAAATAAAAATAAAAAATCTCAGAGAGTGATGAGAAAACAAAAAAAATTTTAAAAAACTTTTAACTGAATTTCAAGAGGTTCTCTTTCGTGTTAGTTATGAACTTTTTTAACTTTATAGAGCGATTTAGAGGTTGTTTGGCACCAACTTTTTCATCACTCAATTTTTGTCACTCAATTTTCATCACTCATCACTCATCACTCATAACTCATAACTCATCATTCATCACTCATCACTCTAAAATACTATGTTTGTTTGGCACCATCACTCATTTCTCATCACTCAATATTTTTCACACTATTTGTGGGCCCCATTTCTGTCACACACTGCAGCTTTTTTATTTTATTTTATTTTTTTTGCTTTTTTTTTTTTTCAAAGTACCCACAAACCCGAACCCAGAAGAAAGGAAAAAAGAAAAAAGAAAAAAGAAAGTTCAGATCATCCGAACCCAAGAAAGAAAAAAAAAGAAAAAAAGAGGGAAGAACACCAGGAGACTGAACCCAGGTGAAGAAAGGAAAAAAAAAAAAAAAGAGAGGAAGAACAGGGGAGACGTGAACCCAGGTGAAGAAGGAAAAAAAAAAAAAAAAGGGAAGAACGAACCCAGGAGAAGAATGGGGAAAGAAAAAGAAAAAAAAAAGAAAAGAAAAGGGAAGAACGAACCAGGAGAAGAAAGGGGAAAGAAAAAAAAAAGAAAAAAAGAAAAGGGAAGAACAAACCCAAAGGAGAAGAAAGAAAGAAGAAAAAAAAAAGAGTTGGTTTGGTCAAAAGGTGCGGCTGTGGGTCCCTCATGTGTGTTTTATTACAAGTTTGCCATTGAAAACTGAAAACTGAAAACAGCCAAAAGTTGTTTTCAGTTTCCATAACTCATAACTCAAAAAGTAGAGAATTGAGTATTGGAAACAGAGTTATGGAAATAGAGTATTGGTGCAGGCAAACGAGTATTTTGCTATGGGTCCCACCATTTTTGAGAATTGAGTTATGAAAACTGAGAATTGAGTCATGAAAATACCCAATCCAAACAGCCTCTTAAGTGTTGTGTAAGTGTGAGAGTATGGTAATGATTTCAGCTGTTGATTGTGGACTGTTGGGTTTTTTTTTTTTTTATAATTATTTTATGGGGAGGACTGGGTTAAATTTGAGTATATTGTTTTTGGGTTAAATGGGTCCCAATGGATTTTTAGTTAAAATTCAATAATTATTGGGTCTAATTGGGTTGATACCTATTTAACCAAAATAATAATTGGATGGGTTTGGATTTAATTAGAGTAAGTAGGTTTGGGTGGGCAAATGGGTTTAGGCTTATTTTGTCACTCCTAATCACTAAGAACTTGAATAATGGATTCCGACATCTTTCGCATAATTATATTCACCGGCTTTTCATTGATAATCAATTAGTATTTTGTGTCTCTCCATTTCAACATTATTAAGTTTTGTTTCTAATGTAAGTGCAGCATCAGTTGCATCATTTCAACCCACTTTAGCATTTGCTGCATTTCCAATAGTCACGCAGAAGGAAAAAAATAGTAATAAGCAAGAATGTTTTGTCAAATTTGGGAAAATGTGGGATCATAGTCATCGTTGGTCCTGTACTATTTTTTTTGGGGGTAAATAATCATTGATCTTGTACTTGTTATGACCAATGTTCCCTTGGAAATCTTCTCTCCCTAGTAGGAGCTTTTTCTCTCTTAGCATGGTCTGAGTATATTTTCTTCCCTTCTTTAAGGGCTACTTTCTCGGCCACCCCGGATTATCTCTTCTACAAAATTTTCTTTAAAAACCCCATCAGCTATATCTGGGTAGTGGGTCAGTGTTTGTTGTTGTTTTGTTATTTTGTCTTTCCTATGGAAAAAGAAGTGGTGGAAAATCTGCAGAAACTACAGTTGACAAAAGAAGAGGAGGAAGATATTTCTATATCCCAGTGTAATAAACTAGAGCTGATTGAAGAATGCACTCTGAGCCTGTTTGGACGCTTGCTGTCAGATAGGCATCAGAACATGAGAGCGCTCAAAAGCACTTTAAGAGCAGCATGGAAGATGGGATCTGATGTTCGAATAGTGGAGGATGGAAATAATATACTCCAGTTCAAATTTAGTTTCATGTATCAGCTGAACTGGGTGGAAAGAAATAGTCCTTATAATTTTGAAAATAACCTCCTTCTATTAACACGGTGGAGATAGGGACTATCTTCCACAAATATGAACTTCACCCACTCTCCTTTCTGGGTTCAAGTCTGGGGTTTACCGTTTGAGCATATGAATGAAGAAGTAGGAAAGGAACTTGGGAGAAAGCTGGGTAATGTCATTGATGTTGATACGAGGTCCATGCAAGCTGATCAAGCAAAGTTTTTGAGAATCAGAGTTGCCCATAGACAAGCCCCTTCGCAGAGGAGGATATATTTCTGCAGAGAATGGAGAGCGAAGCTGGGTTTCGTTTCGGTATGAGCGACTTCCAGTTTTTTTGCTTCATGTGTGGAAAGCTCGGGCACGATGAAAGGCATTGTGATTCAAGTCCGGCGGAGAGGATGGGGGATAGGCAATATGGAGAGTGGATGAGAGCCCGAGGATCAGCCAAAATCGGGGGTGAAAGGGGCGGTTTCACAGAGGTCAGAAAACCGGAATCCAAGGGCAATGATGGTACGAAGGTCAATCTGCAATACATGGCGGAAAATCTGGATACATCAAGTCAATCAGTAGGAGAAAAACGAGATGGGCAGCACAGGTGTAAAAATTTGGGGAGGCAGATGGTTTTGGGAGATGAGATGGAAGCCAGCACGTCAAATCTAAGGAACCAAAACAGCCCACAAGGATGGGACAACTCTGACGGGAGGAGGAGCAATCTGAAGCATGATTTGGAAAAGGGTATTCAGAGTAAGGAAACTCAAGCTGATCTGGTTAGGGAGCATTTTATTCAAGATGAGGATGACGTGGCTTTAAGGATGAAAGGGAGTGGGCTGTGTGGTGTTTCAATCAACCCAATAAAGCCCAAGGACAAAATAAAGGCAAAGGAAGACAATAGCAACCAAAAAGTAGGCCCAGATAATGAAGGAAAGGGATTAAGTAAGGCCAATTGGAAGAGGCTAGCAAGGGAGAAGGGGAAAGCCCAAGATGTGGAGATGAATGCACAAGCCCAGGGGGTTGGGAAAAAAAGATGTGGTAATTTAGAGGCTTTATTAGAAGTTGAAGGCATAGATAAAAAACGTCTCTGTGAAGGAAAAAGCAGTGGAGGAAACCATGGTGATTCTGAATCAGCAGTGTCTGCCTTGCAGCACCGCCGAGAGCTATGAATCTTATAGCTTGGAACTGTCAAGAGCTTGAGAACCCTCGGACAGTTCGAGTTTTGCGTGAATATGTGCAAAGATGGGATCTCATCAAAGTTGGAGTTTAAACAATGTGAAAAGGAATTACAACAGAGCTGCTCACGAGTTAGCGTAGGAGGTCAGAAGAAGAAAAGTATCTCAGGCCTGGAAAGGGACTTTCCCTTCCTTGATTTCTCTTCTGCTTCAAAATGATTGTATGTAAATGCTTCCTCTGCTGGTTGTACTCTCTGTTATTGTTCAATTTCTTGCTAAATGAAAGTGAATGTTTTCATATCAAAAAAAAAAAAAAAAAAAAGTTCCCTTGGAAATATAATAATAAAATTGGCGTGACCAATAGCTGGAAATTGACTTAAGATTAGCCTTACAAGGGAAGAGGCAAATTGAGATATAATATAACAGCTTCTCTTTCATTAACGTTGTTATCTTTTGAAAATTTAATGTCAAAAAGATTAAAATTAAAATTTTTAAACTTAATAAAATAAAATCAAATTTATACATAATTTTACCAATAAATGAAAAATGCTAAAATTATTATAAATTTACAATATAATAAAACTTCTATATTGATGTGATAATAAATGTGATTGATTATTAGTGGATTTCAACAACCTTATAAATGAATGCTTTAGTTTTATTATTATTATTTTTTCCGTGATGGGCAATCCACCAATTTGTAAGTAATAAAATTTATAATATCCCCAATATTAATCTAATATTTGCACCCCACTTTTTTCTTTTTCTTTTTTATCTTAATTTAAAATTTTCATGCTAAGAGTCTTATAACTCAATTGGTTGATACTTTTTTCTTAAAAAAAAAAAAACTGATTTGTACTTTCTACTATGTCCATAACTAGTGCCGGCTCAAGGCATAGGCAAGTTGGGCCTAGGCCTAAGGCCCCACCAAAAAACAAATTTTTCCTTAGGAAAAAAAGCCTCACTTTTCATAGTTAAAGGCCCAAATTTTTATAAAATTATATATATATATATTTTCTAAAGGTTGTACATTTTTTTTATTAGTGATGTTAAGGATACTACAAATTTTGCTATTGGCTTACAAATTGCCATGTTATTAATCACAAAAAAGTGATATAAACATTTATTAGTTAAATTGATAAAGTTCATCAATGAGAGACAATATCACATTATATTTTGAACATTTTATAGTGCTTTTAATTAGCGCATTTTTCTTTTTCATTTCTATTAAGACTCTCAAAGTACGAGACCAATAGAACCTTAACTCAATTGAAACCCTAAAATATTTCAAAAAGATGTTGCAAATGTGTTAAATCATCAATTATAGATTAATCTCTCCTAATAGTTTGAGACTTTGATTTTTGTAAAATAATATCCTACAAAGTCATACACCAAATAATATCTATCTCTCTCTCTTAAAATCAAAATATAAAATTAAAAATTAGATTACAATTTTATTTAACTATGCATCGTTTTATATCCAAAATAAAGTATCTTTTTCAATCGCAATATATTTTTATTTCTTTTTATTAATATTTATAGGTTCAACTATGATATTCAATTCTCTATATGAAATTAACATTAATCTAGTTGGTATTATTTATGTATTTAATGTATTAAATTAACCTTAATTTGATTAGTATTAAATAATTTTGTTTAATTAATATTTACATATTAAAGGCCCCGCATAAATTTTTCGCCTTAGGCCTCAAATTATGTTGGGCCGCCCCTGTCCATAACATCCAAGCTTTTTTGGATAACTATCAAATTATAAAGGATAAAGAATAAATAAATAAATAAATCTAAATTTTCCATGTGTTATATGACATGTATGTGAATTAGCTGTAAAAATTCAACAATTAGCTTAAAATCTATAGAGTTGTTTTACATTGTAGTAGTTGCCATTATGCAAATAGATAAACTCATGGTTTTAAAAACCAGTACGGTGAAAGAATCGAAAAAGGGATTGCTTATCGATTTTCTGGTCGGACTGGGGTCCAACCAGTGGTCGAATCGGTGATGTCATAAATAATTTAATTAATAAAATTTTAAATTATATAAATAAATAATAATTTTATAATATACTAAAACTAACAAACTAATAGTAATAAATATGTTTACTTAAAAAACATATAAGTATAACATCTTTTTAAAGAATTTAACATAATAACATTACAAAATAATCATCCTTAACATAATAAAATTTCAACAGAACCAAATAAATAAGTTCATTACATCCAAGTAGCAAATAAGTTTCAAATAGAGAACTAAATAAATAAGTTCATTACATCCAAATAACAAAAAAGTTTCAAACAAAGAACTACTAAGTTTTAAGGTTCATTTAATAACAACACAAGCCTCAATTGTCATAAAGATAATTAAAATTAATATCATCATGTGAACCAAATGCTCCACCACCACTAGCATCATTATCATTATCATCATCCTCTCCTCATTCTCTTCATCTCCATTTTCAACTTCAATAGGATGATTTTTATCTCTAAATCCAGGAGGAGCATCACGTTCATCACCAAATGATTCCAAATTAATGTCATCATCCTCAACCACTTCATTGTCCATATATATACAAATTCCAAAACCAAAGAACAATAAATAAAAGAACGATTCTAATAATCATTTCTCATAAATCATAAATAGTCTAATTAAAATATGTAACTAGGAAAAAAATTAAATTTTTTTTTTATAAGCCAACCTCCTTGTACATGGCTAGAAGACCCTTATTTGATTGGATAAGCTCCTTCTTCATATAATGCATTCTCTAACTCCTCATGATTAAGAAATGGAGGTTCCTTATCTTCCACTACCCAAAATTCAATTTTATCGATACTTGCATAATCAATGGGATCAAAATTGAACTTCTTCCTTTTGGCTCTATATCATAAGATGAACATATGAATAATTAGTAACCAACCATGTATTAAAGTTTTAAAATAAAAGAAAGCAAGAGTACTAGTAGTATTTGAATAATTGAACAAGATCTATATACCTTTCTTTCAATCGGTAGTTATAATGAACGTACACAAGATCATTAAGTCATTGATGCTCCAACCTATTTCTCCTTTTGGTATGTATTTGTTCAAAAACACTCCAATTCCGCTCACATCTTGAAGAGGCAGCAGTTTGGCTAGGGATCCAAATTGCAAACTTTTGTAAGTTTTGAGCACAAGATCCAAACAACTTCCACCACTCATCCAAGTTCCATATACAATACCAAACAAAGATATAATGAATCAATAAACATAGCTATACTTAACCCAAAAAAAAAGAGCTATACTCTTTAAAACTTATTTTCATTTTATTATTAGCTAAAGTAAACAATATCTTCCCGGCTGAGATGTCTTGGCTGATTCTTGAGCAAGTTTAGTTCCAAAAGTTTGTTCACTCTCTTGAAATAGCTTTAATTCCTCCACCAACCTAATTCAACCACTTGAAACTTTTGATTCAATAACATCTAACATAGCAGATTGTGTCTCTAGCCTCTTATTAAGAGTGGATGGTTCATATTGGAATGTAGGATTCAACCAATAAGCTACAGCATGAATATCTCTATAGAATTGAGTATCCTAATGATCATTGATAATATTAACATAAGGCTCCCATAATCTCTTTTTGTCCTTGAATTTTTTTTTTTTTTTTTGATTTCGTCAATTGCTCTATACATGCCATCATACGCATATCCCATTGCCGGTTTTTCATCAGAATCAACAATGCGTAATAAACAAATTAGTGGTGACACAATATGCACAATTACATGACAATCATTCTTGATAGGCCACAAACTGAATTGACCCCTTGTGATAGAAATTAATTAATTGATTAGCCCAGTTATTAATTAATCAATTTATCATGCAAACGCGTGGCAGTACAAACAAACCACCAAATAACTAAATATGCAGCGGAAATTAAATGACACGGTGATTTGTTTACGAATGGGGAAAACCCTAACGGCAAAAACCCCACCGGGTAATTTTCAGGTCACCACTCCCGAAACTCCACTATTATCAAATCAAGCGGTTACAAGTAAAGGAATCCCAAGTACCTTACCAACCTACAGTTGAACCCTTACTCCAATACCCAATTGGACTTGATCTGTAGTGATAGTTTCCCCTTTTGATGCACGGCTCCCAAGTACGTGACTAATCAGATGCGCGGATCCCAGTACGCGACTTCAATCACCAACTAGAAAGAGGGTTGGCTGCAAAGTTCTTCAATTCATCCTACACGATGAAGATCAAGAAGATGCTTGGTCACAAAATCCAAAGGTGCACATACACAACAACTTCTTCAAAAGAGATGAACAAGGGCAGAACTTTGTCTCCGGTTACAAATTGCTTGAACAAGGTTTGCTCAATGCTTGTGCAACTTGTTACTCTATTGACGGCCCTTAAAAAAATCCTTTTATATGTTTAGGGTTAGGAGAAAAGAAGGCCCAAAAACATATTCACGGATCCCAAGAAATCATATCAGAATTCTGATTTTTATAAACCTCGACAGATAGAAGCTGTCGAGTAGCTGTCGAGCAGGTGTCGAGACACGGGGCTGAAACAGCTTACTGAAGCTCGATAGATGCAACTGTCGAGTCAGCTGTCGAGCTTTAATAAAATTGCACTTTCAGCTTGATTTCTTGAACAGACTTGAAGGCTTCAATACTTGATCTTAAAACTTGGTTTCTTGAAGTATTTGAACACATCCTAAATCTACCCAAATACAAGTAAAGTGCGTTTTGTCAAAGGATTAGCCAATTACATTAAATAGTGACATATGTCCTGACAGGCAAACAACATATGTCCTAACAATCTCCCCCTTTGGCAATCCGTGACAAAACCACAACAAACAAATGAACATATGAGAGAAGTCATAAATCATTCAACTCATACTCACTTGTTTAATACAATAAAATCTATCCTAACACAAACTCTTGAAAAACTTTGCAAGAAGAGAGTTTATGGCAAGTAGACTTTGACAACTTGTATTTCTGAAACACTTTAAACAAAACTCATCAAGGCATCTTAGTGTGAAACAGAAATAATAGATTGCATACAATTTAAGAAACATGCGTATAAAGAGAGAAAAGAAACAACACATGTAAGAGGTAGGTGAAAGAAACATACATCCACATATAAGAAAGATAAGTACAATGTATGTGTAAAAATGATCACTAGATCTGATGTACAAGAACAATGTATCTATATATAAGAAAGAAAAGAAAAGATACATCATATCCTCACTACATCCCTCAAAAAGTATATCAATACTCCCAAAAGGTATATCAACACTCCCAAAAGGTATATCAACACTCCCCCTAACAAAAATGTCCTATACTAACTCTCCCCCTAAGAGTGACTACTCTCATATATCAAAACTACTTCCCCTTTTTGTCACGAGTGACAAAGGGCAAGAGTGTCAAGTAGACATCTCATCAGAAGAGCTAGCATCTCCATCAACATCATCATCTGAAGCATCATCATCATCATCACCAGCATCAGCATCATCCTTAGCATCAGACTCAGAAGCCACTGGAGGAGGTGGTGAAGGAGTAGCCTCAGGAGCAAAACCACCCATGGATGCCTGTCGTCTAGCAATACGACCAACACGAACATTCACCTGATACAACTCAGTGGAGAGTGTATCAAGGCGAGCATCCATGCGCTGTAACTGCGCCATGATGTCTCTAAGAGATACATCGCCCAAAGAAGAGGAGGGAGCAGATGTAGATGGAGCAGAACGAGATGGAGTCGAACCAGAGGGAGGAGCTGCTGACTCCTGTTGTCACCTAAACTGTGCATCACTACGTTTTACGGTGGCGGCATTTATGGCACACATGACAGAGAAGTGATCAGAGGAGGGAAAAGGAACAGAAAAATGGCATAAGATCCTCGTGATAGCAGAAGGAAAGATGAGCTTATCACGGGTAGCCGTATCCTTACACACATCTATGATGGAGAGAATGAAATGTGAAGGAAAATCTATAGTGAGGTGCTCTAATAAAGAAAGCAAAAATCGAGCACGAGGCTCTATGATAGAGTTATAGTGAGAGAGTGGGTGCAACACAAAAATCATCACCATGTTCATGAATCTAGGACCTTTAGCAAAAGGCCGACATGATGAATACTGACGCTCACCCCAAACATATGGGTGCTCACAGAAAGCAGACATCATCTCGTCTTTGGACACAGTCCCCAGACGCTCACAACCAGGGTAATCAGGATGATCCACCCTCGGAACTCTAAGCACATCCGCAACAAGCTGCGGAGTGACAACAAAGCGCATACCTCGAACGCGAGTGTGAAAGAGAGGTACTGAAGAATCAAACCCGTGCATGTTAGAGTAAAACTCCTGAATGAGCACGAGAGGACAAGTGACCGAGACGTCACACAGTGACTCCCATCCCCGACTGTGAATGACATCGAGAAGGTCAGTGTCGGCGAAGTCCGCCAAAATGACTCGGCGTTCCAAATGAACACCTCGTCTAGAGAAGTTCTCCAAGAATGCTTTACGAGCATCCTCATCACGAAACCGAATGTTAGAAGGAGCAGGATCAGAAGAAGATGATGCCCCGGAACGAAGAGGGTTCCAGACGGAATAGACTTACGTTTAGGTGCCATAGACACGACTAACGCAAACAATAAAGATAGAGGGAGAGAGGGAGACAATCAGAAAAATCCCAAACAGTTCAAATATATCAAAATATATTGAAATGAGAGTACGTATGCATGAGAATGCATGAACATGTGACATGCAAAACAAAATTCATCATGGGCTCGGCCCAATCCAATCCTACCAGCACACAGACATATTGCACACATCTAAATGCATGAAAATATCATTATAATGCAAATGTGATGCAATGCATGAGTTTTTGAACATATTAAGATGAAATCCCATCCCAAAATTTCAACAAAAGCTCATCAATTTTGAAAAATCCCAAAATTTTCAAAAACCCCAAAACCTAAGATTCAAAACATGAAATGCATGAAATATGAATGAAAAAGAGATCATACCAAGTGATTTGAAGTAAGGAAGGGCCGAAAATCACGTTGGTTGAAGGTTTTGAGTGAGAAAACTGGGTTTGGGAGATGAACAGACACGGACAAATCAAGAGAGATCGAGAAAATGAGATCCGGATCTCGACAGAGGCTTATATAGGAGCTTCAGTAATTCTCGACAGAAGAGCGAGAGGTGTCGAGTAATCTATCGAGGTAGGTGTCTAGAAAATAGTCTTCGACAGATACAGGTGTCGAGGAGGTATCGAGGAATGAACACCAGATCCAAGAACAGAAGCTCGATCGATCGACCAGGTGTCGAGAAGCTATCGAGGGGACATAAAATTTCTTGATCGATCCACCAGGTGTCGAGGAAGTGTTGAGATTGCGATAAGAAAAAGCTAGAGAAGCTCGACAGATAGCAAGGTATCGAGGAGGTGTCGAGAAGCTGTCGAGCTAGCTTTTAGAAACAGTTTTTCGAGAAGTGAAAAACATAGATATGAATGCAATCCAACATGCAACTCAACCAAAGATCCAAACAACATGTTAATCTCTCAAGATCATCTCTTAATAGCAATTTTAAGCACATGGATCTCCAAAAACACACACACACACACTAAACAAGTCTAACCAATTTTATATCTCAAAAAGAAGTTATGACAGTTTAGTGAGCATACATAAGCACATGTAAACCTAGTGATGGCCAAATCACATTGTACCTGCACATGTATTAAGAGTAGCAAAGAATATTGCGTGTTGTGTGTGAAAAACATTGCAAGATTGCATAAGTGTACATATGTTATGACGATTTGAAATATGAGAAAATCACTTTAACTCACACATAATCATAACTGTTTGATGGGGACTATCACCTTCGAGGTACATCTTATAACTCTCACATCTCCTAGAATACACGCTTGCAACCATATTTAAAGCATTTTTAATCTTTTTGTTTTTTATTTTCTTTGCATATTTTCTTTTTAAGCATATCATGCATGGGCATATAAGAGAGAGAAAATAAATACCCTTGATATTTGACATTCCAATTTTGCTATGCCGAAGCACACAAATGTCATTGACACTGCACTTTTGCTATGCCGAAGCATACAGGTGTCATTCATGATTGGCGGGTAACAGTGGTGAGATGGTTATTTATGCTTTTCTCTTAGGATTTTCTAGTCTTGCCCGTCAAAAAGAGTGATATGAGTGTTAAGTATAAGAGATAACTTAATCTTACTCATCACAAACTAGAGCCACAAAGCTCACTTGTTTAGTTGTGCATAGAGATGCTCATCTAAGCTACAAGAGATACAAAGTTTAGAAAACTTTGTTTCAATGGCCATCCAAGGTACACAAGTACCAATGTACACAAAACACACATTGTTTTTGTATTTTTCTGATTTTTCAATTTTTTTTATTTTTTTTTCAAAAAACAAAAAAAAAAAAAACAAAAACTGAAAACAAACAAAAACATGTTATCAAAGCAAGGCATAAAAACTAGACTGACTCAAAATAAAAACAAAACACACAAGTAATGCAATCAATCAAAAACAAGAAAAGAGAAGAAAGTGATATAATCACTTAGAGTCCTTTTTCTTCCACACCTTGGAAGAACCTTTCCTTTGATTGAAACCTTGAACCGGCGGTGAGGGGGAAGAATTGAACCCGTTCAAGTTCGAAAGGAACATGAAGGCTTTCAGAAGATCTCCAAGAGGAGCAAGAGAGGATTGAAGCTGATTTTGGCTTCCTGATGCTATCATGCTATTGCTCTGTTGAGTGGCTAACCACTTATAGCAATTTGGTCGAGTATGACCGACAGCTCCACAATGATGACAGAGATGCTGCTTCTTTTGTTTAGGCTTTTGAGAGTTAGCCTTCTTAGCCCTAGGGTTTTTAGCATCTTTCTTATCTTGCTTAGGGGGTGCTCCTAAGATAGATTTACCCTTGTCTAAGTTCTCACTAGCTAATTCAGTTTTAGCATCACTGTTTTCAATTTCAATATTATTAGCAGGTGGAACAAAAACAGTAGAACTAGTAGAAGCAATATTAGAGGAAGAAATATCATACCCTAAACCTGTTCGATTCGAAGCAGATTTCTGATTGCTGAGCATCTCATCAAGCTTTGCACTTGAAGTCCTCTCTAGTTGAGCTCTAACTTGAAACAGCTCCGCTTCAAGCTTCTTGGTCTTCTCAGCCAAGAAATTGTTCTCAAACCTCAGCGCTCCAATGGTTTGATTTGCCTCATCAAACTTTGTGGATAACTCTTCACGGTCAAGTTCCACATCGCTGAGCTTCTTGGTGGTCAGCCTATAGAGCTTCTCGTGTTTCTCAGACAGCTTGTATAGTTTCTCATAGGCTGAATGGATATCATCTTGATCATCCATCTTCTCACACTTGGTGTCCACCAATTCTTCTTCTTCTTCCACTTCATCAACAATCCCTTCAGTAGGATTGACTGTGGCAGTGAAGGCATTTAAGATTCCGTCATCCTCACTATCAGAATCATCTTCAGGCTCAGTGTCACTCAAGGTTGCAGCAAGTGCCTTACTCTTCCCAATGCTCTTGAGATATGTAGGACACTCATTTTTCATGTGTCCAAACCCATGACACCCAAAACACTTAGGTCCTGCGGAAATAGTGTATTGACCACTTTCCTTTGCATCATTCTTCCCTTTGTCTTGGCTCTTAAACTGAGAAGAACTAGATTGCCTGCGGTCCTTGTCGAAGTTCCTTCCATTGGCATTCTTCATAAACTTCTTAAACTGCCTTGTAATGTAGGACTTCATCTTGGAATCTTCATCATCGGAAGACTCATCTGTCTCACTGCTTTTGGCCTTCAAGGCCATGCTCTTGCCTTTGCTTGACTTGCCAATCCTAGATAACCCTAGCTCGTAGGTCTGCAAGTTTCCAACCAGCTCAGTCAAAGGAATCTTGTCAATATCTTTTGATTCCTCAATCGCCGTAATCTTGGCATGGAATCTCTCGAGTAGAGATCTGAGCACTTTCCTCACAATCTTGGGTTCAGGAATGGTCTCCCCAAGATTGAAGGCTGAGTTCACTATGTCCTTGAGCTTGGCATAGAACTCATCGAACGACTCATCCTCCTCCATCTTTATTTCTTCAAAGCTTGTAGTGAGCCTCTGAAGTTTTGAATCTTTGACAGCCTTTGTACCCTCATAGGTTGTCTGGAGGATGGTCCAAGCCTCCTTAGCAGTTTTAGTTGAGGATATCTTCTTGAACTCCTCATTGGTGACCGCACTGAACAACGCATTCAATGCCCTGCTGTTGAAGTTTGCCGCCTTGATCTTGGCTTCATCCCAATCGGCCGGCGCTTCCTTTGGCTTAGTCCAGCCAATCTCTACAGCTTGCCACACCTTCTCATCTAAAGACTGCAAAAAAGCTCTCATGCGTACTTTCCAGTAGGCATAGTTAGTCCAATCAAATAAAAGAGGTATGATTAATGACTGTCCTCTATCCATGACAAACAGGGGTCAATGGATCAAACACAGCAAAGATTAATACCTAATCAGAGTGTGCCTGCTCTGATACCACTTGATAGGCTACAAACTGAATTGACCCCTTGTGATAGAAATTAATTAATTGATTAGCCTAATTATTAATTAATCAATTTATCATGCAAACACGTGACAGCACAAACAAATCACCAAATAACTAAATATGCAGTGGAAATTAAATGACACGGTGATTTGTTTACGAATGGGGAAAACCCTAACGGCAAAAACCCCACCGGGTGATTTTCAGGTCACCACTCCCGAAACTCCACTATTATCAAATCAAGCGGTTACAAGTAAAGGAATCCCAAGTACCTTACCAACTTACAGTTGAACCCTTACCCCAATACTCAATTGGACTTGATCTGTAGTGACAGTTTCCCCTTTTGATGCACGGCTCCCAAGTACGTGACTAACCAGATGCACGGATCCCAGTACACGACTTCAATCACCAACTAGAAAGAGGGTTGGCTGCAAAGTTCTTCAGTTCATGCTACACGATGAAGATCAAGAAGATGCTTGGTCACAAAACCCAAAGGTGCACATACACAGCAACTTCTTCAGAAGAGATGAACAATGGCAGAACTTTGTCTTCGGTTACAAATTGCTTGAACAAGGTTTGCTCAATGCTTGTGCAACTTGTTACTCCGTTGACGGCCCTTAAAACAATCCTTTTATATGTTTAGGGTTAGGAAAAAAGAAGGCCCAAAAACATATTCACGGATCCCAAGAAATCAGATCAGAATTCTGATTTTTATAAACCTCGACAGATAGAAGCTGTTGAGTAGCTGTCGAGCAGGTGTCGAGACACGGGGCTGAAACAGCTTACTGAAGCTCGATAAATGCAGCTATCGAGCCAACTGTCGAGCTTTAATGAAATTGCACTTTCAGCTTGATTTCTTGAACAAACTTGAAGGCTTCAATACTTGATCTTGAAACTTGGTTTCTTGAAGTATTTGAACACATCCTAAATCTACTCAAATACAAGTAAAGTGCGTTTTGTCAAAGGATTAGCCAATTACATAAAATAGTGACATATGTCCTAACAAGCAAACAACATATGTCCTAACAATTCCAAAATTGATTGTCAAGAATGATTTTCAACACTGCTTTTGCTTTCTTATCTTTTGCATATCTTGATTCAACATAAAATTTGCTAGTCACCAATGCCTGTAAGTCATGCTAATGTTCCTTAAGGCTCCCTAAAGCAATTAAAGTAGTAGCAAATCTAGTTGGCCTTGGATGCACAGCTTCTGTCCAATTTTTTCTAGTCCTCAACCAATCTTGCAAAGCCACATGGTTATAGATGAACATTGTGATTTTGGATGCACACTTTGCAAGTTTATCTACATGATCCATCTTCCCAATATCCTTTAAAATTAGGTTAAGACAATGTGCTGCACAAGGTGACCAACTAATGTTCCTATATTTTGCCCACAAAATTCTTCTAGCAGCTACATAATTTGCAACATTATCAGTAACCAAATATACAATATTTGTAGGACCAACCCAAGTAACAATTTCATCAAACAAGTTACTCAAAGTAATAGCATCCTTAACCAAGTCAGAAGCGTCAACAGAATGTATAAAAATAATTCCTTAAGGACAATAGACAAGGAAATTAATCAATGTTTTAAGCCTAGTATCAGTCCACCTATCAGCCATTATTGTACAACTAGTGTCAGTCCAATACGAACGATGAGAATCAACAATCAACTGAACTTCTCTTTTTGCTTCTCTCAACAAAGGCACTCAAAGGGCATGATAATTTGGGCCTTTATATCCAAGACCACAAGCAGGTACAACATTCAACATAGGTTGATAATAACTAGAATTCACAGCATTAATTGGAATGCAAGCATCTTACATCCATCTTGTTACAGTCATATCAATGGTCCTTTTCTTTTCTTTGCAAGCGAACACACTTTTAATAGAAGGTTGAGCTCTCGGTGTTGTTTTAGGAGTAAAGTAATTGCCAATGTCACCAACCATTGTCTTGCCAAGATTGGATCTTCGTGGCAGACTACTAAGACCACTTCTATTTCCCCTCCTTAAACTCCTACTCCTACCAATAGGAGTAACTTCTTGGACATCTTCAAATTTTGGTGATTCCTCTAATGGCGAATAATTAGATGCTTCTTGATCCTGCTTTGCTTGTTTTTTAGACTTAGAAATTTCCTTCAAATTTTCCGCCATTTGAAACCTAACATCATAAGGTACACCTCTACATGCTGCCATATCGCCTTTAATTCCAGCTAGATGTCTTTTCATCCTATTGATGCCTCCTCCTTTATAAACTTTTCCACAATGTATGCATTTATAACTATTTTTTCCGTCTTTCAATTCTTCAGTTACATGATCCCATGCGGAATCACATTTCAGTCCCGCAGATGAAGTATTAGCATTAGACCTGGTTATAGAAGCATGTTCATTAGATGGTACAAATGTGAACTTCATTCTACTCAACAATTTTAGATTGGCAGCAACCATTATATCAACAAATAATCCCATAAACAAAACATACACAAATAATACTCTGTAAACTATAATTCATAAACAATAATGCTCTGTAAATCCACAACATAAATCCACTAGTGTATACAAACATACCCAACATACACAAAATCACAAATAAATCATTCACAAACAATACCAGTGTATACAAATAAATCCACCAACTATGAACACACATGTAAACTAAAATGTTGTGCTAAACTATAATGCTCTGTAAACTATAATGCTCTATAATTCATTAAATACTAATAATTAAAAGAATAATTGATGATAAAAGTTACCAGTGGAGTAGTGGATTGAATTGATAGAAAAGTTGAAGGAAAAGAACTTGATCGCAAACAATGACATAGAGAGACTGAGAGAGTCAGAGAGATTCAACTAAAAAATAAAATAAAACCGAGAAAAGAATGAAAGAGAGTTCAGTGAGGGTCAGAGAGATTCAATACCAGTGTTTACTTACCTGATGAAGCCAAGAGAAAAGATGAGAAGCAGAGAGCGAGAGGCCAGAGGCAGAGTGGCCAGAGCCTTGGCCACCAAAGTCCGAAGCACAGAGAAGATGAGTGAGAAGCACAGGCAATGAGGGTGAGGCATTGAGTTTGAGATATCGTGAGAAGAGAAATTTTTTGAGAGTGCCAATGAGAGTGATAGAGACTGAGACAGGCGTGAGGTAGTGAGGGTGAGGGAAAGAGTGAGACTGAGAGGAAAGAGTTTTTTTTAGGGTTAAAGTTTTTAGGTTTGCCCAAAATGACGTAGTTTTAGGTTGGGCAAAAATGTCAAAAACGATGTAGGTTTATTTTCAACACAATCAGCCAATAACCGGTTCAACCATACCGGTTCCCGGTTTTTGGTTGTTTTTCGATTTTTATTCATAACTTTAATGTGTCTTTCTTACCAAGTGATTGTCCTTTGTAGGTTCACTGGGGTAACTTAGGAGGAGAGCTCGAAAAATTATCTTATGAGAAGGGTTTTACAGTGCCCCTTCACAACATGCAAGTATGTTGGATTCAATTAAATATGAAAAAGAAGCTATGTACAAGATTCTTTTAATTTCATTATACCCCCTTTCATTTTATGGTTAAAATTATATTTTATGGATTTAATAGTATAGAGATTGTCTGGTCATTTAAATCTATACAATTTGAAATATATAAAATTCAATCGGAACCATAAAATTAATTGATTTCAATTGGAAATGATCATTTTCTCCCTGACTCGTCTCACAAGATGTTTACTCATTAAGATGAGATCATTTTTTTTTTCCATTTTTGCGCTAGTTAACATATATGTTATTTTCTTCACCCAAAAAAAAAAAAAAACCCTCAAGTTCATTGCAAATTCAAGAACCCTAGTTGTCATAAATTTGTACATGCATGAGTGCTCATTTGTCTAATCTTCTAGATCAAGTTAGTGTCTGTTTAAAAATAACTTATTTAACTTTTTGCAAAAAATACTATAAATAAAAAGTAAAAGTCAAATAAAATAAATATGAGACTCACATAGAATCTGCAAATAATAGAAAAAAAAAAAGGATAATAAGTTGGCTTATAATCAAAATCTAAATAGTAAATACACACTTGACATATTTTTAGGTACAATTTTTTGAAGTCTCATTTTTTTATATTAAATTTCAGTTAAGTCTCAACTTATTTATACTTAAACCATATTTAAACTATATATGTTAGATCAAGATTGTAAGAGAATTAGCTGTAGTTAATGTTGCTTGTAACAGGTCTACGATAATTTTAGGACTATGATTATAAATTATAAATAGTGAATAATCACTTTTACATGAATTGATCACTCATTCTTTATTAGATTGTTTTAGAATCATGACAAATGTTCTTGTACAAAATTTGGGCCTGTTTGATACGTGTGTTTAAATAATAATTTTCAGTTTTTTTGAAAATACGTGTGAGTGAAAAAGTGTGTGAAAATGCATGCAATGTTGTTTAAAAACTGAAAACATGTGTTTAAATACATGAAATTTGGTTGGACAAGTGTCCTCCCTTTATGTCCGTATTGTTTCCTTCGACGTACAGAACACTCTAAACGGAAAAACAAAA
Source organism: Quercus aquifolioides (assembly GCA_019022515.1). Classification (NCBI taxonomy): domain Eukaryota; kingdom Viridiplantae; phylum Streptophyta; class Magnoliopsida; order Fagales; family Fagaceae; genus Quercus; species Quercus aquifolioides. The sequence goes on from CM032328.1 coordinate 3,526,067, forward strand.
ACAAAATGAAACAAAACTACAAACTTTGAGAGAAGTTTCCTTTCCCTTTTCTGGAATCTTCTCTAAATAGCTGTTGGCAAAAACTAACTTCAACAGCCCTGAGTTGTTTGCCGCAAATAGATTTGAGTTTCACCTCCGAGTGGTTGTGGACCGTCTTTGACTGCCATATCCAAATAAAATTATCTCCTATAAATTCAAGTGCAAGTTCAACAATTTACAACCCCAGTTGTCATAATATTTTGCGCCTCCTGACTGCCCATTTGTTTTGATCCAGCTATATTATAAATTAAGTAATCTTTTTTTTTTTTTTGAGAAACATAAATTAAGTAATCTGAGTGCTCATTTGCTTCGGAATATTATTTTATATATCAAGTCAGTATATCTTATGTACCATTTTTTTTTAAAGTATACTTTTTATTAATTAAATACAATTTACTAGAACCTGAAGCTTATTTTCACGTCACCAAAATAACCTACACCAAAACAATATCGAGCCCAAATGGCAGGTTCCATAACCAAGACATTTCCAAACTCTACACCTCCATTTTCATTTTTCTCCCACTCTGTTGTCATGTTCAACATCTCCTCGGCAAGAATAACAATAGCTAAATTAATTTTTTGTTTTTATTGACAATTAAATATATATATATATATATATTTTTTTTTCGCTATTGATCGTACAATTTCTTGTGGCTAATTACAGGCCAGAAATATTGCTTATGGGCATCAAACTCGCTGTGGAAAGCGTAACCCTGTTGATAGTCATTATAGCTCTAATTTTTGCACCACGCGCGCAGGTGCAAACGTAATGATGAAGTGTGAATTCGTCAGTCACTGAGTGTTGCCAGGTGATGAACTTAGCCTCCTGGAAAGAAGTTTCTTAGAGACGGTCACCGGTGTGGTGCCTGCCACAACACCTCCGATGCTCAAGTTAGAGTCAAGAATGGCACAAGAATATCTCAAGATAGTATAATTCTAGCAAAAATATCGTACCTTTTTCATGGGAGAATGTGGAGGATATATATATATGTTGTTGTAGGTTCTAGCCGTTGTACCATTTATGGAGGCTTAACTTCCCTTCAGGTAACGCTTCCTGGCCTCATCATGTGGCTTTAATTAGGTCCCAACGGTCTGTCCAGCTGGGTCTGTAACTGTCATTGTTATTTATTAAGGGCATTGAATAGGATGTTATACTCGTCAGTCTCGTGTTTCCTCGTCACTGAAGACTCTTCTCGTCGGTATGATTTACCTCTTGCAGGGCCCACTTCGTCAGTCCCATCAGTTGCCCCCGGATTCTGAGGTCGTCAAGACGTTTCGTGACGACCACGGAAGGTGAAAAGTTTCTAGGTAGTAGGCGGTTGGGTTTTCGAGCCGTATTTAATGCGCTGTGGCAGTTCTTTTTGGGTTGTGGCCCACGTGGCGCTTTTTGATTGGAGGAATTAATGCTTCACATGATGAGTCTCCTTGATTTTCCCGCTGGTTTTTCAGCTTCTCAATTTTTGGTTTAAAACTCCCCTCTCCTCATTATTTTCTCTTTACCTTTTTCTTTTAAAAAAGAACTCCTCCATTGTCGCTCTGGTTCGCAGCTTCTCCACCTTCTTTCTCAGCGGTTTTTTGCGTAGTTTCCTTTTCTGAGGTGCGTTTTTTCTTTTCTGTCTCCTTTTTACCTTGTTTATTTTTGCTATCATAAATTTCTGATCTTTTTATTTCTTCTTTGCTTGATTTTTCTTCTTCGCTTGCTGTGTCTTCTTTGTTTTTCTAGCTTTTTCATGGTTAGTAGCTCTGAGGTTAAGTTAGGGTGCCCTTCAATTTCATTCCTCTTCGCTCGATTAGGAGGGGGTTTAGGAACTTTCCCTTACCTAGAAAACTTTGTTTACGAAGGCAATAGTTTGGCTGTAGCGTTGGCTGAATTATTGCCAATCCTACATCAATCCGTCGAGTGGTTTGAGGAATTAGTGAAGGAAAGGACGATGTCAATGGTCAGGTCTAGCGAACTTGAGACGGGGTTGTCGTCTAGCGGCGGCCCAGTAGAAGGGGATACGGCCATTTCTGTCTCTCGTGAGGTTAGGGCTTTTTATGCTCTGGAGGAGAGGTGTGGGTTGGACGATGATACCCTTAGGAGATTTCGGGATAGATTCCAATTCCCAGATCGGGTTAGGGTTCGTCTGCCCAACAAAGAGGAACGGGCTTGCCACTTCTCTCCAGGCGAGGTGTGCTTTTATGAGTCCGCCTTCGTCTGTGGGTTAAGGTTTCCCGTTCACCCCTTTGTGATGGAGCTGCTAAACCAGTTTGGCATTGCTCCCGGGCAACTTATGCCAAATTCGTGGAGAATATTGGTCAGTTGTATGGGAATATGGCTGGCTGCCCTGGACGGAGATATGCTTAGGGTTGATGAGTTCACTTACTTGTATCGCCTGAAAGCGTCGAAGGAGCACGGGTACTATGAACTGGTGCCTTGGGAGAGGAATACTAGGATCGTCAAGAATTTACCTTCGTCCTTCAGATACTGGAAGTCCAGATTTTTCTTTGTATCTGGGGACGATTTTGAAACTCCCTCGGGCGAGGTTTGGGGTGATCTCCCGAGGTTGCATCGTCGGTGGGGAACCCCGACTTTAGGTGCGTTAATACTCCCTTTGATATATTAATCTTCTGCAACTTTACCTTTATCGTCACTGACTCTATTGTCCCCACTTCTGTGCAGTTAAGAGACGACCCAAATTGAAGAGCAGGTACAGGAGTCGGGTCCAGAAGGCGATCGAATACGCTCAGACGATCGAAAATTGGGACGACCTTATTGACCCCAGGACACTTGCCTTTTATTGTCTTGGGCCAGATCCGTCTGACTTTGTTCGGAAAAATCTTGAAATTGAAGGAAAAAGGAGTAAGTATTTAGTTCGTTAGTATTTGTCTCTTACGCAGCAGTTTTTTTTTTTTTTTTTTTTTTTTTTTTTTTTTTTTTTAACAAGTGTTTCCTTCTTGCAGAGATGACGACAAAATTTAACAAGGAGATGTATGCCAAAATGAGATCCAAGAAGGACGAGCCCCTGTCCAGCTTGGGAAAAAAGGCCGTACGTGTCACTGGGAAGAGTGGCTTGGCGCCTCCAATTGCTTCCGTCAGCCCAGTCGTGTCGGGGGTGGCAACGACGAGGACTGCTTCTCCCACGACTTCAGTTGAGGAGATTGAGGGTACTCCATCTTCAAAAAGACCGAGGATGACTGAGAAGGAGAAGGAGAAGAGCGTCCCTCGTCCGTCCACCCTCTGGAATGACGAGAGGTTGGCTGTGGATAGGGCCCACGAGGTGGTGACCGCTGGGGACCTGAAGCCTTTGTCGGGTGTCCCGTTTAATGATGTGGCGGCTCGACATATTCACAAGCTCGTACAGGTTAGCTTATTTCTGCTCCTTCTTTCCTTCGTCCTCTTGTTCGTTCCATTTCTTTTATTGAGGAAAAAATTTTGTTTTAGGTACTGGGTGAGAGCATGCACATTGCTTCAGAGTATCTCACTCAGGAGACGAAGGTAGCCTCTATGACGTCCAGGATGGAGACCTTGGAAGCGGAGAACTCCAAACTGCGGAGAAGTCTTGTTGACTCTATGGGCGAGTCTGCTTCCCTGAAGGAGAAGTTAAAAAAAACTAGAAGACGATATTAAGGTGGAGCGTCAGTTGACGCAAGAGAAGGACGAGCAGCTCTCAAATGCCAGGGAATCACTAAAGACGATAGCTGCGAGGTCGGTTGAGGCCTTCCAGACGACTGATGAGTACAGCACCGTCTTGTTCAGCTGGTACTTCAAAGGGTTTGAGCTCTTGAGGAGGTACCTGTTAAAACATCCTACTGGAGTGGACATGGAGAAGCTGGATTTGGAGGAGATAGACCAGGAAATGTCTGCTGACGAGGTTGGCCAGTCTTCTGCCATTGTTCCCTTTGCTCGTCAGGATACCCCCGTTGACGATGCTCCAGCTGGTGACGAGGCTGCCAACGCCTGATCCTGATACTTAAAAAATTTTTGTTGTGCTAAAATTTTTTTTTTTATATATGGGTGCCCATCGTGTTTTCGGGCCCAACCTTTGAACAATTTTGCTTGTTTATTTTGACAACAATATTAGCAGCCCAGTATTTATGGGTTTTATTGTGAAAACAAATGGAAATTGCCCTTGGTTTGGGGACCTTTACTGAATATTACATGCTTATTTAGATTTATAACAAGCTTACTTGCATTTCCTGATTGTCTATGTATCTGATGAGTTTTGACCTGGCCTCACATGCTGTGCTGAGTACGTTGTCGTCAGTAGTTTACATCCGTCAGTACGGAATCTTACTACTTAGCCATTTTTGCTTTTCAACAACTTAATTTGTTTTCGTCAGTAGTTTACATCCGTCAGTGCGGAATCTTACTACTTAGCCATTTTTGCTTTTCAACAACTTAATTTGTTTTCGTCAGTAGTTTACATCCGTCAGTGGGGAATCTTACTACTAAGCCATTTTTGGCTTTTCAACAACTTAATTTGTCGTCGTCAGTAGTTTACATCCATCAATGCGGAATCTTACTACTTAGCCATTTTTGGTTTTTCAACAACTTAATTTGTTGTCGTCAGTAGTTTACATCCGTCAGTGCGGAATCTTACTACTTAGCCATTTTTGGCTTTAGGTGACTTATACCCGTGTTAGGGATATTTCCTTCGTCAGTTACCTTCGGTTGCATACACCTACTCACAGAGTAATATCAGCTGAATAGATTCTTTATTGATTTTGATCACAAGTACATTTGAGAGTTACGTCTACTGATGATACTTCTTTAAGTGTTCAATGTTCCATGGCCTCGGGAGTCTTTGTCCGTCCAGAGTCTCAAGGTGGTAGCTTCCCTGTCTGGAGTAATGAATAACCCGGTACGGTCCTTCCCATGTGGGGCCAAGTTTCCCTTGAGTTGGATCCTTGGTCGCCAGAGTTACTTCGCGCAAGACGAGGTCGCCGATGTTGAGTCGTCGGAGTTTCACCCTTTTATTGTAATATTCTGTCATCTTTTTCTTGTAATCTGTTATTCGGCTGCAGGCTTTATCTCTGACTTCGTCTAGACAGTCCAGGTTGACTCGTAGGCGATCGTCATTGTCTTCCTCGCTGAACATCTCTCGCCTAGTGCTGGTCACTCCGACCTCGACCGGGATCACTGCCTCAGTTCCATAAGTAAGCCTGAACGGGGTTTCTCCCGTCGGGGTTCTTGCTGTTGTTCTGTAGGCCCACAAGACGTTGGGTAGCTCGTCTGGCCAAGAGCCCTTTACGTCATCTAACTTCGTCTTTATGATTTTGAGTAGAGTCCGGTTCGTCACTTCTGTCTGTCCATTTGCTTGAGGGTGGCCTGGTGATGAGAAATGGTTCTTGATGCCCAGACCAGAGCAGAAGTCCTTGAAGCCTTGGCAGTCGAATTGTCGTCCGTTGTCCGATATGATCGTCCGTGGAATCCCGAATCTGCAGACTATGTTCTTCCATACAAAGTTCCGGATCTTTGCTTCGGTGATAGTTGCCAGTGGCTCTGCCTCAACCCATTTTGTGAAATAATCTATAGCGACGAGTAAGAATTTTACCTGGCCTTTGCCCAAGGGTAATGGGCCAACGATGTCAATTCCCCACTGTGCAAATGGCCAAGGGGACGCTATCGTCGTCAGTCTTTCGGCTGGCAGTCGTTGAATGTTCCCGAACCGCTGGCACTTGTCACACTTCTTGACGAATTTCATTGCGTCCACCTGCATAGTAGGCCAAAAATAACCTGTTCGCATAACTTTGCTTACCAATGATCTAGGGCCTGCATGATCTCCGCAGATTCCTTCATGGACCTCTCTTAGGATGTACTCAGCGTCTTCTTCGTTCACACACCTTAAATAGGGCATGGAGAAACCCCTCTTGTACAGAGTGTCATTAAGAATTGTGAATCTGGCAGACCTCTTCTTGATCTTCCTGGCTTCATTTGTGTCTTGAGGGAGGTGTCCATCCTGAAGAAAGGATACAATGGGTGACATCCAGCTACTTGTGCTCTGGATTGCAAAGGTTGAAATTTCTTCTATGCTGGGGTTCTTCTGTTCTTCCATCATCAGGTCTGCATTCGACCCTGTTTCTTTCGACGAGGCTATCTTCGATACTTCGTCTGCTGCCATATTCTGGCTTCTGGGAATCTGGATGAACTCTACCTCTTCGAACTCTTGAGTCAAGTGCTTCACCAGCCTGAGGTATTTCTGCATTCTTTCTTCCTTTGCTTCGTATTCTCCCTTGATCTGCCCGATTACTAGCTTTGAGTCGTTTTGGACTAACAGGGTCTTTGCTCCAAAAACTTTCCCTAACCTCAACCCCGTCAGAATCCCCTCATACTCGGCTTCGTTGTTCGTCGCCGGGAATATCAGCTGAACTCCATACTTCAATACTTCTCCGTCGGGGGTGGTTATGACGACCCCTACCCCTCCCCGCTTTTGGGCTGACGAACCGTCAGTCTGTATCACCCAAAGTTTGCCCTCATTGGCAAGGCTTTGTTCGTCCGGAAAGGTGAACTCGGCGATAAAGTCTACCAGAGCCTGTGCTTTAATGGCTGCCCTGGGATGGTACTCTATATCAAACTGGCTAAGTTCGATTGCCCATTGGACCATTCTCCCTGCTGCCTCGGGTTTGCTCATGGACTTCTTGATAGGCTGGTCCGTCATTACCCAGATTGGATTTGCCTGGAAATACTGCCTGAGCTTGCGTGAGGCAATTATCAACGCGAACGTGATTTTTTTGATTTTTGGGTACCTGGACTCAGCCCCCTGGAAGGCTTGACTGATATAATAAACGGGGAGTTGTACTCTGTTTTCTTCGCGGATCAGGGCTGCGCTGACGGCTGTAGACGAAACAGCTAGGTATAGATACAGGTTCTCTCCTTCTTTTGACGGGCTCAGGAGAGGTGGATTGCTCAGGTAGCGTTTGAGCTCTTGGAAAGCCGCTTCACATTCGTCGGTCCAGGCGAAGGCCTGCTTCAGGGTCTTAAAAAAGGGGAGGCATTTATCCGTTGCTCTAGAGACGAATCTATTAAGGGCGGCGATCCGCCCTGTGAGCTTTTGGACCTCCTTGACGGTCTTGGGTGACGCCATGTTGATTATGGCTTGAACCTTCTCCGGATTTGCCTCTATTCCTCTCTGGGATACCATGAATCCCAAGAACTTCCCTGAGGCTACGCCAAACACGCACTTACTTGGATTCAGCTTCATTTGGTATTGTTTGAGAGTGGCAAATGTCTCACTGAGGTCGTCCAGATGGGTAAGCTCTTCCCTGCTCTTGACGAGCATATCATCCACGTAAACCTCCATATTCCTGCCTATCTGCCCGTTGAACATTCTGTTCACTAACCTCTGATAAGTAGCACCTGCATTCTTTAGTCCGAAAGGCATTACCTTATAGCAGTAGAGGCCTTGGCTAGTGACAAAGGCCGTTTTCTCCTCATCCTCGTCAGCCATTTTTATCTGGTTGTATCCTGAGAAAGCATCCATGAACGTCAATAGCTTGTGCCCGACTGTGGAGTCTACGAGCTGGTCTATTCTTGGAAGGGGGAAACTATCCTTCGGGCAGGCCCTATTCAGGTCTGTGAAATCTACGCACATCCTCCACTTCCCATTTGCTTTCTTTACCAGAACAGTATTGGCCAGCCAGTCTGGGTAGTATACTTCCCTGATGAAACCTGCAGTCAAGAGCTTCTTTACTTCGTCGGCGACTGCCTGATCTCTTTCTGGTGCGAAGACTCTTCTTCTCTGCTTGACGGGTTTCTTCTCTGGGTCTACATTCAACCTGTGTAGGATGATTTCCGGGGATATACCTGGCATGTCGTCATGGCTCCAGGCAAAGACATCCAGGTTTTGCTTAAGAAACTGGACAAGCTTGGTTCTCATTTCGGGGCTCAAGGTCGTCCCTATTCTGGTTGTTTTGGTCGTTTCTCCCTTAACTAATTGCATTGTTTCTAGAGCCTCCACTTTTTCTTCTTGCTTCTCTTCAATTATCCAGGTGTGGTTTTCCTTTGCGGCCAACACGGCCTGGTAGCATTCTCGAGCTAAGACTTGGTCTCCCTTAACTTCACCAACCCCGTTTTCCACAGGGAACTTTACCTTTAAGAAGTAGGTAGATGTGGACGCCTTCCACTTGTTGAGGGCAGGTCTTCCAATGATGACGTTATAGGAGGAGGGGCAATCCACCACCAAGAAGTCCAGCTGATGGGTCAGTTGCTTTGGGTATGTTCCCACTGTCACTGTTAGCGTCACTATGCCCTTGGGGTAGACCCTGTCACCACTGAAACTGACGAGGGGGGAGTCAAAAGGACGTAGCCTTCTGGGGTCCAGCTTCAACTGTTGAAATGCAGGGAAGTAAATGATGTCAGCAGAGCTACCATTGTCCACGAGGATCCTTTTCGTGTTGAACCCTTCTATGGTAAGCATTACGACCAGGGGGTCGTTGTGGGGCTGTTTTACTCCCCTGGCGTCATTTTCATTGAAAGTCATGTCTTGCTCGGTTCGTCTCTGCTTCAACGGGGGAGTTGTATGGACGCTGTTCACCTGACGTTGATATGCTTTTTGGAGGGACCTGAACGAACCTCCGGTAACGGGTCCACCTGTGATTGTCTGTATTTCCCCGACCACATTCTGAGGAGGTTGGGACTGACGGTCACTACCTCGTGAAGAAGCATCGGGTTGGCCTTTGTTCCCGTCTCGAGATCTACTATATTCACCCTTCTTTACAAATTTCTGCAATTTCCCCTTTCGTATCAGCTCTTCTACCTGCTCTTTGAGGTCCCGACAGTCCTCGGTGTAATGGCCATGGTCTTTGTGGAACCGGCAATACTTGTTCTTGTCACGAACATTTGGAGACGAGTGTAACGGCCTCGGCCACTTTAGGTAATGCTCGTCCTTAATCTGCGTTAGGATTTTATCAACAGGCATTACAAGAGGAGTAAATTTTACCGTCCGAGGATTCTTATCTTCTTTTCTTCTACTTCCGTCATTGATTCGGCGATCGGGACGCTCACGCTTTTGCCCCCTACGGTCGTCTTCCTTTCTACCCTTGTCTTTTGGCCTCTCAATGTCCCCGATGGCGGCCAGTGCGTCTTCCGCGTTCATGTACTTCTGTGCTTTGAGGAGCATTTCAGCCATTGTTTTCGGGGGATTTTTTGCAAGCGACGAGACGAGTTCTCTGGTTCTCAAACCAGCCTTAAAGGTTGTTAGCTGCACCTTGTCATCAGCCTCGTCTACCTCCAGTGTCTCCCGGGTGAAGCGTTTCACATACGACCTCAAAGTTTCCCTCTCTCCCTGCCTGATGGTGAGTAAATGATCCGCGGTTCTCTTTGGTCGTTGTCCTCCAATGAAGTGACGCAGGAAGGCATTGCTCAACTGTTCAAAGGTGTCGATGGACGATGTGGGCAGCTTTGTGAACCATTCCCGTGCGGCTCCTTTGAAAGTAGTTGGGAAGGAACGACACAAAATTTCGTCTGGGGGCTGCTGGAGTCCCAGGGTCGTCTTAAATGTGTTAAGATGATCTTGGGGATCTTTTAGCCCGTCAAACGGTTCGAGTTGGGGCAGCCGAAATTTTGACGGCACTAGACAGTCGAGGACGGCCACAGTGAATGGTGAATCTGTTGCCCTGACCAGTCGATCCACACTCCGTTCTGTTTTTTCTTTGATGGCGTTTCTGAGCTCGTCCATCTCCTTCCTCATCTCCTGGAGTATATTCGAGTTCTGCTCAGTTGGAGTGGTAGGCCTTGGATGGTCGATTCTTCTATGACTATCTCCCTCGTCCTCTCGATTTCCTTTGGACCGATGCTCTTCCTGCTGAAGCCTCTGCTTCATTTCCTCATTCTGTTTGGACAATTCCTCGACGGTTGCTGCCAGGGCCTGAATTTGTTGTGCCAAGGCTGCAGAATCTTGATTGGACTCCATATGAAATAAGTATTTGACAGGAAACTACCTTTTCGCAACTGAATGAAAAAATGTCGTTTCCCACAGACGGCGCCAAACTGATGAAGTGTGAATTCGTCAGTCACTGAGTGTTGCCAGGTGATGAACTTAGCCTCCTGGAAAGAAGTTTCTTAGAGACGGTCACCGGTGTGGTGCCTGCCACAACACCTCCGATGCTCAAGTTAGAGTCAAGAATGGCACAAGAATATCTCAAGATAGTATAATTCTAGCAAAAATATCGTACCTTTTTCATGGGAGAATGTGGAGTATATATATATATGTTGTTGTAGGTTCTAGCCGTTGTACCTTTTATGGAGGCTTAACTTCCCTTCAGGTAACGCTTCCTGGCCTCATCATGTGGCTTTAATTAGGTCCCAACGGTCTGTCCAGCTGGGTCTGTAACTGTCATTGTTATTTATTAAGGGCATTGAATAGGATGTTATACTCGTCAGTCTCGTGTTTCCTCGTCACTGAAGACTCTTCTCGTCGGTATGATTTACCTCTTGCAGAGCCCACTTCGTCAGTCCATCACGTAACAACAACAATACAGGTAGCCAATCACAAAATGGCGGTAGCGATGCCAGTGACGAATTGCGAAATCATAATTCAACTCCCATCTCTCCGAATGCGGATGTGGACTTTGTCTCTGTCAGTCTAATAACCTAAAACCAATATACCATTTACAAGCACGAGCTTCTACATACGGAGAAAATTATGTTTAAGAATAGGCGTAAATGCACTTTTAATCCTTATATTTTGATTTTTTTTTTATTTTATTCTTTACATTTTATTTTTATCACTTTTAGTCTCTAAACCAATTAACGCCTTTCATTTAAGTCATTGAAGCACCATTCCATCACCAAACTAACAGAGGAACTGACGGATGAATAAAATATTAATTTTTTTCCACGTTGGACAATAAAATAATAATTTTTTATTATTATTGACTAACTTTTCTTCAAAACGTTAAAAAACATGTCTGAATCGGCTGATCGGTTCCTTGTACCACTTCTGCCGCCTTCTTTTTTTCCTTCTTTTCTTCTTCTCCCCCTCTCTAGAGCTTCAGCAGAAAGGGTATTAAGAGACACGTATCACAAGTTGAGTGTTGGCTCCTGTCTTTGTGTTTTTGCTAGCCTTTGCAATCGAGGTGTTGTCCATCTTGCCCGATGTCAAGCCTACAAGCACGAATCCCATGCTGGGCGCCTGGACTCAAACCATCATATATACTTGTCGCATGGGTTTTGCTTACTTAGTCATGCTCTGTCATGTCCTTCAACCTTGGAATCTTCATAGCCGCCCTGGCTTCCATTTCTAACAGGTACCCGAAATATACAAAAGCATAAACCAAATTATTTACCAACAAGCACATCCCAATATTTCCAATCCTCATATAATCCTATACCTGGAAAACAACACACACACTGTGAGTCAATGATATAAAGTTAGATTTCTTACTAGGAAAAAATCTTGTGTGAGAGGCGATACCGTCTCTACAACTCCCATAGTCCCGTGTACTGGTTTTATTGGTGAGATAGATATAGTAACATGAAATATATATGAGAAGTCTAGTGACGAGTTGTCCCAACAATTTTTACTACTTTTACCATAATTTGTCTATATGACGAGTTGTAAGTAATAGAAATAAAATAATAAATTTATGTGAGTTTATAATTTCACAACTCACAAATCATCACGTAATTTATTGTGATAAAATTATGAAAATAGTTGTAATAATAGATTTACTTGATATATATTCTACGTGTGTTTGCAGCTTTACTACTTTAGTCAGTATTTTGTTGGCTTTGTAATCTTCTGTGTAATTGAATGGTGCAAAGTACAAGAGAAGTAGTAAATTCTCAATTTCGTTGCAAGTTGCAACTGTCTGTTATAGTCAACATATGACTGTAAGAGGCATAAGAATGGGAAGAGGCCGAACTATTCATAGACTCAATAATGCTTTAAATATATATATATATATGTGGGGTCACGATTTGCAGCACAAGCCTAAAATGTATGGGATATGAGTCCAATGAGCCTAGTACAATAGATTTGTAGAGAGTAGGTTGAAGATCTGGGCTTTGATGAAATTAACAACAGCTAATATAGGTTTTGGATGTGATCAAATGATAATGAAGTCAATAATCTTGCATGAAGATGATGTTCGAGGAGGCAGTCAATATTATAAAATCCAGTAAAGATGACTACAGGTTTTGCTTTTATTGCTACAGTGTTCTTTTTCCTTCTTTTTCGGTCCCCTTTTTGTGGAGGGGTTCCCCCGTTATATAGTTCCCTTGGATTATCTTCACCTTACACTTGTCAACTATTTGGGTTGCTACTTGTGTACCTGTCCCATCAGCCACCTCCTTTGGCCTTCTATGAGTTGTAGTTGCCAATGTAACACTGTTCAGGGGTCTTCTCCACATAAATGCGACCATGAAAGTAGTTGTTGTGCATTTAATGTGGTGGCAGCAGCTTTTCCCTTAGATATTTCTGGGTTCTTATATCTTCTGTACGTGTATGAGGATCATCCTTGTCGTGGAAATCTCCTGGAGGGTCATCTAAATTGCTAAAGTACAGAGCCGATCAGTATTTAATCCTACCTGAGAATGAGCTTCTCCTCGGACGATCTTCCTCCACTCCATCTTTTATAATTCTGAACTTTGGGGCTTCTTTTAATTACTTACCCCTCCTCGGACACACCATATCCCCAGATAAATCCCAAAGCCCAATATACGATCCTGGGCTTTTACCCCCATAATATATATCTGGATTTTATATTCTAAAATTTTAAAATTTGAATTTTACATCTTAAAATTTCAAAATTTAGAATTTACCTTCTGAAGTTTGGGGGTATTTGGATTTTATACCTAAAGTTTCAGAATTTGGGGGTGTAAAATCCAAACACTCTTAAACTTTAGGGGATAAAATCCAAACGCCTCCATACTTTACGAAGTAAAATCCAAACATCCCTAAAATTTAGGAGGTAAAATCCAAATTCTAAAAGGTTAGTGTGTAAAATTTAAACACTTCCAAAATTCAGAGAATAAAATTCAAATTCTAACACTTTAAAGTGTAAAATGATCTAAACACTCCCAAGTTTTAGGGATGTAATTTGCAATTTACCCAAAAAGATAATAATAATGTTGAAACATTCCTCAACCAAGTTTGGACCAACCTGCACAACAGACCATAGGTGGGGTATATAGGAGACTAGTGGTCTGTTTGGATTGAGAGAGAGAGAGAGGAAGAAGGAGAGTGGAGTAGAGTTGATCCAAAATTAGCCTATTTTCAGATAACTCTATTGATTTACTTCCCTTTACTCCCCCCAATCCATACAAGCCCTAGAGTACTCTAAAAGTGGCTAACTTGGGTAGGTACTAGGTATCCGGCCTTTCTCCAAAATACCTACATCTACTGAGGGGCACTCAACTTCCGTGGTATTTAAACACAAATTAAGCAAAGCCTTTCGTTGCCTCCATAAACCAGAAGTCTCATAATTGAAGCAAAGTCAAGATGCTTATTGAATACGTGAACCTCAAAATCATTTCAGAACAATGAATGGAATCTCAAGTCATGGTCATTTCCTCAAGTAACATATCATCGAGATGAAATTCATGAAATGATTTTGTTCGTATAACTAAAAAAATAGAACACGTCTCCTAGTTAGCATGCAATCATTGCATTTTTTTTTTCTCAAATATTTAACTCGATATGAAAATAAAAAAGAGAAACGTTATGTCTATAACATTTTTACAACAAATTTTAGGTGGTAGGTTGTTAATAGTGTGTAAAAAATTAATTTAAGTAATGAGTTCAAATTATGTCCAATAATAACTTACCAATTAAAATTGGTTGTGAAAGTGTTAAAAATATTGTGTATATAGCACTTCTCTAAACAAAAAATTTAATCAACCAACAAAAAAAAGAAAAAGAAAAAGAGAGACCAAGCAAATGGGTTCTGAGAAAAAACCCAATAAATCTCCGCTTTCGCTGAATGGTTGAAATACCCTAAGAAAAGAATAATTTGTTGGGGGCCCAAGGACCCACACACAACCATGCTTCATAAGGGTTCTAGGCCCAAAAAAAACTAGAGAGAATCAAATTCCTCTAGGCTTACCCTCTCTAAAATGAAATTCCTGGGTCAGGACCACGTGCTCAGTCCACTTAAAAAAAGAAACCAACTGGACTTTTTTTTTAAACCAATGTCAGATTTGCAAATATAAGTAATAATCCAAAGTTATCTCATTCAAATAATTGAGACTTATTTATTTATTTTTATTTTTAAAGAGTTTCAACTTATAACGTCTGTTTTTTATGATAGCTCGTTATAATCAGAGTAAGACACCAATCGGTTTGTGGTTTAGGTGGAGATTGAACCCTAAATTGTTTATTTAACTATCAAAGATTTTACCAGTTAAGCTAACTGAAACCCACAAATAATTGACACTTTGATAATCTTAGGGATGATAAAATACTTTCAACTCACTCAAATTTTTGACTTGTCTCTCCCATCTAAAATTCTAAATAAGAGATGCATGCCTTAAATAAGAAATGGGACAGAGACAAGACACCCTTGATTTTACCGTACTTTGTCTTTTTGCCATTCCTAAGACTATCGTTTGCTATATATAGTAAACTAACGCTGTATATCCAACAAAATATTTTTTTCCCTTACGTGAAATATTTTATTGCAGACTAATAAGTTTTTTTATTTAATGGGGGTGGGGAGGGAAGGGGGAGACATGTCAACCCGCAACACAGGATTTACGAATCTGAAAAATTGGATTTCTTTGATTGATTGTAATTCCTATGGGAAGATTTTTTTTATTTTTTTTTTATTTTTTTGTTTTGAGAAAGTCAGGCTCACTCTCATAGGGAAGCCAATGGATCGAATCTGAACTCATCCCTTTTGAAGAATGAGTTGAAGTGCATACGTTGGAATTGCAACATGGCTGCTAAGAGAGGTGATATGAGATGTTTGTAAGATGGACTTGAAATGGAAACTCTGCTGGTATAATTACCTTTTGAGGGTCCAAACAATTGCTAAGCTTGCATAAGGTTTATTAGAAAGGATTCATTTAATCCAGGGCCCAAAATTTAACAAAGAGCTTACACAAAGAATACTATGGGCTACATTGAAGCACACAAGTACTACTTGTGCCCTAACAAATTTGAACCTCATGGACTTAGAAGCCGTGATTGATTATCAATTTCCATGGATCATATTCACTGGCTTTTCATTGATAATTAGTGTCTTGTGTCTCTCAAGTCTAGTGTCAACATTCTTTAGTTTTGTTTCTAATTAATTGCAGCATCAGTCAGTTGCATCATTTCAACCCACTTTACTATCAAGAGCGTTGTTGATGTTTTGGCATTTCTGAGAGTCGTACAAAAGAAAAAAGTAAGGGCCAAGAATGCTGTGTGTTAAATTTGGGAAATTGTGGAATCATTTTCATTATTGATCTTGTACTTGTTATCACTAATGTCCACCTTGAAATAGAATGATAAAATTGGGATGTCTATAGTTCAAAATTGACTTAAGATGAACCTTCACGTACAAGGGAAGATGCAAACCCATGCATACAAGAGGTAGATCCCAACAAGTTTATGGATGAGATAATATAAATGAAAAAAATGTGAGAGTTAATATGGAAGATACGAAATTAGTGAAAATGTTTAATCTTACATTGAATAGAAAATAGGCTATTTTATTCTTTTTAATTGTAGTAATTAATAGACTAATATATATTAATTCAGATATTAGGTTAGATACATGCGCAAGGAGGAGGTAGAGGGATATATATAAAAGCTTAGTGCTGATATTAGGTTAGATACATGAGAGTTAATATGTATTAAATGTATTTTATTGACCTAAGCAACCACATAATTGAATTTAATAGACAAAGATTGGTTTCCAAACCAACTTGGAGCTAGCTCCTCCTACATATTAGGTGATGATTTATAGAACTAAACATAGATTATTTAAATAAGTTATGCGACTCATTAACTAAAACTAAACCAATTAAGAGATAAATTTCTTTCAAATTTAATTTCCTTCCCTATATAATTTATGAACAAAGTTGGCTACAAATTTGGTTGTAGCCATTGACTACAATTTTACTTAATATCTTTTTATTGGATGTGAATTTTGATAAATTCACCATTGAATTACATTTTCTTCTTATAATGGCTCCAATTTCACTATATATATATATATATATATATAAGCTCAATTTTGTTATGTTTCTTGAAGGATAAATATATTTTTTTGACCTAAGCAACCACATAATTGAATTTATTGGACAAATATTGGCTCCAAACCAACTTGGAGCTAGCTCCTCCTACATATTAGGTGACAATTTATAAAACTAAACATGGATGATTTAAATAGGTCACATGACTCATTAACTAAAACTAAACCAGTTAAGAGATAAATTTCTTTCAAATTTAATTTCCTTCCCTATATAATTTATGAACAAAATTTGGTTACAAATTTGGTTGTAGCCAATGGCTACAATTTCACTCAATATCTTTTTATTAGATGTGAATTTTGATAAATCCACCATTGAACTACATTTTCTTCTTATATCTTTCATGCTTGAAAAATTTTCAAAAGATTAAATATCAATAGATATGTCATCAATCAAATTTTAAATTTCAAGTTTTTGTAGTATAAAATTATACATAAAATATAAGTTTATGGAATGAATAGTAAATAATATCTAATTGACAAAAACTTTTTACTCTCGATTGCTAAGACCATCAAGGGCCACACGAATAAACTGTAATTGTCATAAAAAGTATGGTTAATTTGGTAAAAAGTCACTTTTGAAGATATGCCCTTCAAATTTAATCTCTATTATTTGGATGGTAATTATAAATTTTTCTTCTTATAGAAGGATTCATGTCAAAGTTTGTGTCAATTGGATGTCAAAGTTGTATGCATAATTTTAGACTACAAAAACTTTCAATTTAAACAATTGATTGATGACATAGCTATTGATCTTTCATCTTCTAGAAATTTTGCAAGCATAGTAGATATAAGAAGAAAATATAATCCAATGATAGATTTGTCAAAATTTACCTTCAACAAAAAGATATTAAGTAAAGTTGTAACCTTAAACTACAACAAATTTTATAGCCAAATTTTGTCCTTAATATAATCCACATAATCAATAGTTATGATGCCACTACTTTGATAAGATCGTACAATACTATGTTTTTTTTTTCTTCTGGATTTATCGTTGTAATAATAGTTTTTAACTTTGACAATTATGGCAGTACACAATGAATTAAAATTGGTGGAATTGGCTTTTCCCAATGTGCAATTTCATATAACAAATCTCTAAGTCAATTTGCCTCTTCACTAGTTGAATCTAAAGCTATTAGTTCAGCTTCCATTGTAGAATTAGCAATTATAGTTTTTCTTTTAGATTTCCAACAAATAGCATCACTATCTAAGGTAAAAACATAACTAGTGGTAGAGAGAGAGAGAATCAACTGGCAATGTATTCTAATCGGCATCACTAAAAACTTCAATCAGAACAAGATACTTTTTACAAAACAAGCCATAGTTTTTGGTATCAATTGAATATCTCATCACTCGCTCAATAGCTAGCCATTGATCTCTACTAGGCTTACTAGTAAATCTACTAAGTACTGCTACTACAACGAGATCTCCTCAGCAGTGCTAGCAGCTTTGCTCTTCTTGGGGGCTTGGCTCATAGTTGCTACAAGTATCATCTCTCTCTCTCTCCATTTTTCTCTTCCCTATTATAATTTCAGATTCTCTCACTTTATTACTCTCATCTTAACATTTTCAATTCTCACTTTATCTCTCATCAGTCTCTTTTTGCTTTTTTATTTTGATAGTAGAAGAAAATTGTAAATTTTCATATATTTACATGCTTTTTTTTTTTTTTTTTTTTATGTAAATATATTCAAGTTATCTTTTTATTAGATTTTAAATAGTTAAAGTTTCTTAATTACCAACCTAGAACCTGGAAAGCACGGGCGTCGGACGCGGTAGACCGCGTGTCCGTGTCGCGTCGGGCCGCGTCGGGCCACGTGGCGAAGCCGACTAGCGCCGATGCAGCTCAAATCGGGCCGACTCGGCCCGATTCGGGCCATTTCGGCGCGAGTTGGCCGTTTCGGTGGCTTCGGCCGATACGCCGTTTCGGCCGTATCGGCCAAAACCGCCGATATGGCCAGTTCAGGCCGAAATTCAAAAAAAAAAAAAAAAAAAAGGTGCAAAACGCACCATTTGACTTAACCTAAACCTAAAACTCTCTCACGCACCCTCACTTCGTCCAAACACCCTCCGTCCCTCACTCCAATCTCCATCGCTCTCCATCGCTCGCCTCTCTCTTCTCTCTGTGCTCTGCTCTCTGGTTGCTCAGCTGCTCACTGCCTCCCTCACTCCAATCTCTATTGCTCGTCTCTCTCTTCTCTCTGTGCTCTCTGGTTGCTCGACTGCTTAACTGACTCACTCCCTCCCTCACTCCAATCTCCATCGCTCGTCCATGGAATGTTTTTTGAGAGGTTGTGGTTGCTATAGAAAAAAAAGGTGCAAAACTGCGTTTCTAACATCATGGAATGTTTTAGACTTTTAGTTTTAATATTGTGGGTTGTATTTAATTTATGAACATCATATTTTAGTTATTAAATTTGGTATATGTTTATATAATGTGAAAAATTATGCTTAGCAATATATTAAAAATATTTTTAATAATTTTTTAATCGCCGAGTCCCGCCGCACCCGCACCCACCTTTTTCAAAAATTGCCGAGTCCCGCACCCGCACCCGCACCCGCACCCGAATCCCGAAACGCACCCGTGCTTCTTAGCCTAGAACCGCAACTAATTATGGTTGTTAAACAAACCACAATTTGCATATTTCTTTATGTTATGCAATACAACTGGCCTCTTTAGCAACTTGACGTGGGTAATGCCTTCCTCGTTCCTCCTTTGCATTTTTAAAGAGGAAGTTTATAATATGGCACAAACTCCATGTTTCATTGGCTCCTCTAGTCCAGATTATTTTATTTTACTTTTGTGTGTGTGGAAAGATTGAGTAATTTCAATAACAAAATATTAACAATATCTATGTACAAAACAACATTGCATCTCCTAATCACGAATACCAGCATCCAACCAACACAGTAGCAGGTAAGCCCCCTGTATTTAACTTAAAATTTACAAATATACAGAACAAATAGACATAACCGCAACAAATTAAACCACAAATACTTACAGAAACAACTATACAAGTTACACAAAAGCCGTAACTAACTATTCCTTTTAAATATCACAATAGGATTAAAATTTCATTTGCAACACAACACTCACTTCATAATTGAGTCGCCGCGGTGCATTTTGCTCTCTATTCTTCCTTTGACATCACTTTTGATGACTAAGATGAGTTGTACTGTTGTGCACACAACAATGGCATTCATTTGTCTCCATAGATGATAGATACGTACAATAGTCCACCAAGGTAACTCTTTTGGTAAATGGGCATTTAAAAAATAGGCGATCCATGTCTCTATGCTAGCTCCGTAGAAATTACAGAGGCTATCTCCAGATATATCCCATTGCATCATTTTAGCCATGGTAGGAAGTTTGCTGAGCATAGTCATCCATCCAATAAGGGAATGCCTAGGGACTACGATTGAACCACAACAATGTTCGCCATTCTACCTTAGGCCCTCTACCTCTAATCTCATCCAATGCAACTCACAACTAAATTTTTGTTAGGGACATATTTATGTAATTGGTTAATTCTTTGACAAAATGCAATTTACTTGTAATTGGGTAGATCTAGAATGGATTTAGTACTTCTAAAAACAAGTGTTCAAGTTTAGTATTGAAGTCATACGAATCTGACCAAGAAATAAGTGAAGAAGTGTTGTTCATTAAAACTCGACAGATGTCTTGCCAGAACTCTTTCTATCGAGATTTAATGTTGAAACTCGACAGAAGTTCGACACAAGCTGTATTTGTCGAGAATTACGAAATTAGACTTTTCAAATCGATTACACGCATATCCTTGAGTATTTGTGTAGGGTTTCTTTTCTCATAACCCTAAACATATATAAGAATTATTTTAAGGGCCGTCACACTTGATGCAAAGGTAGTTGCAATTGTTGTTACATACATTGTGTGACCAGAGACAAAAATTGTCCTAGGTAATCTTTCTTTCTGTAAAAGCTGCTGTATCTTTACACTAAGGGTTTTGTGACCAAGGAGCTTCCTGATATTCATGTTGATGAATTGAATAACTTTGCAGCTAACATCTTCCTCAAGTTAGTGTGTTAGTCACGTACTGGGATCCATGCATCATTGGTTAGTCACGTACTGAGATTCATGCATTGAATGAAGAGATTGCCACTACAATACAAATCCAATTGGCTATTGGGGTAAGGGTTCAAGTGTAGGTTGATATTAGGTATTGAGATTCCTCTTATTTATAACCGCTTGTTTTGATAATAATAGATTCTCAAGAGTGGTAACCTTAAATTCACCCAATAGGGTTTTGCCTCGGTGGTTTTCCCCATTCGTAAACAAATTACCTGTGTCAAACTTATTTTCCACTGCATTTAATTTAGTTGGTAATTTGTTTGTACTACCATGCTATTGCATGTAATTGAATCTAATTAATTAACTTGGGTAATTAATTGATTTGCCAAAAGAGTCATTGCCACTACAATACAAATCCAATTGGCTATTGGGATAAGGGTTCAAGTGTAGGTTGATATTAGGTATTGAGATTCCTCTTATTTATAACCGCTTGTTTTGATAATAATAGATTCTCAAGAGTGGTAACCTTAAATTCACCCAATAAGGTTTTACCTCGGTGGGTTTCCCCATTCGTAAACAAATTACCTGTGTCAAACTTATTTTCCACTGCATTTAACTTAGTTGGTAATTTGTTTGTACTACCATACTATTACATGTAATTGAATCTAATTAATTAACTTGGGTAATTAATTGATTTGCCAAAAGAGTCAGTACATTTTTTTTGCCCTATCAATTTTGAAGAGGAAGACCAGAGAGCTCTATCTACCTCTTCCAAATTAATAAAGTGAAAATTACTTGGGATGCGCACTAGGTAGTCTTATCCAGTAGATCTCCCCGTACAAGCAGTGACAGAGCTAGGATTTTAACTGCAGGAGCAAGATTGAAAGTAAAATTAATTTGAAAAATGATTTTATTGATATTAAGTTATTAGCAACAAAATAAATAAATAAATAAATAAATAAATAAATAATTTGTTAATATAATTTTCATACACAATCTAATATAAAATATTATCTTTTTTTTTTAATAATCAATATAAAATATTATCTTTTGCATAATAATTAATTCATATTTAATAACAAAAAAATCTAAAAATTAAGCAAAAAATTCGTAAAGTTTAAACATTGAATTTTAAAAAAAATAAATTATTGTAAAAGTTTAAAAATATATATCAATATACATGCAAAATTGTATACAGAGCTTGAATGATTTTAAGAAAATATTACTTTGAATTTGACCTTTTAGTTAAAATTTGTACTTGTAGTAAAAAATAATGCCTGAGACTGAAAAAGTTCGGAAACATAAGAAAAATTTATTAGTGGAGGTGCTACTTTTATTGCAAACTGCAAAGGACATAAAAGTCTTTTTTTTTTCTTTTTTTTTTTAAGTGTAGTATTCGGTAGAGAAATTTTTTTTATTATTATTATGCAGAACACACTATTTTTAACAAAAACAATTGACTTGCCGTGTAAATGTAAAAAGTAAAAACATTTACAAGCTGGAAGCTATTTTTTAAATAAAATTTGAATTTATGTTGTTCATTTCTAATAATAGTATTTTTTATTATTAGACCAAAATACCAATTGATTCTTGATATAGATGAGATCCAATTGAATTTCAAATCTTTTATTCAATAATTAGAGACTATTAATTAAGTTAATTAAAACTCATATTTAGTATACGTTTGGATAGGAATTATTTTCCTGCGTTTGGCATCTGGCGTTTTGCATTTTGCGTTTTTTTTTTTTTTTTTTTTTTTGATGCACGCGTTTTACTTTTAGAAGACAAAGTGCACTATTCATATACTGTTCACGAGACCTACAACCACTTTATTTAAAAAAAAATATTAAAAATAGGTCACACGGCACTATTTACACATTTAAAAATTATTTACTACAGTGTTTTCAGTTTTCAAATTTTTTTTTTTTTGATGCACGCGTTTTATTTTTAGAAGACAAAGTGCACTATTCATATACTGTTCACGCACTGTTCACGAGACCTACAACCACTTTATTTAGAAAAATAAAAAATAAAAATGGGTCCCACGGCACTATTCACACATTTAAAAATTATTTACTACAGTGTTTTTAGTTTTCAATTTTCAGTAAAATAAACTGTATCCAAACAGATCCTTAGAAGCTAATTTTAAATATAATAAGAAAAAGTAAGTTTTGCCTTTTCATTTGTGTCACGACTCATAAGGCAAATAATTATATATATATATATTTATATTGTTAGTGAAATCTTGGGGAGGTAGGGGATCAATTGTCCCCCACCCCTCGCGCCTTTTGCCTCCGACCCTGTTAACAAGTGTTCGATTTGAGCACGTAATAATCAACCTTGGCTTTAAAATAGCTTGCAACATTATAATTAATTAATTTGACTCTAGATGTTTAGGGGCTGTTTGGATTTTCAGTTTTCATCACCCATAACTCTGTTTCCATTACCCATAACTCAAAATTAGTGGGTCCCACGACTGAGTAGTTTGTTTGGATGTGTTTTCAGTTTTTGTTTCCATCACTTAATTTTATGATTTTTGAGTGATGAATTATGAAAACTGAAAACACATTTTAGGTGTTTTCAAGTTATGAAAACAGAGTTATAATGACATTTTGGTAAATACACACATATTTGAGGGACCCACATTATGTAAGTAGTCAAATCTGGTCTTCTTCTTCTTTTTTCTTTTTTTCCTTTCACATTGGGTGGTCTTCTTCTTTTCTTTTCTTTTTTTTTCTTTTTTTTTTTTTCACATTGAGTTTCTGGGTTTTCTTTCTTTCTTTCTTTCTTTTCTTTTTTTTTTCCACTGGGTTCGGTAAGTTTGGGTATTGGGGTTTGAAGGGGGAAAAAAAAAGAAAAAAGATAAAAGCTGCACCAAATCAATCCGTGAGTCCCACAAAAAGTAAAATTTTTTGAGTTATCAAAATTGGAAACAAGTGCCAAACATGCCACCATAGGAAGTTGTGGTATTTTCAGTGATAAGTGATGAGTTATAGAGTGATAAGTGATAAAAATTGAGTAAGAGTGATGAGTGATGGTTTTTCAAAAACCAAACAGCCCCTTAGAGGCTGTTTGGATGGGCAAATCTCATGACTCAATTCTCAGTTTTCATAACTCAATTCTCAAAAATGGTGGGACCCATAGCAAAATACTCGTTTGCCTGCACCAATACTCTATTTCCATAACTCTGTTTCCAATACTCAATTCTCTACTTTTTGAGTTATGAGTTATGGAAACTGAAAATAACTTTTGGCTGTTTTCAGTTTCCAATTCTCATAACTCAATGACATTTTTGTAAATAACACTATATAAGGGACCCACTGCCATACTTTTAGCCACAACTTTTGATCATCTTTTTTTTTCTTCTTCTTTCTTTACTGGGGTTCACCGTCTCCCTTTTTTTTTTTTTTTTTTTTTTTTTTTTTTTTTTTTTGGGTTCGGGTTTGTGGGTACTCTGGAAAAAAAAAAAAAAAACTGCAGTGGTGACAGAAATGGGGCCCACAAATAGTGTGAAAAATATTGAGTGATGAGAAATGAGTGATGTGCCAAACGGGTATTAATTTTAGAGTGACGGGTGATGAGTGATGAGTATTGAGTGATGAGTGACGGAAATTGAGTGACGAAAATTGAGTGATCAAAAAAAGGTGGCCAAACAGCCTCTTAATATCGCTTGTTTCATATATTAGATTTCATGCAATTCAACTATTCAATATCCAGATGTGAGAAATATATATATATATAAAAGAAACTGATTTTAAAGAGGTGAAAATTTTTTAGTGCCACCTAGAAAATGAAAGAAATAATATGAGTTTATATATATGTTCATGGACTAGACATTATGTTAGGTTTAGACATGTGTGTATTGCGCTCTCTTGTCCAAATAATAATTTTTTATATTTTTATTTTTGAGTTAGTATGTACACGTTAGTTTCTCCTTAACACTGTATTCAAAGTCTCTCATTCATAAAACTACTTTTTAGATTATCTTTTTTTGGTAAAAACTTTTTACATTATCATTGTATTTATATATAGCATCTCATTCATAAAACTCCTTTTTACGGAGAAACTTCTCAAGAGAAAATATTTTAGAGAAAATATTTTTGTACATATATCTGCATAGACCATAGAGTCAAGGAGATATATATTGTTTATTTCGTTGTGCACAGAGATTAGAATGCTTCTACATGTTGATCATAATGCTTCTACATGTTGATCATTTTATTCTATAAGGCAAAAGTCCATAAGTGTCTAAACAGTACTGATTACCGTAAGTGTCTAAACACCACTAATTATGTGAGAGATAAAATCTGTTTTAAGAAAATTGTGTCAAACATAGGACTTGATCAGTTTTGCATTATTCATTATTCTTTGCATTATTCATTATTCATGCATCTAGTCTATGAGTTATTTAATTATTTTACAGTTTTAGTCTATTTATTGTTTTTAAATATTGAATCTTTTTTTTTTTTTGAACTCAAATAGAGAAGAACTCAAATATTGAATCTATTTGAGTTCTTCTTTATGATTAGATCCATATATTTTTATTTATATAATCACAAAAGTAATTTGTCCTACTCAAACTCTAAAATATTTTTTTTTCTAGAACAATTTTGCTAATGGTCTCTCCCAGGGCCACCTTGCTATGGTATTATTCTAAAATTTTCTAATATGTGAAATCAATTCTTACCTAACCCCCTACGGATCTGTTCGGTTGGAGAAGTAGAAAAGTGGGAGGATGGAAAATTGTGGGAGGATGGAAAAATGGGAGGATGGAAAATATTTAGTTTTCCCTCTTGTGTGTTCGGTTGAAGGGGTGGAAAAGTGAGAGGGTGGAAAACTCTTTTGTTTGGTTGGAGAGAAAAAGGGAATGATAGAAAATGTAATTTATATAAATTGACTATTATACTCTTATTACATATTATGTAAGAAATAGATTTATTTTTACCCATTAAATAATATAAAATTTACAACATTATATATATAAATTTATATTATTATTTTTATTATTATAATGTAAACCAAAAAATCAACAAGAAAAAAAAAAGAAGATTAATGAGGAGTATAATGGGGACAATAGATCAGGTCACGTTGAAAAAAAAAAAAAAAAAAAAGAAGAAAACGTCACGTTAAAAAAAAAAAAAAAAGCACGTCACGTTGAGAAAAAAAAAGGAAAAAAAATTAAGAGCACGTCACTTTGGAAAAAAAAACACAAAGAACGTCACGTTGAAAAAAAAAGAAAAAAAAAAAAAAAAGAAAAAAGAGAAGAGAAACCGGGGAAGGGCATTTGTGGAAAAGTGCTATGCTGGCACTTTTCTCCCCAAGTAATGTGGCTCGGAGAGAAAACTTTTTTTCCAGTTTTCTATCATTCCTATTTTCCTTCCCCAAACAAACAGTAAAAAATAACATTTTTTAACCTATTTTTTTCTCTTTATTTTTTATCCTTTCTATTTTCATCCCAAATGACCGGAGCCGTAAACGACTAAAATAACGTAGCTGAGCACAGGAGCGTGCTGTCTACTCATGAGGAGTACCATCGTACACGTTATTTGTTTCTTCTTTATTTTTTTGTTTTTCTGTTGGATGTTGTTTTGTGGGGCCGGGTCAGTGGGAACCACCCTGGCTCTGCCTTTGTATGACTTTCCTTGCTTAATATATTTCTATCTTTTACGTAAAAAATAAAATAATTATCATGAAGTATAGTCAACCCATAGAAGACGATAATGAAGGTTCCTCGAACATGCAGTGCTTGGCCCACAGAGGCACGCACACCTCCAATCAATTCCCCGTAAGCATAACAATTTTTCCTACCAAAATTAGGAAATTGATATATGACCAAACAAAAGCGAGGGACGCTGGTGACGAGCGTAGAGAACACAGGTTAACTTTTGACATTCTGCGCTAAACGCATCTTGCCTTTGTGAACACTGAAGTGACTGAACACCCCCACAATTCCTCACAAAAGTTCGTAAGCGGTCACGATTCATGTGTCTAATCTTCTTTTTTTGAATTGGGATGAAGTTCACTTTTTTGTCTTCTAAACTCTTGTCTCTTTCACATTTTTCAATTCTCAAGATATTTTTTTAAAAAAATAATTAATTATTACACATTAGCAAAATCTTATATACAGAGAGAGAGAGAGAGAGAGAGGGAGAGAGAGAGAGTAATATTAACGTTTATGGCTTGTTTGGAAGTTTAGAGAGGGAGGAGAGTAGAGGGGAGTAGTGGGGAGGAGAGTAGAGGAGAATGAATCCCCTCCACCTTGTTTGGATGTTTTTAAAATTAGTAAGGGGGAAGGGAGTAATTAGTCATTTCCCTTGTGTAATTTTGTTAATATAATAAGGGTAAATTAGGTAATTTACTTGGTCAATAGTTTATGTACTCTACTCCCCCTCCAAATCTCTCCAATTTGGGGGAATTAAAAATGGGGGGTTAGAGGGAGTTGAAACCCCTCCAAACTCCTCCAAACCCCTCCCCCTCCTTCCTTAAAAAACTTCCAAACAAGATAATTAGATTACTCTCCCTCCTTCTACTCTACTCCCCCTCCTTTTTTAAACATCCAAACTGGCCATTAATGTGAAAGAGACTAAAGTTAAGAAGACAAAAAAGTGAACTTCATCTCAATTCAAATAACTTTTGTCTCTTCACATTAAACGTTAATATTACATTATATATATATATATATATATGAGTTAGGTTTAAATTATACTTAAATTCTAAACAATATTATATCACCCAATAACTTATTATAGAATTCATTTTTTGAGAATTTCGCTGTTGAGTTACATGTTTTATATGATTTTAATATTTTTGCCAATTTTCATATTAATTAGATGTTATTTACTATTCAATCTATAAACTAGTCTTTTATGCATTAAATTAAATTAAAAAATTTGAATTTAAACAATTGATTAATAACATAACTATTAATCTTTGATCACCATGAAAATTTACAAGCATAAAAAATATACGAAGAAAATGTAATATAACGATGGATTTATCAAAATTTACATTCAATTAAAAAATATTGAGTAGTGTAACATTACTGATATTTATTAAAATACATTAGTTTGGATTAATATTATTTTATTGATAGATAATAATAAAGTATTTATCTTTATCTATTTGGAAGTCTATATTATAAAAATCCAAATATTCACAATGAAAAAGGAACTGTCATAAATTTTTACGTTATAAATTGTCAAGTAATTTAGGATTCAAATTCTCTAGATTTCTTAGGGTACTCTACTAATAGATTTATTTAAATCTTAACCACTCTTTTATGATTTAAGGGTCTAGATTCTGCCATGTCAGTATTCTACTAACAACACTCTTAAAATAATAAAATAATATAAGAGATGTTACGTCTACAACAATTTTACAACATTTTTACAACAAATTAAAGGTGGTTAGTTGTTTGGTTCAAATTTGAAACTAACAATAAAATTACTTTTTTACTCCAACAATAACAACCAGTAACAACCTATCACTTAGGATTTGTTGTAAAAATGTTGTAAACTTATCATTTCTCCAATAATATTGCAAACAAAACAATTAAGATTATTGTTAGTGGAATGCTAACATGACAAAATCTAAACCATTAAATCATTAAAGAATGGTTACTGTAAGGTCAGTTTTTGTAACCCAAGCCCAAAAGATATGGACTATAAGCCCAATGAACCCAAAACAATAAATTTGTAGAGAGTGGGAGAAAGAGCTAGGCTGGTTATGAATTAAACAGCAATCAGTTATGGTATTTAAGGAAGAACTAACATGAAATCGTGCTAGAAATACTAAGTAGATGAATGTCCGAAGAGATATATTATTGAGTGGAAGGTGGTTACAACTCTTAGAACTACAGTAAAGTTATGTTTTCCTTCTCTTTCCTTTTTTTCTCAATCCCCCCTTATCAGAGGCGTCTTCCCTTTATATAGCACCCTCTCCTATCATCTTTATCGTCCACTTGTTCTTCATCTAAGCATCCACTTGAGTACATGTCTCATCAGGTATCTTCTTTAGCCCTGTGTGAGTGGTGGTAGCTGAGATTATACTGTTCAGGGGTCTTCTCCACATTAATGCGGCCAGAAAAGCAACTACAATGCATTTAATGTGGTGGTTGAAGTTTGTCTTCTAGATATTTCTCCGCTCCTATCATTTCCATGCGTGTCTGAAGTCTATCCTTATCATTAGAATTGTTGGGAAGATTACTTGAACCTCCCAGACATCTATTTGACCAAAAATCTTTGTATTCGAGGAGAATGTCCTCTTCGGACCATTGATGATCTCTTCAGACTACACCCCTCGTTCGTCTCCAGGTATATTTCTTAAACATGGACTCATTCTCGAACATTTTCCTCTCTTCGGATGTACAGTAGTCTTCAAATAGGGCCCTATGCCTAATATATTAGGTGGGACTTTCACCCCCCACAGTTACAATTTAAGAAAATTTATTTGGTAGAGTACCTTAAGAAATCTAGAGGATCTAAATCCGGTAATCTATCATGAAGTTTTGGACTTTCTCAAAATAGTTCATTTATCAAATTAGGAAGTCTTGGATCTCTCGAAGCAACCAAGCAAAAAATTAATATTCATATCATTATTTTAAAATTATTACTACTGTTTATGAGTCCCTATTAATCAAAATATCTAATGTACTTGTGATGGACTAAAAATAATTTCCTATAAATAACTAAATAAGTGAGATTTGACTATGAAATCATTTTTTTTTAATAATCGACTATGAAATAATTGAAACGCTATTGATGTGAAAAAAAATTAATATATATAAAAATATGATGAATATGTTCTTTCTTATTTTTGGGAGCATATGTATTATTCTTTTTGTGGGTTATTTTGCAGTAAAATACGATATTCGCATAAATGACCTTTAATTACTTAGATGGGTCTCAAATACTTTAGATGTATATATTGCCCACCCTTAATTAATTGACAAGTGTTTCATCCATAGCATTTTCAAAACATATTCACAACACATTTATAGGTGCTTGTGGGGTTTGAGGTGTAAGGGCTGGGGTTTAAGTTTTCAGGAATGAGTTTTACACATATATACACTTAGATTAAGCAAAAGTATAATTTTTATTTTGTATTAAAAAAAAAAAACAAAAACTTTCACAATAGATCATAAGTGGTAAGTTGTTATTGATTATAATTTGAATCCACATCTTTTTCTTTTTTAAAGAAATTCATAACTTAAATTATTTTTTTACCCACTAATTAATTAACTCAAATCTGATTATGTCATTGGTTTCTAATAAGAATTGGTAGTGCCATTAATTTTTTTCATGTAACATTTTTGTTTGTAGTATAATTAATTAGCAGAAGTATCTTCTAAATTAAAATAAAATTAGCAGATAAAACCAAGTAGATGATCGATGATCAACGATTAAACCATTAATTAATTGTATTAAAAAAGTAGTTGTATGATTTGCTTATTAAAATGATTTTGTTTTTGAAATCAGACATATCAAAAAGATTAAGAACCAAATTCAATTCAGATCAGCTGGCTGACTCTAGACCTTGTTTCTTGAGTTTTTCCTGAAATGGATTCCAGTTTTCCCTATATTTGACCTAAAACAATGCTTTCGACAAGTCATATGGTAAACGTCTGCCTTTTCTTTTTTTTCTTTTTTTTTTTTAAATAAGGCAAACGTCTGCTTGACTATCTACTATCTAGGATTCTAGAGACATGCTTACTCAAAAGTTGCCGAGTATATACTGACGATGAATAGTACTAGAAGACCGCGTTTCCGTTGTATTTCTTAGGTTATTTTATTTAGGGAAAATCACAAAAACACACTTTATGGTTTGGATGAATTTCAAATGTGTTGGGTTTTAAGACTTTAGCTTTAAATGTATTAGAATTTCATTTTGTAATGTTGGCAAACCGTGATCAAAACGTTTAGTCTTGTTTTAGGCTTGCTCAAAGTATGTTTATGTGTAAAGTTGTAATCGAGTATACTGCAGGATTTACTGTGTAAATTTGCCTAGCTCGATCGATCGAAAATTATACTCGATCGATCGAAACTTATGCAGATTGTTTTTTTGTATAATTTTCCAACTCAGCCTAAGCCCGTTTAACGTGTAGGATTTTATATTTTGCCCTAGGTATAAAAGGGAAAACCCTAACCACGTTTTTATAAAGTTGTTGCAGTTGTTGTTTATGCTATGTATGTGAATCTCTTGTGAGATCTAGAGGTGTTTGCCTTCACATATACTTAGGGTTATCAAGAATTAAGATTATGTCAAGCGCTTGATGATCATTCAGTTGCTGCATTAAAAGCTTAAAGATACATAAGCGGGAGTGCTTGTTCTTGCTGTGAATCCAAGAAAGAAGTAGTCCGTGGACTCGGAGCTGTCACGTGATCGTGGTAGTAAGTTTCCTACTTGAGGTAGCAATAGGATGTTAGTTGTCTAAGTTGCTATTGTGTAAACTTCAATTCTTTCATAGTGGATCTAGTTTACCTTGAGGATAGTTAGGTTAAATCCTCTCCAGGTTTTTTACCAGTTTGGTTTTCCTGAGTTATCATATCGTTGTGTTCTTTATTTTCTGCACTGTTTCAATGATATGATTTATCTGTGTTAACCTAGATCTACATAATTTACCTAAGTTAATCACTTGGCTAAATAATTAGGTTAATCTGGTTGTGTTTTAAGGGGCCTAAAAACGTACAAAATAAACCCTAAAAATCTTGCAGTGTACCAAATTGACCATTCTTACTCACTACGACAATTTTATTTTGGTAATTCAGCTTTCTTCATTTAAGAAAACAATTATAGCTAGGGAAGGTTCCGAAATAGGGAACCTCCCTGCTACAATCAACCAAATTAATTACAATCCAGCTATAGTAACAAAAGCAAGCCAAATCATATAGCAGTACGTGTAAAAGTACATTCTTAACAACCTGATTTTCAAAAAAAAAAAAAAAGGCTTAACAACCTCCTTATACTATATTCAAACCTAAAAAGATGAAAATGAGACAAAACAGTACATCTGAACATGTTTACATGACTTCATCAAAAAAAAAAAGGGCATGGTTACATGACCACTTCATTATTTTATGCGTGTGTTCATCTATATATATATATATATATATATAATTTTTTTTAAAAAGTTAAAATATAAAATATTCAAATAAAAGTGATTTAAAAGATTTAAAAAAAAAAGACAAAAACTATTTGGCTAATAAGAAAATCAAAGAAAAATTAAAGCAATAATTTTTTTGAATTCCATTACAGTAATTGAATCTTTATTACTATGATAGTTTTCCACCCATTGAATCTTTATTACTACCTCAACAATATATCAAACATGTCACCGATTTGATAGTTTTCCACCCATTGATCTAACGCCTACAATCCATTCGAATACTTTCAGAGATTTAAACTCAAAGGAGGGGGGGTGTCATTTTTTCATAGTTTGGATAAGAATATTTTGTTAATAAAATAACGTTTTGAGAGGGCATATACTTAACTGTTGCATTTATATAGACTTTAAGGGAGAGTGTCATTTTATGAATGTTGAAAAGAGCGTAATTTCGTAAATCCTCTAGGGAGGGTTATCAAGGTTGTAAAGATCAGAGAAGGAAGAAAGAACAAAAGAAAGTAAAGAAAGAAGGAAATTGAACTCAACAACAAGATGAGTGATTAAATGATAGAAGGCATTAAAGCATAGTTAGCTGTGCTACAAGTAGTTTAGGAACTTATTTATCTTTGCTTGTAAACACGTGCTATAACAGATTATCACACGTGCTGTATTTGATTCCTTATTAGTTGGTAAGTTAGTTTTGCTCTGTTTTTGTATAAAGCCATAGATCATGTACAGATTCATTCAATCAATTGAATACAGAGAATTTCACAATCTTTTTCTCTCTAGCTCTCAATCTCTCTTCTTTGCAACTCTCAAATTTCTTCATTCTCTGTTTTAGTGCTTTCTTCCATGGTATCAGAGCCCAAGCTTTTGTCAATGGCATCGAATCCTGAAACCAATTCTTCTTCTTCATCTCAGCGAGAACTTTCACCAATGGAAGATCCTCGAAGTCCATTTTTCTTACACCATGGTGAAACACCAGGTGCGATTCTGGTTTCTCAACCTCTAATTGAGGATAATTACTCTACTTGGGCTAGAGCTATGAGGGTGGCCTTGGATGCTAAAAGTAAGCTTGTATTTGTTGGTCAAACTGTAATTCAATGATTTCCTCTGGGATCTTGAATTCAGTTTCACCTCATATCACTGTTGGTGTCATTTACAGAGACACGGCCTTTGAGGTGTGGAATGCTCTCAAGAATCGTTTTTCTCAGGCCAATGGACCAAGGATTTCACAACTTTAGAAGCAAATTTCCACTGTGATACAAGGAGATTCAACATTGACAAGCTTCTTCATTGGTTTTCAAGCTTATTGGGATCAATTGCTGAATTTTAGGCCTTTACCATGTTACTCATGTGGTAAATGCACTTGTGGTGTGAATGATAAAATCACCAATTTTTAGCATCAAGATTCACTCATGCAATTCCTTAATGGATTGAATGACTCTTATTCACAAATCAGAACTCAAATTCTTATGATGGAGCCTATTCCTTCGATAGATAAGGCTTTTTCTTTGGTGATTGAAGAGGAACGACAAAGGTCTTTGAGATTCAATGTTAATCCTTCAGTTGAATCCATTGCACTTGTTGTCAAGAACCAAGGATTCAATCAAAGCTCTTCTTTTTCGAGCAACAATGGCAAGAACTTTAAGGGGAACATTGGAAAGGGAAGACCTGTGTGCAGCCATTGTGGAAAGGTTGGTCACATCATGGAGAAGTGCTACAAACCAGTTGGCTATCCACCAGGCTACAAGCAGAAGGGAAGGGTCACTATGGCCTATCAGGTCCTTATTGAAGGTGATTAAGGGCAATCCGAAGTTGCACGTTAAATCAATCCTTTCCCTTTCACTTTAGAGCAGTGTTAGCAATTGCTTTCCATGTTGAATTCTCATGCATCCTCATCTGGTTCCAATGATGCTATGCACTTAGCCAATTTTGCTCTCTTAGGTAACTCTTGTGATCTTTTTCAAGATTCTGTATGTCTAAGTATGCAACATTCAATCTTTGCTGTTAATCCTATAAACAAGATAGCTTATGGTAATGAAACTTGGATTCTTGACACTAGAGACCATATAGTTCACTCAATCACCTTGTTTACCAAAATTACTAGTTCTGTTTGTACCTTTGTTCAATTGCCTAATGGTGAAATGTTACTGTCACACATATGGGTACAATTCAAGTAACATCTACTTTAGTTCTTGAAAATGTACTACGTGTTCCTTTTTTCACCTTTAACTTGATTTCAGTTAGTCAATTAACTAAGTCCCTATCATGTTGCCTTGTGTTTCTTTCCAATTTCTGTTTCATACAAAACCTTTCTTGTTGGAGAATGATTTGAGTGGGTAAACTGCATAAAAATCTCTACTTGCTGTAGTCCTCAACGTTTTGCAAATCTATTTTAGAGGCTTCCTCCATTCTAGAGTCTGTTTTTAAGTCTTTTGTTAATTCAGTTTCAAATTTCCCTGTTGTTACTAAGCCATATCTTTGGCATCTTAGATTAGGTCATGTATCAGACAATAAAATTCATAGTTTACATTATTGTCTTCTTGATATAACTGCCTTTCATAGCAATAAAGATTGTGTTCTTTGTCCCATTGCTAAGCAAAAAAGATTTCATTTTCCTTTCCTTAATCATTTGTCTGATAATACTTTTGATCTCATACATTGTGATGTTTAGGGGTCATTTGCTAAGCTTAGACATGATGGTTTAAGATATTTTCTTACTATTGTGGATGATGCCACTAGATCAACATGAGTATATCTTATGAAATCAAAATCTGAAACTAGGCCTTTATTGATTTCTTTTTACAAAATGATATGTACACAATTTCATACAAACAATAAGGTTATTAGGACTGATAATACTCAAGAGTTGTTCTTGAAAGATTTTTTTGCTGATCATGGAATCATTTATCAGCATTCTTGTGTTGCCACTCCACACACACACACACACACACACACAAAACTCAACTATGGAGAGGAAACACCAGCATATCTTGAGCATAGCAAGAACATTAAAATTTCAGTCTAATGTGTCTATTTCGTTTTGGGGTGAGTGTGTCCTAATTGCTGTACATATTATCAATAGACTGCCTTCTCCTATCTTATAAAATAAAACACCTTTTGAGAAGCTTTATAGCAAACCCCATCTTATGATCACTTAAAGGTCTTTGGTAACCTTTGCTTTGCCTCAACCTTAGCTCATAACAAGTTTAAATTTGAACCTAGATCCATTCCTTGTGTAGTCCTTGGTTACCTCTTTGGTGTTAAGGGTTACAAATTGCTCAATCTAGTATCTAAGAAAAATTTTGTTTCTAGAGATGTCATTTTCCATGAAATTGTTTTTCCTTTCATCTCTTCTACCTATTCTTCTTCTCCTCATTCCACTATCTCCTTACCTCATCTTTTTTTCTATTTGTAGCTACCCCATCAGATTCCTTAGTTCCTTTTTCTTCACCTCCTCATGAGCCTCACCCTGCTCTAGCTTCACCAGAAACTCATCCTACTTCATTTACTTCAGATCCTGACCTCCCTCATGTTGATGAGTCTATTATATTTGTTGCTGATCCTAGTCATTCAGTTGATTCACCTTTTCCTTTAGCTGATTTGTCTCCAATTCCCATTCCTTTTGCAAATTCTGCAGATGGCATTCCTATAGACCCTATACCATTTGTTCCACTTTTAAGGAAATCTCACAGGACTTCTAAACTTCCTTCTTATTTGCAAGATTATAAATGCAACTCTATTGTTTATGATTAGTTTGTTCATTCCAATCTTGTCAACAAGTCTGGTTCTTCATTAGCTCTACCAAGTACTAAATATTCTTTATCCAATTAACTTGATTCCTCAAAATTTTCCTCATCGTATGCTCATTTTCGTTCCCTTATTACCAACATTAATGAGCCCAAGTTTTACCATGAGGCTGTTCAAGACCCTAAGTGGCAGGATGCCATGGCTGCTAAGATTGATGCCTTGGAGTCTAACAACACTTGTACTATTACTCCTTTGCCTCCAAATAAGAGAACTATTGGATACAAGTGGGTGTCTAGAGTGAAGTATAAGGCAGATGGGTCTGTGGAAAGATACAAAGCAAGATTAGTTGCTAAGGGCTTTACTCAGCAGGAAGGCTTGGACTTCACAAAGACTTTTTCTCCTGTGGCTAAAATGACCACTGTTAAAACACTGCTTGCTATATCTGCCGTGAAAGGTTGGCATTTGGTTAAGCTTTTGTGAACAATGCATTCCTTCATGGTGATCTTCATGAAGAAGTTTACATGCATCTTCCATAAGGATTTCACAACAAGGGGGAGCATCTAGTTTGCAAGCTCAATAAGTCTTTGTATGGACTTAAGCAAGCCTCAAGACAGTGGTACTCTAAGTTTTCAACAACTATCCTGAAGTACGAGTTTAAACAATCCAAGTTTGATTACTCTTTATTCCTTAGGAAATTCGATGATTCTTTCATAGCACTGCTAGTCTATGTTGATGACATCCTCATTGCAAGTAATGATGTAAAAGCTGTTGAGGACCTTAAGGTCTTTTTGGATCAAGGGTTTAAGCTTAAAGACCTTGGAAACTTGAAGTACTTCCTTGGTCTTGAAGTAGCTAGATCAGACAAGGGGATTTCCATATGTCAAAGGAAATATGCTTTAGAGGTGTTGAAAGATGCAAGTATGACAGGATGCAAACCTTGTAGAGTTCCAATGGAACAGAACTTGAATTTAAGTAAGTTTCATGGAGAGTTGCTACCTGATCCAGGTGTTTACAGAAAATTGGTTGGCAGGTTGTTATACCTCACCATTACCAGACCAAATATAACATATTTAGTACACATTTGAATTCTTTACTTACTAAGATGAGTATAGTGAATATACAGAGTTCTGGCTCTCATCTTAAGGGGGAGTATTAAGGTTGTAAAGATCAGAGAAGGAAGAAAGAACAAAGGAGAGTGAAGAAAGAACAAAAGAAGGTAAAGAAAGAAGAAAATTGAACTCAACAACAAGATGAATGATTAAACGACAGAAGGCAATAAAGCATAATTAGCTGTGCTACAAGTAGTTTAGGAACTTATTTATCTTTGCTTGTAAACACGTGCTATAAACAGATTATCACATATGCTGTAACTGATTCTTTATTAGTTGGTAAGTTAGTTTTGCTCTATTTTGTATAAAGCCATAGATTATGTACAGATTCATTCAATCAATTGAATACAAAGAATTTCACAATCTTTTTCTCTCTAGCACTCAGTGTGCGTTTGTTTACACTTTTAGAGCCCAAAACGCGCGTTTCCAAGCCCAAAATCTAAAATGCGTGTTTGGTAAATTATTACCATTGCGCATTATCAAAAAGCAGCTTTTCCAAATACGAAGGACTATCGTGTTTTGAAAACGGACCTTGGAGCTGCTTTGCCGAAAATGCAAATAAGTTTGAAATGTTATCGTTGGTCATTTTCAGCATTATCCCTAAACTACCTTTATTTTTATTTTGAAATCCCAATTTTACCAAGATCTCTCTCTCTCTCTCTATATATATATATATATATATATATATATATATAAACCGTCATATAGGAGAAGAATTTCTCTACACTCTATGCTCCCTCCTCGTCAATTGCAAGAAGCCCAAAAGAAGAATCGCATCGTGTAGGTAGTAGTGGTTCTTCTTTCTTTTCCTTTCCTCCAACTTCTAACCAACCAAATAGACTGCAAAATTCTAAATCAAATGTGCAATTTTCAATTCCAACATAAACCCATAAACCCACTACTACTGCAGGCTTCTTATTCTACTGTGTGATTCTTCTTTTGTAGTTGCGGCTTCTTCTTCTCTCAATTTTTTTGTGTATAATATATTTCTTTCTTCTTGTCTTTTGGGTGAAGAAGATGAATTGTATTTTGGGTGAGGAAGAAGACCTGAAGAAGAGACAAGATGGTGAGTGGAGGAAAAGAAAAGATATTTGATGGGAATGGAGGAAGAAACGGGTGAATGAGGAAAAATTGAAGGAAAAAATAAATAAATAAAGGTAGTGAGTGAGACATGTGTATACCATGTAAGGAAATTTACAAAATAAAAATTACAATTGTGTTAAAAAACAACAAATTTTCACAATAGTTGAGGTATCAAATCTTTCATATGTCAAAATAAAATAAAATAAAATAATAAAATATTAGACTAGGATTGACCACAACTAAAAACAAAGAGTATTGTCAAAATATTGTGACATTTTATTATATCTCTAAACTTTTTAAATTAATACTATTTTTCTTTAGAAAAAAATAGGGCTATTGACAGAATATTTTTATAACAATTTCATAATAAAGTTTACATAGTAAGTTGTTATTGGTTCTCATCTAGACCTACTAGTGACATTATTATTTTTTCCTACCATTAACAACTTATCATATAGGTTTTATTGTGAATTTTTTGTGAAAATATTGTGTCTATAACTTGCATTAAGAGAGGTAATTAAAACAAAGAATTCTCTTTATATATATCTTGTCATTTTTGGTAATTTACAACTCAAACTGCCACTTTTATAAATACTAACCAAACACTCAACTTTTTTTAAAAGCACTTTTTGATAGTTTTTATCAAACACTCTGCTTTTTAAAAAAACCCAATTTCATACCGTACTTTTTAAAACCGCCACTTTTTTCAAAAAGCACAGTTTGAAAAAGTTGAACCAAACTCACCCTCAATCTCTCCTCTACAACTCTCAAATTTCTTTATTCTCTATTTTAGTGCTTTTTTACAAGGGTAATGAGAAATTTATCTAGGAAATAATGTATTCTTTGTTCACCAATGAATAAAAATTACAGTCTTATAAATAGATAGTTCTCCAAATGATTTGATGGCTATAGTTTAGGGCCCCCTTGAATGGAGGAGATGAATCTTAAATTGAGCAAGAAACAAAGAGAGGGAACAAAAGGAAAAAAAGACAAGAAAGAGATTTTCACTTAGTAGGTAACACAAGGAGAGAGATGATTTTGGGGTTTTCTCTAAGATTTATGTAAAGAATATAAACCGAGGCAAATTTCTAAGGTTTGGATTGATGCATAGAAG
This sequence comes from Quercus aquifolioides, assembly GCA_019022515.1. Classification (NCBI taxonomy): domain Eukaryota; kingdom Viridiplantae; phylum Streptophyta; class Magnoliopsida; order Fagales; family Fagaceae; genus Quercus; species Quercus aquifolioides. Next base: position 3,564,475 of record CM032328.1, read on the forward strand.
TTAGGGAGGGAGAAAAGAGAAACTTACGATTTGTGAGAGAGCAAAGAAAATAATGATAATTTCTTTAGTAGTTAAATATGCTCAGGGGAAGAAATATATGGGTTCTATTTATGAGAAGACTTTGGATGTTGTGATCACGGAGAGTTGCAGTATCCCAATTGACTAAAGATTTTAGGTAAATAGAATCAATTTCTATGTATTTGATATTGATATCATGTTAGATATATGCTTTAAAAGATATTGTGACCAATTTTATTATAGTGGATTTTTTCAAAGTTAATCTTTTGGTTTTTCATTTTTAGGAGAAAGTGTTTTTCACATGAATCTTTATGTTCTTATGTAAACTGATTTATTTTCTCACTGGCTGGGTAACTTTTGGTTTTAATATATAAGAATTTGTGTGCCATCATTTATATATATAACCAAAAAAGGTGCAAAGATGACCTTCGAGACCCTAGTATAAGGCACCAACATCACATTTAAGGCTGTGTTTGTTTTGGGTGAAAAGCATTTTCGGAAATGCTTTTCTGTAATTACGGGTGTTTAGTTGCACCCGAAAAATCAATTTTCCGGAAATTGATTTCCGTTGACCAGTGGTCAAGGGTGAAAATGAATTCAATTTCTATTTTCACTTCAAATGTTATTTTTCGGAAAACTCGGCAACAGAGAGCACGAAGGGAGAGAGGGAGAAAGAAAGAGAGAGCCCAGCGCCATCGCCGATCCAAGCCCAGCGCCATCGCCGATCCAAGCCCAGCGCCTATCGCCGGCGGCCACGAACCCACGAACTGCCGATCCAAGTCGAGAGACCATCGTCGGTGACCACGAACCCACGATCCAGTCGCACCTTCAATCGCACCGCGCCGTGCCGTCGATCGTCGATCTCCTTCGAACCCAGAACCCAGCGCTCTTCGCACCGGCGAGTCGCATCGCGCCGCGCCGTCGATCGTCGATCATCGTCTTCCTCGATCGCTTCCTCTTCCTCGATCTCTCTGTTTTTTTTTTAAGTTTGATTGTTGTTGTTTTTTTTTTTTTTTTTGATGAACTGATTGTTGTTGTTGTTGCCGGAATTTGCTGTTGTTGTTGTGTTATTGTTGCCGGAAATTGTGAAAATTTAGGAAAATAGCATTTTCCTAATAGAACCAAACACATGAAAATATTTTCCACAACAATTTTCATAATATAACCAAACACTTAAAAAATATTTTCCTTTTCCGGAAAATAGCATTTCCGGAAAATACTTATTTTCCGGAAAATATTTTACGAGAACCAAACGGACCCTAAAATTCAAATAGGTAATCATAAATGGAAATTACGAATTTCCTATGAGAAGATCATACAAATTCTTGGCAAGGTGAATGCCCCAAAGGCTCAGTAAAGAGAGGATCAGTCAACCACTTGAGATGTTCATATCATCCTCTTTTATTTATTTATTTTTATAGGTCATAAAATGTAATTGATTTATAGTTTTTTATTTTATATAATTCGATAATTACAATGTAGGAGAGATTTCTTTATTAAAGATACCAGAAAGTGTCAGCTAATTGAGTTACAATTCTATTGATTTAATTGATTTGTAGTTAACTTAATTTATATATGATGTGTAATCATCCAATCATTATGTTCGTTTCTTTTTCATTTACTCTTTAAAAATCATATTATTAAATTTTATCATGATATTAAAAGTTACACTCAAATTTATTCATTTTTTCTCAAAAAAGAAAAAAAGTATTAATCCATTTCAACGTTCTCTTTTATATGTATATTGGTCAATAATTCGTGCAATTTAATGAAACTATTTAACAAAATATGATTTTTTTTTTCTAAATATGAAATATGATAATTATGGTAATAAATATATTTATTTTTTAAAATAATACTAGATATTTATTATGATTGTATATGTATAAAAATTTATCTATTCTATCATTTAGTATATATTATGATTGTGTTTGTACATATAATTATCTATTTATCAATTAAATATTGAATATTTAGAATAAAATGTTCTGAATATAGAATATAATTTAAAATTAATTAAAAATATATATATTAGCAAGTAGCAACCTGTATGTGGGTACTGGGAAAAGAAGAGGGGGGGGGGGGGGGTGGATATTCCCTATAGAAAGCGATTATCTTGCTTCTAATACTTGATTATCAAAATTTATTTGTTCTTTGATTATCTCTTTTTTTTCTTATCATTTTTATTTGAAAATTTCTCAGCATGTTCATTGTTGTCATCATCATCAACAGTAATGGCATCGTCATCATCTTCAACATTCACTAGGGCTAATGGTTCATGAATAAGACTATCCCAGTTCATGTCATCTTCATTAAGAAGTCCAGATTCTTCAGCCACCCATTCCCGCATCAAGTCAATGTTATCCAACCTTATGAGGTCTAACATATATTTTTTCCTTCGAATGTTCCTATCATTCTGAATATGAAACATTAGTAAAATTTTATAATTATTTACAAGTACAGTTGTATTTGCATATGAGTAATACTAATAATTTTACCCTTCTCAATGCTTCAAATTATAATGAATGAAGACTATATCATTGAAGTGTTTATGTTCTTTCTTCTAAAAAAAAAAAATGTTTATGTTCTAGTCTATTTCTCTTATTCTCCAATTTCTCTCACAACCAGTTGCACTACAACATTGACTTAGTACATGAATGGCAAATGATCGTAATTTTGGAGTTCGAAGTCCAAATTATTCCCACAATGAAACTATAATAACAGGTAAAACAAATATTGTCCATCTAAAAAAGAAATAACAAATATAAAGGATAAATGGACGCATTAAAGATAAAAGCATTTATGTTATACCTGGATTTAGTCTCTCATGTTGGCGGATTGCTAGTGACATGCCAAAGACATCTATTGACTTTTTGTACTCATTAAGTTGTAAATTAATTTTGTCTAGAATATCACGGTCAAGAATATGGATTTAGATCCTCTAAAATTCCCAAGTTACTATACCAGGTGAAGTTCTTTAAATTTTCACCATTCTTTTGAAAATAAATGGTTAAGATGTTGCCACATCATAAATATTATATGTTAGAATTATAGTTAAATAATTAAATTCACAATTTTCTAATAGTTTAAACTTTTGGAATAGTCGAGACTTTATCATGATATTACAGCGAAAATGATCCTAAACTGATCTATGTCTCCACTCTACCTTTCACATTCCATTTAAAATGTTAAAAATCTAACACGTTAAACCCTACTTATTAAGGGAGAGTTTGTGTCCACACAAGAGGGGAAGTGTTAAAATCATGATAAAATGATAAAACTCACAATTTCCTAATAGTTTAAACTTTTGAGACAGTCAGCAAATATGAATATTATTGAGAAAATTATGAATATGTTCTCTTGTAAAGCTCTTATATCTTAAATATTGGAGAGTATCTTGCCTGACTGACAATTCCTTCTTGTTTCCTTCTCATTTTGTAGGTGTTCATAGATAATGTCAACACAACGATCAACCATATCATCACCCATGTTCCCCTTTTCCAATTTGTTAAAGGAGACGGATTCCAAAAGACAGGATGCTATAACATGCTTTACATAGAGTTTGTATTAGTTCCCCGGTGGTATCGGCGTAGAATTCAATATAAAACTCTAGCTACCAGTCAAGTAATATATTATTATACAATAAAAGTAGAGCCCTAAAAGTCGTGGTTATATCAAATGGTTACTTACCTTTTTGATAAGTGCTTACACTCTCCTTAATTATTAGGATAGTTCAGTTTAGATTGAGCTCTATTACCAAAATATCATGTATCTTATTAATAGTTCAGATAATTTACTCTAGAATAAACTCTATTGCCTAAATTTTAAGAAATTTAAATTTTATGTTAACTAAAATTCAATTACCAAAGATTTCAAGCAATTAAAAATAAAAATAATTATATATATATATATCATAATTTTATGTTTAATATATAAAAATTCGCAGTACACATTATGTTTACACCAAGTGGCTCAATGTATATATATAGTACAAGTTGTAAAATTAATGTATTTTTGTCACTTGACTTATTAATTATTAAGATTGTAAATTTACTTTCTCCCCAAAAAAAAAAAAAATTGTAAATTTACTTTAGATAAAACTCTATTAAAATTTAAAGGTCTTGACTAATTATTAATACTGTTTCAATTTATTTATATATAAATTTTAATTAAGTTATAAATTATATGGCAAAATACTAGTTGTGGGGGAGAAAAGTCAAACCTAGCGCATTCGGCCCAAGGCCCTATCCGAGGACCACTGTTCGTCCGAGGAGACCAGGACACAGTCAGAGGCCCATGTGAAAGGAGAATGTCTGGAGATGAGTACGTGCGCTGTCCGAGGAGATGTTCATATGCCCGAGGAGCCCGATACCCTCGGATCCGACGAGGTTTTTGCCTGACACGTGTATGGGGGGTTCAATTGATCTGTTTGACAAGTGTTAAGGGAGAAAGGGGGCCTCGGACACACAAGAAGATAACAGGAACAGAAAAATATCAAGGAGACAGACTTCAACCACCGCATTTAATGCACTGCACCTACCCTCCTGGCCGCATTTATGTGGAGAAGACTCCTGAACAGTGCATCCTCTGCTACCGCCACTCAGACAGGGCTAAAGGGGGAGTGTGATGGGACATGCACTCAAGTGGGTGCCCAGATGATGAACAAGTGGACGGTGGAGATGTAGAAAGGCAGTACTATATAAGAGAGAGGGGTCTCTGATAGAGGGGGATCGAAAAAGAAGAGAGAGAGAAGAGTATATTATTTTACTGTAGCTCCAACATTTGTAACCTAAGTTCATCAATGAAAATCACCTCCTCGGACGAGACATTCACCACTGTCCGAGCACATATTAATTCAAATCTTCCTGTCATCATTGCCGTTTAATACTGTTATTTTCATTATTAGCCTAGCTCTTTCACCCACTCTCTACAAATTTATTGTTTTGGGTTCAGTGGGCTCCAAATCCACACCTTCTTGGGCTTGGGCTGCAGAATCTGTCCCTACAATTGGCGCCGTCTGTGGGGAGAGCTTGTGCAAGAGTGAAAACAACAGTTGATAATGGCAGAACAAGGTGAACAACAAGCAGAATCCAGGGCATCCCAACACGTGGACCATTTTGTCAACTTAGAGAGGAGACAAAATCGTGAGGGCAGTGTACACACTGTGCGCCTTAGCCAGAGCCAATCACAGAGCGGAAGTCACATGTCCCATGCAGAGAAGAACCGTGACTTACAACTGGAAGTGGAAAAACTAAAGAGGGAGTTGCGACACGCAAAGAGGAAGCGGGCTTCCTCGTACTCTGAAGATGATCTTGATGACGAGCAGGACGTCTCTTATCAACGCAAGTCCAAGACACCAGCTAGCGAGTCCTACACCTATGTAGAGGAGTCCCATCGTAAAAGGGAGCGTAGGAGCCCATCACGCGAGGACGTGGAGAATGATGCCATGAACAGGGCTCTAAACCAGATATCTAGATCACCCTTCACGCGCAGGATAGAGGAGGCCAGACTCCCTCGGCGCTTTAACCAGCCAACGTTCACCGTCTACAATGGTAAAACTGACCCCGTGGAGCATGTGAGTCATTTTAACCAGAGGATGACTGTCTACTCCAGAGATGAAGCTCTGATGTGCAAGGTTTTTCCCTTCCAGTCTTGGGCCCGTTGCTATGAGGTGGTTTGATGGTTTGAAAGCAGGCTCCATCAACTCCTTCAAAGAGCTCACTCAGGCATTCGGCTCCCGTTTTGTTACGTGCCGAAGAGTGGCCAGGCCTCTCTCTTCACTGCTATCCTTGTCCATGCAGGAAGGCGAGTCCTTGAAGGCATATTCAGACAGATACTGGGAGGTGTTCAATGAGGTGGAGGGCAACAACGATGCAATGGCCCTCAGCACGTTCAAGCTCGGCCTTCCTACTGACCACGGTTTGAGGGCATCCCTATCTGGCAAACCAGTCACAAATGTGCGTCAACTAATGGACCGCATAGAGAAGTATAAGAGGGTTGAAGAAGATCAGCAGCAGGGCAAGGGAAAGGATAAGATTATCCCTCAGGAGAGGAGAGATTCGCGGTCGGACCGGTACAATTACAACAAACCGCGGAGGGATTTTGCCGGACAATCAGGATCGATGAATCCTCAATCGGTCAACACCGTGTTCAAAGAGCCAGTGCATCAGGTCCTGGAAAAAATTAAGAATGAATCATTCTTCAGGTGGCCGAACAAGATGGTAGGAAACCCCGAGAGACGCAACCACAATCTCTACTGCCAGTACCATCAAGACCGTGGGCATACCACGGAAGATTGTAGGAGTCTGTGGGATCACTTGGACCAACTGGTTCGTGACGGCAAACTGAAGCACCTCTTGCACCCCTCCAGCGGCCGAGGGCAGACAGGCTCGGGGCCACGTAGGGACGACCCCTCAAAGCCACCGCTTGGGACTATAAACGTCGTATTCGCAGCGCCGGGGAGAACAGGGTCCTGGCCTTTGAAAGTTATGTCAGTAGGCCGACCACCCGCAGGGGAGTCGAGCCGAGGACCGAAGAGAGCTAGGTCTGGTACCCCGCTGGTTATGGGATTCTCGGACGAGGACATGATCGGCACCATCGAACCCCATAATGATGCACTAGTCATCACCCTCAGAATATGAGGGTACGATGTAAAGAGGGTGATGGTGGACCAGGGCAGTGCCGTGGAGATAATGTACCCGGACCTCTACAAGGGGCTAGGCCTAAAACCCCAGGATCTGACGCCGTACGATTCCCCCCTATTCACCTTTGAGGGAAGGCCTGTCATCCCGAAAGGCCGGATACGCTTACCTGTGCAGTCCGGCTCCGAGGTGGTGGAGCTGGATTTTATCGTCGTGGACGCATATTCTCCTTACACGGCACTTGTAGGCAGACCTTGGATTCACGCACTTGGGGCTGTCCCCTCTACTTTGCACCAGAAGGTCAAATATCCATTAGGTGGACAGATACATGAGATCCGAGGAGACCAGTCTGTTGCTCGACAGTGCTTGGTAGCCGCCATTCAGCATGAGGCCCCAGCCGAGTCCTCGGACATGGCTGGGGGGGATTTATAGCAATTACAGTCTCGGGGAGTGCCTTCTGAAGAATCGGATGAAAGCACTCGGTGTGAGGATCTGACGAAAGTGATCATTGGAGATGATCCTGACAGGTTCTTTCAAGTCGGATCTCAGCTGCCTCTTCAAGAGAAGGAGGAGCTGATAGAGTTCCTCAAGCAAAATCTCGACGTGTTTGCCTGGAGTGCTTACGAGGCCCCAGGGGTGGACCCGGAGTTCATATGCCATCACTTGAAGGTGAATCCACTGGTCACCCCCAAGCAGCAACCTATTCGGCGCCCATCCAAGGAGCATGCCGACGCAGTGAGAGACGAGGTGGCGAAACTCAAAGCAGCTGGGGCTATCAAAGAGGTTTTTTATCCCGAATGGTTAGCGAATACCGTGGTGGTAAAGAAGAAGAGTGGGAAGTGGCGAGTATGCGTTGACTTCACGGATCTGAATAGGGCATGCCCCAAAGACCCGTTCCCTATGCCGAAAATCGATCAGCTGGTTGATGCCACTGTCGGTCACCCTCGGATGAGCTTCCTAGACGCCTTCCAAGGCTACCACCAGATACCATTAGCCCTGGAGGACCAGAAGAAAACCGCTTTCGTCACTCCTATTGGTAACTACCACTATAAAGTGATGCCGTTTGGCTTAAAGAACGCAGGAGCTACCTACCAGAGGATGATGACGAGGATGTTCGAGCCACAGCTGGGCAAGAATATCGAGATTTACATAGACGACATGGTGGTGAAGAGCAAAGTTATAGCCGAGCATGTGAAAGACCTTGGAAGTACCTTTGAGATTCTATGGAAATACAAGCTACGACTAAATGCCTCTAAGTGCTCGTTTGGGGTAGGGTCCGGCAAGTTCTTGGGATACATGGTCACCCACAGAGGAATTGAGGTCAACCCCGACCAGATAAAGGCCATCAACAACCTCCGAGCTCCTCGGAATCCCAAGGAAGTTCAAAAACTGACCGGAATGACTGCTGCCCTCAATCGGTTCATCTCTAGATCAGCAGACAGGTGTCGGCCCTTTTTCTCTCTGCTCAACAAGTGGAAGGGATTCGAATGGACTGAGGAATGTGCTTTGGCGTTCTAGCAACTCAAGGATTATCTTTCTCGGCCACCAATCATGTCCAGTCCTGAGCCAGACGAGGTACTGTTCGCCTACATCGCTGTAGCTCCCTATGCGGTGAGCCTAGTGTTGATACGGTCAGACTCTGGTGTACAAAGGCCCGTCTATTACGTAAGCAAGTCGCTGCATGAGGCTGAGATTCGTTACTTGCCACTGGAGAAGGCTATCTTAGCAGTAGTGCTTGGCACACGGAAGCTACCTCACTACTTCCAAGCCCACACGGTGATCGTTCTCACGCAACTCCCACTCAAAGCTATACTCCGAAGTGCCGATTACACTGGTCGGATTGCCAAGTGGGGTACAATCTTAGGGGCTTTCGATATAAGATATATGCCCCGCACATCGGTCAAGGGACAGGTCCTCGCAGATTTGGTGGCTGAGTTCACGGAGCCCCAGCTAGAAGAGGTGAAGCCCACGTCGGGCATGGATGAAAAATCAGTTGGCATGGTCTCTCAACAGAATCCCTCCCATTGGGAAGTGTATGTCGATGGCGCGGCAAACCAAAGAGGCTTTGGAGTTGGGCTAGTATTGATATCCCCCGAGAAAATCATTATCGAGAAATCGCTAAGGTTGGACTTCTCGGCAACGAATAATGAAGCAGAGTATGAGGCCCTACTGATGGGGATGACTATGGTCCGTAGAATGGGTGGGAAGTCCGTGGAGTTGTTCTCGGACTCAAGACTGGTAGTAGGTCAAGTACAAGGCGAGTTCGAGGCAAAGGACGAAAGAATGCAGGGATACCTGGGTCGTGTTAAACATCTGCAATCAGAGTTCGAATTTTTCAGTCTGCTGCACATCCCCAGGAGTGGCAACTCACATGCTGACTCCTTGGCCACGCTTGCCACCTCTTCGGCACAAGACCTGCCGAGGGTCATCCTCGTCGAGGACCTGCACAGGCCTACAGAGACGAAGTCAGGGGGAGTCCAGGTTCACCAGATCAGGGCCGGGCCGTGCTGGATGGACCCTTTAATCAAATTTATCAGAGAAGATATATTGCCTGAAGAGAAGGGGGAAGCCGACAAAATTCGGAGGAAGGCGACTAAGTTCTGGTTGTCCGAAGACTAGAAACTATACAAACGCTCCTATTCAGGACCATATTTGTTATGCGTGCATCCCGAGGCGACTGAGGCACTGCTAGAAGAGCTGCACGAAGGAATCTGTGGGAGCCACACTGGAGGAAGGTCCTTGGCTCACCGAGCCCTCACCCAAGGCTATTGGTGGCCAAACATGCAGAGGGAGGCACACGAATACGTCAAGAAGTGCGATCAATGTCAGCGCTTCGCTCCAAACATTCATCAGCCAGGGGGAAATCTTAATCCGCTATCTAGCCCATGGCCTTTTGCCCAATGGGGCTTGGATATTGTGGGACCCTTCCCCAAAGCTGCAGGAAACAAGAAGTACCTCCTGGTCGGAACAGACTATTTCACCAAGTGGGTTGAAGCTGAGCCACTAGCCAATATCAGAGACGTTGATGTGCAAAAGTTCGTGTGGAAGAATATTGTCACACGGTTTGGAGTTCCTCACACCCTCATCTCGGACAACGGTTTACAATTCGACAGCAAGGCATTCAGGAATTACTGCAGTGAGCTGGGAATTACGAACAGATACTCCACTCCAGCCTATCCCAGGGTAATGGCCAAGCAGAAGCTTCCAACAAGGTCATACTGAACGGCTTAAAGAAGAGGCTAGATGATGCAAAGGGCAAATGGGTAGAAGAGTTGCCACATGTGCTTTGGGCTTACAGAACTACGCCCCGCAGGTCTACTGGAGAGACCCCCTTCTCGATGACCTATGGGGCTGAAGCTGTCATTCCTCTGGAAACAGGGTTCCCAACACTTAGAACCAGCTCGTTTAGTCCGACCGGCAACAACGAGCAACTAGAGAAGAGTTTGGACCTTATTGAGGAAAGAAGAGAGAATGCAATGGTTCGGCTGGCACACTACCAACAAAAGCTCAGACAAGGCTACGACGCTAACGTGAAGCTGAGGCCTTTAGAGCCTGGTGATCTGGTGCTGAGGAAAGTTGTGGGTACCGCGAAGAACCCAGCTTGGGGAAAATTAGGACCCAATTGGGAAGGATCATATCGTATCACTTCAGGCGCTGGTATTGGAGCATATTTCTTAGAAGACCTGGATAGTCATGTAATCCCTCGCCCTTAGAATGTAAATAACCTCAAGAGATACTTCTATTAATCAAGTCTTCTCTTCAGCTGATATACCGATTCGCTGCGTAAAGTTTTCTCTCAAGTGTTTAAACTTAAATCCAATCATGCCTGTAGTCCTCGGACCAGATGATTAGGGTTAGTTAACACTCATTCACCGCTCTCTCAAGTGTTTAAACTTAAATCCAATCATGCCTGTAGTCCTCGGACCAGATGATTAGGGTTAGTTGACACTCATTCACCGCTTTCTCAAGTGTTTAAACTTAAATCCAATCATGCCTGTAGTCCTCGGACCAGATGATTAGGGTTAGTTAACACTCATTCGCCACCAGCTTAAGTGTTTAAACTTAAATCCAATCATGCCTGTAGTCCTCGGACCAGATGATTAGGGTTAGTTAACACCGTTAGCTCAAGTGTTTAAACTTAAATCCAATCATGCCTGTAGTCCTCGGACCAGATGATTAGGGTTAGTTAACACTCATTCGCCACCAGCTTAAGTGTTTAAACTTAAATCCAATCATGCCTGTAGTCCTCGGACCAGATGATTAGGGTTAGTTAACACCGTTAGCTCAAGTGTTTAAACTTAAATCCAATCATGCCTGTAGTCCTCGGACCAGATGATTAGGGTTAGTTAACACTCATTCGCCACCAGCTTAAGTGTTTAAACTTAAATCCAATCATGCCTGTAGTTCTCGGACCAGATGATTAGGGTTAGTTAACACCGTTAGCTCAAGTGTTTAAACTTAAATCCAATCATGCCTGTAGTCCTCGGACCAGATGATTAGGGTTAGTTAACACTCATTCGCCACCAGCTTAAGTGTTTAAACTTAAATCCAATCATGCCTGTAGTCCTCGGACCAGATGATTAGGGTTAGTTAACACCGTTAGCTCAAGTGTTTAAACTTAAATCCAATCATGCCTGTAGTCCTCGGACCAGATGATTTGGGTTAGTTAGCACTCGGTTACAGTTCTATAGTGTTTAAACTTAAATCCAATCATGCCTGTAGTCCTCGGACCAGATGATTTGGGTTAGTTAGCACTCGGTTACAGCTCTATAGTATTTAAACTTAAATCCAGTCATGCCTGTTGTCCTCGGACCAGATGACTAGGGTTAGTTAACACTCCGGCGCAGTTCTAGTGTTTAAACTTAAATCCAATCATGCCTGTAGTCCTCGGACCAGATGATTTGGGTTAGTTAGCACTCAGTTACGGTTCTATAGTGTTTAAACTTAAATCCAGTCATGCCTGTTGTCCTCGGACCAGATGACTAGGGTTAGTTAGCACTCGGTTACAGTTCTATAGTGTTTAAACTTAAATCCAGTCATGCCTGTTGTCCTCGGACCAGATGACTAGGGTTAGTTAACACTCCGGCGCAGTTCTAGTGTTTAAACTTAAATCCAGTCATGTCTGCAGTCCTCGGACCAGATGACTAGGGTTAGTTAACACTCGAGTACGTTCGAATCCTATAATCCTTGAACCAAACGACAGGTTAGTCAATACCCCCACGCGTTTAAATTGATTCTAATTTATAAGTGTCTCCCCTAGTCGTATTTAGTTTGAAGCCGAGGAATAATAACTTTCGTTTAACTTGGAAAGACATGCAACTCATCAATAACTCTTAGTTGGCCTATCCTTCTCAATATTAATTTTGATTACTTACACCCTAAGTATGATGTATCAAACAAATTTATTCGCATTATTTGGTTATAAGTGCAATGTACAGTTGTATATGACAGTAATAATTAGTAAGACATGTATTTAAAAACATCATAGACAAATGAGAATCTATTCCATAAATAAAAGGACAGTTTACAATTCTTCGGATAAAACAAAAGAAAGCACAGGTGCAAAAGTGAAAGCCCTATACATCTATTCTTTTGCTGGAGGGGGCACGGGGTCCGCAGCCTGGCCTATCCGAGCAGTTGCTTCAGGGGCTTGGTCCTTGGGCTCAGACGGAATTTTCTCCTCGCCTGACCCTTGGCCTTTCTCTTTGGCTGGCTCAACTGGCTTATCCTTGCCGCCTGGCTGACCAGCTTCCTTGCTTGCACCAAGAGTGAGAGGAGGAGCATGGCTGACCAAGACTGGCTCCGAAGCCTCTGGAAGCTGTGGAACAGGAGGGAGATCAGTTCCTGGGAGCTCTCGGATATCAGGATCATAGTATACGCTCCTAGGCAGCCTCAGCTCCGAGTCGGCAGGGACTCCAGCTGCATCCAGGGCTTTGCCCCAACTTATGTCGCAGTAATCTCGGCTGACCGAGGCGAATTGCTCTAGAAGCTGGGACGTGGCCGTCTCTACCCCCAGCTGGTAAGGTGCCTTCTTGTCAGCCTCAACCGCCTCCTGGGCCAACTGGGCTTTCTCCTCGGCATATCGGGTGCTGTCTTTGGCTTTTCGGAGTTCATCCCTTAGCCCGTTTACCAGCTCCCTCTCGGTCTTCAGATTGGCCTCTGCCGCCTTTAGCAACTTACGCTGATCCTCAGCCTGCTTTTCAGCATTCTTTATCCCAGCGTCAAGGCTTTTCTTCTGGCTGGTCATCTCCACGAGTTCCCCGGACAGATGGGCATAATCGTCCTTCATCTGGCCCAAAGATTTCTCCGCCTCGTCTCGGGAGCAGAACGCCGCCTGGGTTTCAAGGCGGTTCTTCTTGTCCCACTCCTCGGCTACGTAAATCTGCTGAGTAACCTGCATGATGGAAACTCTAAATGTCAGACACAGAAGAATAGGAAAAGCAAAAATCAATGATTCAACTAATCGGACTGAGGTTACTTACGATGGCTAAATCCCTCTTGAGGGATCGAAAGAGCTCCGGCTGATTGAAACGCCTGAAGGACTCCATGTCATGAGGGAGGAGGAGTGGTTGCTGCAGGGCCTCAGCAACGTAGCCGGCCCTCCCTCCATCATAATTTCTGAGGGAGGTCTCCCAGAGGATTGGAGCGCCCTCCAACTCCAATTTTGGAGACCAAATCCGCGGTCCCCCTCCTCCTCGGCGCACATCTGCCACTGTGCCCTCGTCTCGGCTTTCAGTAGACGGAGCCCTGCGAGTTCGGTTGTCCTGTGCCACCTTTTGCTGCTTGGCCCCCTTGGTTGGTGGCACTTGTTTTTCCCCAACCTCAGTGTGGGGTCTCTTCTTCTGCAGGTTTGGCATGGGTTTCAAGTTTGGGTCAGGGATCTGGATAGGCGCCGGAGGAAGTGTCGCCACTGTTTTAGATGTCCCAGCATCTTTCGGGTCGGACTTTTTGCCTCTACCCTTCATCAAATTCCTCAGATCCATATCGTCGTCCGAGGAGTCTTCTAAATGAGTGGCTAACAAATTAAGATGGGCGCCTGACTGCTCGTAGGTTTCTTCCTCGGCGTCTGAGATCTCTACCACCTGGTTTACTCTTGAAGCTTCTCCCTCAAACTGAAATTCGTCTATTTGTTCTTCTAGCGAGGAAGTGGAAGAGCCAGCCCCCTCACCTTCAATCTCTTGTCCGAGGGGAACTTGCTGGAGTGGTTGGATAAGGGGAGGTGCAGCCCGAGGAATTGGACGGGGTACAGGTTCAAGATCGTCTGGCGCCAAGAAGCCCTTCCGACCAACGTCAATGCGCGCAAGGCGATAGTCTCCCTGGACGATTGCGTTGCCGACCGGTTGAAAACCCTTTGGCTTCCCTGTATATCCAAGAATAAGGGGAGCAGATCGTAGTTGCCCGTCCTCGCTCACGAAGATCTCCGACCTTAGAAGGAAATTGAGGGCAGCAACATTCGTTAGGCTGAGCCGAGGAGAAACTTGTCTCTTATCTGTTGCAAGTAAAGAAGAAAAGAATGGTTAGAAACTCAGAAATAGTGACCGAAGAGAAATCAAAGACAGTTAAAAGACGGGAGCCCTAAGCCTATGGTCAGTGCGCCTAAATCTACATGTCACACCTGGCTTCCCATGCTTGGTTGGGCAACCAGGGCCGTTACGCCAGGCGCCCGAGACGATCACATAGTCGTCTTTCATCCCTTTGTTGGATTTGGGAAGGCAGGAAATGAGCCTGACAACATCCGACCGGGATTTTAAGTAGTACCCAGCATCTTGCTGGCTATGGCATTCGTACATATGTACCACATCAAGCCAGGTGAGCCCCAACCCCAAGTGACGCTCAAGGTCCTCAATCGCTCCTAGGATCCTAAACATATTGGGCGCGCACTGCCAGGGAGTAAGCCTATGGTTCCGAAGGTAACTGGCGGTGATGGGGCCCATGGGGATTGTCATTCCCCCTTCTTTGAAGGCGATGAGGGGGATAACCACCTCTCCCGTCTGCCGGTCTGTTAGTATTTTTTCTGGGGGACAATACCTCACACTCACGTTAGGGGGTATGCGATACGTGGTCCTAAACGCCTCTATTTGCTCAGGGCTATCCATCATGTACTCGAGTTTGCCCATGGTGCTTAAGTGAAACGGCTGGCCGAAGAGAAAACTAAAAGATTCGGTGGGCGACGACTTACAAAGGCTAGACCGGAGAAGTGATTGCAGGCTCGTAGGAGGACTCGTGAGGATTCTGAGTAAGATTGGTATCGGCTTCTGAGAGATTCGGACGGAGAGATTTGGACGAAGTGGCGCGTCTGTTCTTGCTGGAGCATCTGAAGATTTGCAAAGTGAGGAAGAAATGACTTCCTCTGAAGCTTTATACGGGGTCAAGCGAAGGGTCAGGGGCACTCCCGCCCAAATCCTGAAGAAAAACCACAGCCATTGGATCAATCAGCCACCGTTGGATGCGAAGGACGAAACGTCACCTGGTGCAGTTAATGCAGCGCTTTGGGAATAAGGAAACCGCAGCGGCATTAATGAGGCGTCTGTTCCCACGTTTGCACACGTGCCAGCTCGGTTGTGCGTGTTTCCAAGCTTTTGCTCCGTGGCAAGTCAAAATCCTACTTTTTCTCCTCGGATGCGAGGGAAAAACTACAATTTCGAGGGGCTATTGTGGGGGAGAAAAGTCCAACCTAGCGCATTGGGCCCAAGGCCCTATCCGAGGACCACTGTTCGTCCGAGGAGACCAGGACACAGTCAGAGGCCCATGTGAAAGGAGAATGTCTGGAGATGAGTACGTGCACTGTCCGAGGAGATGTTCATATGTCCGAGGAGACCGATACCCTCGGATCCGACGAGGTTTTTGCCCGGCACGTGTATGGGGGGTTCAAGTGATCTGTTTGACAAGTGTTAAGGGAGAAAGGGGGTCTCGGACACACAAGAAGGTAACAGGAACAGAGAAATATCAAGGAGACAGACTTCAACCACCGCATTTAATGCACTGCACCTACCCTCCTGGCCGCATTTATGTGGAGAAAACCCCTGAACAGTGCATCCTCAGCTACCGCCACTCAGACAGGGCTAAAGGGGGAGTGTGATGGGACATGTACTCAAGTGGGTGCCCAGATGATGAACAAGTGGACGGTGGAGATGTAGAAAGGCAGTACTATATAAGAGAGAGGTGTCTCTGATAGAGGGGATCAAAAGAGAAGAGAGAGAGAAGAGTATATTATTTTACTGTAGCTCCAACATTTGTAACCTAAGTTCATCAATGAAAATCACCTCCTCGGACGAGACATTCACCATTGTCCGAGCACACATTAATTCAAATCTTCCCGTCATCATTACCGTTTAATACTGTTATTTTCATTATTAGCCTAGCTCTTTCACCCACTCTCTACAAATTTATTGTTTTGGGTTCAGTGGGCTCCAAATCCACACCTTCTTGGGCTTGGGCTGCAGAATCTGACCCTACACTAGTATATGATATAAAATTAACGATCGATCAAGTAAACCAACAAGGACATTTTTGAATAGTTGGTCCAAATTTATAATTTTTAACACAATACTATTTTAGTTATATAATATTAACAGTAGCCATATGTTTATTTAATTTGGTATGTTTTTTGAAAATTTATTTACATACAAATCTCTTAAAAACACTTCATGAGTAACTTGAAAAAAATAATTAATTTTAATTAATTTACACATTCTTTTATGAAGGGTCTTGTAACTTAATTGATACATTCTTATGTTTTTAATAGACATATCCAAAATTTAGATTCTCCCACCCCATCTATTGATGTGTAAAAAAAAAAAAGACACATTGTTTTAAATAAATTAAATGGTTTACTAATTGGAGCATACTCTTATCAAACGATTTAAAACATGCACAACGGATGTTAATTAAGTTTGAGCATACAAAATAAATGTTGATTATTCATATGTGAGTTATTTTACTTGGTGAATGGTTGTGTTCAGAATAGTAATAAATAAACAAAAACTTAATGGGGACCAAAGCATACCTGTGGGAAACTCAACACACTGCACTCTACCTTTCTCAGTCAAAAAAAAAAAACACACTGCACTCTTGCTATAATTCCTCGGTGCAAAAAGATGTGTCGAATACTGGCACTCTGCACTTTTGTCCTTCTAGTTATCACGAAAAGTCATAACGCGGAATTTGACTTGTGTACAAGTTTGTAAATATAAAAATATATTATTTTAAGAGCAATACTAGCTCTATAAATTATTTTACAATATTTTTATAAGTTACTAATGTCTCAAATTTTTACTGATTTTTATTTGGATTTATTATTAAAATCACATTTTTATTTACTAATAACTACCAACTATATCAACAATTTGAAAAATATTTTTTTTAGTTTTAGCATTTTCTTTTATTTCTAAGCAATAAACAGTCAATATTTTAAACTAATATACATTTTCTATCGTGATTTGCACATAATAAAAGTAATTTTGTAGTAAAAGTAGTTTTGATAATAAGCAAATCGAAGTAAAAGTAATATTATTATTATTATTATTATTATTATTTTTTGAGATAAAAGTGATATTACTCTAATTAATCCAAATAGGACATAGTGACATATTCATTATTGTGTTGTTTCCCTAACAGTACTCTCTAAACCTAAAAAAACAGGGGCTTGGGTTTCTAACTTGAGATTAATGTCTATAAGTAGTGAGTATTGTACTAAACTGATATATTCAGTCGCTAAGCTTAATTAATTCCACTCCATCATCACAATGGCAAGTTCAGTTTCATCTCCTTCGCCGAACAGGTAACAATAGCTAAAGTTATGAATTGAAAATATAATATATATTACGGCTACAAATTGATACAATTTCTTTTTGTATCAGGTTTGAAAACTTACTCTTCGACCTTAAAATGGCAGTTGAAATAGTAACGCCTCTGATCACCGTTGCTGTTGTACTCTTTTTCGCACTACGCAATTGTAGAAAGAAGTCCAGCAGTGGCCGTGAAATGGTTGTTGGAGGCAGTGACGGAGTTACCAGCAATCAAATTGATAATATCCAACTTCCAACTATGAATATGGATGGCAACCACTTCGTCTCAGTCCTCTAATACATACTGCATGTGTAGGCTTCTCATCCTCTGGAGTTTCTCTGTCTGGAAAAAACCATGTTCATGCATGACATAAAAGTTCCCTTTCTTAACTTGGAGTTCTTCGCTCCATCTTTGTTGGTTTGTTAAATAAGATTGTATATAAGAACTGTCTTAGACTCTAAGGTGTGAAGCTTGTACGAATGAACCTTGGTAGAAGCCATGGCATATATATATATATATATATATATATATATGTATGTATGTATGTATGTATGTATATAATCCCAATGTCCTTTTGTCAGTTACTACTAGTACTAGTTTCCTAATATGAAACGAATTCCTCTCTTATGATGACCATTTTGATTGATATTTATTTTGAGGGAAAAAGATAATTGCCATATACTACCAAGAAGGATAAAAGTTCATGATGGAATTACTTGCACATCACAGCATGACTGACTTTAAGAGGAAGAGACGCTGATATTCCCGGTCAGAGGTTCAACCTACACGGTTCAAAAGAAGGTAAAGGGATACACGGTTCAAATGAAGGTTTTTCTTCATGTTTTTGTTATTCCAATTAAGCAAGTGATAATCAATTCTTTAATCAACTGGTTGTTTAAAATTAATAAGAATTTTCTTCTTCTTTTGTTACTCCAATTAAGTAAGTAATAATCAATTCGTGCTTTTTTGGATGAGAGAGGTAGGATAAAATTAAAAATTTATTTATTTTATTTAGCTTGAATTTTTTTAAGGTTTTATTTATATTTTTTAGTTACAGCTGCGTTTTTATTTGTTTAATTGTAAGTTCAATAAATTAATGAAATTAAGCTATTCTAAATAAACATTAAAAGGGAGAGGATTAGCCCCAGCCTAATACCGTTTGAGGCTTAAAATGATAAATCTAAGTGATTTTATTTTCTATATTTAAATATTAACTAATAATATTTATTTAACTTCTTATATTCTATTTCTTTTTAAAAATACTTTTTCTTACTTTTTGAGATAAAAATTATAGTGTCGGTATTTAGTTTTTAGATATTGCAAACATCTTGTTTTCAATTGATAACATTTAATCCACTTAATTTTATTGTAATATAATCTACTTTAAGTAAGATTTTATCAACTTTAATTTCGAAAAACTTACTTCTACATAAACACCTACAACTACAAGTATTTTCAACAAAACTGTATAAGTGATAAATGCATTTAGGAAAAAAAAAAAGTCTGAGTCTTTGATATAATCAATAATTGTTATATCATATCTTTAAACATTATTACAATAATTTTCATTAGAATCATTGTCTACTAACTCTTTTCTATGATGGTTTTTATTTTTAATTTCTATGAAATTTTCATTTAATGTTCTGTCATATTTTTTTAATTGCTAGTAACAAAATTAGCAAGAGATTCCATTTGAGATTCAATTCTCTCTCCCTCCCTTTAATATATATATATATATATATATATATAAAGTTTTTCATATGCTGATTTATATATTATAGTAGACATTTATATTTAAAAATATTTATGAATAATATGACAAGGATACAATAAATTTTAAAGCGTAAAACAATAAAATATAATTATTAAAGGCATTATTGTAACTTTGCTAAATAATAGAATCACCCAATATTCTTAACTTGCCCACGCAAAGGAGAACTAAATAGATAACTCAATGAGTTAATATTAGCCAAATGAATATTAATTTCGTATAGACAATCAAATACCATAGTTTAGTCATAAAATTCAACCAAAAAAATAGTTTAAAAAAAATGAATGTCGACTTTATCTTGGGTAAAGTGATGCATGGTTAAGGAAAGTTAAAATAAAATTTTAACTTTTATTTTGAGAGAGAGAGAGAGAGAGACAGAGAGACAGAGAAATTATTTGGTGTGTGACTGTGAACGATTAGGTGATTAATGTTAAGAATCTATCGTGTGGAAGATTGATTTACAAAATTTATAGTTTCCAATGGTTGGATTTTCAAATTATTTATCCGATAAAAAGTTATTAGGTAGTGTAATATTCCTTAAAGTTATACTAAATGTAACTTGAACTCATCCTTATATATTGATAAAATAATTGTGATTTCAATTAGCTTGAGTTTCTATTAATCTAATATTTTGAGATATTTTTTAGAGATAAGAAAAAAAATTACACAACTATCCTCCTTTTTTAAAAGAAAACCCAAATTTTATTTTATAACTAAGGGCCTTTTTGTAATAAGAGGCATAGGTTTAAGGCCAGTCGAACCCCAACTTTGTGTACATTAAAACCATCTCGAAGTTCATCAAAAATAAAATAAAATCATCTCAAAGAAAATGGTCAAAAGGCGAGTCACTGTTGGGGGACAAGTTTCATAGAGAAATATATGCGGGGACGGAGCCCAACTATCAAGGGAGGGGGGCTAAAAAAAATCATAACTAAAATACTTATTTGTTTAAAAAAAAATCAAAATACTAATTTGTTAGTAAGATTGTTGCTAAGATTTATTATTTACCTAATAATACTTTGTTGTCTCTTTGATATAATTATAAAGATGTCAAACTATTTATAAAAATAAAAAATAAAAAATTAAAAGACAAAACAACACAACCATGTTAATAAAAAACAACACTGACACTAACCCACTCTACCACTACTAATAGTTTTCTATAAAAAAACTACCAAAGAAAAATTTACACAGTTTTTTTTCTTCTTTTGCCGCAACCCTTAGAAAAAATTACACAGTTTTTTTCCTTCTTTTCCTTCATGGGCCAGATTTAAATTCATGTATAATACGAGTGTTTTTTTTTTCTTTTTTTCTTTTTTTCTTGTTGGGCCAGGGGGCCAAACATCCGTCCCTGAATATATGGTAGCCATTTTGAGTCATAACTCTCAAGCATTTTTTTTTTTTTTTTTAATTTAGAAAATTCCACTCCTCATTTCAAACACGACTTTGAGTCTTTGACACGTGAATCAAACTTATACGCAATAAATTTTGGGAATAAAGTTATTTCCAAAAAGTGAAAAGCTTCGCCATGAATTATTTGATGTCTTGAACTCAAGTATTTAAAACTGACAAAAGTATATTTATAAATTATTCAACCTGATTTGTAAGAATTCAAATCACGAGCAGGAAGAGTGCAAGACAGAGCGATTTTAACTTTCTCATTTTTGAATGATGACCGAGAACGTCAGTACAGAGAGCACACCAGGAATAGTCTTCTATACTTCTATTATTTTTAGATTTGACTTTTTTTTAGTACTTCTTTAATTGAATGTCTCTTTTTATTTTAAATACAAAATGACAAGTGATAATGAGTTTTAAACTCTACATTTTATTTAGTTAGTGAGTGATGTGACAGTTTCTCATTAAAACAAAATGAAATTCCAGTTAAAAAAAGTATTAGAAATAAGTCGAACCCATTTTTTTTTTTTTTTTTTAATTTTTTAGACAAAGAACCCATTATTTTTCAATGTCCATTCCTCAACGTGAATCAAACTATATGCAGTAAATTTTGGGAATAAAGTTATTTCCAAAAGGTGTAAAGCTTCACCATGAATTATTTATACATAACAACATGACTGCTTTTGGAGACAAGCTGATCTTGACTATAAGTTTAACCTATATTTAATAGATGGAGAAAAGAAGAAAAAGAAACCAGTGGTAAAAAAAAAAAAGAGAGGACACCAAGAATAGTCTTCTATACTTCTATTACTTTCAAGTTTGACTTACTTTTAGTACTTTTTTAATCGGAGGTCTCCTTTTATTTTAAATACATAATGACAAGTGATAGTGTGTTTTAATCTCCACATTTTATTTAGTTAGTGGATGATGTGATAGTTTCTCATTAAAACAAAAGGAGATTTCAGTTCAAAAAGTACTAGTGGTAAGTTAAATCCATTATTTTTCAATGTCCATTCCTCAAGGTGAATCAAACTATATGCAGTAAATTTTGGGAATAAAGTTATTTCCAAAAGGTGTAAAACTTCACCATGAATTATTTATACATAACAACATGACTGCTTTTGGAGACATGCTAATCTTGACCATAAGTTTAACCTAGTTTAATAGATGGAGAAAAGAAGAAAAAGAAACCAGTAGTAAAAAAAGAGAGAGGATAAACTACTTAAAAAGAATAATTCCCCCCCCCCCCCCCTCTTTTAAGTTTTAATCAGTTAAGCAAATGATATTAATTTTTTTTTTAATAATTCAGTAATTAGGTGAAGTTCAATAATTTAATGAAAATAAGCTATATATCCCAACATGCACTAAAAGAATAAAAGACAAAGATCCAACATTGTCCTAATATAGTTTAGGAAGTGATAAATTAAGATAAGTTATTTTGCTATTTGAATAACAATTACATAGTATTTATTTAAATTTTTATATAATATTTATTTATTTTAAAATCATTCCACTTATTTTTGAGATACAAAATTACTAAATAAGTATCTTTAATTGATAATATTTAATCAATTTAATCTTCTTGCGATACAATCAATCTTATATAGGATTTTATCAATTTTTATTTTAAAATTTTTATTTTTACAGAAAAAAAATTAAAACTAATATTTTTTGTAAAATTTGATAAGCCAATAAATGAATTTAGGAAAAAATTATAGTCTTTTGATATTAATCAATAATTTTTATATTAAATATTTTAACATTATTATTGTGGGTACCATAGGCATGCTTGGCAACGTCCTAGGCCGTCCTCGGATGGCTTTGCAACGTCCTAGGCATGCTTTGCAACGTCCTAGGCATGCTTGGCTACGTCCTCGGACGGTGTCCTAGGCATGCTTTGGCAACGTCCTCGGCATGTCCTTCAACGTCCTAGGACGAGGTCCTAGGAGTCCCACATCGAAGGAAAACCCCCCCACTTGCTGCCTTATAAGCTGTGAAGCAAAGGAAGTAGTGTAACCATCAGTTTAGTTATTCAAATAACTATAAACTGATGGTTACACTACTCCCTTTGCTTCACAGCTTATAAGGCAGCAAGTGGGGGGGTTTTCCTTCGATGTGGGACTCCTAGGACCTCGTCCTAGGACGTTGAAGGACATGCCGAGGACGTTGCCAAAGCATGCCTAGGACACCGTCCGAGGACGTAGCCAAGCATGCCTAGGACGTTGCAAAGCATGCCTAGGACGTTGCCAAGCATGCCTATGATACCCACAATAAAAGGGCCCTTTTATTGTGGGTACCATAAGCATGCCTAGGACGTTGCAAAGCCGTCCGAGGACGGCCTAGGACGTTGCCAAGCATGCCTATGGTACCCACAATTATGATAATTTTCATTACTAGCATTATCTCTCAACTCTTTTTATGAGTTTTTAAATTTATTCTATGAGACTTTTCATCTTAAGTTTTGTTATATCTTTTATATTACTAATAAAAAATTTATTAAGAGATTCATTTTTAGATTTAATTAATTTTATCTAATCTTTTATATCTCATTTTTTTCTGACACAAAAATATTTAGCGACAGAATTACATGTAACCCAGGGGTCATGCTCTCATGATTAGGTTTAGGCTGATTGTATTAATATAGTTTGGGACTTAAAATGATAACTTTAAAAGTGCCTCTTTATATTTAAATAATACTTAAATGATACTTGATCAATGTTCTATATTAGTAATTTACTTATTTAAACTTCATTATTCTTATTTTTTTTTCAATATGATTAGTTTACTTGTGGATTCTAGTTAATTCAACTAGTAAAATTTCTAATAGTTGAATAAGAAATTTAGAATTCAATCTCCGCCCACATTAAAAGCTGATTGATATTTTGGTATGATGATAAAGAGCTATCATTAGAAGCGAACGCCATAAGTTGAAATTCTTTCAAAAAAATAAAAAGATTAGTTTACTTAGAGTGGGTTTGGATCCACGTTTTTTGCTTTTGCGTTTTGCTTCTTCTTTTTTTTTTCTTTTTTTTTTTTTGATTTCACGCGTTTCAAGGGGTAATGTGGCTTCTGTTCATGCATTGTTTATGAATAGTAGCCGCAAATGTTGACTTTCCAGCAGTGAACAGTGCACCGTGCACTATTCACGGGTCTCACAAATCTCAACTTTTAGCAACTTTTTCATTAAAAATGGGTCTCACGGCACTATTTACACATTTAAAAATTATTTTGCTACAGTGTTTTTAGTTTTCAGTTTCAGCAAAATAAGTTCTATCCAAACGGACCTTTAATGTTAGGTATGCTTCTTTCATATTTGCATTTGGCACATTATGCTTCTCATAATTGAACATTTTAAGCTATATTGGACCGTAATAAATTAGAACAGCTCCATGTTAAGCTGGAAGAGCACTTCAATTTTTCCCGCTACATCAAATTATCATTTCCTATCAAGGTCAATCACCTTTTCAGAACTTAATTAAAAGACTGAAAGAATTTGACAGCTCAACTATTGAGAATTTCTTGTTTCTAATAAACTAACTTTATAATTGAAGCTGCTTTCCTTTGTCACTAGAAATGATTTAATTGTGGGGGAAAGGTGGAAAGGCCCCAATCTTCAAATGGCTAAATTGTTACACCTCTTTTTTGGGCCAATCAAGCTGCGGTTTCCTATACTCTCTTTTTAAGACCAAATGTTTCAAATCCAAACTTACAAAAAAATAAAAAAATAAAAAATGACACCTTCCTTTTTCACTATAATCTAACAAAACTATGAAAAATTAATTTGTTCCTCTCCAAACTTCAAATATCCACTCCTTTAAAGCATAAGCATACCCATCCATATGATCGATGGACTCGATTTATGGATTGCAAGAACTATCCGTAAGTAATCGATCAATTAAGTGAATACAATTGGATTTCATTAGTAATTTCATTTTGTACTTTTTACCTGAATATTCCTTAGCTTTCATCAAATTTGTCCCAAACCTTTGTATAATTTATAATTCTTTGGGAATTATGTACCATGTAAACTTCACAAAGGTAAATTTCTTACCATTTTAGAATTTCATATATGGTTTGCTTTCGCTAGCTAGTTAAATAGCTTTTAGCGTAAAACTGTTTGAGGTGTGAGGTTGGTAGTTTTGGCTTTTGTCATGTAATGTATTTCATTAATGAAGCCCCTAGCCTTAATGTAAAGCCGCCCATGTTTCATTGACGTGCCAAACAGAGATTACAATTCATGCATATATAATTGCCAAACAACTATGGAGTTCATATGCTACGAGATATATGCTGAATATGTCAAAATCACATAGAATAAATTATCAGCGAAAAAAAAAAAAAACGTAACTAGTGTAAAATAAATTTTAATTATATAAAAATAACTTGTAATACATATACACAAACACACGTATACCATATATATAACTTGGTCATGAGGTACACTTGACAGTTGACACTCACATATGTAAGTCCTTTCATCCACCCTCATTCTTAATTAATTAATAACTAACAAAACACAAAACAAAGGTTTTTTTTTTTTGGTTAATGAAAATTAGAACTTTGAGGCGTGTGTAGAGTTTGTTATAGAATCACAAACAATTCACCCCCAAGGTACAACAGAGTCATTAAATTGCAAGCTATAATTCTGAAATTCCTTCATTAGAGTTCTCTTACAAATTTGTGAATTTGATTAGAACAATGAGAGAAATGAATTGATTGCATCCCTTTTTAATTGAGGGGAAATTACACATTACCATCTTAAACTATGCATTAGGTTATACTTTGTACCATAAACTATTCGGACGTACACTTTGCACCTTAAACTATCACATTTATCACACTTTGCACTCTAGTGTTACTTTTGCTATTATGTTTAACGGAATGCTACTACACATGACAAGCATATGCATCTTACTTAGGTGGAACAAACTTAAAATACCAAAACACCCTTCTTCAAAATCAATTAAAACAAAACCCAATTTTTTTCACATCTCTCTCCTTGTCTCTCGTGCGTGCAGCCTCTTCCCCCAAATTCAAATTTTTATAAAACCTAAATCTCCAATTAGAAAATTGCTTCTGCTCTACCACCGCTCCACCATCTCTTTGCCATCCCTAAATTCCCTCAAGGTAAACTAAAACTATAGTTCTAATTCTTTATCCTATTTAAAATCATTAACCCATTACCCTAACCGGACAGGGGACAAGGGGGATTGAATTCACTGTTCCATATATCCCCATGCGGGTTGGGTCTGAACTTCCTTGTACAATCCCTAAATGCAATAGTATTTAAACTAGATTTATTGGCAAAGCTAGGCTACATTTGAAAGGCTTCGCAAATGATTCTTCCTGGTAGAATCATTCTCTAACAAGGATCTACTCCACTTGGACCCAAGAGAGAAGTGCCTCCTTTAGAAAGGCTTCGCAAACGAGTTCCTTACGGTAGAACTGGGTTCCATCTTCGGGGTTTTCCCTTTATGTTCAGCATCCTTAAATGCGGATGGCCATGTCCATCATTTACACAAAAACAATGATGTAACATTTCATTATTTGCTTCCCATCTGCAGTACCTCTCATCAACAAGCTGTCAAGTGTCTAGAAACCATACATTACAGAAAAGAAATAAAAATGAGATAGTGATTTAAGAAGGTTCTGATTTGGCATAGTGGAGGGATGGTGTTGCAGTAGTGGAGGGACTACGGAGAGATAGTGGAGCGATGGGAGAGCAAAAGCAATTTTCAAATTGGGGATTTAGGGTTTATAAAAATCTAAATTTAGGGAAGAGGCTGCATGCACGAGAGACATAGAAAGATGTGAAAAAAATTGGATTTTGTTTTAATTGATTTTGAATAAGGGTGTTTCGGTCTTTTATATAAGTTTGTTCCATCTAAGCAAGATGTATGTGTTTGTCATGTGCAGTAGCATTCTGTTAAATATAACAGCAAAAGTAACACCGGGTGCAAAGTGTGCATTTGAATGGTTTATGGTACAAAGTGTAACCTAGTTCATAGTTTAGGATGGTAAAGTGTAATTTCCCCTTTAATTTATAAAAAATGAAAAATTTTAATTGAAATATCATGTCTTTTCATTTGAATTTTCATATTTTTCTTAAAAATATAATTTTCAAAAAGAACATATCTTTTTATATTACACTTTAATAATTTATAAACTTTCAAAACTGCTAAGAGTCTTGTAACTTAACTAGTAATTTCAAATGTTTTTAATCGAGAAATTTAGGATTTAAATTCCTCCATCCCAACTATTGATTAACTTTTACAAGTTACACCAAATGATTCAATAAATCTTATCATATTTCAATAAAGTAAAAAGTTACCATTTGATCTTTGATCACACGTGTAGTAGGCCGTGCACATGTGTGCTTGTTTTAGTGCCACATGTCGATAAATTTTTTTAAAAAGAATTTATTATATTTTTTGTTGATTATATTTCATTATATATATACAAATAAAAATCTTTGTATCTAGGACAAATTTGTTTAAAACACGAACTCACTTCCTTTCACATGACACAATCTATACTAAATTTATAACATTTTCCTCCTCGCTGCTCCCTAGCTAGACCCACACATTGTTTAAGGATTTTTCTTATGTGAGCCAAAAAGTAGAAAAAAAGAAAGGGAATGTTGGCAAATAATCACAATGCAATGTCATCATATATACCATTTAGTGTAATTTTCTCATTGTCGTTTTCATATAATTTACACTATAAGTTGGGGCGTTATAACGATCATATATGATGTTCTTATAATTTTTCACATTGATGTTCTTTTTGAAAATTAAACTGAGACCAATCGATGGGTAATGTCTATGGAGACTAATCATTTAATCCATAATTTCATTTTGCTTCATTGTCACCTTGTTTTGGACTGGCCTCTGGCTCTACTGTTTCTGTTTTGTGTTTACACTATCATATTATTATTATTATTATTATTATTATTCGTTATTATTATTGTTGTTATTCTTATTGTTATTATTGTTATTGTTATTATTATTATTGTTATTATTATTTTGGAAACAAACATCCATATATAAGAAAAGATAATGTGATTCTAACAAAAAAAAGCACATCACAAATTTCATTAAAAAATCATGATAACTTTTAAGGGAATGTGTGACAAGTTATACTACATCAATGGTAATTGTCTCAAATTGCTTAAGAAAGTGTGTTGTATGTAGTATAATTTGCTTCATCTTTCCTTAAAAGTTCTCATCGCTTTTAATTGGAGTTTGTGGCATGCCTTTGTGTTAGAATCACATTTCCTCTCCTTTGTATGTGTGTGTTTGTTTCTTAAAAAATAAAATAAAATAAAATAAAGAAGAAAGAGAAGGGTAATTGTCTCACATTAAAGGTCTCTTTAAATATACAATTTAGGAACAAAAAATAAGAGAAACGTACTCTTTGATAATTTTATTTAATACCCTAATTTTCCATACAACCACGAACATATACTAATTTTATTTCCTCTTTCTTTGTGTGTGTTTGTTTCTGTGGGGGAGAAAAGCCCAGCCCAACATATTGGGCCCAAGGCCCTATCCGAGGACCACTGTTCGTCCGAGGAGACCAAGACGCAGCCAGAGGCCCATGTGAAAGGAGAATGTCCGCTGACGAGCACGTGTACCGTCCGAGGAGATGCTCATACGTCCGAGGAGACCGATACCGTCGGACCCGACGAGGCTTTTGTCCGGCACGTGTCAAGCGATCTGTTTGACAAGTGTCAGGGGAGAAAAGGGACCTCGGACACGCAAGAAGGTGACAGGAATAGAGAAATATCAAGGAGACAGACTTCAACCACCGCATTTAATGCTCTGCACCTACCCTCCTGGCCGCATTTATGTGGAGAAGACCCCTGAACAGTGCATCCTCAGCTACCGCCACTCAGACAGGGCTAAAGGGGGAGTATGATGGGACATGCACTCAAGTGGGCGCACAGATGGTGAACAAGTGGACGGTGGAGATGGAGAAGGGCAGCACTATATAAGAGAGAGATGTCTCTGATAGAGGGGATCGAAAATTAAGAAAGAGAAAAGAGCATATAGTTCTACTGTAGCTCCAACATTTGTAACCCAAGTTTCATCAATGAAAATCGCCTCCTCGGACAAGGCATTCATCACTGTCCGAGCACATTTTTATTCAAATTTTTCTGTCATCATTGCCGTTTAACACTGTTATTCTTCACAATTAGCCTAGCTCTTTCACCCACTCTCTACAAATTTATTGTTTTGGGTTCAGTGGGCTCCAAATCCACACCTTCTTGGGCATGGGCCGCAAAATCTGACCCTACAATTGGCGCCGTCTGTGGGGAGAGCTTGTGCAAGAGTGGAATAAACAGTTGACAATGGCAGAACAAGGTGAACAACAAGCAGAATCCAGGGCATCCCAACACGTGGACCGCTTTGGCAACTTGGAGAGGGGACAAAACCGTGAGGGCAGTGTACACACTGTGCGCCTTAGCCAGAGCCAATCACAGAGCGGGAGTCACATGTCCCATGCAGAGAAGAACCGTGACTTACAACTGGAAGTGGAAAAACTAAAGAGAGAGTTGCGACACGCAAAGAGGAAGCGGGCTTCCTCGTACTCTGAAGATGATCTTGATGACGAGCAGGACGTCTCTTACCAACACAAGTCCAAGACACCAGCTAGCGAGTCCTACACCTATGTAGAGGAGTCCCATCGTAAAAGGGAGCGTAGGAGCCCATCACGCGAGGACATGGAGAATGATGCCATGAACAGGGCTCTAAATCAGATATCTAGATTACCCTTCACGCGCAGGATAGAGGAGGCCAGACTCCCTCGGCGCTTTAACCAGCCAACATTCACCGTCTACAATGGTAAAACTGACCCCGTGGAGCATGTGAGTCATTTTAACCAGAGGATGGCTGTCTACTCCAGAGATGAAGCTCTGATGTGCAAAGTTTTCCCTTCCAGTCTTGGGCCCGTTGCTATGAGATGGTTTGATGGCTTGAAAGCGGGCTCCATCAACTCCTTCAAAGAGCTCACTCAGGCATTCGGCTCCCGTTTTGTCACGTGCCGAAGAGTGGCCAGGCCTCTCTCTTCCCTGTTATCCTTGTCCATGCAGGAAGGCGAGTCCTTGAAGGCATATTCAGACAGATATTGGGAGATGTTCAATGAGGTAGAGGGCAACAACGATGCAATGGCCCTCAGCACGTTCAAGCTCGGCCTCCCTACTGACCACGGTTTGAGGGGATCCCTATCTGGCAAACCAGTCACGAACGTGCGTCAACTGATGGACCGCATAGAGAAGTATAAGAGGGTTGAAGAAGATCAGCAGCAGGGCAAGGGAAAGGATAAGATTATCCCTCAGGAGAGGAGAGATTCGCGGTCGGACCGGTACAATTACAATAAACCGCGGAGGGATTTCGCCGGACAATCAGGATCAATGAATCCTCAATCGGTCAACACCGTGTTCAAAGAACCAGTGCATCAGGTCTTGGAAAAGATTAAGAATGAATCATTCTTCAGGTGGCCGAACAAGATGGTAGGAAACCCCGAGAGACGCAACCACAATCTCTACTGTCAGTACCACCAAGACCATGGGCATACAACGGAAGATTGTAGGAGTCTGTGGGATCACCTGGACCAGTTAGTCCGCGATGGTAAGCTGAAACATCTTCTGCACCACTCCAGCGGCCGAGGGCAGACAGGCTTGGGGCCACGGAGGGATGGCCCCCCAAAGCCGCCGCTTGGGACTATAAGCGTCGTCTTCGCTGCGCCTGGGAGAACAGGGTCCTGGCCTGTGAAGGTTATGTCAGTAGACCGACCACCCGTAGGGGAGTCGAGCCGAGGACCGAAGAGAGCTAGGTCTGGTGCCCCGCTGGTTATGGGATTCTCGGACGAGGACATGATCGGCACCATCCAACCCCATCGTGATGCACTAGTCATCACCCTCAGAATAGGAGGGTACGATGTAAAGAGGGTGATGGTAGACCAGGGCAGTGCCGTGGAGATAATGTACCCGGACCTCTACAAGGGGCTAGGCCTAAAACCCCAGGATCTAACGCCATACGATTCCCCCCTATTCACCTTTGAAGGAAGGCCTGTCATCCCGAAAGGCCGGATACGCTTACCTGTGCAGTTCGGCTCCGAGGTGGTGGAACTGGACTTTATCGTCGTGGACGCATATTCGCCCTACACGGCACTCGTAGGCAGACCTTGGATTCACGCACTTGGGGCTGTCCCCTATACTTTGCACCAGAAGGTCAAATATCCCTCAGGGGGACAGGTACATGAGATCCGAGGAGACCAATCAGTTGCTAGACAGTGCCTGGTGGCCGCCATTCAGCATGAGGCCCCAGCCGAATCCTCGGACGAAGCTGGGAGGGATTTATAACAACTACAGTCTCGGGGAGTGCCTTCTGAAGCATCGGATGAAGGCACTCGGTGTGAGGATCTGACGAAAGTGATCATTGGAGACGATCCAGACAGGTTCTTCCAAGTCGGATCTCAGCTGCCTCTTCAAGAGAAGGAGGAGCTGATAGAGTTCCTCAAGCAAAATCTCGACGTGTTTGCCTGGAGCGCTTACGAGGCCCCAGGGGTGGACCCCGAGTTCATATGCCATCATTTGAAGGTGAATCCACTGGTCACCCCCAAGCAGCAACCTATTCGGCGCCCATCCAAGGAGCATGCTGACGCAGTAAGGGACGAGGTGGCGAAACTCAAAGCAGCTGGGGCTATCAAAGAGGTGTTTTATCCCGAATGGTTAGCGAATACCGTGGTGGTGAAGAAGAAGAGTGGGAAATGGCGAGTATGCGTTGACTTCACGGACCTGAATAGGGCATGCCCCAAAGACCCGTTCCCTATGCCAAAAATCGATCAGCTGGTTGATGCCACTGTCGGCCACCCTCGGATGAGCTTCCTGGACGCCTTCCAAGGCTACCATCAGATACCATTAGCCCCGGAGGACCAGAAGAAAACTGCCTTTGTCACCCCTATTGGCAACTACCACTATAAAGTGATGCCGTTCGGCCTAAAGAACGCGGGAGCCACCTACCAGAGGATGATGACGAGGATGTTCGAGCCACAGCTGGGCAAGAACATCGAGATTTACATAGATGACATGGTGGTGAAGAGCAAAGTTATAGCCGAGCATGTGAAAGACCTTGAAAGTACTTTTGAGGTTCTACGGAAATACAAGCTAAGACTAAATGCCTCCAAGTGCTCGTTTGGGGTAGGGTCCGGCAAGTTCTTGGGATACATGGTCACCCACAGAGGAATTGAGGTCAACCCCGACCAGATAAAGGCCATCAACAACCTCCGAGCTCCTCGGAATCCCAAGGAAGTCCAAAAACTGACTGGAATGACTGCTGCCCTCAATCGGTTCATCTCTAGATCAGCAGACAGGTGTCGCCCCTTTTTCTCTCTACTCAACAAATGGAAGGGATTCGAATGGACTGAGGAATGTGCCTCGGCGTTCCAGCAACTCAAGGATTATCTGTCTCGGCCACCAATCATGTCCAGTCCTGAGCCAGACGAGGTGCTGTTCGCCTACATCGCTGTAGCTCCCTATGCGGTGAGCCTGGTGTTGATACGGTCCGACTCTGGTGTACAAAGGCCCGTCTATTACGTAAGCAAGTCGCTGCATGAGGCTGAGATTCGCTACTTGCCGCTGGAGAAGGCTATCCTAGCAGTAGTGCTTGGCACCCGGAAGCTACCTCACTACTTCCAAGCCCACACGGTGATCGTTCTCACGCAACTCCCACTCAAAGCAATACTCCGAAGTGCCGATTACACTGGTCGGATTGCCAAGTGGGGTACAATCTTAGGGGCCTTCGATATAAGATATATGCCCCGCACATCGGTCAAGGGACAGGTCCTCGCAGATTTGGTGGCTGAGTTCACGGAGCCCCAGCTAGATGAGGTGAAGCCCACGTCGGGCATGGATGAAAAATCAGTTGGCATGGTCTCTCAACAGAATCCCTCCCATTGGGAAGTATATGTCGATGGCGCGGCAAACCAAAGAGGCTCTGGAGTTGGGCTAGTATTGATATCCCCTGAGAAAATCATTATCGAGAAATCGCTAAGGTTGGACTTCTCGGCAACGAATAATGAAGCAGAGTATGAGGCCCTACTGATGGGGATGACTATGGTCCGTAGAATGGGTGGGAAGTCCGCGGAGCTGTTCTCGGACTCAAGACTGGTAGTAGGTCAAGTACAGGGCGAGTTCGAGGCAAAGGACGAAAGAATGCAGGGATACTTGGGTCGTGTTAAACATCTGCAATCAGAGTTCGAATTTTTCAGTTTGCAGCACATCCCCAGGAGCGGCAACTCACATGCTGACTCCTTAGCCACGCTAGCCACCTCTTCGGCACAGGACCTGCCGAGGGTCATCCTCGTCGAGGACCTGCACAGGCCTACAGAGGCAAAGTCAGGGGGAGCCCAGGTTCACCAGGTCAGGGTCGGACCGTGCTGGATGGACCCTTTAATCAAATTCATCAAAGAAGATACGTTACCCGAAGATAAGGGAGAAGCCGATAAAGTTCGGAGGAAGGCGACTAAGTTCTGGTTGTCCGAAGACCAGAAGCTATACAAGCGCTCCTATTCGGGGCCATATTTGTTGTGCGTGCATCCCGAGGCGACTGAGACACTGCTAGAGGAACTGTACGAAGGAATCTGTGGGAGCCACACCGGAGGCAGGTCCTTGGCTCACCGAGCCCTTACCCAGGGCTATTGGTGGCCTAACATGCAGAAGGAGGCACACGAATACGTCAAAAAGTGCGATCAATGTCAGCGCTTCGCCCCAAACATTCACCAGCCAGGGGGAAACCTCAATCCACTGTCTAGCCCATGGCCCTTTGCCCAGTGGGGCTTGGATATTGTGGGACCTTTTCCCAAAGCTGCGGGAAACAAGAAGTACCTCCTGGTCGGAACAGACTATTTCACCAAGTGGGTTGAAGCCGAACCGCTAGCCAACATCAGAGACGTTGATGTGCAAAAGTTCGTGTGGAAGAACATTGTCACACGGTTTGGAGTTCCTCACGCCCTCATCTCGGACAACGGTTTACAGTTTGACAGCAAGGCATTCAGGGATTACTGCAGCGAGTTGGGAATCACGAACAGATATTCCACTCCAGCCTATCCCCAGGGTAATGGCCAAGCAGAAGCCTTCAACAAGGTCATACTGAACGGCTTAAAGAAGAGGCTAGATGATGCAAAGGGCAGATGGGTAGAAGAGTTGCCACATGTGCTTTGGGCTTACAGAACTACGCCCCGCAGGTCCACTGGAGAAACCCCCTTCTCGATGACCTATGGGGCTGAAGCTGTCATTCCTCTGGAAACAGGGTTCCCAACACTAAGAACTAGCTCATTCAGTCCAGCCGACAACGACGAGCAGCTACGGAAGAGCTTAGACTTAATTGAGGAAAGAAGGGAGAATGCAATGGTTCGATTGGCACACTACCAACAAAAGCTCAGACAAGGCTACGACGCTAACTTGAAGTTGAGGCCTTTAGAGCCCGGTGATCTGGTGCTGAGGAAAGTTGTGGGCACCGCTAAGAACCCAGCTTGGGGGAAATTGGGACCCAATTGGGAGGGACCATATCGCATCACTTCGGGCGCTGGTATTGGAGCATATTTCTTAGAAGATTTGGATAGTCATGTAATCCCTCGCCCTTGGAATGTAAATAACCTCAAGAGGTACTTTTATTAATCAAGTCTTCTCTTCAGTTGATATACCAACTCGCTGCGTAAAGTTTTCTCTCAAGTGTTTAAACTTAAATCCAATCATGCCTGTAGTCTTCGGACCAGATGATTAGGGTTAGTTAACACTCATTCACTGCTCTCTCAAGTGTTTAAACTTAAATCCAATCATGCCTGTAGTCCTCGGACCAGATGATTAGGGTTAGTTAACACATTCGCCACCAGCTTAGGTGTTTAAACTTAAATCCAATCATGCCTGTAGTCCTCGGACCAGATGATTAGGGTTAGTTAACACCGTTAGCTCAAGTGTTTAAACTTAAATCCAATCATGCCTGTAGTCCTCGGACCAGATGATTTGGGTTAGTTAGCACTCAGTTACGGTTCTAGTGTTTAAACTTAAATCCAATCATGCCTGTAGTCCTCGGACCAGATGATTTGGGTTAGTTAGCACTCAGTCACGGTTCTATAGTGTTTAAACTTAAATCCAATCATGCCTGTAGTCCTCGGACCAGATGATTTGGGTTAGTTAGCACTCAGTTACGGTTCTAGTGTTTAAACTTAAATCCAATCATGCCTGTAGTCCTCGGACCAGATGATTTGGGTTAGTTAGCACTCAGCTACGGTTCTATAGTGTTTAAACTTAAATCCAGTCATGCCTGTAGTCCTCGGACCAGATGACTAGGGTTAGTCAACACTCCCGTGCGGTCCGTGTTTAAACTTAAATCCAGTCATACCTGCAGTCCTTGGACCAGATGGCTAGGGTTAGTTAACACTCGAGTACATTCGAATTCTATAATCCTTGAACCAAGCAACAGGTTAGTGTTAAAACTCCTTATCGCGTTTAAGTTGTTTCTGATTTACAAATGCTTCCCCTAGTTGTGCTTGGTATGGAGCCGAGGAATAATAACTTATGTTTAACTTGAAAAGACATGCAAGTCATCATTGACTTTGGCTAGGCCTATCCTTTTCAATATTAATCTTGGTTACTTACACCACAAATATGATGCGTCAAATAGATTTATTTGCATTACTTGGTTACAAGTGCAATGTACAGTTGTATATAACAATAATAGTCGATAAGACATGTATTTAAAGACATCGTAGACAAATGAAAATCTATTCCATTAATAAAAAGGTAGTTTACAATTCTTCGGATAAGACAAAAGAAAACACAGGTGCAAAAAGTAAAAGCCCTATACGTCTATTCTTTTGCCGAGGGGAGCACGGGGTCAGCAGCCTGGCCTATCCGAGCAGTTGCGTCAGGGGCTCGGTCCTTAGGCTCAGAAGGAATTTTCTCTTCGCCTGACCCTTGGCCTTTCTCTTTGGCTGGTTCAGCTGGCTTATCCTTGCCACTTGGCTGACCAGTTTCCTTGCTTGCACCGAGAATGAGTGGAGGGGCATGGCCGACCAAAATTGGCTCCGAAGCCTCTGGAAGCTGTGACGCTGAAGGGGAATCAGTTCCTGGGAGCTCTCGGATTTCAGGATCATAGTATACGCTCCCAGGCAGCCTCAGCTCTGAGTCGGCAGGGACTCCAGCTGCATCCAGGGCTTTGCCCCAACTTATGTTGCAGTAATCTCGGCTGACCGAGGCGAACTGCTCTAAAAGCTGGGACGTGGCCGTCTCTACCCCCAGCTGGTGAGCTGCCTTCTTTTCAGCCTCAACCGCCTCCTGGGCCAACTGGGCTTTCTCCTCGGCATATCGGACGCTGTCTTTGGCTTTTCGGAGCTCATCCCTTAGCCCATTTACCAGCTCCCTCTCGGTCTTCAGATCGGCCTCTGTCGCCTTTAGCAACTTACGCTGGTCCTCAACCTGCTTTTCAACATTTTTTATTCCAGCGTCAAGACTTTTCTTCTGACTGGTCATATCCGCGAGCTCCCCGGACAGACGGGTATAATCGTCTTTCAGCTGGCCCAGAGATTTCTCCGCCTCATCTCGGGAACAGATCGCCGCCTGGGTTTCAAGGCGATTCTTCTTCTCCCACTCCTCGGCCACGTAAATCTGCTGAGTTACCTGCGTGATGGAAACTAGTGTCAAACACGGAAAAATAGGAAAGGCAAAAGTCAATGATCCAGCTAGTCGGATTGAGGTTACTTACGATGGCCAAATCCCTCTTCAGGGATCGAAAGAGCTCCGGCTGATTGAAACGCCTGAAGGACTCCATGTCATGAGGGAGGAGAAGCGGTTGCTGCAGGGCCTCAGCAATGTAACCGGCCCTACCTCCATCGTAATTCCTGAGGGAGGTCTCCCAGAGGATTGGAGCGCCCTCCAACTCCAATTTTGGAGACCAGATCCGCGGTCCCCCTCCTCCTCGGCGCACCTCTGCCACTGTGCCCTCGTCTCGGCTTTCAGTAGACGGAGCCCTGCGAGTTCTGTTGTCTTGTGCCACCTTTTGCTGCTTGGCTCCCTTGGTTGGTGGCACCTGTTTTTCCTCCACCTCAGTGTGGGGTCTTTTCTTCTGCAGTTTTAGCATGGGCTTCAAGTTGGGGTCAGGGATCTGAGTAGGCACCGAAGGAAGTGACACCGCCGTCTTAGATGTCCCAGCATCTTTCGGGTCTGACCTTTTGCCTCTCCCCTTCATCAAATTCCTCAGATCCATATCTTCGTCCGAGGAGTCTTCTAAATGAGTAGCTAACAAGTTAAGCTTGGCGCTCGACTGCTCGTAGGCCTCCTCCTCGGCGTCTGAAATCTCTACCACCTGGTTTACCCTTGAAGCCTCTCCCTCAAACTGAAATTCGTCTATCTGTTCTTCTAGCGACGAGGTAGAAGAGCCAGCCCCCTCACCTTCAATCGCTTGTCCGAAAGGAACTTGCTGGAGTGGTTGGATGAGGGGAGGTGCAGCCCGAGGAATTGGACGGGGTACAGGTTCAAGATCGTCTGGCGCTAAGAAGCCTTTCCGACCAACGTCGATACGCGCAAGGCGACGATCTCCTTGGACGATTGCGTTGCCGACCGGTTGAAAACCTTTTGACTTCGCTTTATATCCAAGAATAAGGGGAGCGGATCGTAGTTGCCCGTCCTCGCTCACGAAGATTTCCGACCTCAGAAGGAAATTGAGGGCAGCAACATTCGTTTGGCTGAGCCGAGGAGAAACCTGGTTCTTATCTGTTGCAAGTAAAAAGAAAATGGTTAGAAGCTCGGAAATAGCGACCGAAGAGAAACCAAAAACAGTTAAAAGACGGGGGCCCTAAGCCTATGGTCAGTGCGCCTAATTCTATGTCACACCTGGCTTCCCATGTTTGGTTGGGCAACCAGGGCCGTTGCGCCAGGCGCCCGAGACGATCACGTAGTCGTCTTTCATCCCTTTGTTGGATTTGGGAAGGCAGGAAATGAGCCTGACAACATCCGACCTGGATTTCAAGTAATACCCAGCGTCTTGCTGGCTATGGCATTCATACATATGTACCACGTCAAGCCAGGTGAGTCCCAACCCCATATGGCGCTCAAGATCCTCAATCGCTCCTAGGATCCTAAACATATTGGGCGCGCACTGCCAGGGAGTAAGCCTATGGTTCCGAAGGTAGGCAGTGGTGATGGGACCCATGGGGATTGTCATTCCCCCTTCTTTGAAGGCGATGAGGGGGATAACCACCTCCCCCATCTCCCGGTCTGTTAGTATTTTTTCTGGGGGGCAATACCTCACACCCACGTTAGGGGGGATGCGATACGTGGTCCTAAACGCCTCTATTTGCTCAGGGCTGTCCATCATGTACTCGAGTTTTCCCATGGTGCTTAAGTAAAACGTTTGGCCGAAGAGAAAACTAAAAGATTCGGAGGGCGACGACTTACAAGGGCTAGTCCGGAGAAGCGATTGCAGGCTCGTAGGAGGACTCGTGAGGGTTCTGAGCAAGACTGGCACCGGCGACGGAGAGATTTGGGCGGAGTAAGGTGTCTGTTCTTGCTGGAGCGTCTGGAGATGGAAAAGTGAGGAGGAAATGATTTCCTTTGAAGCTTTATACGGGGTCAAGCGAAGGGTCAGGGGCACTCCCGCCCAAACCTTGAAGAAAAAACCACAGCCCTTGGATCAATCAGCCACCGTTGGATGCGAAGGACAAAACGTCACCTGGTGCAGTTAATGCAGCGCTTTGGGAATAAGGAAACCGCAGCGGCATTAATGAGGCGTCTGCTCCCACGTTCACACACGTGCCAGCTCAGTTGTGCGTGTTCCCAAGTTTTTGATCCGTGGCAAGTCAAAATCCTACTTTTTCTCCTCGGATGCGAAGGAAAAACTACAATTTTGAGGGGCTATTGTGGGGGAGAAAAGCCCAGCCCAACATATTGGGCCCAAGGCCCTATCCGAGGACCACTGTTCGTCCGAGGAGACCAAGACGCAGCCAGAGGCCCATGTGAAAGGAGAATGTCCGCTGACGAGCACGTGTACCGTCCGAGGAGATGCTCATACGTCCGAGGAGACCGATACCGTCGGACCCGACGAGGCTTTTGTCCGGCACGTGTCAAGCGATCTGTTTGACAAGTGTCAGGGGAGAAAAGGGACCTCGGACACGCGAGAAGGTGACAGGAATAGAGAAATATCAAGGAGACAGACTTCAACCACCGCATTTAATGCTCTGCACCTACCCTCCTGGCCGCATTTATGTGGAGAAGACCCCTGAACAGTGCATCCTCAGCTACCGCCACTCAGACAGGGCTAAAGGGGGAGTATGATGGGACATGCACTCAAGTGGGCGCACAGATGGTGAACAAGTGGACGGTGGAGATGGAGAAGGACAGCACTATATAAGAAGAGAGAGGTCTCTGATAGAGGGGATCGAAAATTAAGAAAGAGAAAAGAGCATATAGTTCTACTGTAGCTCCAACATTTGTAACCCAAGTTTCATCAATGAAAATCGCCTCCTCGGACAAGGCATTCATCACTGTCCGAGCACATTTTTATTCAAATTTTTCTGTCATCATTGCCGTTTAATACTGTTATTCTTCACAATTAGCCTAGCTCTTTCACCCACTCTCTACAAATTTATTGTTTTGGGTTCAGTGGGCTCCAAATCCACACCTTCTTGGGCTTGGGCCGCAAAATCTGACCCTACAGTTTCTAAAACAAAAAATATAATAATTATTCATGTTGCATATGGAACTAGGCACAAAAGGAAAAAAAATGTTTAAACATATCCTAATTAATATCTTACTATATCAAAACTCAAAGTTTCCTATATATTTAACATAATAAAATTATTCAATACTCTAAGAACAATCTGATTAAAGGATCCCACCAAAAATTTAAAATGGCACCTTCTACATTATCTAAGATGATAAATAAATGTTCCCACTTAATAATCACTTCCAACCTCTCTCTAAAAAAAGAAAAAAAGAATAAAATAATCACTTCCAACAAAAAATAAGTATGTGTTTGATATGAAGGGAATGGGAAAATTTTCTTCTTCATTTGAAATATATTTATTCGATGTTTCAAATTAAATAATAAACATCAAAAAATAATTATATATATGCGTGTGTGTGCGCGCGCACGCTGGCAAGCTTCATGTGAAGATATTACAATAATTGTTACAAGTGAAATAAATAGATCGAGTCTACCAAATTTTGTTTGGGCGTTAACCCCTAAGAACATAATGTAATCATTGTAAATACTAAATGAATAAAGAAAGAAAGAAAGAATGAATGAATGAAAACGATGGCTTCCGTATCTTATTTATTTATTTATTTAGGGTTATTAACTCCCGCTTTCATCTTAACTTTCTTACCATTTCGGAAAGAATTTTCATTTCGAAAGGTGTAAGGGTGCACCTGAAATGACAAGAAAGAATTTATTATCAATAATGCTTAATAAGTTCCCTAACAAATCTTAGGTATCATGCACTAAGAAAATATATACACCTGTAGGCAGTGGCGGAGCTAGGAATTTAGGTCGGGGGGGGGGGAGGGGGCAAGATTAAAAGACAAAAAGACAAGATTGGAAGTAAAAATTAATCAATATTAATAACAAAATAAATACAAGTTATGATTAAGAATAATCAAATTAAGAGATCATTATAAATACAAATAGTTTAAACATATAATTTGAATTATAAATTTATGGTTAAGAATAGTCAAATCAAGAGATCCATCTAAATATAAACAGTTTAAACATATAATTTGATTCTTCAAAAAAAAAAAAAAAAAAAAATCAAAGCAAAAGTATTAAGAATATGCATACTTGTGAATATTTGAATGTATAACTTAAAAACCCAACTTAAATACTTTTAAAAACTTCATAGAAACTCTGAGATTCAAAGAAAGTGACTGGCATGAAATTTTTTTTTTTTTTCTTTTTGACGGGAGGTGTGCTTTGTTTGCATTATGTATACCTTTTTTTTTTTTAATCATTACCAAGTGAGACCCATAGTTTTATATTATAATTGTAAACTTGTAGCACGTTTTTGTCTAGTCCATCAATGTAGAGTTTTTTTTTAATCATTACCAAGTGAGACCCATTGATTTTATACATCGAATTGTACTAGGATTAAAAGTCTACTATTACGTTTACCAAAAGAAAAAAAGTCTACTGCTACTAAGAGCTGGAAAGGTAACGTGAATTGTTTTTGTGTTCAGAGATATATTTTTTTGTCTTTTCTGTACGGGGCAAATAAGATATTTCAGGTCATTATTAGTCAAAAAATTTGAAAGTTCAGGGGGCACGCCCCCCTCCCTCCGTCCCTGCGTGTAGGCCACGAGCATGTGCATTGGCAACAAGATCGGTAACTTCTTCAAATAATTTTTATATTATTTTTTAAGCCTGTATGGGACGGCCATAGCTAGTTACTTCTATAAATTGCATTTTCCACACACCAAAAACATACCCCGATCAAAAGTTCCGCACCCAGCAGCCATAATGTCAGGTTTCTGCTCGTTCTCATCATCCTCTCCCCTGCCCTCTGCAAATGGGTAATACTTAAACTGTATTTGAATCTAGTTTTTGTTGAGACTTTAAAAAAGTGTACAGAAATAAACAAGTTTAAAAACTAAAGTTTTAACTAAATAAGACTAATAATAATGTTTTCTTTTTCATTGATCACAAGTATAATTCTAACTTCTTTATACAATTTGATCATTTTGTTTCAGGGAAGAAGACTTGCTTACGGGCCTGAAGGTCGCGGAAGCGATAATCACCCTCCTCACCCTAATTGCTGGCAATACGCAACTGCATAAGAAATGCTAATGACGGCGGCGTGTAGGCTCTTCATCACAAGAGCTTTATCGTCTGGAGGCAGAAGTTCATGAAAATTGTTTAATTTCATGTTATTTTGCTGTGTGTTAGTCTCTTAAGATAAATAACCCCACATGAATTGTTGAAGTGTGTGGATGATTATATCTGTTTTGGTGTGATTGTTTCTGCTATTGGATAATTTGGATTACTTCCATAGCTTGTTCCTAGGCTGATGGTTTTTGTCATTTGGCCTTGCTGTAGGCACTATAGTGCTTGAGTTCTATGTTTCAGAGGAGTCCTCCGCTACTGTTGTGCCCTTTGGGACTGTGTAATCCGTTTGTTGTTATACTTTGTCAGCTCTATTTTGTATTTTTGTTGAATAGTAACGAACGTGGTGATTTTACTTTAGAACACTTGGTGAGGGCGTCGGCGTCTTTGATGGGAATGGCGCAACCCTGTTATAAACCATGGCCCCAACCAAATCCTTGCCCTAGGAAGTTGATCTCTCATTCTGGGCATGGTTTAGACGTGACATATGTACACTTTTTTCCCAATATAAATAAATGGATTTGTTACATATTGGTTCAGATGTAATATATGATATATATATATATATATATATATATCATAATCAAAATATGAAATAAAATATTACCCATTCAAAAGCAAAAGACGGATATTGTATTTCACATAGTTATTACCAACAGTACGTAGGAAACACGGCCTCTTAATTGCTCAATCCCAAATGGGTGTTCTATTGGTTTCTTACAGTGCATGAGTAATATTAGTCCGTCTTTTTATGTTATTTTGTTCTTCAGGTTATTTTGTTTGTCTTTTGAAGACTAGTCAAGATGCCTCTGCAATGTTTCTAGATGTTTTTGTTGTTTTTTGTTTTTTTTTGTAAGACCGTGTTTCTGGATGTTGAATTTGCTATTTTAATTAGAGCTTTTATACTTCTGGGTGATATTAAATTTTTGAGCCATTGAAATGTTTTGGTAGAAGTAAATTGATGTACTTCTTAGTCCTTTTTTTTCATTCCTTGATATGAAGTCGGTTCTTAGCCATTCAATGTCTACAGTTGTTGATTTCCCGCGCGGATGCATCGGAATTTGACGGCTACGATTTCAAGATGAGGGACGTGTGCACTGCCACGTCGGTGGTGGGGTCCTGAGAGATGGTATGGAATTTAATTATACTCCTAAAGATTCTTCTTCTTCTTCTTCTTCTTTTCTCTTTTAACGTCATACATTTGGATTGGCGTCATCGATATAGCCAGCTGGGGTCTTGATCTTGGTAATCCGTGTAAGGTGTGAGAATTATATCGTTTTGTCAAATGGATGTTTTCTTGGTTTCTTCTTATAGAGCATGAGTAATCTACTAATCTTAGATAGTCTTTTTATGTTATTTGGTTCTTCGGGTTCTTTTGTTTGTCTTTTGAAGGCTAGTCAAGATGCTTTTGCAATGTTTTTTTTTTTTTTTCGTAAGACAATGTTTCTGGATGTTGAATTTGCTATTCTAGAGCTTTTTTACTTCTGGATGATATTGAATTTTTGAGCCAGTGAAATGTTTTGGCAAAGCTAAATTGATGGTTGTTCTAGAAACACAGATATATCTTCTTATTGTGATAAAGAAAAAGTAATTTAAACCCTAGACTTATGTTTGGTTGCTGAGATATGGGAGACAAAGTTCTGAAAGTTTTGGATCATTTTAGCATGTGAATTAAACTGCTGAACTTTTAACATGCCATGTTACAATTTTTGGTTGAAGGTTATGAATGCTATTTTGGAATGATGTGACTTTTTTATTTGCACTTAAACTTTTAGCATTATGACACATCATTAATTTAAGTTGGACTAAAATTAGACCAATCAGAATTAATAGTACATAATCACGTGTGGTCGGAAATTAATTTATGCAAATGCACGTTATCATTAAAACTTATTTTTTAGATATCTTTTAATCAAGTTGTCCGATTGAGACCCATGAATAGCTGTTTTGATTGTTATAACCTCAAGATTTATTTCATAAAATGTATTTAGAGATCAAACAATCAAAATTA
This sequence comes from Quercus aquifolioides, assembly GCA_019022515.1. NCBI lineage: Eukaryota > Viridiplantae > Streptophyta > Magnoliopsida > Fagales > Fagaceae > Quercus > Quercus aquifolioides. The sequence continues at coordinate 3,607,978 of CM032328.1, forward strand.
TAGTTTTGCCCTTGTGACATGATATGGTGATGATATGCAATGCAATACAAGTGAAGTTAAATGGGAGGCGCAAAATGGGGTGCCTACAATATGAAATTGAATTCTTTCTCAAAATTGCTATTTGTAATATAATACACCAAATGTAACTCCACTAAAAAAAAAAAAAAAAAAATCTTATTAGCTGTTTCTCCTACTGGCTTCTAGCTTTTTTTGAGTGTTTGGTACCTCAAATGATTTCTTCATGACTTAGAATTGCAAGTCTTACTAAACCAAAGGTAATTAAGAATGATAAATTATAATGGATTATCTTTTATGATTGAATGATAAATGGTGTGTTAGAGCACTACTAGAAAAGTGTTTTAAGAGCTTTAAGATTTTTAGAAATTGTTAGATTTATTTTTAAATGCATGCATGTATATGCATGAGGTTACAAGTTAGTATCTATAAAACCAAAGACATTTGACTTTTGATTGACCTCATAATATTATGCCACATCATACTTAGAATTTCATCCAATTCAGATCTTGAAGAGTTGAAATTCATGCAATTCGGTTCTTTAATATCCAAATTCTTCAAATTTATAATTTATTTTCAAACTCCAAAATCCTTTTTTTTTTTTTTTGGGTATGAGGCTATGAGCAATTACTTACCAAGTGTCCCTTCCACCTTGAGATGGTAATAATATTATAAGAAAAGTTAATTAACGCTCTAATGGCATTGGTTTAGTAACAGTTTTAAAAACTTTTTACTTTTGAAGAAAAATAAAACTATTTTTTTGATAATTTTTTATATTTTCGATAAAAGTGGTAGTAAAAAATTTATAAAATTGTTAATTAACAAATGCCCAAAGGCATCCATTAACAGGATCCTAATATTATAAGAGCAAGACTTAGATACAGTACTTAGGTGTTGTTCCTTAGGTTTCCTTCTTAAAATTCTATCATGTGGATTTTTTTTCATGGGTTAGAAGTGTATTTTTTAGTTAAATAGTCACATGACTGAATCTGAAGAGAAGAACTTAAAAAACAGCACCTAAGGTACTGTACTTAAGTTAGTTTTTTTTTTTTTTTTTTTTCATATTATAATATGTAAAGCCAATTCTTACCTACTATCCCGATCGGAATAATTGTAGAAATAAGCGAACCCATAGAAGACGAAATCAAAGTTTCCATGATCGTGCGAGCTTATCCCACACGGTCACAGCTCCAATCAAATTCCTGAAATCAAAACAAATAAACAATGTTTCCCACCAGCGAGCTGATATATGACCCACCCCAGACAAAAGTGAGAACGAAGGCGAAGGATGATGGTGACTAGTAAAGATTTAACATTGACAAAACGCAATTAGCCTTTGTGAACACCTGATCTTTTCATAACAAGGTTGGAGCCTGGGGTCCAGGGAGGCAATCCAAACCCATTTAGCCTTTGTGAACACCCTGATTAGATCCTAACAAAAACGGAATCTGGGGGGTCCAGATTTGGGGGCATAAAGTTCTTTTAATCAGTGTTTCTATAAAAAATAAAAAATAAAAAGTTATGTATTTTATCTTTTTAGATTTCCTTTATGTTTTTTTCTTTTGTATTTTATAGTGGATTGTTACCTTCTTTACATATCGATTCATTAAAAAGGAAAACACAATATCTTAGGAAAAAGAAAAAAGAAGCAAGGGTTTTAATGAAAGGAAAAAAAAAAAAACAAAAAAAAACTATTATTGTTATCATACAAAAATGATTAAAAAATGAGAATAAGAGTTTAAAATTATTTCAATGCTTCATAGTATAATTTTAAAAATATTATTATTGAACAATTATATCAGCCAAAGTAACAAATGTAGTTGTACTTGGAATCTATTTATTAACTAAAAATAATTTTAAAAGAATTCATTTGAAAATCCATTAATAATATATATATATATATATATATATATATATATATAATATGCTACTCTTTGTGTTCTGTTAATTTTCCCTTATTTGTAGTATAATTTTTTTGATTGGCCTTTGATTGTTACCTCTGTAAGGTTGAATTTATTAAATCATGTGTTAGCTTTATTCCCCTTGCATGCTTCTCATGTGTGCCATTCTGGCGACTTGCCAGTCGCAAGTCAGTCGCAAGATCCAATCTGGCCAGACAGTTAGCTCGCGACTCAAACTCGCGACTCGTTCCAGTTGCGAGGTCGAGTCGCCAGAATGCCCTATTTGTTGAAAACTGACATTTCGCATTCCTCATACACCCTACTATAAATACCCTTATACCCACGAAATGTTGAGAGCTTCATCATTTAATTCTCCAAATTGACTCATCCACAATCTTCATCATTTAATTCTCCAAATTCCTCTACTCTCACCCTCTCCATTGACATATCCTTGAGAGGTACATTTAGCCAAATCCTTATCTCACCACACCCATATCAGTGAGGAGGTATTTTGGTGCTTGGGAAGCAGTTCAGAAGAGACTAATTCATTTTGGTTGATGCAATGGGCTATTGCGGAATCCGGTAAGTTAGAGAAGACAAGGTTCGATGTAACTCTGTTGGAGCAAGAAGCTTGGAGGGCTTAGGCGCACTGGGTAGATTAGGCTTGGAGGTTCTGTTGCTATTCATGTATCCCAACTTTATTTTCTAGTAGATTATTGACCGTTTGGAGGGTAATAGAAATGTTTTTTGCCAAGTACTTCAGTTTCCTCTTCGATAATATATCGCCGTGTTATCTTTGTGTTTGCAACCTTCTTCCCTTACTCTTTACCATTTAATTGCTGTTGTGTTTGTGATTAATTATGGATTAGAGTGTTTTACCAATTTGGTTATAGCTTATATTTCATATTCTGCACATATATTGTTTCATTATAAGTTTGTATTGGTAATTTTGTATTTGAGGGTCTAAACGTTCATTGGTGTTTTATACGCTATTTGAATTTTCAATCTCAAAGGTGGAAAAATGAAAGCTTTGATTGTCCTACACATTATTATCATTATGTGTTAAATATAGACATTCTTGAAAAACATGGACACTTGGTGTGATAATATGAATATTATCTGTATCGAGTAAATATTAAGAGTGTAAAACAATAATTTTCCTAATTAATTAATTTATTAGGAGTTACTCCCTCATGATTGATGATTAAACAATTAAAATGTTTATATATATATATTCATTATAATAAGTAGAGTAAGGAAATTATAAATACAAATTTTCTATATCACTTCTTTTGTTCCACTTTATATTTTATCAATAAAAACTTACTATCATTCTCAAAAAAAAAAAATAATAATTAGGCAAAAATGCAAAACTGACCTTCTAACTTTTACTCATTTTTATTTCAGTCCTCTAACTTTCAGTTTTGTCAATTCAATCCTCTAACTTTCAATTTTTGTCAATGTAGGATTCCGTTAAACTCCATAACTGGGCTGCCGTTAAATTTCAGTTTTTTTTTTTTTTTTTTAATTTCGGAATTAAAAAAAAAAATCTGTAAAAAAAAAAAAAAACATTTAAGGTAAGGGGAACGACGTCGACGTTCCCCTTAAATTTTTTTTTTTTTTTTTTTTTTACAGATTTTTTTTTTCTTTTAATTTTGAAATTAAAAAAAAAAAAAACTGAAAGTTAATGGCTGCCTTAACTGGAGTTTAACAGAATCCTGCATTGACAAAAATTGAAAGTTAGAGGACTGAATTGACAAAACTGAAAGTTAGATGACTGAAATGAAAAAGAGTGAAAGTTAGAGGGTCAGTTTTGCATTTTTGCCTAATAATTACTATGTATTTAATTGAATTTCCTTATAAAATAATTAAAATTTAAAATAGAAAAAAAAATTAAATACATAACAAGTTGTGATTGACCAAACATAAAGTAAAACACAAAAAGTGGCACAGAAGATTTTTATTCGGAATCTTCAAGACTATTGACTAAAATTCTCTAAGTCATTCCCCCTTTTGTTCCCAGGAAATATATATCAAAAAGATCAAGACCCAATTCACGTGTTGATAATGGTTGACCTAAAAGGCTAAGACAATGCTTTCAACAAAGTATATGTTCAACGTCTACGTGACTGTTTCAAGGCGTGCTTACTCAAAAGTTGCCGAGTATTGACGATGAATAGTTTGAGAAGGACCTCGTCTCACTTGTATTTCTTTCGTTATTTTATGTAGAGAATATTATTTAAACACCCTTTAAGATTTAGATCAATTTCAAATAAACCCCAAAGTTTGGTAATGTATCAAATATATTGATCATTTCGACCGTAGGATTCTAATGTTTAGTTTGGATGGAAGGAGGGAAAGGAAGTAGAGAATAGTAGAACCAAAGACTCGAACTACCATGACTCAAGGAGATAATCATGAGCCAGCCTAGTTCCTAGAAGCATTAGAGGTTTACGTGGCTATATGTGAAAACAGATTAGTTGTTGTGTTGTCTTGATATTAAGATGGCTTCAATGCTTTCCTCAAAAAAAGAAAAAAAAAAAAGAAAAAGAAAAGAAAAGAAAAGAGAGAGATGGCTTCAATGCTAGCTGTTCAATAGGTATTGTTGAGGTCGATCTGTTAATCTTTTGTACTATTAAGTTATGAGTAATGTTACGTACACAATATTTCACAACAAATTCTAGTGAAAAATTGTTATTGTTTTTAATTTGAGTTCATCATTAACATTATTTTTTAACCCATTAATTCAAAAAGAAGTTTTGCCTTTAAAAGAAAAACAAAATGATCGAAACTCATGGAACTTGTGGTCTTCGAGTCTTTCAAAAAATTAAAACTCAAAGTTTCCCGTAATACTTTTTAAGTTCAAGTCAAATTAAAGTAATTGGTTCCATAAATAAACTTAAAAAATAGGGAAAAAGAAAATTCTCCTTTTATCTTATATTACAAACACTGAATCCTCATTGCCTTTATCCCTTCATTAATCTTTACCCATCTTAAACCTCTTGACTCTTTCACATTTTTTTTTATGTTTGGTAACGACTTATAAACGAGTTGAAAAACTATTTCATGGTTTTCTTACTTATTTAGCTTAGCATGAGATAGAATTGTATTTTTAAAAAATTTAGTGGAAAACAACCTCTAAAATATATGCCATACTTTTAGTAAGGTTTTCTATTGACTATAAATAATTTTCTTTTGACCTATTTCTTTTGATACTACGAAACATAAGGAATCGCAAAAAGTTATCTTCACATAAGGTTTTCCATCAAAATAAAAAAAATGTTAGGTCTTATTCCCGTTCCCCCTCCCTTACCTTTTAATTTCAATAAAAATGAAATTATTACGAGGTTTTGGTGAGTGTAACATAATGTTGATTATTTCCAATAGTATAAAATTGAATGCATTATTTTCGTATCAAATTGTTTGGTTTTTGTATCTTCCCAAAATTAATTTTTTCTACCATCATCATACTCATAATTTTATCATTCTTTTTTTTAATGGTTTTCAAAGTTAATTTTTTTTCAAAGCTATTTTTTTAATAATTTGTGTTTGGAATTAGATGCCAGATAGTTTATAAACAACATAATTTCATTTATATAAAAGAATTTAAACTCTGGCTTTAAAGGGAAATTGTTACGAAATTTAGTGCGCCTTGATAAATTTTATGTATTAGTATTTTTTATTTATATTTTGTTAACACTTCACACTTCCCACTCTCACACGCACACACACACACACACACACATATATATATATATATATATATATATATTAATTTTAATTTTATGTATTAATTTTTCCTTAAATATTAAACGATGAAATTTTTTGTCCATACGCTACCCCCGAAAAAGATAAATCCTAGCTTTGTCCTTAGTCCAACACCTTTCACCCATTCAAGTATTTTCCTTTCTGTCACTCGAAGTTTCGAATCAAAATGTTGCCTTCCACTAGTGTGAATATAATGGAGGGAGGAGGAAAGAGAGTTAGTCGGAAGAGGTGTGGTCATGGACCTCAATCATGATCTAAGGATGATGAAGAACTTGTCAACATTGTGGGTGAGTTTATTGTCCATGATTTTGAAACCTGAACCATACAAACAGTCAGAAAATAAAAAAGTTTAAGATTTTTGAGGGAAGAGCAAGGTCCAACTAAGATCAAATCATTATGTGTCGTTTAATTTTTTTAATAAATGTAATTCATAAGTTATCTTTATATAATAAAAATTTTCCATATAGCTTACCAACAAAACATGTGTGGCCCAATGGTTACCAATCAGGACATGCGAATCAGACTAGACACAAAAGCGAGGAGAGAGAGAGAGAGAGAGAGAGAGAGAGAGAGAGAGAGAGAGAGAGAGAGAGAGTAATCAATTTGGTAAATTGTAATACGTCAGGGGTTTCAAAATTTAAATTGATTGTATAAGAAGCCAATTTGAAATTAATCCAAATCTCACAGGTCTTTTTACTTGTTTGTGTCTGGTTTTAACGTTATGTACATCTTCAATATTCTTATATTCATCTTTTCTCTTGAGGAAAACTGAGAAAAAGAATATATATATATATAATTCATCTGAGTTCATGACCTACAAAAGCTCACAAAACCATTTTCAAAAGCAGTACGTAATCTCTACTACATTCTCAAAGAAACATAACAAAGTAGTGGAATCCATAAATCCATCAACAAAAACGCGATATATATATATATATATATATAGCATTTAAAATCTGCATCTGTGGACACCTTAGTTTTGACAAGACTTCAATAATTATATCTTTGAATGTCATGGGATTTTCTAGAAATTATCTGACGATTGAGAATATTAAAGTATTTATAGAATCTTCGATTTCTTCTCCTAGTTCTTCTTTTATTATTATTATTATTATTATGGTCCCATCGAGGACTGTTTTGATTGGGGTGAGAATTATTATTATTATTATTTTATATATATATTTTTGCGGCTCTTGCATGTAAATATCCCACCAGCCTTTCATGCCTCTTCTGAAACCAACCACTAGCCACTAAACTACGGCATGGATTTCACATTAGACTTTCTAAATTTTGGTTAGTTAAGTCGCATATCTCTGTTAAGACCAAGAGTTGAGGTCTATGTTTGGGAGTAAACAGTTGACAGTACATAAAATTTAGAGTTAGGGCCTAGGGCGACCACAACTGCTCTAAAAACAGGTTACAGGAAATGATGTCCAATGCTAAAAAAGGTATGAGTATGTTTTTTTTTTATTATCATCAATTGGTTTTGGGGCAAAGTGGCATAACTCAAGGTTCGACAAACGGTGTCAGAACTAAGGTCATGTGTTCAAGTCGCGAGAGTTTCAACGTGAGCATTGAGCAAGTAGTTATTGGTTGGAACACAATTAGGTTTCTAGTGACTGTTCTAAAAATAGGCTTGTGGGGAATAATGTTGAATGCCATGAAAAACTTTAATGTGTCTATTATAATAATTTGGTTTTGTAGCGAGGTGGCACAGCTCACCTACATTTAGAAAGCCTAGCTATATTTTCTCAAAAAAAAAAGAAAAAAGAAAAAAAAGAAAGCCTAGCTATGGACGTACTTTTCCATTTTGGATCTACAAAACTCAATATCAGAGGCAATAATCTGATTAATAGTGGAGAAACAAAAATATTATGAATCTAGAAAAAGAAACTTTATAATTGGAATTTTCCAAGTTTGCAAAGACTTTTGATATTTGGGTAGTAATAGAAAACATAATTTAGGCTTCCTTTAAACTTTGTATTATATGGTTTCAAACTCTTAAGCACTTTGGATCACAAGATTTGATGACTGGTGATCATAGTTTTACAATAAAGCTTAACAAAGAAAAGAATGAATTTTATTTCCCTTCCTGATAGCCCTGAGCTTTCAGCCTCTCAACCTTTGAAAAAGAATCGTGCATAAGTTGCTCAATGTAGGGTTTAAGTGACAGTTGAATGTAGGGTTTAAGTGACAGTTGAACTAGGGTTAAAAACCAAAATATAGTTTCGGTCTTCCTCAATCTCGCACAAGCGATCTTCCAACGACGGTTAGGTGAGCCTTTTTTATTCTTTAGTGATTTGCTTGAGCAGGTTCTGTTTTCGATTGAGCAAACTTTAGTATCTCACTTAAGCGAGTCTTGGTCTTGCTCAAGTGAGCTTTTTCAGCTTGTAATTCTTAGTATAGAATTTAAATTTAATACGAGTAAAGTCATAAAATGATCATGACGGTGAATGTAATATTTTCTGACCATCGCGCACCCTTAGTGCGGTGCTCACTCTACAAGTATAAGTACTTGTGGGATGTGGGGGGCAAAAACCAGGGTTCAAGTCTCCCGTAAAAAACTTCACACACATATACACTTAGATTAGGTTAGAGTAGAAATTCTATCTTGTAAAAAAAAAAAAAAAAAAAAAAAAGTAACAATTTCTTTTTTCTTTAAGTTTTATGTTAGAAATCGCACCCTCACAAACCCCCAAAACCTGTGGAAAACTCAATAGACTGCACTCTTGCTATAGTTCCTCGGTGCAAAAAGATACCTGTTGAACACTTGGCGCTCTACACTCGTGTTATACAAGTTATCATAATAGGTCAAAAGACATGAACCACCGAGCTCTGTAAGTATAATCCAATCAACAAATTTAAGGATACAATATTTTTTTAATATTATTTTGCAAGTTTTAACATGAATTATTGTGATTTGTTCATAATAAAAATGGAAATGCTATATTCACAATATTTTCACAACACTTTCACAACAAATCTTAATTGGTAGGTTATTTTTGGTTGTTATGGGTGGATGAAAAAGTAATTAAGTTGTAGATTCAAATTTGAATCAATAATAACTTACCAACTATGATTTGTTGAAAAAATGTTGCGAAAATATTGTAGACGTAACACTTCTCTAATAAAAATTGTTGCAATAGTAGATTCAAGTAAAAATGATGTTAATCAAATCACAACAAAATATATCAATAATTATATATATATATATATATTAAAAGAAGTTGTGACAAATATTGTGTCAATAATAATACTCCCTAAAGATGAAATAATATGGGGTTTGAGTTTGATACCAAGGTTCATTTCTATAAATAGCATCCCAAAGCATTCCAAAGCTGATACATTCAGTCGCTTACACTTTAATTCTACTCCGTCACAATGGCAATTTCCCAATCGTCTCCTCATTTAAATACGTAACAATAGCTTTTTTTTTACTGACAACTTTTAATCTGTTACGGGTACATATTGATACAACGTTTTTTTTTTAAATCAGGTTAGAAAACATACTCTTCTACCTCAAAATCGCGGCCGGAATACTAATGCCCCTGATCACTTTCGGTTTTACACTCTTTTTTGCATTACGCAATTGTAAAAGGAAGTTCAGCAGTGGCGGTGAAAGGGTTGTTGCCGGCAGCGACGGTGTTACCAGCAGTCAGATTAATATCCAACTTCCAAATCTGAATATGCATGACAACACCTTTGTCTAGGCTTCTCATCATTTGGAGTTTCTACGTCTGGAGAAAACCACGTTCATGCATAACGTAAAAGTTCCCTTCCACATTTAAGAGTTACTTGCCCTATTATTGTTGGTTTGTTAAATAAGACTGCATGAACTGTCTATAAGTTTCTAAGGTGTGCAGCTTGTACTAGTGGACCTTGGTAGGAGCCTTGGCCACTATATATATAATCTCAATGTCTTCTTGTTTGGTCATTGGTATGGTAAGTAAGGGGACTGAGTCAGTTTCGTACTATTTGTACCAGTTTCTTAATATGTAACAAATTTCTCTCTTATTATGTCCTTTATACTTGATATATTGCCATTACCAAGAAGGATAAAAGTTCACCATGAATTACACGTACATCACAAGATTCACAATTTGGCAGCTTCGGTCTTAAAAAAAAAAAAAAAAAAAAACAACATGGCGACTTCACCAGCGAGGGACACGCTGATCTCGGCCAAAAGTTTGACCTATGTTTGATAGATGGAGAATGGAAGAAAAGGTAACCGCTGCCCAAAAACAAAAGGGATACACGGCTTGAAAGATTAATTCCTCTTCTTTCTTAATTTTAAGCATGTGAGAACAGAAGATTCTTTTTATAAATTAAAAAAAAATTCTAATTAAGCAAGTGAAAAAAAGAATTCGTTAATTAAGTGCTTGCTTAGATTGAAAGTAAGATATTTCAGTTCTTATACAATTATTTTAGCTTAAGTTCAACACTTCTGAAGTTTTATTTTCATTTTTTAAGTTACAACTGCATTTTTCCCTAGTTTTTTTTTTTTTTTTTTTTTTTTTTTTTTTTTATAAGTTAAATATATTAATGAAAATAAGCTATCACGGTCAAAAACTAAGAATAACATTCTCAAAAAAAAAAAAAAAAAAAAAAAAAAAAAAAAAAGGAGAGATCCCAGACCAGCTCAATATAGTTTAAAGTCTTAAATTAAAAATTTTAAGTGATGTCTTTTAGACTTAAATATGGAAAAAGTTTCCTCCAAATAAATTTGGTGCTATATTTTTTAATTTATTATGTGGTGATTTATAAACTATCTATATGTATTATTCAAACAAATTAATGACTTATTAAAAAATTTATGTGACTAATACAATACTTTTTTTTTTTAAGTGACTAAAATTATATGTAGATGATATCTTTAATTACCAAATTATGGATTGGAGCAAAATAGCTCTAAACATGCTTGGAACTAAAAATTTTTCCATAAATATCCACCAAATAACATTTATTTGACTTTTTATATTATAATTCTTGTATTTGAAAACCATTCTTATTTTTTGAGATACAAAATTATAAAATAATTGATAATATTTATGTTTTACTAATACATATTTATGATATCCTAGGTTTAAAACTTCTTACCAACATCTTGGGGTCGACCCCATGACATTTGTTCTTGTAATAACTTGGTATGTGTGGGATTGAGAAACTATATACACCTGTGGAAATATTCAAATAGTCAAAGAGATCTACATACCCTTGTTTGTCAAAAAAATAAAATAAAATAAAAGACACATCATTTTGAATTGATGATAAGTGTGGGGCCAGAATAAGTCAGCAACCCCGGCCCATTCCAAACCAGGCCCAGAAGCCCACGCCGAGGACGCCTCCAATGTCCGAGGTCCGAGGACGAAAGCTTAGAGCCCAGGGCCCAGGTAGCATTGCCGAGGATGGTTACATCCTCGGGAGACCAAGGTCAGAGAGTGGGCAAACAACACACCTTTAGGGGGAGCCTCCCTAAGCGTCCAAGGAGCAAATGGTAAGAACCAAGTACCGGACATTGAAGCATGGTGGAGGAACAAGTCCCAGGTGAACTGTCACCTTCACATTAAATGCCCTCAACTAACGCCCTGGCCGCATTAATGAGGATAGGACCTCTGAACAATGCCGCATGGGGCGCTGCAACCCACTGGAGGTATGAGAATGCGGCTGATGGGACAGGCTGTCAAGTAGAAACCGGGCTGATCGACAAGTGTAGGGCTAGGATCAATGGAGAGAGAAGTATATAATGTAAAAAGTCCCTCCTGTGAGGGGGGGGGGGGAGAGAGAGAACCAGGGGAGAGAAATACTGTAGCTGTGTATTTCCTCTCAACCATTGTAACCTTTGCTGAAAGGAATAATAGGAACTCCTAGCTTACAAGATCCCGTCCGAGGACCCTTGTTCTGCATTCCAATCCACGTTTAAGTTACTAGCATTCATGTATAACCATGCAAGGCCGTTGCATTCCTCACTAGGGCCTAGCTCTTGAGCCCATACTCTATAAATTCATTGCGGGGAAACTGGGCTTGGGTCCACTCCCTCAAACCTGGTCCCTACAATTGGCGCCGTCTGTGGGAAGAACTTGTGCGTTACTAAGGACAACAGTCAAGCATGGTAGGATCGGGCCCTCATTAAGCAACTCCGAATCGACTTGAACCGGCGAAGTCAAGGCATCAGGGTAACTATGGCGACCCCGGGGGCGGTCAGAACGACAACAGGAGATTTCGAGAAGGAAGCGTGCATACTCCAACGGCGAGTGAGAGCCAGGAGGATGGGCACGTTCCCCATAAGCGCGATGATGGCCAGGCCACGCGATCAGAAGAGGCCCATAGCCACGCTCCTCAGAGAGAGGATGGTAAGGTGGCCATGCAGCACGAGATAGATGATCTGAAGAGGAAACTGCGCCGTGCGCAGCGAAGACGGGCCGAACCCAGCCCTGACCTGCCCTCTGACGACGAGAGTGACGAGGAGTACAGGCAAAGGTCGAGGACGCCCCCCAGCGAGACTTTCTCCCACGAGGAGGAGCGCTACTAGAGGCATAGGCGTGCCAACCCAACCCCCAGGGGCTTGGGAGGTGACGCCATGAGCAGGGCGCTGGACCAGCTCTCCAGGTCGCCCTTCACGCGTCGTATAGAGGAGGCGGAGCATCCTCGGCAGTTCCAGCAGCCAACCTTCATTGCTTACAATGGCAAAACGGACCCCGTGGAGCATGTGAGCCAGTTCAACCAGAGGATGGCCGTCCACTCCAAGAATGAGGCGCTGATGTGCAAAGTCTTCCCATCTAGCTTGGGACCCGTGGCGATGAGGTGGTTCAACGGTCTAAGGACGAATTCCATAGACTCGTACAGACAGCTGACCCAGGCCTTTGGCTCCCGTTTTGTCACGAACAGCAGGCCTCTTCGGCCCATGAGTGCGCTGCTGTCCCTATCCATGCGCGAAGGGGAGACCCTCAAAGCCTACTCGGACAAGTACTGGGAGATCTACAATGAGCTGGACGGCGAGTATGACGCCGTCGCCATCAGTACATTCCAGAATGGGCTACCAATGGGGCACGGCCTGAGGGAGTCCCTGGCCGGGAAACCCGCCACCAATGTGCGGCGACTGATGGATCAGATTGACAAGTACAAGCGGGTGGAGGAAGATATGCTGCAAGGCAAGGGGAAGGATAAGGTCGTCCCTCAAGAGAGAAGAGACTTTAGGTCGGACCGATATAACAACGCCCGACCGAGGAGGGATTTCGGAGGAGAATCTGGAGCGACCAATGCTCAAACCGTTAACGCCGTGTTCCGAGAACCCGTGCATAGGGTGCTGGAAAGAATAAAGGACGAACCGTATTTCAGGTGGCCGAACAAGATGGCTGGGGAACCAGAGAGGCGCAATCAGAACCGTTATTGCCAATACCACCAGGACCACGGGCATACCACGGAGGACTGCAGGAACCTCCGGAACTACCTGGACCAGCTGGTCCGGGAAGGAAAGCTGAAGCACCTGCTGCTCAACCCCGACAATCGTCAGGGCCAAGCGTACCAAGAGCCTAGGAGGGACGCCGCCATGGGGCAGCCCGCCGGGACGATCAATATAATCCTGGCCGTGCCAGGAAGGACAGGCACACCCCCTTTGCGAGTGTTGTCTGTGGCCCAACCGCCCGCCGAGGACCCTCGGACGGGGCCAAAGAGGTCAAGGAGGAATCCTCCCCCAGCCCTGAATTTCTCGGAGGAGGACAAGATTGGGACCATCCAACCACACGAGGACACCCTAATCGTCACCCTCAGAATAGGGGGCTATGATGTGAAAAGAGTGATGGTGGACGGTGGGAGCGCAGCCGAGGTCATGTGTCCAGACCTCTACAAGGGGCTGGGGCTAAAATAGGAAGACCTCACACCCTATAGCTCCCCCCTAATGAGCTTCGACAGAAAGCTCGTCATCCCAAAGGGCATGATTAGACTGCCCGTACAGACAGGCCCAGTGGTGGTGGAGGCGAACTTCATAGTAGTGGACACCTACTCCCCCTACACGGCCATAGTAGGAAGGCCCTGGCTACACGCCCTGGATGGCGTAGCCTCCACCTTGCACCAGAAGGTGAAATTCCCATCAGGGGACCAGGTCCTGGAGATCCGAGGTTGCCAATCCACGGCTAGGCAGTGCACGGTGGCTGCAATATCCTATCGGATTGATGCACAGTCCTCGGCCTCAGCCGAGGGTAATTCATAGCAATCAAAGACCTAGGTGGCGCCTCCGGATGCGCCTGCCGATGAGGCAGAATGCGAAAACCTGGAGAAGGTGGTAATTGGAGATGATCCGGAGAAGTTCTTCCAGGTCGGGACCCAGCTGCCTCCCCAGGAAAGGGGGGAGTTACTTGAGTTCCTCAACAGGAACCTCGACGTGTTCGCATGGGACCCCTGCGATGCCCCTGGGATTGATCCATCTTTCATCTGTCACCACCTTAACGTCAACCCATCCGTGATCCCTAAGCAGCAGCCACCTCGGCGCCCATCAAAGGAGCACGCTGATGCGATCAGGGAAGAGGTCGATAAGCTTAAGCACGCGGGGGCTATCAAGGAGATCTTTTTCCCCAAATGGTTGGCCAACACTGTGGTGGTCAAGAAGAAAAGTGGGAAGTGGAGGGTTTGTGTAGACTTCACAGACCTGAACAAAGCATGCCCAAAGGACCCTTTCCCAATGCCACGAATAGACCAACTAGTTGATGCGACGGCGGGCCATCCTAGGATGAGCTTCCTGGATGCCTTTCAGGGTTATCACCAAATCCCATTAGCCTTGGAGGACCAAGAGAAGACAGCCTTTGTAACACCCATTGGGAACTACCACTACAAGGTCATGCCGTTTGGCCTGAAAAACGCCGGATCCACCTACCAGAGGATGATGACGAGGATGTTTGAGCCGATGTTGGGCAAGAGCATCGAGGTCTATGTGGACGATATGGTGGTGAAGAGCAAGCTGGTGTCCGAGCACTTGAAGGACCTCGGCCGCACTTTTGACGTCCTGAGAGAGCACAAGCTCCGCCTTAATGCCTCAAAGTGCTCGTTCGGCGTAAGCTCTGGCAAGTTCTTGGGGTACATGATCACCCACCGTGGGATCGAAGTCAACCCTGACCAGATCAAGGCCATTCACAATTTGAAGCCTCCGCAGAACCCCAAGGAGATCCAAAAGCTTACTGGGATGATCGCGGCGCTGAACCGATTCATCTCCAGGTCGGCCGACAGATGCAGGCCCTTCTATCTCCTGCTCAACAAATGGAAGGGATTTGAGTGGTCTGAGGACTGTGCCGCAGCTTTCCAGCAACTCAAGGAGTATCTATCCCGGCTGCCTATCATGTCCAATCCTGAGCTCGACGAGGTCCTATACGCCTACCTGGCGGTGGCACCCTACGCAGTGAGCTTAGTACTGATACAGGAAGACAATGGCGTCCAAAAGCCAGTTTATTACGTCAGCAAGTCGCTGCACGAAGCAGAGATCAAGCTGTACTCCGGGCCGCTGATTACACAGGTAGAGTCGCGAAGTGGAACACAATTCTGGGGGCTTTTGACGTCAAGTACATGCCCCGGACTTCCATAAAAGGGCAGGTCCTGGCAGATTTGACGGCCGAGTTCGCCGAGCTAGTCGCAGAGGTGACAGCCGAGGATAAGAGCTCGGATGAGAAATTAGTTGGGGCAATCTCCACTCCGGCGTCGCCGTACTGGAAAGTATATGTTGATGGCGCGGCGAACCAGAGGGGGTCTGGAGTGGGGCTAGTAATAGTATCCCCAGAGGATCACGTCATCGAGAAGTCCCTGAGGCTCGGATTCTCGGCCACAAACAACGAGGCCGAGTATGAGGCGTTGCTGCAAGGGATGATCATGGTGCAAAGGTTGGGAGGAAAGTCGATAGAGATGTTCTCAGACTCCAGGTTGGTGGTAGGGCAAGTAAAGGGGGAGATGGAGGCCAGAGATTCAAGAATGCAAGATTATCTGAGCCAAGTCAAGCGCTTGCAGCTGGAGTTTGGCCTCTTCAGCCTGTCCCACATTCCTAGGAGTGGGAACAGTCACGCTGATTCACTAGCCACGCTCGCCACCTCCTCGGCAGAGGCTCTGCCTCGGATCATACTTGTGGAGCACTTGGAAAGGGCAAGTGAAGAGCCAAAGGGGGTGGTCCCCGTCCATCAGGTTGTGACAGGTCCCAGCTGGATGGACCCCATAGTGAGATTCCTCAAAGATGACGTCCTGCCTGAGGAAAGATCAGAGGCAGAAAAGATAAGAAGGAAAGCTCCTCGGTTCTGGTTGTCCGAGGATCACAAGCTGTACAGGCGGTCCTACGCCGGGCCATACCTTCTATGTGTCCACCCCGAAGCGGCCGAATCCCTGCTCGAAAAGCTGCACGAAGGAATTTGTGGAAGCCACACGGGGGGGAGATCCCTAGCTCACCGAGCCGTCACCCAGGGATACTGGTGGCCGGGAATGCAGCAAGAGGCCCAGGAGTATGTCCAGAAGTGTGACCAATGCCAAAGGTTCGCCCTAAACATCCATAAGCCAGAAGGGGTCCTCAACCCTTTGTCCAGTCCATGGCCATTCGCCCAATGGGGCTTAGACATCGTGGGACCCTTCCCGAAAGCGCCAGGGAACAAGAGGTATCTGCTGGTGGCCACGGACTACTTCACGAAGTGGGTCGAGGCTGAACCACTAGCCAACATCAGGGATGTAGACGTGAAGAAATTCCTCTGGAGGAACATAGTTACGCGATTTGGGGTCCCTCACACCCTCGTCTCGGATAATGGGCTCCAATTCGACAGCAAGGCCTTCAGGAGATACTGCTGTGAACTTGGGATCACTAACAGATATTCGACGCCCGCCTACCCTCAGGGAAATGGACAGGCAAAGGCCGTCAACAAGGTTATCGTCAACGGGCTTAAGAAGAGGCTCGACGACGCCAAGGGAAGATGGGTTGAGGAGCTGCCTCACGTCTTATGGACATACCGGACTACTCCTCGGCGGTCAACAGGGGAAACACCTTTTGCCATGACTTATGGTGCCGAGGCGGTGATCCCCTTGGAGATGAATTTCCGGACGCTGCGAACGAGCTCTTTCACTCCCAGCAGCAACAATGAACTACTGGGGGAGAGCCTGAACTTTGTGGACGAGCGAAGGGAACGAGCAATGATCCAGTTGGCCTATTACCAGCAAAAGCTCAAGCGAGGGTATGACACCAACGTGAAGCTCAGGCCGCTAGCACCAGGGGACTTGGTGCTGAGAAAAATCGTCGGGGCCGCCAAGAACCCCTCCTGGGGAAAGCTGGGACCCAACTGGGAGGGCCCCTACCGAATTACCTCTGTAGCAGGAATATGTGCATACTATTTAGAAGATCTAGACGAAAAACCTGTACCTCGCCCCTGGAATGTAAATAACCTGAAAAGGTATTATTATTAATGAAGCAGTCTTTTTTGAATTCCGATTCTTAACCTGTTTCGACTTGGGACCACACGTCCGGACGGCAACACTAAGTGTTAGACAGAACCAAGGCACTGCATGGTCCTCGGACTCAGACCTATGGGGAAACTAACTACTTCAAAATACTAAGTGTTAGACAGAACCAAGGCACTGCATGGTCCTCGGACTCAGGCCTATGAGGAAACTAACTACTTCAAAATACTAAGTGTTAGACAGAACCAAGGCACTGCGTGGTCCTCGGACTCAGGCCTATGGGGAAACTAATTACTTCGCAACACTAAGTGTTAGACAGAACCAAGGCACTGCATGGTCCTCGGACTCAGGCCTATGGGGAAACTAACTACTTCAAAATACTAAGTGTTAGACAGAACCAAGGCACTGCATGGTCCTCGGACTCAGGCCTATGGGGAAACTAATTACTTCAAGCCTATGGGGAAACTAACTACTTCAAAATACTAAGTGTTAGACAGAACCAAGGCACTGCATGGTCCTCGGACTCAGGCCTATGGGGAAACTAACTACTTCAAAATACTAAGTGTTAGACAGAACCAAGGCACTGCATGGTCCTCGGACTCCGGCCTAAGGGGAAACTAACTACTTCAAAATACTAAGTGTTAGACAGAACCAAGGCACTGCATGGTCCTCGGACTCAGGCCTACGGGGAAACTAACTACTTCAACATACTAAGTGTTAGACAGAACCAAGGCACTGCATGGTCCTCGGACTCAGGCCTATGGGGAAACTAACTACTTCAAGATACTAAGTGTTAGACAGAACCAAGGCACTGCATGGTCCTCGGACTCAGGCCTACGGGGAAACTAACTACTTCAAAATACTAAGTGTTAGACAGAACCAAGGCACTGCATGGTCCTCGGACTCAGGCCTATGGGGAAACTAACTACTTCAAAATACTAAGTGTTAGACAGAACCAAGGCACTGCATGGTCCTCGGACTCAGGCCTATGGGGAAACTAACTACTTCAAAACACTAATAATTGATGCAGCGATTGGCCGAGGTGCAATTGAAGATAAAATCATGCAAGTAAAGAAAAAGCAGATAATGTTCAAGTAGACAAACAACCACAACAAACAAAAGAGGAAATAAAGTTCTCATTTCATTAAATCCAAGGGAATTACACCAACAGAGTTACATTACAAGTAAAGCAAGAAGGAAGAAAAAGATGCAAAAATGAAGTGCAGCAGGCAGAAGCGCCAAGGAGCCTAGTTGCCCGCTTCGGTGGGTGGCTGGCCCGCAACTGCCTCAGGGTCCTCCGAGCCCTGACTAAGGGGGATGGCTTGCAGAGGCACGGCAGGAATAGCTGCCCCCTCGACAGGAGAAACCTGGGCGTCGAGGGAGGGCTTTGCAGCATACTGAGGTGCATCCTCATTGGAGCCATCACTCAATTCGACCACTGTGGGAGGACTACTCCTTTGGACTGGCTCACCAGTGGCCCCAGCGTCCAGGGCCTCCTCACCCGGAGTGGCAGCAGTTTCCACAGCAGCCTCCTCGGCCTCAGAGCCCTCTGGGGCAGCCTCGCGGATAACGGGGGGGTAGTACACGCTTTCCTCCTTCCATAAGTCAGAAGAGGCCTCCACCCCAGCTTGTCTGAGGGCCTCACTCCAAGTTTCGGAGCAGTAGCGCCTACATACCCCAGGGACTTGGGATTTGTAGGCAGCTGCTGTCTCAGTCGCCCCGGCAGCATAGACCGCCTCCTCAGCTTCCTGCTTGGTGGCCCAGGCCTCCTCCCTGCCTTGCTCTGCCTCGAGCTTGGCCCTCACAGCTTCATCCCTAGCCCACTCAGCCACTTTCCTGGCGCCCTCGGCAGCAGCTTCTTTCTTGGTCAGATCAGCAATCAGCTCCTTTGCGATCTTCAGCTGCTCCTCCACCTCACCCAGACGCCTCGTCTGTGTCTCGGCCTGCTTCTGGGCACCCTCAAGGCCTGACAGTGCGCTGTTCTTAGCCTGGGTCATAGCCTTCAGCTCCTTCCTGGCCTTGGTAAGATCCTCCTCGGACGTCTTGAGGGCCCGAGTAACCTCCAAGCGCTTATTGCGCTCTAAGTCCATGGCCTTTCCATGGCTATTGGCCGCCTCCTCCAGCCTGAAAGTGGCCTGCACAGCCTGCTAAACGAAACAAATACGTGGTGATTAGCCGAGCTCAAAAAGAAAAGAAGGCAGAAAACACAATTGTTAAGGGCCTTACCATCCCCAAGTAACGCTTGAGGCTGAGGAAGACGTCCCTACTCCTCATAGTCCCCAACTCCGCCATGTCCGCAGGAAGGAGCAGACATCTCTCTACAGCGTCGGCCACAAATGCGCCTTCGCCTTCCTTAAAGTCCCTGAGGGAGGAGTCATCCCTCAGAGGAGCCCCACGGAGCATTGGGGCGGGGAGCCATGCCTGGACCTCGGGCGCAGGTGCGACCTGTTTTTCCTGCGTTGAGGAGCCTATCCTCAGTTGCTTCGATGGCCGACGATTGCCATCCCCCTCCCGCGGGGACCCAGATTTGTCCTCGGCAATCCTCTTGCCCTTATCCTTCTTCGGCTTAGGATCGGCATGCTCGTGCCTGGACGGCGAACTCGACTGAGGCGGAGCAGGAGGAAGCCTAGATTGGGCCGAGGCCGACCTGGTCTGAGTTGGGCGAGTCTTTGGAGGAGGAGGGGGAACCTTCGGCTTGGACTTCCCCGGCTGCCCTTCTAGTAGGTCGGCCAGACTGGGTTGGTTCTTCTTCTTGTAGCCCATCTCAGGCCGAGAAGATGTCGCTGACGCTAGGAAGTCTGCCTTGGTTAGACAAGGATCACCCAAGTCCCCAGAGGGGTCCTCGGACTGATGCAGTCGCTCGAAAACGCTGAAATCGTCCTCGGCAAAACCACAATCTGCCGCGTCCTCTTCCCTCTCTAGGTCCTCTTCCGCGGCCTCTGGGAATGTATGGGAAGACGAAGGGACTGCTACTGTGACACCTTCTGAAGTGGAGGGATCCTCGGGAAACTCAAAACCGTCCTCGGTCACTTTTATTTTCTGCAGCCGAGGATCCTTGGCTCTGATCACGTACTTTGGGGCCGTAAACAACTTCTGGAGCGGAGTGTACCCCAAAATCTTGTGTGCAGCTCTGACTTGGTGGTCTGCTTCGTTCTCAAATTCCGCAGACCTGAGCACCTTCTGCAAGTCTTCCCTATTGATCAAGCTGAAATGGCGCGCATAGGAGTGCGGATCTGCAAAGAGAAAACACATCCGCGGTTAGAAACCAAACAGTACAAGGAGAAATAACGCAGAGAAAAAAGTTAGAATCTATAAATCCCCTCCTATTCCCACTGTCCCACCTGGTGCTCCCTCCGTCGTCGGACAATGAAGGCCATCGTGCCACGCTCCAGACACGATGAGGAAATCCTCATTCATCCCCTTGTTGGACTCGGGGAGGCACTGGATAAGCCGGACCCTGTCGTCCCTCGTCCTCATGTAGTAGGACTTGTTCTTCAAATGTTGAAGATTGTAACAGTAGTTGACATCGTGATAGGTCAGCCTCAGACCCATCTTTTCATTAAGGGCGTCCACACTGCCCAGAATTCTGAACATGTTGGAGGCGCATTGGGTGGGGGTCAACCGAAAGTAGGTGAGGTAACCCTTCGTCACCGGCCCCATGGGGATCCTCATCCCCCCTTCAAGGAAAGCGATGACAGGAATCACCACTTCGCCCTCTCGCTTCTGGAGATACCACTCCCCCTCCTCACAATACCTTAAGCCCACGTTGGCCGGTATCTTGTAATCGGCGATGAATTTCTCCATCGCCTCCTCAGTGCCAACAAACTTCTTAAGTCTACCCATCCCAAATGACGCCTAAGCGAACTAAAAGATGAACGAATGAAAGAGAAGGACGAGTAGAGAGGGAGAAAGCTCAGAGAGAGACAGAGAGACTTACAGAAATGAGGAGGAGCTCCTCGGACTGGCTTTTTGTGCTGGAGATGGAGGTGGAAGTTTGGCTGGACTCAGAATAGAGGCGCAAGAGCTCTTGATTGCAAATGAAAAGTGAGGAAACGGTTCTAATGGGCACTTATACCCTAGAAAGAAGAGCTGCGCAAGTTTTCCCGCCCATAAGTGCCAGACGCATCTCCACCGTTAGATTGTCATCTGCCCGTTGAACGTGGGGAGCATAAAGCCGCCCGAATTTAATGCAAGACACGTTACGCGCATCGAAGCGCCAGTAACGCACCTTGGGCAGTTGAAAAGGTTCCAACGCTGACGAGGGACAAGACTCGATTGGACGCGAAGCAGGTCCGGGGATATCAAAATCCTCCTCTCCGCCCGAGGATGCGGACAACAAGATTTTGAGGGGCTATTGTGGGGCCAGAATAAGTCAGCAACCCCGGCCCATTCCGAGCCAGGCCCAGAAGCCCACGCCGAGGACGCCTCTAATGTCCGAGGTCCGAGGACAAAAGCTTAGAGCCCAGGGCCCAGGTAGCATTGCCGAGGATGGTTACATCCTCGGGAGACCGAGGTCAGAGAGTGGGCAAACAACACACCTTTAGGGGGAGCCTCCCTAAGCGTCCAAGGAGCGAATAGCAAGAACCAAGCACCGGACATCGAAGCATGGTGGTGGAACAAGTCTCAGGTGAACTGTCACCTCCACATTAAATGCCCTCAACTAACGTCCTGGCCGCATTAATGAGGATAGGGCTTCTGAGCAGTGCCGCATGGGGCGCTGCTACCCACTGAAGATATGGGAGTGCGGCTGATGGGACAGGCTCTCAAGTGAAAACCGGGCTGATCAATAAGTGTAGGGCTAGGATCAATTGAGAGGAGTATATAATGTAAAAAGTCCCTCATGTGATGGGGGACGGAAAAAATACTAGGGAAGGGAAGTACTGTAGTTGGGGACTTTCCTCTGAGCCATTGTAACCTTTGCTGAAAAAAGGAATAAGAACTCCAAGTTCACAAGGATCCCGTCCGAGGACCCTCGTTCTGCATTCCAATCCACGTTTAAGTTACTAGCACTCGCGTACAACCATGCAAGGCCGTTGCATTCCTCACTAGGGCCTAGCTCTTGAGCCCATACTCTATAAATTCATTGCGGGGAAACTGGGCTTGGGTCCACTCCCTCAAACCTGGTCCCTACAATAAGTAATCCACTTAATCTTCTTGTAGCATAATTGATCTAAAGTAAAATTTTATCAATTTTAATTTTGAAAAACTCCTTTTTCTATAAACAACTGTAACAAGTGTTGTTAGTAAAATTCTATACGTGATAAATGCATTTTAAAATAAAGATCTAGTCTTTTTATATAGTCATGAATTTTTATGTCACACATTTGAACATTATCGTTAGGAGTGGTAGGGTAGTTTTATTATGTGTATGAGTTAAGAGCAAAGCTTTGTCTTGTGAGAGAGATAAAGACTAGCTTTGCCTAGTGAGTTTTCTGTTGAGAGTTTGAGTGGTTGTAGTTGCTATAATTAATAGTGACTTTTGTTGGTATTGATCGTGGAGATATGCTTGAAGTTAGCCTAACCACGTTAATTATTTTGTCTTGTGGTGCTTGCTATTTATTGTTTTGTGTGTATTTTTTGCAACAATTATTAAGATAATTTTTCATTACTATCATTATTTTCTAACTCTTTCTTATTAGGGTTTTTTTTTTTTATTCTTCTATGAGATTTTCATCTAAATTTTTAATTATATATATTTCTAGTGATAAATTTATCAAGAAATTATCTCTCTCTCAAGTTTTTCATATCCAAATTGATTTTTTTTAGTAAACATATGTATAATTATAAATTATTTACAAATAAAATAAAACTATCTATAACATAAAATTATATTATGACAAGAATACAATAATTGTTAAAGTGTAAAACAGTAGAATCCTAATTTATTAAAAGTATTATTGCAACTCTACTTGGTAGAAGAATAACTCATTATCATCAATTTGCACTTGCAAAGATGGACTAATCACATGACTCAATGAATTAATACTAACTAAACGGAAATTAATTTCATATAGAAAAATAAAATATCATGATTTATTAAAACAATAGCAGAAAAATAAATTAAAATTTAATATATTCAAAGAATGTTAACCTTTATCATGAGTAAGGCCATGCATGGTTAAGGAAAATTGAAATTTAATTTTTATTTTTGATTTCAATGTTGTGTGAGAGAGAGAGAGAGAGAGAGAGAGAGAGAAGAGAGATTTGGTGTGTGACTATTTGAGGTGTCTAATATTGACAATATATTATGTGGATGATTGGTTTACAAAAATTAAAATTTATATATATATATATATATATACATATATATATTTGAAACTATTTATTGGTTTCAACTAGGTTTGATTTTTTATTAGTTCAATATTTTGAAAACCTTCATATACAACTCACGTTTTTTCCCTTATGAAACTAATTATTATTTTAAAATTAATGGTCTTTTGTAGCAGGCCCTAAGACGATCCATTCTATCTATTTCCAACTTCTTGTACTTTAAAATCATCTAGAAGACTTCTAAGGTAAAAAAGCGAGTCCCTTCTACAGTTTTAAGGTCAATTATCTTTTGTATGAGATTGGGGAACAAGCTTCATACTTTTCTCTCCCAAAAAAACAAAGCTTCATGCTGTAAAATATGGTCGCCCCTTGCCCATATTAAGTCTCAAACCATCTCGATGATTTGGTCGCTGCCGTCCACTTCCCCCTTGAATTACTTAAAATTTTCTAAGTATATATGCATATGACCCCCTCCGTTAAAAACATAAAATCAGGATCTGCTCTAGGCCTAAATCTAGGGTCTCACTTGTTCCAAAAATTTATAAAGGGTCTCAAGATATTCCATTACAAAAATAAAAAGACCCCAAAAATAATACTAAAGGTCACAAAATTGTTGAATGATAATTGATTTTTTGAAAATATAAATGAAACCATATTTAAACTCGGTTATGTATTATGTAGCAAATTTTATAAATTAGGTCCAATCATGCCAATGGTTTGATTAGTTTCTAAAAGATTAAATAAATTAACATAGGCATATGCTGTCACTAATTGTAAAGCATTCAAGCACAATATAAAGAGACATGTTATACGGTGATGAAGTGAACAACTCATGGAAAACGTTTTCAAGAGAATAACCGTTATATGGGAAACCTTCTCCAACTAATCAATCCATTATAATTAAGAGAAATTTACAATCTAGCTTAAAACCTTTACATAGACTCTACAAAGTAGATGAATTTATTGTAGAAACCTTTTATGAACCTCTAAACCTTTCAACTATTTGGATGCCTATCGGATGACGCACAAGCGCTTCACGATTGAAACCTCCAGCCAACTATCAGAACCTCTTGAAAATTCCATTCCTCATCATTGATATTGGGATTTTGTGTTTTCAGAATTCACCAGTCGATTACATTGATACCATGACCATCTCAATCTATAAATTTAAACTCTTGGGTTGTGAAGAATAGGCTTGGATGATTTCTCTCTAGGGCCATGGCAATAGCCCCTCTAGCCTCATAAAAGTTTCTTATAATAGTGTCTTTTATTTTTGACATTAGTAGGTTGGGCACAAAATTCTAAGCAAACAGCTTATTTCAACAATTATTACACGTCAGCCAATTCTCGATTGTCCGAGGGATGGTCGAGTTTCGATAGATTGTAGAGCAGATGTACTCTAATTGAACTTGAATTCTTGAATTGAATCTTGAACAAAATATCTTGAGCATGATTTATCTTGAATGAAAAAAATTCAAGGAAATCAATCTCATACTGGATGCTGTACCAGTTTGACTAGTGGAACGATATATTTTGGTACCGGTCAATACCGGTGTACCGTTTTAGGTTTATCGCTATTTTTTTTATATTTTTAAATATATATATATATATTATAATAATTAAATAAAAGTTTACCATAGAACATTACCTCAATTCAAAACAAATTATTCATGGTTTTAGACTTTAAACTTTAGCATATTAAGAAAACAAATAATACTAATAAGTTAATGCAAATAAGTTACCATTCTACTCTTATAAAAATTCAAAAATTACAAAACTGAAAAGAAAAAAAAAGGAAAAAAAAAAAAAAGCTTATTTCTGTACTAGTTGATACGTCTGGTATTGGCCAAAACGTCTGAAATCGGCCTGTATTTAAACCAGTATAGTACATACCAACGGTATTAGCGGGTACGGTATGGCATCGACCATCTTGAAAATATTACAAAGAAATTTGACCATTACAATGTCACAATATTTGTTAACACCAAACCTAATAATTTTCCCTTCGAAAATTTCGTGACAAACCCTGTATTATAAATAAGAACCAAGTATAAACCCAAATATAGACTTGTCAAATACAAATAGACCCTAGAAATCCCAAAAAACTAGAAATAATGGATGATGAGACTAACCAAAGGTACATCCAAACACTCCTTAAAAATAGACACTCCATGGGTATCACATCCAATATCTCGCTCGCTCTCGCCCTATACATCATGTACATCGTCCCCCCTACAACTACACAAAACTGTCAACCCCTTTTTGTCACGAATGGATAAAGGGCTCTAGTAAAATGACTCTCCAATTCCAATCTTGTCAGGCGATATCAAATACTAGCAACATCAGTGACCAAAGGGAGATGTGTAGACAAGAACTTCTGAAGACGGCCCATAACGTCAGAGAATGTGGGAGTAGGAGCATCGGGCTGAGTAGCTACAACATCAGCATGTACAACCTCTTCTGTAGCTTTTATATCATCATGGTCATCAAATTTAGGCTTGATCAACTGAGACGCTTTGTGTAATTGTCTGGGCTGTAGGGTATGTATTTGGGCTAAGTTCTATCCGAGTTCTTGGGTTGTTATAGGTTCTGGTGGGTTGTGCTTTACACTGGGTTTCAGACAAAGAAATATGTGGGTTGGGCTGGTTTAACTCATTTGGACTTACAGAAGCCGAAGTTTGAGTTCCCCACTTGTCCCTGAACTGATTAGAGACTCTCCACAAAGGGAAGCAACGCAACGCTAGTCCTATAGTACCACAATAACCAAACAGTATCACTGACTAAGAAAAAAAAAAAAGCCGAAAACCATCCTACTTTAATCAATAAGCCTAGCACCTAACAAAAAGAAAAAGTCACCAACTCTCACTTCTTGAAAGCCACTATAATACATGATTTCACCGCACCACACTATTCGTGCCACTCTTTTATATTTTCCTCCCAATCCCAAAATTTTTTCCTTTCTAACCAGCCCCAAAAACTCAATCAAATAGTAGGTTTCAGTTATTTAATTGGTAAATTTTTTGATGATTGAAAAAGAGATTTGAAGTTTAATTCTCCGACTATACTAAAAATTAATTGGTGTCTTAGCCTGATGATAGTAATTATCAAAAGTGTACGTCATAGGTTGAAATCATCTCAAAAAAAAAAAAAAAAAACCAACTCAATCAATAGGCACATATTAATATTTACACAATATAATATAATAATAATAAGTAATGTTAAGGACACAACAAAATGTCATAATAATTTCACAACTTTCCTAATTAACATACCAAAAATAATTAATGTCCTTGTACCTTACTAAACCCAAAAGCCTCCACTATCTTTTTAAATAATTATTTTCCGATTCTCTTACTTTTTCACTGTTGAGAATTATAGAGAAAGAAAAGTTTGAATTCTATAGATTTGTTAAAAGCATTCACGTGGTGAGATTATACAACTTTACAGGTTTATTCTCTTATTAATAAGACTTTTAGATTGATTTATTTTAAAGAATCAAATTAGATTTTTAATTTTTATGTATTTAGATCAACCTCATACTTTAATAAATTTGATTGTTAGTAACTATAAATTGCAGAATTGGTTATTTTTGTTTCTTTATTTTAATGATATGAAAAATATATTAATTTATACTTAATTGAGATTATGAAAAATATTGAATATAAAAATGAGTTCGGATTGAAATCATGTAGTAGTTTCAAAATAAGAAAAAACTTCAAGAGTTGTTGAATAAATTAAACTACGTATACGAAGCAATAAATTATAGTTTAGATTTTGTTTGACAATTATAGTTGTTTACAGGGATGAAGCCAGGAGTTCAAGTTAGGGGGGGGGGGGGCGAAATATAGAAAAAAAATCATTATAAAACTCCTAATAACATCAATTTAGTATTGACAATGTAATCATCTATGAAAAAGGGACTCAATAGTTATTTAAATCTTAGAAATCATTTATAATTGAATTCATACATAAAATTGTTCCATAACATAAAATTGTTCGTAAAAAATGACACTATGCATAGCACAACACTGCAATCAACCAACTTTATTAAATATCAATAACTAGCTATTAAAATTTCAAACCATCTCAACTTTAAAAAAAAAATACGCTAAAAGACAAGCAGAACCATTAATTATTTATCTATATTTTATCATTTGTTACTCTCAGTTAAAAAATCTATAGCAGACACAGTTTTGTATTGCAAGAATTCATATAAATAGTTAGAATGATAGACGGTAAAAAATACTTTTTATTGATATTGTTGCTCCTTTATTCATACAGGCATATGTTTAAAAAAAAAAATCACCCAAGCAGCGCATATATGTTATAAAAAACAAAATCAACCAATCAGCACATGGGTGGTTCATAAAAAAAATATTAAAAAAAAAAAAACCCAGTACATGGGTACAAACTCCGAACAATAAAAGGGAGTTAAATTCTAAATTTTCAGTCAAAAAAAAAAAAAAAGGAGTTAAATTCTAACTTTTCAGTCAAAAAAACAAAAAAAGGGAGTTAAAGTAATAGAAATAGTGATACTTCATTTAGCAACCACAAAAAATAAAGTTAAAGAGAGAGAGAGAGTTACAAAGATGGCCTTGGCACCATAATTGTAAACTAAACTCTTTGCAAAAACAAATTTTTATGTATATCTCTTCGTATTTTTTCAAGGGTAATTACTAGTGCATGTACACTATTACATATAAAGTACACGCGAACTTTTTTGTATTGAACTGATGAATGTGTGCAATAGTATGTATGAAATAAAAATCACTCTTTTTATTTAAGATGGAGGCACTAATCTAGGTAAGGTCAGGCGGCAATTGCGCTACCTCAACCCTTCCTTGACCTAACCTTGCTAGTAAGTCATGAATCGAAGTGTAGTACTAGTGATCGAAGCAAATCGTAAATCCACCAGCAAGTTAATGAAGCCGAGCAATATGTGAGTTATTATCAAAAGTAGTAACTAACTCAGTCTCGCTGCTTACCAGAACAAAGAAAAATTCTCTCCCTTTGAAAATTTCCTAAAAAATTTAAACATCTTTATACAAAGTAAAAAGAACCTTTTTTCGATTAAACGCTTTGAGAATGGTATATGCAAAAATCCATAATCTATAAAAAATAAAAAATAAATAAAAAAAACCAACTTACAATAAGCTTTAACTGCAAAAACATACTATTATATCAAATCAGCAAAGTCCACAAATAAGTGAAACGTATTATCTCGAAAAACATCAGTGTACATTGCAAAGTTCTCAAATTCAAAAAATGAACACGTAACAGCAAACAAACTTCTTCTTTGAAATTAAAAATAATAATCCCAAAAGACTGGAATTAAAGTGGCCATGGCTTCTAGTAGTAGGAGCCTCCTACCAAGGGCCAGAAGTGCAAATTCAATCAGAGGACAAGAAGTCAACACATTGCATAACAAAATGAGCTAGCAGCAAAGTTGCATACCTTAGAAAGTTCATGCAATCTTATACATGTAACTTTACTTCATGCATGAACGCTGTTTTCTTTAGACAGAAACTCCAAATGATGAGTTGCCTGCAACTCTGCAAGGTGTTTTGGAGGCTCAGAAAATGTTGTGGTCATAGTCAGAGTTGGAAGTTGGATATTAATTTGGCTGCTGGTAACACCGTCACCACCAACAACCGCTTGGTGGCCGCTGCTAGAATTCCTTTCACAATTGCGTAGTGCAAAAAAGAGTGTAACACCAGCAGTGATCAGGAGCATAACTATTTCCACCGCAATTTTAAGGTTCGAGAGCAACTGTTCCGCCCTATAACATAAACAAACTGAATCACTATGCACGTAAAAAATTAGAAATTACAGACAAGAAAATAAGTTTTAACTATTGTTGCCCATTCAGAGGATGAGGAGATGAAGAGAAACCTGGCATTGTAAAGGGTGTTTTAGTTGGTTTTTAATTTTGGAATCGGATAGAAATTTTTAATAAACTAATTAGGATGGACCATAACTATTATGAATGGGGTTAACAATAATAGGATAATATTTATATAGAAATTCAGTGCCTTGTGAGCAATGGCAGAGCTAGAAATTTATCAAGGGAGTCAAACTATCATTGTATCATTAACTCTATCAATATAAAGATAAGTATTTAGGGGACTGGAAGGAAATGGTTCGAGCTGCAGGGTAAGCAATATATTATAATTATCTTTAAAAAAGATACTATATCCTCAATATTTTCACAATAAATCATAAGTGGTAAGTTATTATTAGTTTTAATTTGAATCCATAATTTAAATTACTTTTTTGCTCATTCATAAGTGGTAAGTTGTTATTACTTTTTGCTCATTCATAGTCAGCACCTCTCCGTCAACCATCACCGGTGGAGCGTTGCGTGGTGGGAGGACCATCCATCGGAGAACGCCGTTGTCATCGCCGTTCGCCTCAGCAGAGTCACCATCGAACTCGTCCAAGGGTGCTGGGTATGTTTTCAACCTTCCCACTCTTTATTCTTGCGTGTTTTAGTGGTTTGGAGCTTGGTTGCTTTGCTGGGTTTTTGCTCTTCAGTGAATGTTAAAGCTTGAAGCTTGGCTGTCTTATGAACAAAGAACGAAACCTTTTTTTGAGAAACAACAAAGAACGAAACTTGCTTGTAATAAAAGAGAGTTTTTTTATATAACCGGTCAAAACTAATAAAAGGAAGCTAAAAGCAAAGAGTGGGGTTAAATCATGTCATGTGACTTCTTAAAAGTTGGACCATGCATTGAAAACTTGCGATGAAGACATAGTTTTTCCTTTTCCACTTTCCACCGTAGCTAATCCTCACATGTTGCCTAGACCCATGTTGTTTCCAACAACTTCCATGATTTCGGTTTCTACAAACACAATAAAAAAATATACTTTATTTTATTACTTCAAATCAAAAGCAAGTCCACATCTTCGGTTTTCACAAACAAAATAAGAAGGAAAAAGTTTCTCTGCAACCTTGATTGCAGGAACTCTCTTCAACCTGTGATGTGTCTGCATCAGAGAGTGACACTTGTCCAACCCACTAAAGCTGAAATTCAAGAAGCAACTCCCGTTAACTCAAACGTTATACCACTTTTCCATATATTTTTTAATTAAAAAAAAAAAATTTCTCACCATCATCACCTGAACAAACACTCTGTCCTTTCTCTCTCCAAAATCTCACCCTCCAAAGCCAAATCCCCCTCTTCACTATCCCACTTCACACACCTCCTCATGAACCCAGGCGGCCTCTGAAACCCCAAAAAACCACCACCACAGCTCTCTTTCGCCACCATGAAACTCGAAGACACGAGCTGTGTATGTGCCTGTACCGTTTTCCTCCTCTTTCTTCTTCTTCTCGAATCGGTAACAAAGACAACGGAAGGCAGGGAACGAGACTGGGGCCGAGAGTTTGGCGAGACTAGGAGGCGAGAGCAAGAACAAAAGGTTGTTGTTGTGAGAGAGAGCATGGTTCAGGCATTTCGTCGAACACTTTGAGGGAGCATTAGTTGGGTGGGACCATCGGAAACAATAGATAGATCAAATCCCTTCCCTCTCTATTGGCGCTACTCCCTCCAAACCTCTCTCATTATGCCGTTCCCATCCCCCACCCACACTGTCGCCGCCGAGAACCACCCCTCCAAACCCTTCTTTTTGTGGCAATCCCTGTGTGATGGAGATAATTATTTTTGCGGGTTATATCTATGACAAAGACAAAGACGATTCTTTTCGCAGTTACCTCCATGACGAAGATGTATGATTTCGTTCGCAGTAATCTCTATGATGAAGACAAAGACAGACAACTGCCCAACCTTTTTTGAGGTTTGTTTTCCATTAACAGATTTGAGATTTTTAATTTTTTATGCGTGGTTTTGTTATTTTCATTATTGTTCATTGTTTGTGATTCATTTTCAAAGTTTGAACATTGGAGCTTGCCTAATTTTAGTTCAGTTTTGTAGCCTCGAGTACTGATGGAATTGTGTCTACTGATGTTGGGTATGGAGAGGTGGTTCTCGGCGGCGACAAGTTGGGTGGGGGATGGGGAAGGCTGAGAGAGAGAAGGGGGAAGGGAGTGGGAACGGCAGAATGAGAGAGGTTTGGAGGGAGTGGCGCCAACTGAGAGGGAAGGGATTGGATGGGAGGAATGGCGGAATCGGAATCGGAATCGGAATCGGAAACAATGGAAAGATTGGGGGGGGACAGGCGGAGGGAGCATTGGTTGAGTGCGGCTGAGATCAATTGAAAAGAGAAAGAGAAAAGAACGAATGAGAGAGATGGAGATGAGATTTGAGCTGTATAAGGCTGAAGGAAGGAGATAGAGAGAGTGTGAGTGACTGGTGTGGATTAGGACTGAGCTTTTCGTTTTGGTTATGGTGGGAAATAATTGCTCTTTTGATATTAAAAAAAAAAAAGAAAAAAAAAAAGAGGGAAATATAGCAGGTTTCAGTAGGGAGAGAGCCTAACGTCTGAGTTAACAAGGGATTGAGTTAACGGGAGTTTTTTTTTTTGGTTACTTCTTAAATTTCAGCTTTAGTGGGTTTGGACAGGTGTCATTCTCTGATGCAGACACATCACAGGTTGAAGAGAGTTCTTGCAATCCAGGTTGCAGAGAAACTTTTTCCAAATAAGAATATGCTTTATTTTTTTCACCAAGTCTATGTTTTCGGTTTCCACAAACAAAAATAAAAATACTTTTTTTTCACTTCAAATCAAAACCAAATCACAAGTTAATCTGATTAAGCCCCACTCTTTTCTTAGAAAAAGTATAATCCCACTGGTTCTCTTAAAATGAAATCTTTCCTTGTTGCTCATGTCATGACTTGGAAGAGTTTAAGCTTACACATGCTTTTTATAGTAGTTGTTATATCAATTCCTTGACATGCTTGTTGATTTCTTTGTCATCATTTTGTTTTGTTATTAACTTGCAGCTTCTTTTTATTATCGTTATCTTGTCTCATGATTTAGCTTTAGGCCACCATGTAATAAAATCAACCACCTGCTTGATTCGGTGTAATAAATTTGATTAATAATATTGCGCCCATCGAATGATTAATTGAACATCAGATAGTCCTTACTTATTTAGTAGAGACCGGTAGACATATCGGGCGTGCGTGGGTGCCTCGTACCTTCCCACGACGTAATTTGACCCCCGAACTTGTCCTTGGTGGACATAGACTATTTTCCTTATCCATTGAGTCAATCAAATACAAATGAAAGGGTTTTTATTTCTTGTTTTATTTTCCCCTAAAAAAAATAATAAAATAAGTGGCGACTCCTCAACTTTTTTTTAGACTTATGATTTTTCTAATAAAAAAAATACTCCCAAGATCAAACCTTTCTTTTCTTAAAAACCCATCCCGAGAGGCGTCACGTGGCCGTGTCCACACTACCACTTAAAAATTGTTGTAAAAGTGTAGTAAAAATGTTATGCACATAACATTTCTCCAATACAAGGTTGTCAAAATCAGGATTCTACGTAGGATCGTAGGAGGCAGGCGGGATTGTAGATCGTAGGATCGGATTGTAGATCGTAAGATCCTATATTATTTGAAAAAAAAACAAAACATACACATTAGTATGTTAAATAATCACATAAATTATACATTCATTGATATAATTACCATACATCACTATATCTATTTGTAAGCATCATTTAAAGAGGCCAAAAACCTTAAAATGTGACACTCTATGGGGATATTTTTTATTTGGGTCTAACTGACACCTCTCTATATTAGAGTGGAAAAACTTGATTTATTGGGATTTTATTTTTCATTTAGGTCCAACTGAGCCTTCTATCAAGTTAAAAAAAATTACAATAAACTAAGGTCGTTTGGGATCAACAAAATCATACGATTCTACCGATCCTGAACGATTGAAAGATCCTTGAAAGATCTAGATCGTTTTGGGCAAGTGTGATAATAAAATCGTAGGATCATAGAATCCAGATAGGGATTTTGACAACCATGCTCCAATATAAATTAGTATGACTTTATTTTTTAATAACAACAAAAAAATATTTTTCTAAAGAGATTTACTTATATATTTTTATAAACCTATACTTTAAATTCTCCTAAAATTAATGATGCATATATGTTGAAGAAATCAATATTAAAAGAAAAATTAAAAAAGGCAATAGTAAATTAAAAAAGTATTTAAATTTAAAAAAAAAAATAGAGGGGGTCATTATCTAAAATTTACTTAATATTTTGAATTTTTAACATTAGAATAGAGGGGGTGGGGAGTATTAATTTATCTCCTTTTTGAAGAAAATATACTTCTGATACATCATCCAAATCTCTTTTGACTTGTCTTATCAATTTTGAGTCTTTTTAGTCCTCCCCCCCCCCCCCCCTCCTGTTTAGGTATCTTTGACAAAAGTGCAGAGTGAATCTTCCATACATATCTCATTTTTGCAAAATATCTATACTACTATTTAAGGGGTTTTCCCTGTTTAAACTGGACATTTTTTTGTTTCAAAATACCCCCACATCCCTAAGTTTAAGTAAAGATCAACCTAAATGACAACTAGGTAAAAATATTTTTTTAACTTCCATTAAAACATTGCCTACAAAATAGGACCACTCTCTTTGTTAAATGTTTTCAATTTTTTATTTTATAGAATTTGCTTTCCTTACACCATTTTGTTTGTTTGTTTTTTCAAATATCTTCTTATTTATTTTGAATTTAAAGGAAAAAAACACTCCTTTTAGAGAGGGAAAAAAAAAACTCATATTATAACTTTCCATCCATATCCCTTAAATTTAGCAAATTATTAACCTATACCTCTCCTTCCCTTTATCTTCAGTTACTTCTTCTTCATTTTTTTAAAGGAATTATGTATGGTTAGTTGGTTAATTTAAAGAAATGAAGCAAACTGTCCTATCAAAATCAAGCACGTTTTTTCAACCAAAAAAAAGAAAAAGAAAAAAGAAAAAATCAAACGCCATTTTCATTAAAAAAAATCGATTACGTTATTTATTATTTTTTTTTTTTCTAATCTCAAACAAAAAGAATCGAATTTAAAACAAAGTGATAAACTACAAACTGAATAGTTTTTAACAGTTTCCTTCATGCACACACCTTTTACTAACTCACGTTCAAATAATTTACACAACCTTAACTCACAACATTTAAAAAGATTGAAAAAACTGAACTCTTGTACAAAATATCCATTTGTAAAAAATTGACAAAGAAAAAAAAAAGGCAACAAAAGATCAGAAAATTCTACAAGGGATGCTCAAGATAGCATTCGCAAATCAGTTGAAGGCATGTAATCTTCAACACTCATAGTAAAAAGGCAAAGAACAAAGGTTCTCTCTTTTTCTCACTTAAAATTTTTAGCTAACCAAACACAAACAAGCTAGTCTTAGTCTCTATGATTATCTATACTACTATTTAAGATGTTTTTTCGGTTTGGAATGTACCCCTACATCCTAAGTTTAAGTAGAGACAAAACTTAAAAATAACATTGTAAAAATATATCTCTAATTCCCAACTAAAATATTTCATGTTGCATTGAATTCTATATTTTTTATTTTTTGTCATTTTATAGTGCAACTTAGCTAGGAGTGATATAGATAAAATTCTAAGTATATTTTAGTAACCATTAAATTTGATTATCCAAACATTTTAGTAGGGAGATCGTGAAAAAGAAAAATATAAGGCGGATCAAAATTTTAGTAACAAATAAATTTTATGAAGCTTTAAAAAAAAAAAAAAAAAATCCAAACAAAATAACTACAAACATATCAAAAGGCAAAACATTTTAGGTGGGTTTGTGGGAGATATGTAAGGACAATATAGGAAATCCACACATATTGTAGGAGAGAGTTTCATGAGAATCTCTTATAAGATAATTTTCCTCTTCTCATGTATCCATTACATATAACCTTACAAAATTTATTAGCACAAAATAAATAAATAAATAAATAATTAACAAAAAAAAATATAAAAGCCACTGAAAATAACATGTTAATTGCAAATGTTATTTTTTAGGTAAATGTTAATGATTTTCATTCATTATAGTTTGGGATTATTTCATTTTTCAATTACAAAAATTCCTTTGAGTGTGATGAGTGTTATGTGTTTGTGGGTGAAATAATTTTTCATCACACCCCTAGTTATTTTTGTAATTGAAAAATGTAGTAATCTTAAATTATAATGGACGCAAATTGTAGGGATCGGATTTGAGCAACCCTTTCTCTTAGAAGGGTGGACTCAAGCCCAGCTAGTCCAATACAATAAAATTTGTAGAGAGTGGGTAGAAGGACTGGGCATTAGTGAATGATACAACGATTGGTACGGATTTACAAGGCCATTGAATGAAATTTAGCTAAGTTTCTAGGAGGAAGTTCGTCCTCGGCCCAGTCCGAGGAGCTCCTTCTTCACCATTGACGGATGGGGGTCCTTCCAAAAATTCCCCCTTTCTATGGGGGTTCATCCTGTTATATAGTCCTCTTCAGTTAATCTCCGCCTTCCACTTGTTAATCATCCGGGCCTATGCCTGAGGGCTTGTCTTATCAACCGCCTTTCCAGACTTTCTATTAGATGCTGCAACCGAGGCAGCACTGTTCAGAGGTCATTTCTCCATTAATGCGACCAGAGTGTCAGCTGTATACATTTAGCATGAGGGTGACAGCTTCCCTACGAATTACTCCTCCGCCATATTCCCCCGACCGACCCTGGGTACTTGTCTTTTTCTTTGGCATGCCCTGGGAGGGTGCTTTTGGTGGGGCGCCGACCTTCCCTTCTTCAATATCGGCCAGCCGAGGACATGGTCGTCCTCGGCAATGCTCCCTGGCAACTTAGGCCCTCCTTGTCCGTCCTCGGACGATACATAATCCTCGGCACGGGCCTTGGGCTAGATATGAAATGGGTCGTGGTTGCCAGACTCCCAAGCCCCACAATAGCCCTTCAAAATTTTGCTGCCCAGCTCCTCGGGCGGGGAGGAGGATTTTGATGTCCTCGGGTCCCTGTCATGGTCTGGAAAATCTTGTCTTCCTGTCAGTACCAAAGTCCTTCCAACTGCTCAGGGAACACTCCTGGCGTTTCGGTACTTGGAGCGCGCCTTCATTAAATTCTGGCGGCTCTATGTCCTCCACGTTCAACGGTGTGATGATGAATTGACGGTAGGGATACCTCTGACTTAATGGGCAGGAAAGCCCGTGTGGTTACTTTTAATTGGGGGTATAAATACCTATTTGAACCGATTCGCCCCTTTACTTTCACATTCAAAAGTACTTGCGCACAAACGCTGAACTTGGTCAAGCCTCCAACCGATCTTATGCCTCATTTTATCATAAAGGGCCTGTCCGAGGAGCCTTCCTTCATATCTGTAAGTTCTTTCTCTCTTCCTGGCCCATATTTTCTCATCTGAGTTCCTTGTCCTCTTAATACCCTTTATTTTTCCTTCGTTTTTCCCTGAGCCCTTTGCTCGTTCTTTAGGATGGGTAGGTTTAAGAAGTTAGTTGAGTCTGAGGAGGCAATGGAAAAATTTATTGCCGACTATAGGATACCCAGTAACGTGGGTTTGAGGTACTGTAAAGAGGGGGAGTGGTATATTAAGAGGAAGGAGGGTGAGGTGGTGATCCCCATAATTGCCTTTGTGGAGGGTGGTATGAGGATTCCTATGGGACCAGTGACAAGGGCTTACCTTAGTCACTTTAGGCTAGCCCCTACCCAGTACGCCATCAACGTGTTCAAAATCCTGGGTTGTGTGGATGCCTTGAACGAAAAGATGGGGCTAAGGTTGACCCATCACGACGTGAATTGGTGCTACAACCTCCACCACCTGAAGGGTAAGTCTTTTTACATGAAGACGAGGGACGACAAGGTCCGGCTTATCCAGTGCCTCCCTGAGTCCAGCAAGGGGTTGAACAAAGACTTCCTCATTGTGTCCGGAGAGTGGCACGATGGCCTTCATTGTCCAACAGTGGAGGGTACACCAAGTTGGGCACTCAGACTAGGAGAGGGTTTAATTTCTTGTGCCTTCGCGCTCTGCTTTGCTTGGTTGTTAACAGGAACTTGCTTTCTTTTATGCAGATCCGCACGCTTTTGAGTGTCATTTCGGCTTGGTCAACAAGGCAGATTTGGAGACCGTATTGACGACGGAGATCTTTGTAAACGAGGCAGACAATCAAGTTAGGGCTGCTCACAAGATTTTGGGATACGACCCCATTCAGAAATAGTTCTCGGCGCCGAAGTGCATGATCCGGGCGAAGGATCCTTGGCTGCATAAGATCACAATAGTCGAGCACGGATTTTTGATCCCTGAAGGATCCCCCGTTCCGGAAGGCATACCGTTGGCGGGTACCTCTTCATCAACTCAAGTTGCAGAGGCCGAAGGGGGAGAGCCAGGAGAAGAAGAAGTGGCTAACTCGGGTCCGTCCGAGGACGAGTTTGACATGTTCAACCAATTTCACTCGCCCGAGGACCCTCCTGGTGATTTGGGTGACCCCAGCTTAGTTGAAGCGGACTTTTTATCCGAAGAAGCCTCTTCTTGGTCGAGGATGAGTTTCAAGAGACGTCCCCAGTCAAGCTTGCTGGCCTTGATTGAGGGGCAGCCGGGGAAGGATGCGCCAGGGAAGTCTCGACCCAAGCTTCCTCCTTCTCCACCCAAGTCTCGGCCTGCCCAGGACAGGTCATCTCCCGTTCAGTCCAAGCTTCCACCTTCTCCACTTCAACAGAGTTCGCCATCTGGGTCCAAGCCCGCTGACCCTAAGCAGAGGAAAGACAAAGGCAAGAGGACAATGCGAGGCGACGAGTCTTGTTCCTCTCAAGATGACGGCGATGCTAGGCGGCCCTCAAAATAATTGAGGATAGGGCCCCCGGGCTAGGATAAGCAGGTTGCCATCCAGGCTGAGGCTCAGGCCTGGCTTCCAGCCCCAATGCTCCACGGGGAGCCTTTGATGGACGATGCCTCTCTTAGGGATTCCCGAGGGGGCGAAGTCGCGTACGTGGCCGACACACTGGAGAGGTCCCTACTACTCCCTGTGGATATGGCTGCGCTAGAGGTTTTGAGGAGTAAGGAGGTCTTCCTCAGTCTCAAGCGATACTTGGGAATTGTAAGATCTTCAGCACTCGTGACTCTTCTGACTTCTATTTTCTCATTATTTTATTTTTTATTATTATATTTTTTTTTACTACTATTTTCGTCTCTTGGTCTTCTATTTACTGTGCATTTGTTCCAATTGGCAGGCTGTCCAGGCCATCTTTAGGTTGGAGGAGGCGGCCAACAGCCAAGGTAAGGCCCTGGATGTAGAGCGAGAGAAGCGTCTGGAGGCCACTCGGACCCTTAAGGTCTCCAAGGTTGATCTCGTGAAAGCCCGTGAGGATCTCAAGGAGGTGACCAGGGCCAAGGATAGTGCCGCGGTAGGTCTGGATGGCGCTCAAAGGCAGGCCCAGGAGCAGACAGCGCGCCTGCTTAAGGTAGATGAGCAACTGAAGATTGCCAAAGAGCAAATTGCCGAGCTAAAGAAAAAGGCAACTGAAGCCGAGGGTGCTAGGGACGTTGCAGAGTTTTCCAGGGATGAGGCCCTGAGAGCCAAGGAAGAGGCTGAGTCTGCCAGGGATGAGGCTGAGGCTTCCAAAGGTAAGGCCGAGTAGGAGGCCTCCGAGTCAGGGGTGGCTGAGACAAAAGCCATCCTTAAAGCACAAGTGCCTAGGGTATGTAGACTCTACTGTTCCCAAGTGTGGAATGAAGCCTTAAAACAAGCAAGAGTTGAAGCTTCATCTGACCTGTGGAAGGTAGAGAGTGTGTACTACCCTCCTGCCATTCGTGAGGCTGCTCTTCCCAACTCCGAGGCCGAGGTGACTCCTAAGGAAGTTGGGGCTATTCCTGATGAAGATTCCCCTGCTGCTACCACTTTGGACGAGCCCGCAAAGGAAGCTGCTCCTCCTGGGGCCATTGAAACAAGCAAGAGTCCCAATGCGGATGCGCCCCGGGAGGCTGTGGACCCCTAAGTTGATGCCCAGGCCCCTCTCGTTGAGGAGATACCTCTTTCAGCTGACCTTCCTCAGGTTGTAATCCCAAGCGAGGGTTACGAGGACCCTAAGGCCTCTTCTGCCCAGCCCCCTGAGGGACGAGTTGAGATGAAGCTGAAGGGATGATCCTCCATGGCGCCTTCGCTTTGTTTGTTTTTTCTTTAGGCATTGCAGTGGCACTTTTGCCTTGTGTAACTCTTAAGGATTTAATGAAGTGCATATTTTATTTTCTCTTATTTGTCCTATTTGTATTTTTTACTTGCACAATCCTGGCTTTAATTGCGCTTCAGCCGGCCACATCGATTATTATAACAGCGTATGGGGGTTTATGCAAATGGAGACCTACCTCTCTCTTGTTTTTAATTTAGAATCGAGGTAGGTCGAGGTCATTAAACCCTTCAATTATTTAGTAAGTGTTTAAAGTTATAGAAACAGGGGAACTCTCTAGATGTGGGTCGAATCAGGACCAAGTCTATCGAACCCTAAAAAGCTTTAAGTGATGCTCATGGGCTTAGTCTTGAGATCCCGTCATAGGAAAGGTCACCATCCTCTGCAGTGCTCATTACTAGCACCAAAGTGGCTAGTCTCGCCACAGGTTTGGGTCCACGGACAATACAAGACCTTGGTTCTGTCTAGTGCTTAGATCCTCCTGAAGTGACTAGTTTCCCCATAGATTTGAGTCCATGGACCATGCAAGACCTTGGTTCTGTCTAGTACTTAGATTCCCATGAAGCAACTAGTTTCCCCATAGGTTTGACGCCGAGGACCATGCAAGACCTTGGCTCAGCCTAACACTTGGTCTTTCTTGAGGTAGTTAGATTCCCCATAGGCTTGAGTCCGAGGACCATGGAAGGCCTTGGTTCTATCTAACACTTGTCTTCTGAAGTAACTAGTTTCCCTATAGGTTTGAGACCGAGGACCATGCAAGACCTTGGTTCTGTCTAGCACTTAGTTCTTATTGAGTGACTAGTTTCCCCATAGGTTTGAGTCCGAAGACCATGCAAGACCTTGGTTCTGTCTAGTACTTAGTTCTTCTTGAGTGACTAGTTTCCCCATAGGTTTGAGTCCGAGGACCATGTAAGACCTTGGTTCTGTCTAGCACTTAGTTCTTCTTGAGTGACTAGTTTCCCCATAGGTTTGAGTCCGAGGACCATGCAAGACCTTGGTTCTGTCTAGCACTTAGTTCTTCTTGAGTGACTTGTTTCCCCATAGGTTTGAGTCCGAGGACCATGCAAGACCTTGGTTGTGTCTAGCACTTAGTTCTTCTTGAGTGACTAGTTTCCCCATAGGTTTGAGTCTGAGGACCATGCAAGACCTTGGTTCTGTCTAGCACTTAGTTCTTTTTGAATGACTAGTTTCCCCAGAGGTTTGAGTCAGAGGACCATGCAAAACCTTGATTTTGTCTAGCACTTAGAGTTTTCTTTACTGCTTGGAGTAAGGAGACTCATCCTCAACGTTGGGGAGCCTGCCCTTAGAGTGATAACGACCTTGAGCTTGCTTCGCCGAGGGGGGACCCTTCTTCAGTCTGGCTCCTTGGCCCGGCGCTGACCCGGACATGGGTGAGCTCGTCCTCCACCCCTACGTACAGCAGTAGCTCCTACCCGGTGCACCACTTCCAATTACGAGGCGTCTTTTGGGCTATTCGAGTAACGCGCTTGACGCTTCGGTGCACGAGGCGCATCCTCATTAATATCCTTGCGGATTTACGAGGATCCAGCAGCTGGTAAGCTCTTTGGAAATCAGGCGGAGTTAATACCTCTAGTAACTCTTCCTTAGGATTTTGTGCGGGCTGGTTTTCACCAGCTTTTGCCTTCTATATAAGGCATTTTGGGGTAATCTTTTTCTCAAGTTTCGCAAACACTTGGGTTCAATAGGGGCTTAAGGCTCTCCGTTTTCTGGGCATTTTTAAGGGCCTTGCCAAAATAGTGACTAGGGCTTGAGGAGATGGGGTGGCCCTGGAAAAGGGCAGGGACAAGGAAGACGAGCCCCCTTCAGGAGCCGAAAACGTCACCCCGATCCTGGACGACACGATGGAGGCGAAATAAGCAGGGGCCAAAGACTCTCTTTCTTTTCAACCTAGCAAGAAAGAGGACCCTCCTTGCAGTTAGGAAGGAAATCTGAAAGGAACATAACGTCTCTCGTCCGCGCGCGGATCTACCGTCCCTCCAAGCTGGTAGTGATTCGCTAGTGCCCGGTCGTTGTGGGACTATGAGAGAATCAGGGGAACACCTTGAGGTGGGACCATCAGGCGCTGCGGCTTCTTCTTCTTTCCCATCACCGGTGCCGCCCATGCTGGCTTGGGAGCTGTGGACGGTCTTAGAACAACCATGTTTCAGTCTCCCCCTCCATGCTTAGCGTAGCTTTAAAACAAGCCTGCCTAGGCCTTTGTTTTTGTAGTTAGCTTTAGAACAAGTCTGCCTAAGCATTTGTTGTACGATGTAACTTTTCTTCGCTGAATAAAAAAGTAGCCGCATTTTGTTTACTTTTGCTTCTTGAATATTTCATTTCTTTATGATGATTGCCTTCTGAATGAGTACATTGCCGTTGTTTGTTTGTTTTTTTTTTTTTTTTTTTTGAACTTGGAACCAGTGTTGTTGTTGACCCTTCCACACCAACTATCGCACTCACTAATCCTCAAGTCCTTTCCCACAGACGGTGCCAATTGTAGGGACCGGATTTGAGCAACCCTTTCTCTTAGAAGGGTGGACTCAAGCCCAGCTAGCCCAATACAATAAAATTTGTAGAGAGTGGGTAGAAGGACTGGGCATTAGTGAATGATACAACGATTGGTACGGATTTACAAGGCCATTGAACGAAATTTAGCTAAGTTTCTAGGAGGAAGTTCGTCCTCGGCCCAGTCCGAGGAGCTCATTCTTCACCACTGACGGAAGGGGGTCCTTCCAAAAATTCCCCCTTTCTATGGGGGTTCATCCTATTATATAGTCCTCTTCAGTTAATCTCCGCCTTCCACTTGTTAATCATCCGGGCCTATGCCTGAGGGCTTGTCCCATCAGCCGCCTTTCCAGACTTTCTGTTAGATGCTGCAACCGAGACAGCACTGTTCAGAGGTCATTTCTCCATTAATGCGGCCAGAGTGTCAGCTGCGTACATTTAGCATGAGGGTGACAGCTTCCCTACGAATTACTCCTCCGCCATATTCCCCCGACTGACCCTGGGTACTTGTCTTTTTCTTTGGCATGCCCTGGGAGGGTGCTTTTGGTGGGGCGCCGACCTTCCCTTCTTCAATATCGGCCAGCCGAGGACATGGTCGTCCTCGGCGATGCTCCCTGGCAACTTGGGCCCTCCTTGTCCGTCCTCGGACGATACTTAATCCTCGGCATGGGCCTTGGGCTAGATATGAAATTGGCCGTGGTTGCCAGACTCCCAGGCCCCACACAAATCATTAACATTTATCCAAAAAAATAGAAGAGCCTTTGAACATGCACGTGCTCAGAGACTAGTATGTACATACACTTGTGCGATTCCAATTATAAGGCTTAGAAAAATGCTAAAGCTACAATTTTTTTTATAAACCACTGATATGGTAGATGTTATTACTTCTAATTATTAAGTAAAAATGTATTGTTAGTGGTGGACTCAGATAAAAACTAGCAAGAATTTTCTACATCAACAATTTGTAAAAATATTATAAAATGATTTGTAGATGTAGCATTAGTCACTGGCTTAACAAGAAAATGGACTTCCCTTACACTTACTATCATTAATTTGTCATTTTGGTATTATTATGTTATATAAATGCCTTTTTAAGTTGACAATATTATTAATATTTACTTTTGATTTTTTCTGCTCCATCACCCACGTTTGCCGGTCACGGCCAACCACTGTCCAAACTAATCCCATTGTCCCACTCAAATCCACCATAGACACTTTCTCTGAAACAATTCGGTAAAACCTTGAAATGTAAACTCTTCCATCTAGGTAAACATTAGGATATAGGATTTCAAAGGCCAAGTGCTTGCATCTAATGGCTACTACAACAGGTGGTGTTTGGATTGACGCTTGCAATATGTGTTGGATGTGAGAGAAAGCCATCCGTCCATCACTCCAAACCGCAACGACTAGGTTTGATGAGAGAACCAATGTTTGTTGTTAACGAAGATGGATTTGTTTGGTTGTTAGCAATGGTGGATGGGTTTGTTGGCTGGGCTGAACGATTGAACAAGGGTTGCTGGTTTGACAGAATTTACTGGTGATCTTTAAGATTGGCTTAATTTTTTTTTTTTTTTGGTGGTAGTGCAATAGTGTTGCTCATGAGCCTGCCCAGTATGCTAGATGCTGCAAATCCACGCACATTTGGAAGGGAGTTAACCCGCCTCATGTGTTGTCACTTGTTCAGTTAGGTCTATTTGGTTGAGAGAATGAAAAAGTGAGAGAATAGAAAATAGGGAAGGAGTAAAAAGGTGGGTGGATAGAAAAATTTTAATTTTCCCTTTATGTGTTTGGTTGAAAAAGTGAAAAAGTGGAGAGATAGAAAACTCTTTTGTTTAGTTTAGTAAAAAAATAGAAGGATAGAAAATGTAGTTTGTATAAATTTACTCTCATGCTCCTAGTATATAAAAAACAACTTTTTTAATAGTTTATAAAATTAATTTTTTTTTTTACAAAATAACAGGCTAACACAACTAATAAAACATCTAACAAAAAAAAAAAAACCTAATAATAAAAATAGTTATGTTTGATATGAAAAAAAGAAAAAGAAAAAGAGAGCCAACCAACGTCGTATAGTGAAAAGACAAAACAAGAAAAAAGGATAGAATAAAAAATAAAAATAAAAAGAAAAAGAAAAAGAAAGAGGCCAATAAGCATGAACATTTCCACAAAAAAGAAAGAAAAAAAGAAAAAAAGAGATAATATTAATAAATAAAGAGGACGATAAATGGATAATTTCATATCAAATTCACTTTCTCTCCATTTTTCTCTTTAGTTTTCTCTCTAAATTAGAAAGAAAACTTTTTCTTCTTAAATGGTGGGCCTCCAGAGAAAACTCTCCCACTCCTATTTTCTCATTCCCTAACCAAACATCCTCTTAGATTTGATGTAAAAATTGTGCTATTGCTGTTCATTGTTCTCTGTTGTACTTCATATTTTAGTTTGATATTAATATATCATGATTTTCACCTTAAAAATAAAAGGTTT
This sequence comes from Quercus aquifolioides, assembly GCA_019022515.1. Taxonomy (NCBI): domain Eukaryota; kingdom Viridiplantae; phylum Streptophyta; class Magnoliopsida; order Fagales; family Fagaceae; genus Quercus; species Quercus aquifolioides. The sequence goes on from CM032328.1 coordinate 3,652,452, forward strand.
GAAGATGATCATGCTAAGCATGATCAACAAATGCTACTTTTAGCAATAATTTTACGTAACTAACCCCACACAAAGCTCAACAAACTATCCCAAAAAAAAAAAAAATCAATGAATATAAGTACCTCAATAAAAATATTGAGTTACCGTTCGAATGCTTCATGTATCAACCACACTAGCTTGCTGATATCTTCACTAATTACCGGGCCTAATAAGCCATGGTGGTGGCTAGTTAGTTTGTTAGGCTTGGTTTTTATCTATTTATTTATTTTTTATTTATAAATTTGAGACAGGGGATCACGGACTGTTTATTTTTTATTTATAAATTCGATATCATGATAAATTATCAACTGTTTATTTCCTGAAAAAAAAAAAAAAAATCACGGATTGTTTCACGGGGGTTGGCATCTACGACAACTTGATCGAGATTTAGGAGGAAAGGTTGAGCCACTTGCCCTTGCCTGGCATTAGGGTCGTTGGAGATCTCGAGGTCAATGAGCTTGACGTGCGAATCAATCTTCACGACTAACTCCCTCTTGCTTTGACTCTCTTCAGCACCAGCAAGGTTTCGAATATGTGGAGGTGGAGGTTCTGGATATAGGATCTGTTTGGGGATCCTGAAAGGGGATTCTTTTAGTATGCCCATTGCATTCACTGCAGCCAACCACCCCTGACCAAAGCCATATTGCCGAGATTGGAACATGACCAATTCGCTCGAATTCTTGGCGTCTGTGAATCCCATATCATAAAATTTGTTCTCACTTTCCTCCAACGCCACCTTTAAGTCAACCACCTTCCTCTCCCTGGCAGAGATGATGCTCTCGGCCTCAGCTCCATTTTGCCTAATTTAACCTCCAAAACTATCGCCCTTTGCTTAGCTAGCATGTGGACCCCCTCCTGCTCCCTAGCCCTCCCCTTGGCGGCCTCTAGTGCAGCAACCTTTTCCCACATAGTGGCCTCGATAAGCTCCTTGAGGGCTTTCTCCTTTTCGGCGTCTTCAATCGAACTCCTTAGGCGCTCCTACATCATGTGAGCCAGCTGGGCAGCCTATCAAAATAGCAAGAGATTTCCAAGTGTTAATTAACATCATAAAATATGTGAAAAAAAAAAAGTGATAACAACAAATGATCATTACCGCGATAGCATGCCACTCAAGCCTAAGTGACACTACTTCGTCACTGCCCTTAGAGAAGTACTGCACATCATTAGGTAGTTTAAGGGCCTGAACCAAGCTCTAAGCAATTCGGCCACCCTGCCCCTTCTCCTAGTTCCGAATACTAGACGTTATAGGTAAGGGCTGGTTGCCAAGTCTGAAAGCGCATTGCCACCCCGTTGAAGGTACTGACAAGGGGAGCTGTAGATTAAACAAGAGGAGTCCGAGAAGGGGCGTCTTCATAGGGATCAGCAGACTCATCTGTGCTGCATGGCTTCTTACGTCCACGAGGAGCTGGGGAGGGGGTGGCTGTTATGGAGGAGTCTGCTGCCCGCTGGGCAAAAACTGATTTGCTGTCATTTTTTGCCTAGCCACCATCTCAGTATCGGAATCCTCAGACTTTGTTCCTTCGGAAGAAGAGTCTATTGATTCAACCTACACTTGCCCCTTGGCCTGAACCTTTTCGTCTGGCTCCTCGACGGGGATATGCTTGGCGCGATTGTGGAACACTGTGTCCACCGAACCATCCCTTACAGGCAGCAATGAACCCTCTCTGATTTGCCGAGGACCGAACCTCCGGGCCCCTCTGATTGTTAGTCTTGGGGGTAAAAAACCCCCACAGTCGGTTGTCTAAGTATGATAGTAAGGGGCTGCCGATCATCAGCGCCTGTCTGAGGTCTTATGTAGGCGGGAGTACAACCGAGGATGAGGTGAGAAGCCTGCAACTAACTGTCAAAATGAACAAAAATCTCGGACCAAAGTATGAAATTCAGGTCCTGTACATGTATGGCGTTACGGTCCGGTTTAAATCGTTTAGCATCTGTACAAAAGGAAAAAGCCATTAGCATTTAAGTGAAAATAAGAATCACCATAGACAAATAATAAAATACTGATAACAATAGCAAGTTAAATAGGGGTGGTACCGATCAATATCTCGGGGCGAGGTCGGGCAGGTGAGTTCATTGTCAAGCCAATTATTGCTCACCCGAACGTATTCTCCTGCCGAGTTTTTGTTAGAGTTAGGAAGGCACGATATCAACTGTACCAGGGTGTCCCTAACTTTAAGGTAATGCCCCGATCTCTCGTTACCGCACAAACTATACATGAAGTTAATATCATGTTGGTTAAGACATAACCCGTACAAGTTGTTCAGCTGACTAACATTGCTCACCACTCGATAGAAATTTGGTGGAAGTTGGTTGGGACAAATGATAGGTCAAAAACGAATTGACCCTTTGTGATGAATTCATTGATTAATTAGCCAAGTTTATTAATTAATCAAATTAACATGCAAACGCGTGGTAGTACAAACAAATCACCAATTAAACTAAGTATGCGGCAGAAAATAAATTGACACAGTGATTTGTTTACGAATGGAGAAAACCTACATGGCAAAAACCCCATCGAGTGATTTTAAGGTCACCACTCCCGAGAATCCATTATTATCACAACAAACAGTTACAAGTAAAGAAATCTCAGTATCTTATACCAATTTACAGTTGAACCCTTACCCCAATACTCAATTGGACTTGTTCCATAGTGACAATCTCTCCTTGTAATGCACGGCTCCCAGTACATGACTAACCAATTGCGCGGATCCCAGTATGCGACTTCAATCACCAACTAGAGAAGGTTGTTGGATGCAAAGTTTTTCAGTTCATCACACGATGAAGATCGAGAAGATGCTTGGTCACAAAACCCTACGGTGTACAAACATAATAGCTTCTAGCTTCTTCACAAGAAAGATGAACTAGGACAAATTTTGTCTCCGGTCACAATTTGCTTAAACAAACTTTGCTCAACACTTGTGCAACTTGTGTTCCTTTGACAGCTCTTAAAATAATCCTTTTATATGTCTAGGGTTATGAGAAAAAAAAGCCCAAACACATAATCACGGATTGGAGTCAAAACAAAACTAAAACTCTGTTTTTCATAAACCTCGACAGATACCCTATCTGTCGAGCTGCTGTCAAGCCATGGGCTTCAACAGCTCTACAGGTCTCGATAGATAGCTAATTGTCGAGCTTTAATGAACAGTACTTTCTGCACTTGAATCTTGGACAGACTTGCATAGCTTTAATACTTGAACTTGAAACAAGTTTCTTGAAGTATTAAACACATCCTAGATCTACCCAAATAAAAGTAAAGTGTGTTTTGTCAAAAGATTAGCCAATTACATAAAATAGTGACATATATTCATAACAAGTGAATCATATATGTCCTAACAACAAAGACCATAAAACCTAAGAGTTCTAAGTATTAGTGGATCTACGGGGAACATTACCCCACCCTTTAATATGGATATCAATGAAAAGAATACAACATGAGGGTGCCTTTCAAGTGCTATGTTATCCTTATGACAATACGCTACATCTGCATCTACGGGAATGGCGAACCTAGCCCTAAAATTGGCTAGAGCAGCCTCGGTTCTAAGAAGGTGAGAGAAACCCATCCCTAGTACTAGAAAAGAAGAAGGTAACTAACAAAGGTAAGGAAGTGAGTAAGGGAACTTACAGTAGGCACTAGAAGGAATGCTTTCGGTAGGGAATTGTATGCTCGGGAATGATGAACACAGAGAGCGTAAGGAAGTGAAAAGTGGTCTAAATATTGGAAAGTTACAGTTTATAGGGGAAGAAATCCAAGCTAGCCTTAAATGAATATTTAAGTGGGAAAACCTTTAATTCCCTTTTTCATAACCGTTGCACGCATGGTCTCAGTACACGAAGCATCAGATCATGATGACCGTTCGATGGGACAGCCTATCACCATGATTACCCATAAAATAACTGCTATCTAATATGCAATTAATGGCTGACGATTCAAATCCCCGAGGAGCGACCTGCAGTGTGACATAAGTCCTTGATTCACTTCCCGAGAACGGGAAATGAATCAAGAGGGGGCTATTGTATGGTATACAATCATAGGCCCATTATTGTTATGCACAAAGCTATACGGTGCGCTATCATAGGCCCATTGCTTGTGGGCCTAGTTTGTATAGAGTGCACGGCAGGTAGGCCAAGGACTGTTTGGGCCTCGACACTAATGTTGTTCAGATACGTTCTAGAGTGCCTCGGTAGTGCATTGGGGAATATCACTGTCGAGCACCGTTCGACATCTAGCACTAGTTCCAACGTTCACTTCCCTATTTCCAAAGTGGGGTCCATCTCTGTCAGGAATAATCAAAACATGCCCCACCCACACGAGGATTGTTAGAAAGCAATCATAATTAACCCACTGAAGGGAGACTATAAATAGAGGAAAGGAAGGAGGAAAAGGGGTTAGACACTATAGAGAGAAAGTGAGAGAATAAACAGAGAAGGAGAAGGAGAAACAGGAAGGAAGGTGTTTGGTCAACAAGGTTAACACTTCTTATGGGCCTTTAGTCTACTTATTGAGGAACTTCCCGTTGAAGGATACTCCAAAATCCCACTACAACAAGTAAATTGTGAGCCAACTTTAGAGATTGGCCCAATAATAGGAAATTGGGCACGCACAATTCAAATTTAAATTTTTATGGATGACCAAGTTTGTGATTTTTTAGGTATAAATAGTTTATGTGGTTTGGTATTTTCTGTTTTCATATTTTCAGCAGAATAAAAAGAAATCGAGTTAATACTTCTATGTCATGTAAGGTTTTGAACATTGGAAGTTGTAATTTTGATTGGGCAACTATCATTGTCTGTATTTCAACTAAGACAAGAACACACCACCATCTATTTTGACGTTAGGTAGGTTTCTTTTCCTCTCTCTCTCTTTTATGTATTTTAGTTTTAGTTTTCTTGTTTAGATGAAGGTAGAAGAGTTTTTCGGTGAAGGTGGAAGACCCTAATCCTTATCTTTGGCGAGAAACCCGTCACTGTTTTCAGGATCTGGTATCAAGTTTATAGATCCATTCCCACTGTTTTCAAATTAGGTGTTAAATTTATGGATCCCTTGCTTCTGTTTGTGTTTCCCTTCTGATTGCTTTCTCGTAGTCCCCAAAAAGATTGGGTTTAACCCTAGTTTGCTACTTCTAAGTTGCATTGTAAAGTTATCATGATTAGTTTTGAGTTTGAAAATTTTGTTCTTCAAATTTGTTTTTACTGACTTTATGGTTTATATTATATTTTTTTAAAGTCAATTTTATTTAATTTTTATTTTTCTTATTATTTTGTAGAATGAGAAAGCTTGGAATATTTGGACCCTACTCTTTATGGGATCACGGAAGCTGATCTTGAGAGAGAACGCTTTTTTGGGTGTTTTTGTCTGACAATTGACAGATCAATATTAACTCAACATGAGCAAGCTTATTGTGGGAGCATTAGCTACGAATACTTGCATATTGTAGATGAGAATAAGTGTTATTAGTTAAGAGACAAGATTGAAACCTCCAAACTGATGCAACCAGTAGGGTCGTGCAGTAATTCTTAATAGGCTTCTATGGTGTACATAGATGTAGAACATCTTCGCTACGAAGATAACATCATCAAAGAGTTTTGGACTTGAAGGTGGGGAAAAACTGATTCAAGGCATGAATGAGATGTTTGATAAGGCATTTTATTTCTTTGAGCAAAATGAGACACACCCTATTAACTAGAAGCCATCACTATGCCTCCATCTCTAGAACAACGCTGCTCCATACTACCACAAGCACACCTAAACCACTCCAAGAAACGAAATACTGAAATACAATAGTCACAAAAGCGACGAATTTGAAGGCAGATTGGATCCATTTATTTTCTTTAACAATTTTCTTTCTTCTTGTCTTTGCATTTCTTCGTAACCATTTTTTTTTTTTTTTTAAATTTTGAATTTTGTTTGGTGAAGGAATTCAATCGAGTTTACCTGTCCGACTGTTATTAAGAAAAAGCCAAGGAAGGAGAATAAAAATATACGATCAAAGATACAAGAAGAAATAAAAGGGAAACAACAATTAAAAAGAAATGGACCATGTGAACTAATTGAAAAAATTCTAATGTTGCCTAAATGCGGTTTAAAATGACAAAATTTTGAATAAAAATACTTAGAGGATGGTGCAATATGAATTTAAGTCTATATTATATATATATATATATATATACATACATACATATATACATATATTTTCGTTTCTCAAAAAAAAATATACATATATTTTCAATCGCAAACTTCTGCTCATCAGGGGTGGAGCCAGGGGCCAAAAGAACATTAGGGGTAACTTTTAAATTTTTATTAAGGAGAAGATTTGTATTTGATTTGATAATATATCCATTACAAAGTTGCATTTATATCTTTTTTTTTTTTTTTTTTTTTTTTTTTTTTTTTTTGATAAAAAAAAATTGCATCTCTTAAGTATTAAGAGCAGATAATATCATGTAGGGACTTGGTGTCAATTCTCCGCTTCGCCATTTGGATCCGTTATGCAATTCTTAATATAAAACCCTTCTCTATTAAATGATAACTTTATCGGCCTATAGTTTTAAAAATTCCTTTCTTATAACAAAATCCTTTTTAAAAAGAAAGAAAATCTTTTATGTTTTATCGATATGATTTAAGATTCAAAATCTATAAGAAGAAAAAGAAATTTGAGGAGAATAATGAAACTAGAGTTTTGTTTTGTTGCGTTTTTTAAGGAACTCAATTAGAGTTTTAATTGAAGGGGAAAAAATTATTGTTATCTCCCAATAAGTGGTATAGAGAAACTAATAAAACTTTAAATTCTTTATGTAATAATTATTCTACTTCATAAAATTTTGTATAATAAACCAAAATTTTGAGATAATTATATAATAAAACAAAATTACGTTAGTTGTATTTGGTGTTTATACTTAATTATTAAAAATCGGTTCATTTATAAATGGAATTTCTATTAAAAAAAAAAAAAAAAACAGAAAACGTCTTATTTATGCAAAAAAATCCTTTACAACTACCCAATAATATGTGTGTTTTAATGTACATGCATAATGTATATAAATTTTGTCCCCTTGGAGTCAAATTCTGACTCTGCCACTACTACTCAGACGTGTTTATCAATCATAATACCATTGTTAATTGGCAAATTCCATGTGATAACCATGTATCGGAATTTAAGGTTGTACTTATTGTGTCTTAGCTAGGTAAAAGTTTATCCAAAAAGTTGCCGGAAGAATTTGAAAACATGAAATTTTGGTCGAGTTAAAGTCTGATTCACACACTCACTAAAGTGATCATTAAGTTGGCAGAAACTTTGCGCAAAACTCACTCAACCATCTCTCAAGCAAGATTAAGTAAACATTTTTCTTATTTCTATCTGAATTCTAAATTTCTACCAATTCTAAATTTCAAGGTGAATAAGGCAGTTTTACCATGCAAACTTTTAAAGCCTTTTTCCTTTAGTGAAAAAAAAAAAAAATTGAAAACAACATATCATTATTCACTCTTAGCTGGAAAAATTACACTGTATCATTTTACACTATACTTTTGAGTACACTTTGCACCCTGACTTTTTTAATACACCCTAAACTATGATTTTTGTTACACTTCGAACTCTAACATCAAGTTTATCGTTAACTTAGATGGAAAAATATAGCATCATGTAAAAAGATCTAATTGCCGCCCTCTTCTCAATCTCTTAAAAATAAAAAATAAATTACACTTTACCACCTAAAACTACACTTGTAATTACACTTTGCACTCTAAAATTTGAATTTTCACCCAAGATAACAGCAAACTTAACGTTGGGGTGCAAAGTGTGACAATAGTCATAGTTTAGGATGCAAAACGTGCATTCGAAAATTATAAGGTGCAAAGTGCAAAATGAGGTAAATTCATTGTTTTCGCTTGTTGAAGTTCCAATTTTGTTATGAATGATGCTCATTAATGGAAGAAGTTTTTGTAGAAGAATTTCAGAGTTTTATGGCCGGCGGAGCATTAGCATTTTGTATCTTCAAACTATTCTATTTTACTATCTCAAAATTTACTTTATCTATTATACCATACCATTTTATAATACACCCAACATCCCAACTTTTAGTTTCCCATACAATATCTTAAAATAATATAAACAATCCAATAAAAATAATATAATATATCCCTACTTTCTCTTTCTCTCTTCTCTCCAATCCTCTACAACTTATCTCTCCTACTTTTTATCTCTCTCTCTCAACCACCCCAGATCAACCCTCCACTGCCCCACTGCCCACCAAAATCCCACCGCTCCAAATCAACTCACACCATAACACGACCCATAACCTCCACCACATGACCCGTGCAGGCCATAACCTCCACAACCCACCGCCACATGACCCGCATAGCCCATAACCTCCACCACTCAACCCACCACATAGCCACAACCTAACCCATACCATCCAAAGCCACTACCTGACCCACGCCATCCAAACCCCCACTTACTCCACGCCTCCAAACCCACCACCTAACCCACAACCAAACCACCACCACAACCACCTACTACCACCACCACCACCACCACGAACAAACCCAAAAAAAGCTACCAAAACTCAAACGCGCTGCCACTAAATTAAACATTTAAACAAAAATCTATCAACCCATTAAACAAAAACTCAATCTTAAAATCCAAAAACTCCAACAACTAAATTAAACACTTAAACAAAAACCCATTAAAAGCAAAGCAAAAAAAAAATCATAAGCTTCAAATAAGTACTAAAAATCTAGTAATCAGCGAGGTTGAGCCCATCATCAGTGAGGTTTAGTGAGATGGGAAGAGAAAGAATAATTTATGAGATGAGTAAATCGGCAGAGGCATTTGGAGATGGGTGAGATGGGTAAATCTGCAAAGGCATTTGAAGAGAAAGAGAGAGACTTGGTGAGATAAGGCTCATGAGCTTTGGCGAGAGAGAGAGAGGATGAGAGACCATGTGAAGAGAGAGAAAAGACTGATATTTTGGATTAAGTATAATATAATCTTTTACAATTGTGCTATAGTACCATCATAAATTTATGATGGAATTGTAGCACAATTGTAAAAAAAATTTACAATTGAGAGACCGGGTAATGCTCACTTTTGGGGTTTTGATGCTAAAATATATAAAAATGAGCTGATTTCATGTTGTTTCAGGAGCTTCAGTGGCTTGGTCATGTTTACTCTTGATATTTGACCAGCTTGGTTGGAGAAGAATGAAGGGACAGCTGGTTGAAGTTTCCCAGCTTTTTGTCACATCAATTTCAACTTTATGTCATGTGAGAAATGATGGGATTTCAGCTTGTTAAGGAATGATTCATCTCCTGGTGGACACGTGTCCTTTTTTCTGATCTGATTGGACAAGTTGGGACCTGATAGGAAGAAACTCTAGCTGTTCAATTGTTGCTGAAATTTGGCTGACCAGTTTACGTGTTTTCCAATTGCTGAGATTTGTGTGTGGGCTGGTCTGACCCAGTTGGGCTTTGTAGATAAACTTCCTTGGACTTGGTTATCCCTACAAAATGAGTAGTTTTGCCATGGATGATATTCATGGGTTTTGTAGTTAGTTGATTATGGAAAGAATAGGCATAGTTCCCATAAATTTTGTGAAAGCAATATTTTTTTAGAGATGAGTTATTTATATTTCCTATGAGCTAGGGACGTAGTATATGTAAAGTAAGTGTCGAAATAATACTTGATTTTGTAAATATGTGCCAAAATAATATTTGAGTTTTGAGCATAAAGTAATTGCTTTTGTTTATGAAATAGTTGCCAAAATATCATTTGAGCTTTAAGTGCCAAATTAATAATAGTGTTAAATATTAATGTTTGGGCTTTGTAAGATAGTGCCAAATTAAGTATGTGGGCTTTGTAAAAATAGTGCCAAATTAGCATTTGGGCTTTGTAAAAATAGGTGCCAAATTAAGTATTTGGGTTTTGTGAAAATGATTTGAGATTTTGTAAAATATTGCCATGTAGCAACAGACTTAGTAGAAGTGTCATATCGTAATGGGTTTTGTAAAGGTACCGCGTTGTAGCAGGCTTTGAAGTTGTCACATCGTAGTGGGCTTTGAAGTTGCCACATCGTAGTAGGCTTTAGGGAGTTTGGACTTTCTTTGGTTTTTGCCCACAAACTAAGTGATGTTGGGCTTTGTGTGGAAATAGTGTAATTTTGTGACCCAATTTTGGTAGTGATATGGTGAGTATTATTTGTGGAGAATTTAAGTTGGATAATATGTTGAATATAATGGGTGATATTTGTGCGAGGGCCCAAGGTAATTTATGAGGCTTATATATGGAATATTTGAGTAATATGTGGGAAATATTTATGTGGGCTTAAAATAATTTATGGGCTTGTGTGAGTATTTTTGTGAGTGGACTAATGAAATTAAGGCTTGAAAATTTGTACCTCAACATACTTACATATGGCATTTGAGAGACCGGATGCTAGTGCTGTAATAAGGTAAACAGGGTAAAGAGTCTAGCTGCAAATGTTTTGTGAGTAGGTTATTTAACTGTTTTTCAACAGTGGATATTCCTGGGGTTGGATCTCTTGAAATGGTTATTCCTATGAATATGTTTTTCATTAATTTTCTATTTCGTCACCAAATATGTGGTTTTGATTTATTGTTTTTAGATTTGAGTCCCAAATCAAATAATAATAATAATAATAACGAATAGTTTATGCAACGTTAACGAACTATTGACAAGTGGAACTCCAATATGGGCATTCCATGGTGATGGCGTATTAATATCTAATCTTGTAAGCCAAGATTCCAAATCTCCAATCCAAAGATAAAATCTGTACATTCAGCACAAACAAAAATAATGTCGCCATAAACCAAGGTTGGATATCATTTTATAACTGTTATTTTGTTTCTATTTTCCCTTGCTTTGGTCAATTATGAATATAATAACTCACGCAGACGGCCAAAAGCCAGTTAAGACCTAACAAACCGCAGGAGTTGGGAACTAGTGAATTTGCATAAACTAACAGGCTATAGTATCCTATTTTTGCCAACAATTAATTAAGTCGTTACAAGCATGAACTTGCCGGATCACACATGATACATTCTAGAAATTGTTTCTTATTTTTTATTCACCGTTCTAGAAATTAATGAAGTAGTTCTTATTGACAAAAGATACTCTTGTACAGAATGTCATCATGACTCATGGCTCACATAGAAAAGGTTATCACTTTAATTTGCTGCTATAAGCATATTCGTTAACATTCTCCTCTATATTGAGTTATTTAACTGAAAAATAATAATAATTTAAAATGCTCTCTTCTTAGTCCTCTATATAAGGCTAATATAATTAAGCTTCCCTATTCTGTAACTCATCCAATTTACTACTTGTCCCCATAATGGGTTCCATGCCCTCCCCTTTTTCGTTTCCACTGCCTCCTCTTCCTCCTTCCTTATCTTTCTTTTGGGCTCCTCCTCCTAATGGGTAACAATAGTTTTTTTTTTTTTTTTGGTGGTTATTGATGATTTCTGATTTGTATGATACAATTAATTTCTTTTTCTTTGTGTATATATCAGGGAACAACAGTTGCTCTTGGGCCTCAAAATTGCTGCTATAATACTTCTACTCCTGATCCTCATTATAGGACTCATAGTTTCGCTGCATAATTGTAAAAGGTACTTCAGTACTACTACTCTACTAGTACTGGGGACCAAAAGGTAGTTGGCAACGAAGGCGTTGCCAACAGTCAAGTCAGCATCCAACTACCGGCTCTGAATATTGTTTGAGCCTCTATCTGTACATCAATTAGAAAAAATGGATTATAGAATGAATTATCCATCATGTTCTGTATATATTACTTTGATTTGTCGTACTCTTACGCTTCATTGAATAGCGAATACATTCCTATTCATTTTATTATGCTTTGTAAAGAACTAATTGGTGTTTTGAAAGATCTGGAACTGGGTGTTTAGAATGAATTATAGAATGAATTTCATGTAGACAATTATTATTATTTTTTTCTCTTTTTGGTCACGTTTACCTTGTCCAGTTGAGCCGCCTCCTATGTGCTCTGCTAATTAAACCATAACTTTTCTTGGTTTAGACCTTTTATTTTTTAAGTCAAGATTCTGATACAAAAGTTATAATATGACTAGTTTATTGACATCCACGCTTATCTTACGTGGTTTTTGACTTAGACCTTATGCCATATTGTGTGGCTCGTGCAAAGTTGATATAATAATAAGTAAGGCCTATAAAGAGCTTCCAACATGAAATAATTGCTTCATATCCAACCAAATACGAGCTGACAAGTAGCCCAAAAATTTATGTGTTCCCCCAGCTCCTCATAAAATGTCTTTTAAATGAACAACTTTAACTCTTTAAGAGCATATTCAATAGGCTCTCTTAAGCCATTTTTGGAGAGCAAACACACAGAAAATGACCTCCAATAGCCTCTCCAACTCTAATTTTTTTTAGTTGCTATAATAGCTCTCTTGACCTGAAGAGCACGGTAACAACTCCAAACCATTTTTCACAATAAATTATAAGTAATAAGTTATTATTAGTTCTAATTTAAATCCATAACTTAAATTACTGTTTTGCCCACTCAGAACAACCAACAACAAACTACCGCTTAAGATTTGTTATAAAAATATAGTAAAAATGTTATGCACATAACATTTCTCCAACACCTCTCTAATCAAAACCCCTCCAAAATAAATAAATATCCAAACACACCACCCTCCATCACCCACGTTTGCCGGTCACGGCCAACCACTATCCAAACTAATCCTATTGTAGTACTCAAATCCACCATAGGCACTTTCTTTGAAACAATTCTGTAAAACCTTGAAATGCAAACTCTTCCATCTAGGATATATGATTTCAAAGGCCAAATGCTAGCATCTAATGGCTACTGCAACAGGTGGTGTTTGGATTGACACTTGCAATGTGTTGGGTGTGAGAGAGAGCCATCACTCCATCACTCCAAACAGTAATGACTGGGTTTGATGAGAAAACGGGTGTTTGTTGTTAACGAAGATGGATTTGTTTGGTTGTTAGCAATGCTGAACGGTTACTTTTTTTGGTTTTTTTTTTTTTTTTTTTGGTGGTGGTACGATAATGTTGCTCACGAGCCTACCTAGTATGCCAAATGCTGCAAATCCACTCACATTTTGGAAGGGAGTTACCCCCCTCATGTATCGTCACTAGTTCAGTTAGGGTTTATTTGATTAGGGGGATAAAAAAGTGGAATTATAGAAAATAGGGAGGGAGTGGAAAAATGAGTGGATAGAAAAGATTTAATTTTCCTTTCTATGTGTTTAGTTAAGAGATTGGAAAAGTAGAGAGATGAAAAACTTTTTTGTTTGGTTTAGTAAAAAAGTAGGAAAATAGAAAATATAGTTCGTATAAATTTACTCTCATACCTCTAATATATAATAATAAAAAAACTTTTTAATTGTTTATAAAAATTAATTTTTTTACTAGAAAGTAGAAACTAACCAACTAACGCAATTAATTTTTCCTTCAAGGAGTGAGAACTATGAAATTGAGGCAAATTTCCACATAACTAAATAAAATATAACTATAAACGTCAATTGGAACTGAAAGTTCCATGAACATTGCAGAAACTGTAATGCACAACTCTCATCACCATCTGCCATTACAGAGAATAAAAGCAATTTTGTCATTCAATTAATTACATATTTTTCTTTTAAAGTTGCAATGTCTATTGGATAGTATAGTATTTTGTGCTTCATTTTGTTACTATTGTTCTTTTATTTATTTAATTATCACCATTGAATAGTATAAAAAGAATGGTCAATGTTCTTAATTCACTCTAATCACGAGATTAGGGGGCAAAATACCAATTTTTATTAAAAAAAATGAAAAAATTGAGTTAAATGTGAAATCATAAACTTAAAAATCATTCCAAGCCAGGTGAGATCTTATTCTAAATTCAGAGCGCAAGAAGTTAGAATGGAAACAAAATTGACGAGAAACAACAAAATCATTGTTCAAATTATATGCAATAGAATTTAAAATTTCACTAGTAACTTCAAATAATAAAAGTACAAACTTTCATTTAATTATTTGAAATTTTTCATAAATTTAACGAAAATATTATCTGAACAGACTATATGTTTATACATAAACAAGATGGTAAACATGAACTTTGTAACACATGAAATAAATTAAACAATTTTGTTATGTTCATTCCATGTGCAAATTTTTAGGAGGCATTTTTTTCATTGGCATTGGTATTGTATTGAAGTCAATGCTATTATTTGTTTTAAAATTCCCATTGCCTAAAATTCATGGTTCTTTAATTAATCTTAATTGCATTCTTTGCATGTTAAGACCATTTTTACACCCTTGATTATTACTCTCTCTCTCTCTCTCTCTCTCTCTCTCTCTCTCATATTTTTTGGTATAAAATAAAAAAGAGTTGAATTAATTTTATTTAACCTTAATTTAAATCTCAACCAGTTGTCAAGAACTTAAATATTCGTAATAGCTTGATTCTATTTAATGGCATTATTAGACAATCATTATTATCCACTATGCATTACATTGTTTTATCTTTCTGCTGACTCATACAGCAATTACTATCCACCACAACCACAACACCTTCTACTCTTCTTTTATCATATATATACATTAAGCAATTACTATCATCCACTTTAAGCATATCATTGATATTACTTCTAAATGCATTATTTATGTCATATTCAACCATTAATCAAGTTGAATTTTTCAAAAATTAATAGTCTAAAATTTATTTTGTTATTTCTTAATTTTCATGATATTTCACTCGATTTTAAGCATGATTTTTCCTTGTGAATAATCAAATTGAAAGTAATTTCTTGATTTTTAACGTATGATCAAAATTAGTGTGATCATTTGGTCATCTTATAGTTTAAATCCTATAAAATAAAGGATCAAAATCAATGAAAATAACTGGGGTTGACCATTATATCCATATAATTGATTAATTTTAATTTTTGTCAAAATCCTATGGTAGACAAAATTTGGTATCTACACATCTTAATACCTAATGCACACTAAATACTTCACTTTATTTATTTATTTATTAAAAATGACTCAAATAAGTGAAAAATCATTAACAACTCTTTTTAGAAATAGACGCAAATATTGCAATAAATAATGTTCAACTTATACTCTATATGGTTTAAATTGTTACAAGTTACATCAAACAACAAAAGTATGAACTTACATTTATTTATTTGCAAAATTTTAATAAACTTAATAAACATTTGTCTGAATAGAAACATATGTTTATTTGTAAACATGTTGTTACACATAAACATATCACACTTGAAAGAAATTAATTTTTTTTTGTTATGGTTACTCCATGTGCATATTTTTAATGGATGCATTTTTCTTTTTTGATCTTTTCTTAGTGTCATCCTAACCCTCAAAATAAACTTTTTGAGATTTTTGACCCTTGAAAGAAAACCACATCTTTTTTTGGGTAATGTTACAAGTTTTGTCTTTCGTAAGTTTAAATTTTGGCCCTACCACAGAGTTGGATAATGGGAGCCAAATAGGGTCATAAATGATGCCCTTGATCAACTAATCTTTTGGTTGCTAGGCATCTGGTTATGATTGTGTAGATCTAATCTAATTGCATTTTCAGAAGATACAGAACAATGTTGTTGATATGGAATATATTTAATTCCATAAATTTTTTTATGCAAACCACTCATTTTCAGCAGCAACAATAACAACAACAACAACAACAACAACAACAACAATAATAATAATAGGGAAAATTAATAGATGCCCTAAGAGCATTAATTTATGAAATATTTTTAGTAACGTTTTTATGTGAAAGTAAAAAAAATAATTAAATCTTTATCGCATTTTATATTTTCCATGAAAGTTGGGTTAAAACTTATATAAAAGTGTTTATTAAAAATTGCTATAAGAACACCTATTAACAGGAAAATGAATCAATGATGATGATTTTTTTTTAAGGTTTATTAATTTTGATTCTATGGTTTTCTCACATAATAACTCATTTATTAAAAATAAGTTAAGAAAATTAAATTGGACTCATTGATTTTTATAATATAGTAAATAGTAAATAGTTGCACCAAGTAGTTATAATACATTTGTTTTCTTCCATTTTGTTATATATGGAGGGAAATAAACTAAAATAAATAAGCTAAATAGTTCACAAACACCATTTCAGAAGAGTATACACTCAAATTGATTTAGATGTTAAGTGAGCACGAAATATTGGAATATTAATTAGTTTGTAAATGGCCGAGTTCTTATAACAAGGAAAAAAAAAAGAACTTAATATTATATTAAGGGAAAAGTTAACGGGTGTCCTAAGGACACATTTTTATGATATATTTTTAGAAATATTTTTATGAAAAAAGAAAAAACAATTTTTTTTTTCAGTTTTTTTTTTTTTTTTATTTCCCATAAAAAGTGTTAAAAAATTCTTTAATTGGTTCATTAATAATTATTGGGACACTAGTTAACATGACCCTTATATTAATTACTAACCTAAATATCATGACAATTTAGAAATTAATCATATTTGCTTCGGATATCACTTCTTGAAGGCGAGCATATGCATAAGTAAATATTAGAGTTATTTCAAAGTGATAGATGAGTATTTGTACACAAGGTTTTCAGAACCGGACCAAACCGGGAGGTCGGATCATGAAAATTGAGAACCGGGATAAAAACCGGTTTTTTAAACCTAAAGAACCAGATTTTTAGTTAATTCCGTGAACCCCTAAAACTGGGGTTGGACCACATGAATCGGTGGCAAGAACCGTGTGGTTCAACCCCTGAGCAATTTTTTTTTTTTTTTTAAATAAAAACAACTTAACACAATTTTATTCTACTTAATTAAATTATCCATCTCCTACAAGGAATAAAAAAATTATAATTAAAATCCTTCAAAGATATTCAACTTTACTTCAAAAATTAATCATAAATTTTAATGTTTTCATGGTTATTATTTTATTTTATTAACTTTATTATTTAGTTATTAAATATATGGTTGAAAATCATTAAATTTCCCTCACATATATAGATATACTAGTCAATTTTGCTAGTTTTATAGATTTAATATCTATATTTAGGCTTTAATTAATTATAAAATTAATTATGACGTCATCACGGTTCGACCCTGGTTCAACTTCGATTCGACCTCAAAAACCTTGAACCTCTCCCTTTTATGGTTCAATGAACGGTCCGAGTTTGAAAACCTTGTTTGTACATAACAAAATGCACTTTATGGCATTTTATCTTTGATGGCACAAAAAATGCATAAAATATTAGACTATCCTCGTGTCTTTTTTTCTTAGGCAACAAATAGATATTAAAGGACTTGCAGACTTGCAGTCAAGTCAATGTGCAGCTTCCATCTCTGAATTCGTATTGTATAAGTTTCATATCATTACGTTCATGCATGTATATTACTTGATAGGCCAAGAATGTATTGACCCATTTGGTAAATTAATTAATTAATTAGTCAAGTTAATTAATTAGATTCAATTATATGTAATAAGTGCGGTAGCACAAACAAATCACCAACTAAGTTAAATGCAACGAAAAATAAATTTAAAACAGGTGATTTGTTTACGAATAGGAAAAATCACCGAGGCAAAACCCCACCGAATGAATTTAAAGTCACCACTCCCCAGAATCCACTATTATCAAAACAAGCGGTTACAAGTAAAAATGAATCCCAGTACCTAATACCAACATACAGTTGAACCCTTACTCCAATACCCAATTGGACTTGTAATGTAGTGACAATCTTTTCTTTTAATGCACGGCCCCAAGCACATGACTAACCAATGATGCACGGATTCTAGTACGTGACTAACACACCAACTTGAGGAAGATGTTAGTTGCAAAGTTCTTCAGTTCATCCAATCATGAAGATCAAGAAGCTCCTTGGTTACAAAACTTTTAGCGCAAAGATGCAATAGCTTCTAGAAAGAATATGATGAAGTAGGGCAAATTCTGTCTCTGGTCACAATTTGCATGCACAATCAATTTTCATTGACTTGCATTGCATCACTTTTGACGGCCTTTAAAATAATCCTTATATATATCTAGAGTTGTGAGAAAAGAAATCCTACACGAATACACATGGATATGTGTGAAATCAGATCTGAAAATCTGAATTTCATAAGTCTCGATAGATACAGCTTCTATCGAGTTGTTGTCAAGTATCAGCATTAAACTTCGATAGATATCATTTGTCGAGCTATTTGTTGAGCTTTAATGAACAGCACTTCTTCACTTGTTTCTTGGACAAATTTGCATGGCTTCAATACAAAACTTGAACTCTTGTTCCTTGGAAGTACTAAACTCATCCTAGATTTATCCAATTATAAGTAAAGTGTGTTTTGTCAAAGGATTAGCTAATTTACATAACATATGTCTCAAACAATTTCTACATATGTCCTAACATTACTTAAAAATTCCATTTTTTGCATTTTATTGGTTAACTTTTTAGGGTTTCATGAAGTATATTGTTCTTTGTTGTTTGTTGCTTTTGCGGCTTGTTCTGTTATGTATTTTTGTTAGACTTGTTATCATTTGTTGAGTTGAGAATAGAATTGAATACAAATAAGATTTTTCTCTTGGGTTTGCTCATATTGCCAAAAATTAATAGATAGTCTTGAAGCGTTAAATTAATAGTCCAATAATAATGACATCAATTGTGGTGTTCTATGTTTATGGTTCAAATCCTACCTCTTTCTCCCCCTTTATCTACCTACTAAGATAAAAGGTCCCATAATCATCTTATGACTATAACAAACTTCAATTTTTTCAACATATTTTTACCCATATTAATTAAAGCCTTATGTTTCTATAGTTTTATTCATCTGTAGAGTAAAAGTAGTAAAGAAATTCACAGTTATTCTTACAGTTGGCATAACCATCGAAATAGGTGTAAAAAAAAAATAGGTGTTTAGTTTTTTCATCAGCACTGTGTAAAAGACAGGTAAAAAAAAAAAGTCATCTGCCTGATCAATGTGGAAAAAATAAATTAAATCTTTTAACAACTGTGGAAAAAAAAGGTCTCATAATCATCTTATCATGACAAAGTTCAATTTTTTCAACATATTTTTATCCACATTAATAAAAGCCTTATGTTTCTATAGGTAATAAAGAGATTCACATAATTATTTTTACAGTTGGCATAATTATTGAAATACGTGAAAAAAAGGGTTTTGTTTTTTCTTTAGCGCTGTGTAAAAAAAGGTATTAAAAAAATTAAATAGTCAACGGCCTAATCAATGTGGACAAAATAAATTAAATCTTTTATCAATTATTGTAAACGTTGGAAATCAGGAACAAGCTAAATTATATAAAAATAAAAAATCCGTTACAGTCTCTCTCTCTCTCGCTTGCTCTCGCTCCCAGTCTCAGCTCCTCAGAGGTTCTCTCACTCTCTATCTCTCACTCTCACTCTCTACCTTCCCTATTCAGTTTTGGAGAAAATCTTTCTATTTCTTTGTTATATTTTCAACAACTAAACAGAGTTCTTGACTTCAATTGATTTCACTTGCATCAGATTCACCAAACTGGTACTACTACATCCATATTTTCTATATTTTCACATTTTCCCCTATCCAAACCTTCCGATTAGGTATCTTCTATATGTTCATTAATGAATCTAAATTCTCATTCTCCTTGAAAACCCAACCTTCAACCTTTGTATTTCTTTGTTTTTCAATTCTTAAATTCGATTGTTTCTTTTCTTGTTTCTTAATTACCAACTTTTTAATTTTGGAATAGCTGAAAAAATGGTCATTGATAGCATTAACTTTTTAATTTTGGAGTAGCACAAAAATGGCTGAATTGCTTTTTATCTCCATTGAATTTTACTTTCTTGACCAATGATGTAATTGAAAATGATAGTAAGTTTGTCTAATATGGTTGACAAAATGACCTGGTTGTGTGTTTGATCTATTTTGGTCGTTAGGTCTGACACTCTGTTGCTCATTTACCGGGATAATTCCTTGCAAGCAGTGTGGTCGAACGGTAAAAATGATAGAAGACTGATAAGCATGACATTATTGTGGTAATAATTAGGCTTGTGCATAACCTGAGCTTGTACCACTGGCTGTATTTTCTATGAAATATCATGACAGGAGGTATATGCATGAGTTTGAATGGCCCAATTATTAATTAGGAATGTTCAACCTACAAATTAGACATGGCTTATGTCATATGGTCTATGATGCCTTTTTGGGATTACATGGTATTTACAATAGAAGAACTCAGGATTGAACCTCAGTTTCTTCGCACTAACGGAATCATTTTTTATTATGCCTCATTGTTGTTTACTTTGAAACTCCCTTCCATTGTGTCATTTACAATGTTGTAAAGGTTTGAAGAGGTTAGCTTTTTAATTAGCTTAGTTTGGTTTTAATAGTTGCATTGCATTTGCTGTGATTGGTTATATAAATGAGTTAATGACTGAACTGAAATAGTTGAAACACTATTCAATAAGATGGTTATGATTGTTATTGATTTGAGTTTAGGTGTTAGCTTTGAATCGCTCTTTAGAAGAGAAATTCTATAGGTAACGTTGTCCTTGGTGCTTCATTGAGTTTAGGCTTATATTTGTTCTTGGAGGTTTTAATTTTAATATATACTTTTTTTTAAATGCTAGCAGTTTGACAAAAGTGCTAAATATAGTTCTTCAGTTGAAAACTAGTGAAACCTCTGTTGTAGGATGGCAGTGGGGTGGGATCGGGTTGAATCAAGGTGCCCCATTCTTTTCCGTTCTCCTCTTTAGGACAGGAGCAGGGCAGGTGAAAGTTATTTTACCATCCCTAATAAGATGGCTTCAACATTAATGAGATAGGGATGAGAGAGATAGAGGATGGATAGTCATAAGGATCGGTTGATTTTTATTTGTTTATTTTGATATGGGTTTGTAGACATTTATCAATAGAGAAGAATCAATACCTCTACATTCTTCTATTTCCAGAGCCTTCACGAGTCTCCAAGGAACATTTATGCAAGCTGATGTTGTAGATGTTTTTTTCTTAATAATCTATATATATATATACATGCACACACATATATAAAACCGAAGTTTCTGCTGGCACTACAACTTTCCATGTCAGCACAACACAATATTTAAAAAATTAGAAATAAAATTAAAAACACTATTTTCTCTCCAAAACCTGATACTTATCTTCTTCTTTTTTCTTTTCTTTTTTTTTTTGTATAAAACCTAATATTTTAAGCTGAATTTAATCTATAGATGATTATTTTAAAAAAAAAAAAATCTGCAATAAAAGGATAAGTATCGATTTTATTGCAACAAACCCAAAAACAAAGTTAATTAATTTTTTAAAAACCCTACAACCAAACTTCTTGAACTCTACGGTATAGAATATAATTTTTTTTTATTTCAAAATCTTTTGTTTTATGTGTTAATTTATTTTTTGCTATTATATATTAGATAACAACAAAAAATTAAATATATATCACCATATGCCACACCCACACAAACCATTATGTCCTGGTGCTATTCAAACTCATAAATTTATTTGGGACTCTAATTCTATCATTTAATTTTTTTAAAATAATATAATTTTCTATTAGAGAGAGAGAGAGAGAGAGAGAGAGAGAGAGATATATATATATATTTGTATTGTTTCAATAATTTATAGGTTCTGAATCATTTGATTCAGTTGTGTAGATAGCACCTTAGGACTCAAATCAATAACAGTAAATAAGTGGAAATTAAATAACAAGCACACACAAATAACACAATAATTTACGTGGTTCGGCAAACTGCTTATCTCCACGGCGACGACGGAGAAATTTCACTATAAAAAAAAATATAGGGAGATACAATAGTACACAAGAACATTCTCAAGAAACCCAAATCTCAATTACACCCTAGCACTCTCTCACAGAAACAATAAGAATAGAAGTTGGCTGCCTCTCTTTTCTCTATTTTCTCTCGTGCAGCTGCTGCTCACTAGGTTAATTGGAATTGTCTCTCTTGCTATATATAACACAAACCTAATATATATATATATATATATATAAATATATATATATATATATATATATCATAGGTCGGCAACATTAGGAGAAACATTCCTAGTTGTATCCGGTCAACTGCGACTTAGACTGACTTAGGCTTGTGGCAATTCAAGCCACACACGTGCCCACTTCAACAAATCTTCACCTTGGCTTGAATTGATCAAACTACACAAGCAAACTCCTCCATCGCCTCCACCTTAGCCCTTAAGGGCTTACAAGCTGCAAACATCAACCAAGTCCAAGTAGCCCTTGAACTTGTCTGTTGGAATTGGCTTTGTTAACATATCAGAGGATTCCCAAGTTTTATTCTTTTGTAATGACCCCATCTCTTCTACATCCCTGTAAGACAATGGATCTCCACTTCTAGTTATGAGAGCAAAGCTAACCATGTCTTCAAAGCCATATCTCTGTGGTGTTTTGTGAACCCTCTTCTCTCTACCTTTAGCAATTGAATAAGACTTTTCTTGTTGCTACTGTGGATTAATCTCAGCATCACTCTTATCACTGGATGAACTATTCTCGTCAAACTCCACCTCAACAGTTAATTTCTCCTGTGTACTATCATCACACGTCTCTGCTTCATTCTGTTTCAACATAAAGGCTTCATCAAATATGACATCTCTGCTGGTCACCGTTTTCTTTAAGATTGGATCCCAAAGCCTGTAGCCTTTAACACCTTTTTCAAAACCAAGAAATACGCATTTTCTTGACTTCGAATCCAATTTAGAACGCTCTCCACTTTACACATGCACATAAGCTGGCCAACCAAAGATTTTTAGACTCGAATAATCAACTGATCTACCTAACCAAACATCTTCTGGAATCTTGAAATCAATGGCTGATGATGGAGATCTATTAATAATGAAGCTTGCTGTGTTAACTGTCTCTGCCCAGAACACCTTAGGCAACCCTGCATTCAATCTCATGCATTTGGCTCTTTCTGCTAAGGTTCTGTTCATTCTCTCTGCAACCCCATTCTGTTGTGGAGTTCCTTTAACTATGAAGTGACGAGTAATGCCTTCTAATTCTCAAAATCTTATGAGTTCTTTATCTTTATACTCTAATCTATTATCTATTCTAAGGTATTTTATTTTCCTGCTAGTCTGATTCTCAACCTGTGCTTTCCACTTTTTAAATATGCTAAACACATCAGACTTATACTTCATAAAATAAATCTATACCTTTCTAAAGTAGTCATCAATGAAACTGGCGAACTATTGAGCACTGCTGTGAGAAGAAATTGATACTGGCCCCCAAACATCTGAATGAATGTAGTCAAGAACACCCTTACTTATATGAGAGCCGGTCTTGAAACTGACTCTATGCTACTTCCCATACACACAATACTTGCAGAAGTCTAGCTTGCATGCCTTCACTTCCTTCAATAAATTTCTTTTGTGCAACTCTAACATACCACATTCACCAATATGGCCAAGTTGCATATGCCATAATTTTGTGTCATCAGTGCTGGACTCTACCGGAGTGGTGACTACAACTCTTCCTACAACTGTGTGTCCAATCAATCTGTAAAGCGTGCTTACTTTCTGTCCCTTCATAACCATCAAAGCACCTTTGGTAATCTTCATGATTCCACCCTTTGATGAGTATGAATAGCCCAAATCATCCAATACTCCTAAAGAAATTAAATTCTTTCTAAGATCTGAAACATGTTTGACATTACTAAGATCTCTCACAACTCCATCAAACATCTTGATCTTCATGGTACCAATCCCAATAACCGGGCATGTAGCATCATTACCCATTTGGACCATACCACCGTTGTAAGGCTTATACGTGTCAAACCAATCTTTCTTTGGAGTCATATGATATGAGCATGTTGAATCTAAAACCCAAGATTCCAATAGAACATTGTTACTTGATGAAACTGAAAGTAAATCTGCACCAACTTCACTTTCATCTAATGTTTCTTCAGCAACACTAGCTGATTTTAGGGGCTGCTTTCCATTCTTCTTCTCCTTTAAATGCTCTTTCAATTCTTTACACCGATTCTTGTAGTGCCCTTTTTTGTGACAATAAAAGCACTCTACATCTTTCTTTGCACGTGATTTAGACTGTGATCTGTTCCTGTTGGAGTTCTGTCCTCTTGACCTGCTTCTACCTCTATTTATTGACTCAGACTTTACAATAAGTTCATCAGCCTGAGAACCATCACCATCTTGCTTCATTTTTATGTGTGACAAAAGAGCACTAGTCACCTCCTCGAGTACTATAGTCTCTTTCCCGTACATCAACGTAGTCACTAGATGATCAAAAGAAGTAGGAAGCGATGCTAACAAGAGTAATGTTTTATCTTCGTCCTCATAATTCACCCCAAAACTTGACAGTTGGGTATTCAACATGTTAAACGTGTTGAGATGCTCCAATAGATATAAACCCTCCTTCATATGCAAACTATACAGTTGCTTTTTCAAGTATAACTTATTCGTTAGATTCTTTCTCATATAAAGACCTTCTAGTTTTTCCCAAACCTCCTTTGCGGTTTTTGCTTCTAGGATGTTGTGAATGACCTCATCACCTAAGTTGAGATGAATAGCGCTAGCTGCTTTCTCATCCATCTCTACCCATTCTACATCCTTCATTGTTTCTGGTTTCTTCTCCTTCCTAAGCAAGGCCTTATGAACTCCTTGTTGAATTAGGAAATCCTTCATCCGCCTTTGCCAAAGAGAAAATTTTCCCTTACCACAAAACTTCTCTACATCATACTTTGTGCTTGACATCTTTACTATATTCAAAGGATTGAATCCTAACCTTGCTTTGATACCACTTGTTGTGCAAATAGCACCCCAGGACTCAAATCAATAATAGTAAATAAGCGGAAATTAAATAATAAGCACGCACAAAGAACACAAGAATTTACGTGGTTCGGCAAACTGCCTACCTCCACGGCAACGACGGAGAAATTTCACTATAAAAAAAATATAGGGAGATACAATAGTACACAAGAACACTCTCAAGAAACCCAAATCTCAATTACACCCTAGCACTCTCTCACAGAAACAATAAGAATAGAAGTTGGCTACCTCTCTTTTCTCTCATGCGGCTGCTGCTCACTATGTTAATTGGAATTGTCTCTCTTGCTATATATAACACAAACCTAATTATATATATATCATAGGTCGGCAACACTAGGAGATACATTCCTAGTTGTATTCAGTCAACTGTGACTTAGACTGACTTGGGCTTATGGCAATTCAAGCCACACACAGGCCCACTTCAACAGATTCTTTAATTTTATTTGTTGGCATTTTGAAAGTTTTAATATCTACATTTTTGCGTTAGTTATTGCAATATCTAAACATGTTTAGCAAATTTCAACGGTTATACCATGAATTATATATTCTTTTGAAGATAACCTATATATATATATATATATATTTTTTTTAATTTTTAGGCAGTGAATCTTCTGATTCTTTAATATTTTTTGGCCTTTCGAAAATTTTAATATCTAAAACCAATTGGTAGATTTTTTGAAAGATACTGCACGTTCAAGCAATGATTTCATTATCAAATCGTAACAAACATTGAAGGAAACAGGAGAAATACATGCAATGGTATAGTTTCATAATCAATTTAAGATTTTATATAATTATTTTAGTTTACCACACAAACAAGTAGGTTCCTGTGCGAGCACAGATTTGCGACTAGTATTTAGTAATTTGTATTGCAATATGATGGGTGATAAAGGCGTCAAGCGTGTTTAAGCGCGAAGCTTAACTGTGCATGTGATTAATGCACAGTTATATAATGCAACACTATCTTAGTTATATAATGTCAATGTATAGTAGATATATATCTCTTAATAATACATTGATCACATATAATTCTGAAAAATAGATTAAATATAATTGTTGTAGTTTTGTTTGGTGCGATTGTGAAGGGAAATAATAGAATATTAAAGCTATGTGGCTTGAAAATACCATTTGAGAACATTCTTAAATCGATTTAAAATATTATGTACAAACGTATTAGGTTTAAATACACAACAAACATGTTATAACATGCATTTGACAGTTATGTGATTTGTTAAATAGTCACGTAATAATAATAATAATAATAATAATAATAATAATAATAATAATAATAATAATAATAATAATAATAATTGTAGGGACCAGGTTTGAGGGAGTGGACCCAAGCCCAGTTTCCCCGCAATGAATTTATAGAGTATAGGCTCAAGAGCTAGGCCCTAGTGAGGAATGCAACGGCCTTGCATGGTTGTACGTGAATGCTAATAACTTAAACGTGGATTGGAATGCAGAACAAGGTCCTCGGACGGGATCTTGTGAGCTTGGAGTTCTTATTATTTCTTTCAGCAAAGGTTAAAATGGTTGAGAGGAAATACACAGCTGCTAATTTCTCTCCTCTGGTTCTTTTTCCCTGTCCCCTTCACATGAGGGACTTTTTACATTATATACTTCTCTCTCCGTTGATCCTAGCCCTACACTTGTCGATCAGCCCGGTTTCCACTTGAGAGCCTGTCCCATCAGCCGCATTCCCATACCTCCAGTGGGTTGCAGCGCCCCATGCGGCATTGTTCAGAGGTCCTATCCTCATTAATGCGGCTAGGGCGTTAGTTGAGGGCATTTAATGTGGAGGTGACAGTTCACCTGGGACTTGTTCCTCCACCATGCTTCAATGTCCGGTGCTTGGTTCTTGCCATTTGCTCCTTGGATGCTTAGGGAGGCTCCCCTTAAAGGTATGCTGTTTGCCCACTCTCTGACCTCGGTCTCCCGAGGATGTAACCATCCTCGGCAATGCTACTTGGGCCCTGGGCTCTAAGCTTTCGTCCTCGGACCTCGGACATTGGACGCGTCCTCGGCGTGGGCTTCTGGGCCTGGTTTGGAATGGGCCGGGGTTGCCGACTTATTCTGGCCCCACAATAGCCCCTCAAAATCTTGCTGTCCGCATCCTCGGGCGAAGAGGAGGATTTTGATATCCTCGGACCTGCTTCGTGTCCAATCGAGTCTTGTCCCTCGTCAGCGTTGGAACCTTTTCAATTGCCCAATGGTGCGTTACTGGCGCTTCGATGCGCGTAACGTGTCCTGCATTAAATTCGGGCGGCTTTATGCTCCCCACGTTCAACGGGCAGATGACAATCTAACGGTGGAGATGCGTCTGGCACTTATGGGCGGGAAAACTCACGCAGCTCTTCTTCCTAGGGTATAAGTACCCATTAGAACCGCTTCCTCACTTTTCATTTGCAATCAAGGGCTCCTGCGCCTCTATTCTGAGTCCAGCCAAACTTCCACCTCCATCTTCAGCACAAAAAGCCAGTCCGAGGAGTTCCTCCTCGTTTTTGTAAGTCTCTCTGTCTCTCTCTGAGCTTTTTCCCTCTCTACTCGTCCTTCTCTTTCATCCGTTCATCTTTTAGTTCGCTTAGGCGTCATTTGGGATGGGTAGACTTAAGAAGTTTGTTGGCACTGAGGAGGCGATGGAGAAATTCATCGCCGATTACAAGATACCGGCCAACGTGGGCCTAAGGTATTGTGAGGAGGGGGAGTGGTACCTCCAGAAGCGAGAGGGCGAAGTGGTGATTCCTGTCATCGCTTTCCTTGAAGGGGGGATGAGGATCCCCATGGGGCCGGTGATGAGGGGTTACCTCACCTACTTTCGGTTGACCCCCACCCAATGCGCCTCCAACATGTTCAGAGTTCTGGGCAGTGTGGACGCCCTTAATGAAAAGATGGGTCTAAGGCTGACCTATCACGATGTCAACTACTGTTACAATCTTCAACATTTGAAGAACAAGTCCTACTACATGAGGACGAGGGACGACAGGGTCCGGCTTATCCAGTGCCTCCCCGAGTCCAACAAGGGGATGAATGAGGATTTCCTCATCGTGTCTGGAGCGTGGCACGATGGCCTTCATTGTCCGACGACGGAGGGAGCACCAGGTGGGACAGTGGGAATAGGAGGGGATTTATAAATTCTAACGTTTTTCTCTGCGTTGTTTCTTCTTGTACTGTTTGGTTTCTAACCACGGATGTGTTTTCTCTTTGCAGATCCGCACTCCTTTGCGCGCCATTTCAGCTTGATCAACAGGGAAGATTTGCAGAAGGTGCTCAGGTCTGCGGAATTTGAGAACGAAGCAGACCACCAAGTCAGAGCTACGCACAAGATTTTGGGGTACACTCCGCTCCAGAAGTCGTTTGCGGCCCCAAAGTACGTGATCAGAGCCAAGGATCCTCGGCTGCAGAAAATAAAAGTGACCGAGGACGGTTTTGAGTTTCCCGAGGATCCCTCCACTTCAGAAGGTGTCACAGTAGCA
Source organism: Quercus aquifolioides (assembly GCA_019022515.1). Taxonomy (NCBI): domain Eukaryota; kingdom Viridiplantae; phylum Streptophyta; class Magnoliopsida; order Fagales; family Fagaceae; genus Quercus; species Quercus aquifolioides. Next base: position 3,680,814 of record CM032328.1, read on the forward strand.
GTCCCTTCGTCTTCCCATACATTCCCAGAGGCCGCGGAAGAGGACCTAGAGAGGGAAGAGGACGCGGCAGATTGTGGTTTTGCCGAGGACGATTTCAGCGTTTTCGAGCAACTGCATCAGTCCGAGGACCTTTCTGGGGACTTGGGTGATCCTCGTCTAACCGAGGCAGACTTCCTAGCGTCAGCGACATCTTCTCGGCTTGAGATGGGCTACAAGAAGAAGAACCAACCCAGTCTGGCCGACCTACTAGAAGGGCAGCCGGGGAAGTCCAAGCCGAAGGTTCCTCCTCCTCCTCCAAAGACTCGCCCAACTCAGACCAGGTCGGCCTCGGCCCAATCTAGGCTTCCTCCTGCTCCGCCTCAGTCGAGTTCGCCGTCCAGGCACGAGCATGCCGATCCTAAGCCGAAGAAGGATAAGGGCAAGAGGATTGCCGAGGACAAATCTGGGTCCCCGCGGGAGGGGGATGGCAATCGTCGGCCATCGAAGCAACTGAGGATAGGCTCCTCAACGCAGGAAAAACAGGTCGCACCTGCGCCCGAGGTCCAGGCATGGCTCCCCGCCCCAATGCTCCGTGGGGCTCCTCTGAGGGATGACTCCTCCCTCAGGGACTTTAAGGAAGGCGAAGGCGCGTTTGTGGCCGACGCTGTAGAGAGATGTCTGCTCCTTCCTGCGGACATGGCGGAGTTGGGGACTATGAGGAGTAGGGACGTCTTCCTCAGCCTCAAGCGTTACTTGGGGATGGTAAGGCCCTTAACAATTGTGTTTTCTGCCTTCTTTTCTTTTTGAGCTCGGCTAATCACCACGTATTTGTTTCGTTTGGCAGGCTGTGCAGGCCACTTTCAGGCTGGAGGAGGCGGCCAATAGCCATGGAAAGGCCATGGACTTAGAGCGCGATAAGCGCTTGGAGGTTACTCGGGCCCTCAAGACGTCCGAGGAGGATCTTGCCAAGGCCAGGGAGGAGCTGAAGGCTATGACCCAGGCTAAGAACAGCGCACTGTCAGGCCTTGAGGGTGCCCAGAAGCAGGCCGAGACACAGACGAGGCGTCTGGGTGAGGTGGAGGAGCAGCTGAAGATCGCAAGGGAGCTGATTGCTGATCTGACCAAGAAAGAAGCTACAGCCGAGGGCGCCAGGAAAGTGGCTGAGTGGGCTAGGGATGAAGCTGTGAGAGCCAAGCTCGAGGCAGAGCAAGGCAGGGAGGAGGCCTGGGCCACCAAGCAGGAAGCTGAGGAGGCGGCCTATGCTGCCGGGGCGACTGAGACAGCGGCTGCCTACAAATCCCAAGTCCCTGGGGTGTGTAGGCGCTACTGCTCCGAAACTTGGAGTGAGGCCCTCAGACAAGCTGGGGTGGAGGCCTCTTCTGATTTATGGAAGGAGGAAAGCATGTACTACCCCCCCGTTATCCGCGAGGCTGCCCTAGAGGGCTCTGAGGCCGAGGAGGCTGCTGTGGAAACTGCTGCCACTCCGGGTGAGGAGGCCCTAGACACTGGGGCCACTGGTGAGCCAGTCCAAAGGAGTAGTCCTCCCACAGTGGTCGAATTGAGTGATGGCTCCAACGAGGATGCACCTCAGCAGGCTGCAAAGCCCTCCCTCGACGCCCAGGTTTCTCCTGCCGAGGGGGCAGCTATTCCTGTCGTGCCTCTGCAGGCCATCCCCCTTAGTCAGGGCTCGGAGGACCCTGAGGCAGCTGCGGGCCAGCCACCCACCGAAGCGGGCAACTAGGCTCCTTGGCGCTTCTGCCTGCTGCACTTCATTTTTGCATCTTTTTCTTCCTTCTTGCTTTACTTGTAATGTAACTCTGTTGGTGTAATTCCCTTGGATTTAATGAAATGAGAACTTTATTTCCTCTTCTGTTTGTTGTGGCTGTTTGTCTACTTGAACATTATCTGCTTTTTCTTTACTTGCATGATTTTATCCTCAATTGCATCTCGGCCAATCGCTGCATCAATTATTAGTGTTCTGAAGTAGTTAGTTTCCCCATAGGCCTGAGTCCGAGGACCATGCAGTGCCTTGGTTCTGTCTAACACTTAGTATTTTGAAGTAGTTAGTTTCCCCATAGGCCTGAGTCCGAGGACCATGCAGTGCCTTGGTTCTGTCTAACACTTAGTATTTTGAAGTAGTTAGTTTCCCCAAAGGCCTGAGTCCGAGGACCACGCAGTGCCTTGGTTCTGTCTAACACTTAGTATTTTGAAGTAGTTAGTTTCCCCATAGGCCTGAGTCCGAGGACCAGGCAGTGTCTTGGTTCTGTCTAACACTTAGTATTTTGAAGTAGTTAGTTTCCCCATAGGCCTGAGTCCGAGGACCATGCAGTGCCTTGGTTCTGTCTAACACTTAGTGTTTTGAAGTAGTTAGTTTCCTCATAGGCCTGAGTCCGACGACCATGCAGAGCCTTGGTTCTGTCTAACACTTAGTGTTTTGAAGTAGTTAGTTTCCCCATAGGCCTGAGTCCGAGGACCATGCAGAGCCTTGGTTCTGTCTAACACTTAGTGTTTTGAAGTAGTTAGTTTCCCCATAGGCCTGAGTCCGAGGACCATGCAGTGCCTTGGTTCTCTCTAACACTTAGTATTGCCGTCCGGACATGTGGTCCCAAGTCAAAACAGGTTAAGAATCGGAATTCAAAAAGAAAGATTGCTTCATTAATAATAATACCTTTTCAGGTTATTTACATTCCAGGGGCGAGGTACAGGTTTTTCGTCTAGATCTTCTAAATAGTATGCACCTATTCCTGCTACTGAGGTAATTCGGTAGGGGCCTTCCCAGTTGGGTCCCAGCTTTCCCCAGGATGGGTTCTTGGCGGCCCCGACAACTTTTCTCAGCACCAGGTCCCCCGGTGCTAGCGGCCTGAGTTTTACGTTGGTGTAATAACCTCGCTTGAGCTTTTGCTGATAATAGGCCAGCTGGATCATTGCTCGTTCCCTTCGTTCATCCACCAAGTCCAGGCTCTCCCCCAGCAGTTCATCGTTGCTGCTGGGAGTGAAAGAGCTCGTTCGCAGCTTCCGGAAATTCGTCTCCAGGGGGATCACCGCCTCGGCACCATAAGTCATGGCAAAAGGTGTTTCCCCTGTTGACCGCCGAGGAGTAGTCCGATATGTCCATAAGACGTGAGGCAGCTCCTACTATGGCCGTGTAGGGGGAGTAGATGTCCACCACTATGAAGTTCGCTTCCACCACCACTGGGCCTGTCTGTACGGGCAGTCTGATCATGCCCTTTGGGATGACGAGCTTTCCGTCGAAGCTCATTAGGGGGGAGCTATAGGGTGTGAGGTCTTCCTGTTTTAGCCCCAGCCCCTTGTAGAGGTCTGGACACATGACCTCGGCTGCGCTGCCACCGTCCACCATCACCCTTTTCACATCATAGCCCCCTATTCTGAGGGTGACGATTAGGGCGTCCTCGTGTGGTTGGATGGTCCCAATCTTGTCCTCCTCCGAGAATCTCAGGGCTGGGGGAGGATTCCTTCTTGACCTCTTTGGCCCCGTCCGAGGGTCCTCGGCGGGCGGTTGGGCCACAGACAACACTCGCAAAGGGGGTGTGCCTGTCCTTCCTGGCGCGGCCAGGATTATATTGATCGTCCCGGCGGGCTGCCCCATGGCGGCGTCCCTCTGAGGCTCTTGGTACGTTTGGCCCTGACGATTGTCGGGGTTGAGCAGCAGGTGCTTCAGCTTTCCTTCCCGGACCAGCTGGTCCAGGTAGTTCCGGAGGTTCCTGCAGTCCTCCGTGGTATGCCCGTGGTCCTGGTGGTATTGGTAGTAACGGTTCTGATTGCGCCTCTCTGGTTCCCCAGCCATCTTGTTCGGCCACCTGAAATACGGTTCGTCCTTTATTCTTTCCAGCACCCTATGCACGGGTTCTCGGAACACTGCGTTGACGGTTTGAGCATTGGTCGCTCCAGATTCTCCTCCGAAATCCCTCCTCGGTCGGGCGTTGTTATATTGGTCCGACCTGAAATCTCTTTTCTCTTGAGGGACGACCTTACCCTTCCCCTTGCCTTGCAGCATATCTTCCTCCACTCGCTTGTACTTGTCAATCCGATCCATCAGTCGCCGCACGCTGGTGGCAGGCTTCCCGGCCAGGGACTCCCTCAGGCCGTGCCCCATTGGTAGCCCATTCTGGAATGTACTGATGGCGACGGCGTCATACTCGCCGTCCAGCTCATTGTAGATCTCCCAGTACTTGTCCGAGTAGGCTTTGAGGGTCTCCCCTTCATGCATGGATAGGGATAGCAGCGCACTCATGGGCCGAGGAGGCCTGCTGTTCGTGACAAAGCGGGAGCCAAAGGCCTGGGTCAGCTGTCTGTACGAGTCTATGGAATTCGTCCTTAGACCGTTGAACCACCTCATCGCCACAGGTCCCAAGCTGGATGGGAAGACTTTGCACATCAGCGCCTCATTCTTGGAGTGGACGGCCATCCTCTGGTTGAACTGGCTCACATGCTCCACGGGGTCCGTTTTGCCGTTGTAAGCAATGAAGGTTGGCTGCTGGAACCGCCGAGGAAGCTCCGCCTCCTCTATACGACGCGTGAAGGGCGACCTGGAGAGCTGGTCCAGCGCCCTGCTCATGGCGTCACCTCCCAAGCCCCTGGGGGTTGGGTTGGCACGCCTACGCCTCTGGTAGCGCTCCTCCTCATGGGAGAAAGTCTCGTTGGGGGGAGTCCTCGACCTTTGCCTGTATTCCTCGTCACTCTCGTCGTCAGAGGGCAGGTCAGGGCTGGGTTCGGCCTGTCTTCACTGCGCCCGGCGCAGTTTCCTCTTCAGATCATCTATCTCGTGCTGCATGGCCACCTTACCATCCTCTCTCTAAGGAGCGTGGCTATGGGCCTCTTCTGATCGCGTGGCCTGGCCATCATCGCGCTTCTGGGGAACGTGCCCATCTCCCTGGCTCTCGCTCGCCGTTGGAGTGTGCAAGCTTCCTTCTCGAAATCTTCTGTTGTCGTTCTGACCGCCCCCGGGGTCACCATAGTTACCCTGATGCCTTGACTTCGCCGGTTCGAGTCGATTCGGAGTTGCTTGATGAGGGCCCGATCCTACCATGCTTGACTGTTGTCCTTACTAACGCACAAGTTCTTCCCACAGACGGCGCCAATTGTAGGGACCAGGTTTGAGGGAGTGGACCTAAGCCCAATTTCCCCGCAATGAATTTATAGAGTATGGGCTCAAGAGCTAGGCCCTAGTGAGGAATGCAACGGTCTTGCATGGTTGTACGTGAATGCTAATAACTTAAACGTGGATTGGAATGCAGAACAAGGGTCCTCGGACGGGATCTTGTGAGCTTGGAGTTCTTATTATTTCTTTCAGCAAAGGTTACAATGGTTGAGAGGAAATACACAGCTGCAGTATTTCTCTCCTCTGGTTCTTTTTTCCGTCCCCTTCACATGAGGGACTTTTTACATTATATACTTCTCTCTCTGTTGATCCTAGCCCTACACTTGTCGATCAGCCCGGTTTCCACTTGAGAGCCTGTCCCATCAGCCGCATTCCTATACCTCCAGTGGGTTGCAGCGCCCCATGCGGCATTGTTCAGAGGTCCTATCCTCATTAATGCGGCCAGGGCGTTAGTTGAGGGCATTTAATGTGGAGGTGACAGTTCACCTGGGACTTGTTCCTCCACCATGCTTCAATGTCCGGTGCTTGGTTCTTGCCATTTGCTCCTTGGATGCTTAGGGAGGCTCCCCTTAAAGGTATGCTGTTTGCCCACTCTCTGACCTCGGTCTCCCGAGGATGTAACCATCCTCGGCAATGCTACTTGGGCCCTGGGCTCTAAGCTTTCGTCCTCGAACCTCGGACATTGGAGGCGTCCTCGGCGTGGGCTTCTGGGCCTGGTTTGGAATGGGCCGGGGTTGCTGACTTATTCTGGCCCCACAATAATAATAATGATGAAAAAACCACCCTCTAACTTCACTCTTCTAATTTTGCTTTCGTTCATTTCAGTTCTCTAAGTTTTAAATTTATTCAATTAAAACTTCTTTGAATTTTTGTTAATTTTTTTTTTTATATATATATAAAGGAAAATATTTTTCATTAATTAGATTTTTTTTTATTTAAAATTTTTGAAAAAAAAAATTATAAAATTGGACAATTAACCGTAACAATTAATAAAAATTGATGGAAAGACCTTAATTTAATAAAGTTAACAGTTCTATGTTCTACTATTCTATTGACGAGCTTACTGTCCCTTTCCTTGAACAGGACCAATGGTTCTATGTTGCCCAGTGACTCCAATGGGTTATGCATGGCTTATGTTAGTTATATAAAATTCTCCAATCATAATTTTTTATTTATTTATAATATCATGGTTTATATATATATATATATATATATATATATACGCACTAAAAGACTAGCTATATATAATTTTCCCATCCTACAACAATATATATAGCTTGGTTTGACCCAACTCCCAAGTAGCAGTGGAACGTGCTAACTTGGATGGTTTGTAATCCCATCAGGCTCTTAATATCAATACAAAGCCCCCAAATATAAAAAAATAAAGAATAAAAAATACAGCACCCTGTAGGGAATTCAACCTGATTCCCAACCTGTGAGAAACAAAAATATAGAGAAAACACACGCCAAAGAAAATAATCACATGCACAAAACAATATTTACGTAGTTCGGCAATTTGTCTACGTCCACGGTGTTGCAGGTATTCCACTATTATTAGGAAAAAATACAAAAGTGCGGCTACAGTCTTTCTCTCTCTCTCTCTCTCTGAAACACAACAACAAGACTTAACCCTAATCACCAAAAAAAAAAACAAAAAACGGCTTTTATATCATGCGCACAGGATTACAATGGGCTACAAAACGGGCCAAAAAACTAGGCTCCACAAAGGCCAACAAATCTCCCACTTAGAGACTAGTTCAACCACCAACATCAGTCGTTATCCTCCAAAAGCAATCCCTCATCCCTGCAACTCATCCTCCTGTCCTCAAGCCAGAAGACCAATTGAAGCTGCACACAGCTTCAGCTTCTCAATAGTGACACCCTTAGTCAACATATCTGCCGGGTTCTTAGATCCACAAATCTTCTCAAGTATTACTAGTTTATCTTCAACAAGGTAACGGATAAAGTTGTATTTTGTCTATATGTGCTTCGACTTTGAATGAAAAGCCGAATTTTTGGCAAGAAAGATTGCACTCTGACTGTCACTGTGTAGAATGCTCATCTCCTGTTTCTTACCCAATTCATCTAAGAAACCATGTAGCCAAATCATCTCATTTTCAGCTTCAGTTGCTGTAACATACTCAGTTTTTGTAGTAGACAAAGTAACAATCTTTTGTAGATTTGAAGCCCATGATATAGCTGTACCACCCAGAGTAAAAACAAACCCAGTAGTACTCTTTCTACTATCAATGTCACCAGCAAAATCAACATCTACATAACCCTGCAGTTTCAAACTTGCACCTGTGAAGCAAAGACATGTATCTGATGAATCTTTCAGATACCTCAGAATCCACTTGACTGCCTCCCAATGCTGCTTTCCAGGCCTACTCATGAATCTGCTCACAACTCCCACTACATGTGCAATGTCTGGCCTTGTACACACCATAGCATACATCAAGCTGCCAATAGCTGAGGCATAGGACACTTTGCTCATATGGTCCCTTTCTTCTTCTGTCTTTGGTGACTGTTCTTTGCTCAGTTTGAAATGACTACCCAAGGGTGTGCTCACTAGTTTAGCTTCATTCATGTTAAACCTGTTGAGAACTTTCTTCACATACTCTAACTGTGAAAGTTTCAATGTACCATTAGCCTTGTCTCTAATGATTCTCATACCAAGGATTTGCTTTACAGCTCCCAAATCCTTCATTACAAACTGTTTTGACAATTGCTTCTTCAGATTATTAATCTCCTCAATGCTAGACCCTGCAATGAGCATATCATCCACATACAACAGTAAAATGATATAAGAATTGTCAAAAAATTTGACATAGCAACAATGATCAACTTCACATCTCTTGAACCCAATTCTATGCATAAAACTGTCAAATTTCTTGTACCATTGTCTTGGAGCTTGTTTTAGGCCATACAAGCTCTTGTCCCTGAATAATGAACCCTTCTGGCTGAATCATGTAAAGGTCTTCCTCTAAGTCACCATGAAGAAATGCCGTCTACACATCTAACTGCTCAAGATGTAAATTTTCTGCAGCCACCATTCCCAGCACCAGTCTAATTGTTGACATCTTCACAACTGGAGAAAATATCTCTGTGTAGTCAATGCCCTCCTTCTGCTGAAACCCTTTAACAACTAATCTGGCCTTGTAACATTTGCTACCATCATGCTCATTTTTTATTCTGTATACCCACTTGTTGTGCAAAGCCTTCTTTCCTATTGGCAATTCAGTCAGTTCCCATGTCTGATTCCCCAATAAGGAATCCATCTTATCCTTCATGGCTAACTCCCACTTGCTTGAATTCTCATCTTGCAAGGCTTCTTTATAACACTCTAGCTCACCACCATCAGTCAACAGGAGATAATTTAGAGTGGGTGAATAACGCTGTGGAGGTCTAATGGTCCTGGAAGATCTGCAGACTTCAGCTACAAGTGTACTCTGATCTACCTTTGAATCTGCATTCTCCTTATTTTCTTCACCCCTTTTCTGGACAGTACTTTTAGTCAATCCATCTAAGTTGACAAACTCAGATTTCTTTTGATCTATCTCTGCAACATCTGATACTACAGTTGACCTGTCCTTGTACATAACCTCTTCATTAAATATCACATTTCTACTTCTGATGATTTTCCTGTTTTGTTCATCCCAAAACCTATAGCCAAATTTCTCATCACCATAGCTAATGAAAAAACATATTTTAGACTTTGCATCAAGTTTACTACGAGCATCAGAATCAATATGAACATAAGAAACACAACCAAAAACTTTTAAATGGGAAAACTTTACCTCTTTACCGCTCCAAACCTCCTCAGGAAGTTTGAACTCTATGGGAACTGATGGCCCTCAGTTTATCAAGTAAGCTGCAGTGCTAACAGAATCGGCCCAGAAAGTTTTTGGTAGTCTAGTATGCAACCTCATACTCCTAGCACGCTCATTGAATGTTCTGTTCATGCACTCAGCCACAGCATTCTGCTGTGGTGGTCCAAGAATGGTCTTCTCCATCCTGATTCCTTGTGCAGCACAATACTCACTGAACCTTCCATCTATGTACTCTCCTCCATTATCTGACCTCAAACATTTTACTTTCAAACCTGTTTCTGTCTCAACCATGGCCTTCCACTTCTTAAAGGTTTCAAATACATCAGATTTATTTTTCAGAAAATAAACTCATACCTTTCTGCTTGAGTCATCAATGAAAGTGATGTAGTACCTTGAACCTCCAAAGGATGCAACTGGAGAAGGCCCCCACAAATCAGTGTGTACTAACTCCAGTTTTTCAGCCTTTGGTGTCCTGCCAGTTTTCAAGAAGCTCACCTTTTTCTGCTTTCCTAAGATGCAGCTTTCACACATGTCAAAATCAATGGACTTCAATTCTAGTAGTTTTCTTTTTGACAGCAGCATCTTTATCCCTTTCTCACTCATGTGACCAAGTCTGCGGTGCCATAGGCTTATATCAATACTAGCATTAGCAACTGCAATTGTGTCTCTTGGACTTGAGGTCATATATAGAGTACCAGTTTTCTTTCCACGAGCCAATACTCTAGCTCCCTTTGTAACCTTCCAAGTACCACCAACAAATAGTATTGCATGCCATTTATCATTAAGTTGTCTAACAGAAATCAGATTCCTCCTCAGGTCAGGAATGTGTCGAACCTTCTCCAGTAACCAAACAGACCCATTGGGCAACAATATCCGGACATCTCCTATACCCACAACATCCAAGGCTGAACCATCAGCCAAATACACGTTACCAAAATCACTTGCAACATAATTCTATATGATTCTCGGTGTGGAGTGGTATGAAACGAAACTCCTGAATCCAAAACCCAATCATCAAGTGGACTGTCTACTGCAAGAAGTAATGCATCCTATACCTCTTCTGTTACAGCATTAGCAGAATCATCTTCATTCTTCTTCTTAGGACTTTTGCACTGGTTCCTAAAGTGACCTGTTTTCCCACAATTCCAGCATTGTACTTGTTGGCCTAATCTAAATTTACTTCTGTTTCGATTAGAATTTCTGGATTTTGATCTGCCTCGATTTGAATTTATGTTATAATCTCTGCCTCTTGTCTCAAGGTTTAGGGCAGAACCAGATCCTGAGATTTCACCTACATCTCTTCTGCGAATCTCCTCAGCCAAAATTAAATCTCATATCTCATTGTACTTGAGCTTTTCCTTTCTTGTAGAATTGCTTACTGTCATCCTCATTGCCTCCCAACTATTTGGCAAAGAAGCCAAGACGACCAGAGCACGAATCTCATCATCAAAATCAATTTCTACAGACGACAATTGATTTGTGATAGTGTTAAATTCATTCAGATGTTGTGCTACTGATACGTTCTCTGCTATCTTCAGATTGAACAGTTTCTTCATCAGATGCACCTTGTTGTTTGCTGACAGCTTTTCATACATACCAGACAAAGCCTTCATCAGATCTGTTGTGGTCTTCTCCTTTACAACATTGTGTGCAACAGACCTAGACAGAGTTAACCTGTTAACTCCCAATACCTATTTGTCAAGAAGAGCCCATTCCCCAGCCTTCATCGCCTCAGGTTTTGTCTCCAAAAGAGACAGGTGCAATTTCCTCCCATAGTGATAATCTTCAATCTCCATCCTTCAATACGCAAAGTCTGTGCCGTCAAACTTTTCTATTCCAGACGCCTTTCTTGCTTCCTCTGCCATTGCTCCCACTCAAACCTAACCCTAGGCTCTGATACCAGTTGTAGGGAATTCAACCCGATTCCCAACCTGTGAGAAACAAAAATATAGAGAAAACACACGCCAAAGAAAATAATCACACGCATAAGACAATATTTACGTGGTTCAGCAATTTGCCTACGTCCACGGAGTTGCAGAGATTTCACTATTATCAGGGAAAAATACAAAAGTGCGGTTACAGTGTTTCTCTCTCTCTCTGAAACACAACAACAAGACTTAACCCTAATAAAAAAATAAAAATAAAAAACGGCTTTTATACCCTGCGCACAGGATTACAATGGGCTACAAAACGGGCCAAAAAACTAGGCTCCACAAAGCCCAACACATCCTGCCAAATACAGCCTTCCTCTGTAACTCATATAATTTTGTTTGTATTAATTTTGTGCCCTCTAATGGCATTGGCAGGTTCCATGCCCAGTTGCCCACCCCCATTTTGTTAACTTTTATATATTATTAAAATTTTATTTATTATGTTATTGATGTTACATTTAGTGTCACGATTTTTTTTTAAGTAACAAAGAGGTTACTAAAACATTTATTGTAAAATGTAATAGTGTTAAACTTTTATAATCTCTCTTTGTATCAGGGAAAGATAAATTGATATTGGCCTTAAACTTGCTGGAACAGTACTTTTTTTTCTTTTCTTTTTTTGCGATTCTGTTGTTGGACTTGTTCTTACGCTGCACAATTATAAAAGGAAAATCCATCAACACTACCTTGTGCTCAAAGGTGTTAAATTACTGGTTATTTCAAAATTTTAAATTATTATGATATTATAAATTTAATCATTTAGTCACGTACTTCTAATAAAGAGATAGTGTTAATGGCCAACAGTTAACAATTACTAGGTCAACATCCACTTTCAGCTCTAAATAATAAATATTGTCTGTGCCTCGTCAAAAATACTATAAAATTTTAACCTTCATGCACAAGGTTAAATTTCATATTACTTTAGAATTTCATGGTCTGCTTTTATTGGTTAGTTAAAACATAGATTTTAGCATGAAACTGTCTTAGGTGCGAGGTTTGCTGTTTGCAGTTTTGGCCTTTAGTTAATCACTTAATTGTCATATTATATTGCGTTGACTTGTTTTTGTGAAACGGATAGCCAAACAGAGATTATGATTGTGCAGATCTACCTACACTTTTGGAAGATATGGAACAACGTTGTTGATATGGAATATATTTAATCCCAAAATTTTTTTATTCAAAACGCTCATTTTCAAATTTCGTAAGATTCAATTCTTCCTTTTTAATATTTATTATTACTTTTTATATTCAAGAAGAATTGAATTTCTATTGAGAATTTGAGAGACAAGTTGAAACCAGCAACAACAAACAAACAAAAAAAAAAAAGGCTAAACAAATACAGACAGAGCTTGAGACATGCTAAAACTAAGGTTCAAAATCCCCTCAAGAAGATTAACAATTCAGAAACACTAGGCAGGAGCTACTTTCCTAGATACACAAACAATCTCTAATTCTGTGTTGAAAATTGAGGTAGAAATTCCTCATATGTAGCCAACTTCCTTGATTATACAGGAGCAATGCTAGTAAGTCGTAACCAACACTTTCAATTGGTGATTTCACCTGCTTCCTTATTATTTCCATTATTTGCTGCTCTATTTTGACGGTGCCATACTGAAAATAAAATTCTTTTACATATAAAGGCCGCATTAAGCCTCATTCTTAAATAATTATATGACAAACTAAAACAATATATTATTAACAATAATAGGAAAGAAAGAATTTGGTGGCGAGATTTATTTATTTATTTATTATTATTTATTTTTTTTGAGGTAAAAGATAGAAATATTATTGATTTGAAGAAACGATATACAAGTAAAGCGTATAAGCCCTGTTCAGGCACGTCCGAAACAGGGGAAGAGTTAGACCTTTAATACAAGTATCAAATACAAGCCTAAAAACGGCTAAAACAAAAGTCCATGGCTGAAGGGGTATCGCTGCTTGGGTACTTCATTTCATCTTCGGCACTAAAATCTGATAGCTTATCCATTGTTCCTTTATGCGTTGGTGAGATTTTGGTATTCCTGCAAGAACCCAACAGCCCCTACCAAAATGGCTTTGGGGTGGGGTTGAACTCTCTCAAAGTATACTTTATTTCGTGCATTCCAAATTCCCCAAGATACCACTGCCCATTTTTCTAATTCCACTATAGAGAGTCTCTGTACCAACGTTTTGAACAGCAAGAAGAAATCATTGGCTTCGTTTGGGCATTTTTGGATTTTCCCCGGACATAAGGCACATTCGTTTCTTGCAAAAGGGCGCTCCCACAGCAAGTGACCTGCAGATTCTGGTTGTTGACAGCACAGTTCACACCGGGCATCCACATTCACCCTTCTCCGATGTAGGCTCTCCCTGGTAGGCAGTATATTTGAGCAGGCTCGCCAAATGAAATTGCGGACCTTTGGGGGCACATTCAGCTTCCAAATTTTCTTCCAATGAGTTCTGTCCCTACCAGCTGTGGGGTGTTCAACCCGATTTTGTTCCTGCAACCTGATGGCAACTTGATAAGCTGACTTTACCGAGAAAGAGTGGGATTTGTTTTCCTTCCAAACCAGTACATCCCGAGTCGGATTACTTTGCAACGGGATAGACAAAATTTCCATACGTGTCCGATGTGCAAAGAGGTCATGTATTTTTTCCCTATCCCATTGGAAAGTATGGACATCAATCAGATCCTTTACCATCAAGTTGTGTTGTTGCTCACCAAGGAGCCGAAGAACAATCAAGCATGTGTGAATGACAATTAAATTTCTTGAAAAAATGTTGCAAGCATGATCACTAAATTCAATCAACCACAATATTCTCACTGGCCAAATCATGTTATAAAAGTAAAATGTTAGATTTTTTCCCACCTAGACAAGACTTGAAACAAAATGTCAATATCAACTAGCTCAAATGAACATGCACTCAAGCATGTAAGTTACTCTCCACACACAAATTGAGACCATGTCTACAAAGTCATACCTGCATTGTCTCAGGGTTAGTTAATTGACGTAGAAGATTTGGATTTTGCATCATTTCTCTTAATTGAGGATTTTTATCAACCATGTCACACAGTTGAGGGTTGAGACTGAGAATCTAAAAAAGAAAAAGATTATTGAACCCAAAGCAACATTTACGTATATGACGGGATACATCACACAAAGCAAGCTCTAGAAAAAGCACTATTGAAATGGATATCTATAATTGTATATGTACCACAACAGGATTATTTTACAAAAAATCCAACTAAACTCATGCTCTACAGGTAACTAGCAAAAAGGCACTTATTAAAAAGTTATAAATGTTGCTTCACATTGCTGGGCAAAACAAGAATAACTAAATTAACGGGAGTGTGGCCCATAACACTGCTTAAGCATGCATGTTGGATTTGTGTGAGTGTCTAGGTGTTGTATAATTATATTCATTGGATCCCCAAACCTAGGTCACAAAGTCCTACAATATCAATACCACTACAGAAGAAACTGCTTCCATTTCCCATAGCAAATATGGCATAAGCACTTTATTTTAGGTATCCTCTATAAAACGTTTTAGCAAACAAGTAACATGTACTTGTTGGAACACTTGTGAAATATTATATCAAGGTCCTAATATTATATTCTCTTCTTATAAGACCTAAGATGTCATAGGGTGGGATTAAAAATCTTTTAAACTTGAGGTACTTATTGATTAAACCAAAGTATGAGACCAATGTAATTGGGGGAGAGTGGTAGACATGTATAGGAGTGTTAAATAACATTTTTTTTTTTATAAATTCTTTTTGATAAGTAAGTTCTGGCCCCAAAGGGAGGGAGAAGAGGAAATTCAAACTATTGACCTCTGCTTCATGAAGCTTGGTCCCCGGTTGATTGTGCCACCCCTTCATAGGTAGCAATATTAGAAAACCTTGAGGGAAATATTAGCAAAAAGAAAAGTAAAATAAACTATAGGAGCAACATCAACATATGAAACATGTGAAGACATAAATTAATAAGCACACCTCCATCACAGTCAAGCCCTTTGCCAGGGAGATGCCCTGCGGCTTCTAGGCCCTTTTGTGTGAGAAATGAAACTTTTGTGTGGAAAATGAAAGGTGTAAGTGGGAAAAAAAATTTGGGGAAATTTTGGGGAAGGGAAAAAAACATCGGGGGGGAAAGAGCGAAAAAAAACATAGCTAGGCATGGGAAGGATAAAAATAAAAAATAAAAAAAAAGAGCATAAATGTACTTTTTATTCCTATATTTTGGGGTCATTTCTATTTTGGTCCCTACTTTTCTATTTTACCATTTTTAGTTCCTAAAATGAAAAAATGTGTTCCATTTTGGTCCTTACCGTCATCTCACTAATAGAAATTGCTTACATGGCAAACGGAGTGCACTGTTTGCTCACTAAATGCTGACATGACTATTAAAAAATATTAAAAAAACGTATTTAGCATATTAAAAATTTCAAGTCAGCATCTAAATAAATAATAAATCACATAAAATTAAAAAAAAAATTGAATCTCTAATTATTTTTTAAAAATAAAATAAGATAATTAACTTAATTTTTTTATTCCTTTCATTGTTATTAATTTTTTGGAAGAACATGTTTATGTTCTTTGTGTTCTTCCCAAAATATAAATTATATTCTTAGATCAATAACAATTAATCAAAATAACATTTTATCAAGCATTTTCTCACACAATCACACACTCAAAAGAAAAACTTCAACCCCAAAACCTCCTTCTCAAACTGGTTCCCCAATTCTTCTATGACATTGTCAATCCTCTCTCTCTCTCTCTCTCTTTTCCAAAACTATCAAATCTCTCTCTAACTCCATGACCGAGCACTGCCATCTTTGCTCATCTCTCATTGCTCATCAATCCGCTCTCTATCTCTCAATTTTGCTCAAAATCAAATCCAAATGTCTTAAACTCCTCCTCTCTCAGACTGATTTCTCTCTCTCAAACCGGTGGGTCTCTCTCTCTCTCACTCAGATCGATGTCTCTCACTCAAAGATCAGTGCTTCACTCTCTCTTTTGCTCAAATCAATGTCTTTCTTTTAGTGGGTCTCTCTCTCGATGGGTCCCTATCTTTCTACCTCATCCCTCTATGGTGGTGATGATCTATTAGGTCTAGTGGTGAGTCGTGGTTGTGGAAGTGGTGGTGATGGTTAGTTAGGTGGTGAGTCGTGGGGTGGGTCTGTTGATAGCTTAGTTTTGGTTTCAATGGGTTTTGGTGTTTGCTAGGTTGTGTTCTCAATAGGTTTTGGTGTTGGTTGTTGAGAAAATGCAAGAAAATAAACAAAAGTTGACTAATCCAATTTTATATCCTAAAAGAAATGATCATTTATATTATTTTCTACTATTGCTAATTTTTATTTTTATTTCTTAATCTTTTGAAAAATAAAATAGAGAACACCTACATAGCTCTATAAATTTAGCTTAACACAAACAAACTTACAATTTATTAGCAAAATTCCTTAAGACCAAGTTCGAGTATTAGCAATACAATTCATAAAAAATAAGACTAATTACCCAAAAAAAAAAAATCTGATATCATTGAGATTAAAAAATAAAAAAGAGAACTAACTTTTACCTCACTTCGTTGACATTGTCAATGGCAAAAGCCAAGAATTGGCCACGTCCAAGCCTCGACGACAGTTTTTGGGGCTTCAATCAATGAACGGTGGTGGTGAGTGCTAATAGACAGAGACCCGAGTTGGATTTTGAGAGTACCTCGCTTCATCGGCACTATCGATGGCAAAAGCCAAGCATTTGGCTTTGTCCAAGCCTCAACGGCTGTTTTTGGAGCTTTAATCGATAAGCGACGGCAGTGAGTGTTATTGGGGCCCAAGCTGGATTTTGAGAGAGGATGCGTGGCAGTGAGGATGCATGGTGGTGAGGATGTGTGGCAGCAGTGGGAAGATCGATCACTAGGTTTTGAGAGTCACGAGAGACTTTGAGAGTGAAAGAGAGTGTGTTTGCTTGTTTATTTATTTTTCTAAAAGGGAGACAAACGGATGATAAATGAAAAGGTTAGACGCTAAAGTGTTAGGTTTAGGAGAGAAAGGAAAAAAAAAAAAAAACAGAGGGGAAAAATTGGACCAAAAATGGGTTTGAGCAATTAAAAGGTCTATTGCTACGGTCACTAAAACTGTGGCTATAACTAAGAAAACAGGCTACAAAAAGGCATATATTGTGGCGGTTCGATATACCACCGCTATAACTAAAAGAAATGCTGCTAAAACACATATATTGTGGTTGTTTTTTTTCCGCTACAATAGAGCACCGCAAAAGACTATATCTATTGTGGTTGTCTAATGGTACGCTGCAATATATCTCATGTACAGGGGCGGTTTAAAAAAGTGCCGCAATATGTGACCTATAGCGCCAGTTTTTGAAACCGCCGCAATGGCCCGTTTTTTATAGTGAACAATAAAAATAAATAAATATATCATGGACCCAATTGGTTTCAAAGTTGCACTTCAAGAACTGCAAAACAAAATTCCACGTGCAATCCCTTTAAAAAAATTTATCCTTATTTTCATGCCTAAATTCAATTATCTTATTTAAGTAATTTGGTGTTTTATGTTATTGTATGAAATTTGATGGTATTTTTAAAATTTTCAATTTTAATGAAGCTTTCTAATACCATAAATGACTTCTATAAATATTTATATTTCTTAATTGATTTTTAGAAAATTGAAATAAAATACTTCTATTAGAATTTCTTAAATTTATGATGGATTTCAAGTCTATATTTC
The DNA here is from genome assembly GCA_019022515.1 of Quercus aquifolioides. Classification (NCBI taxonomy): domain Eukaryota; kingdom Viridiplantae; phylum Streptophyta; class Magnoliopsida; order Fagales; family Fagaceae; genus Quercus; species Quercus aquifolioides. The sequence continues at coordinate 3,698,396 of CM032328.1, forward strand.
CTTTATTCATCAAGATTTCTTTAAAAGAGAAATTGGGGCATTGCTTTACAAGAAAGTACCCCCCCTTGGTTATAGAACAACGAGTTAGGACGTTCTTTGATGTCGTGTCACCATGCTATTGTGCTGGCATATTCATGGAGTTTACTACCATGACACTGGTTATTTTCCATTTGCATGTTCAATGGCATAATTCTAACTTAAGGCTGCAATTTTAACTCTTGTTAGATGAAATGAAATCAACCTTTTATCTCGTGCTTTAAAATTACCAGAATAAGCAATCACAATCAAACTATCTCCTACTACAAATGCCCTAAACATATCCTGAAATATTTCATCCAAATCCCAATTCTTATGCAGTATACAAATCCAATTTTCTGTTTGTTTTCTTTGGAAAACGTATGTGGAGATAGTTTTCGCATTTTCCTGTGTGTTGTAGTATTTAAAAAAAAAAAAAAAAAGAATTAAAAGAAGACTATTTCTTAACTTCCCTTATTTAGCTTGACATGAGATATAGTTGTTTTCTGCTAATAAGTTTTTGGAAAACAACTCTATCTCACGCGAAGAAAAATAAGGAAAATTTTATCTCACACAATACTAAATAAGGAAAGTTGAGATATAGTTTTCCAACTCATTACCAAACCAAGGAAAATTACATAGTTTTCTAGAAAATAATTTTTGGAAAATGATTCATTTTTTGGAAAATGATTCATTTTCTAGAAAATGATTCATTTTGTTGAAAATGTGGATGTCGAGACAAAGAATGTTAAACTAGTGCAGACATCCTACTGCAAAACGTAACTAGGTAATATAATGTTGCCAAATTTGATGATTATAGCATTGAATGTGGGATAATATTTGGTTCTATAAAATGAGAGGCATGTAAAATGTCAATTTACCCAACAAAACTAGCATTGAAGAGTACACTATGATTTCAATCAACAGAATTGTATTATTGCAAATTTTTCTTGCTTTGTTATTGTCTAGTTTTCACAAGGTTAAGGGAGGGCTTTTCGAAAGGAAATGAGTATATGTAGAACTGTTTAATGATTTGGGCTTGAATGTTACCGTTCATTGTAAATCTGGGCATAGCGATCTTGGGTCTCATTTCATCCAGTATCCAAATGGCTTCTATCAATTCAACTTTAAACCAAATGCTTTTGGCACTTCCGATTACTATTGTAATTTTCAATGGCCAAATAATTTCCATTGGTTTGATATCTACCTATTTGATAGAGATCACCCTCAATGCAGTAACTGCTTTTGGAAGATTAGGCCTGATGGTGTTTGTAAGTTAAATTACGAGACCAAACAGTATGATCTTTGCTATCCGTGGAACTCAAATTAACTCCATGCCCCACCTTTGTTTTCATAAATCAATGTCTACTACTTACTCACTATATAATTATTTGCCTTCTGTTTTGTTGGTTTTTTTCTTTTTCTTTTTCTTGAAGCACGTTTCCTTCGTTGTTATGAGAAGCAACATTCAAAATGATGTGTTTGTTGAATCTTTTCTTGTGTCAAAAGTCAAATAAAGGGAAAACTTCCTTTTTGTATTGTTAATCTCTTTTCTTTTTCTTTTTTTTTATTATCCTAATATTAAGATTTATGCATTATTTATTAAATTTCAGTCGTTAAATTTTAGTTTACCATGATGTATTGTAAAAGATGCTATAGCAACCCATGCAAATTGTTTAGAACCTAAACCATGCTTTTTACGGCTATATCACTTCTAAGCAAAACTAATACGATTAGTCCAAGCATAAGTGATTAACCCATTTCCATCAACCAAGAGCTAGGCTAAACAAAGCATATCAAATATAAAGCAATATAGAAAAAAGGTAAAAGCATGAAAACCATAGCTAAACACTAAGATGTGTTTAGGAAGGGAAAACTCGAGACTCTGGGCAAAAATGAGAACACCTATATAGCTCTGTAAATTGAGCATAACACAAACAAATTTACAATTTATTAGCAAAATTCCTTAAAACCCAGTTTGAGTATTAGCAATACAACTAAAAAAAACCTAAGACTAATTACCCAAAAAAGAAAATCCAATATCATTGAGATTAAAAAAGAAAAAAAGAACTAATTTTTACCTTGCTTCTTCGGCATTGTCAATGGCAAAAGCCAAACATTTGGCCTCGTCCAGGCCTCGACGACTGTTTTTGGGGCTTTAGTCGGTGAGCTACGGTGGTAAGTGTTAATTGAGAGAGAGCCAAGCTGGATTTTGAGAGTGAGGATGCGTGACAGTGAGGATGTGTGGCGGTAGTGGGAAGATTAATCACTGGGTTTTGAGAGTGTCGAGAGATTTTGAGAGTGAGAGAGAGTGTGTCTATTTATTTATTTATTTATTTTTATTTTTTTTGAGAGGGAGACCAACAGATGATAAATGAAAAGGTTGGGCACTAAAGTGGTAGGTTTAGGTGTGTGTGAGAGAGAGAGAGAGAGAGAGAGAGAAACAGAGGGAAAAAATTGGACCAAAAAGGGGTTTGGGCAATTAAAAGATATATTGCAGCAATCACTAAAACCACCACTATAACCAAGAAAACATGCTACAAAAAGGCATATATTATAGAGAGAGAGAGAGAGAGAGAGAAAAAAAAAAACAGAGGGAAAAAATTGGACCAAAAAGGGGTTTGGGCAATTAAAAGATCTATTGTAGCAATCACTAAAACCACCGCTATAACCAAGAAAACATGCTACAAAAAGGCATATATTATGGCGGTTATACCACCGCTATAACTAAAAGAAATGCCGCTAAAACACATATATTGTGGCTTTTTTTTTATACCGCCGCTATAGAGCACCGCAAAAGACTATATCTATTGTGGCCATCTAATGGTACGCCGCAATATATCTCATGTATAGGGGCGGTTCAAAAAAGCCCCGCAATAGCCCGTTTTTCTTGTAGTGAACATAAAAATAAATGAATATATCATGGACCCAATTGGTTTCAAAATTCCCCTTCAAGAACAGCAAAATAAAATTCCACATGCAGTCCCTTTAAAAAAAATTATCCTTATTTTCACGCCTAAATTCAATTATCTTATTTAGGTCATTTGGTGTTTTATGTTATTGTATGAAATTTGATGATATTTTTAAAATTTTCAATTTTAATGAAGCTTTTCTAATACCATAAATGACTTCTATAAATATTTATTTATCTTAATTGATTTTTAGAAAATTGAAATAAAATACTTCTATTAGAATTTCTTAATTTTATGGTGGATTTTAAGTCTATATTTCCTTTATTCGTCAAGGTTTCTTTAAACTAGAAAGAGAAATTGGGGCATTGCTTTACAAGAAAGTACCCCTCCTTGGTTAAAGAACAACAAGCCAAGACGTTCCCTGATGTTGTGTCACCATGCTATTGTGCTGGTATATTCATGGAGTTTACTAGCATGACACTAGTCCTTTTTCCTTTTGCTTGTTCAATGGAATAATTCTAGCTTAAGGCTGCAATTTTAACTCTACTTTGATGAAATGAAATCAACCTTTTATCTCATGCTTTTAAAATTACCAGAATAAGCAATCACAATCAAACTATCTCCTACTACAAATGCCCTAAACATATCCTGAAATATTTCATCCAAATCCCAATTTTTATGCAATATACAAATCCAATTTTCTGTTTATTTTCTTTGGAAAAACATATGTGAAGATAGTTTTCGCATTTTCTTGTGTGTTGTAGTATATAAAAATAAAAAATAAAAAATAAAAAAATGAGTTGAAAGAATACTATTTCTTAGCTTCCCTTATTTAGCTTGACATGAGATATAGTTGTTTTCCGCTAATAAATTTTTGGAAAACAACTCTATCTCATACGAAGCTAAATAAAGAAAATTGTATCTCACACAAAACTAAATAAGGGAAGTTAAGATATAGTTTTCCAACTCATTACCAAACCAAGGAAAATAACATAGTTTTCTAGATAATGATTTTTGGAAAATGATTCATTTTCCTAAAAATGATTCATTTTCTTGAAGATATGGATGTCAAAACAAAGAATGTTGAGCTAGCGCAGGCATCCTATTGCAAAACATAACTAGGTAATAAAATGTTGCCAAATTTGATGATTATAGCATTGAATGTGGGACAATATTTGGTTCTATAAAATGATAGGCATGTAAAATGTCAATTTACCCAACAAAACTAGCATTGAAGAGTACACTATGATTTCAATCAATAGAATCGTATTGTTGCAAATTTTCCTTGTTTTGTTTTTGTTTTTGTCTAGTTTTCACAAGGTTAAAGGAGGGCTTTTCATAAGGAAAAGAGTATATGTAGAATTGTTTAATGATTTGGGCTTGAATGTTACTGTTCATTGTAAATCTGGGCATAGCGATCTTGGGTCTCATTTCATCCAGTATCCAAATGGCTTCTATCAATTCAACTTCAAACCAAATTTTTTTGGCACTTCCGATTATTATTGTAATTTTCAATGGCCAAATAATTTCCATTGGTTTGATATCTACCTATTTGATAGAGATCACCCTCAATGCAGTAACTGCTTTTGGAAGATTAGGTCTGATGGTGTTTGTAAGTTAAATTACGATACCAAACAGTATGATCTTTGCTATCCGTGGAACTCAAATTAACTCCATGCCCCACCTTTGTTTTCATAAATCAATGTCTACTACTTACAAAATAATTATTTGCCTTCTGCTGTCCGTGGAACTCAAAATGATGTGTTTGTTGAATCTTTTCTTGTGTCAAAAGTCAAATAAAGGGAAAACTTCCTTTTTGTGTTGTTAATCTCTTTTTTGTTTTTTTTTTTTTTATTGTCCTAATATTAAGATTTATGCATTATTTATTAAATTTCAGTCATTAAATTTTAGTTTACCATGATATATTGTGAAAGATGCTATAGCAACCCATGCAAATTGTTTAGAACCCTAAACCATGCTTTTTACGGCAATATCAATTTGAAGCAAAACTAATATGATTAGTCCAAGTATAGGTGATTAACCCATTTCCATCAACCAAGAGCTAGGCTAAACAAAGCATATCCAATATAAAGTAATATATAAAAAAAAATTAAAAAAAAGAAGAAGTAAAAGCATGCAAACCATATCTAAACATTAAGATGTGTTTAGGAAGGGGAAAATTCAAGACTCCAAGTAGAAATGAGAACACCTACATAGCTCTGTAAATTTAGCATAACACAAACTAATTTACAATTTATTAGCAAAATTCTTTAAGACCTAGTTCGAGTATTAGCAATAAAATTCAAAAGAAACTAAGACTAATTACCCAAAAAAGAAAATCCGATATCATTGAGATTAAAAAAGGAAAAAAGGACTAATTTTTACCTTTCTTCATAAGTGCTGTCAATGGCAAAAGCCAAGCATTTGGCTTCATCCAAGCCTCGACAGCTGTTTTTGGGGCTTTAATCGGTGAGTGGCGGCGATGAGTGCTAATAAAGAGAGACCCGAGTTGGATTTTAAGAGTAGCTTGCTTTGTCGGCACTGTCAATGGCAAATGCCAAGCATTTGGCTTCATCCAAGCCTCGACAGCTGTTTTTGGGGCTTCAATTGGTGAGCTGCGACGTTGAGTGTTAATTGAGAGAGACCTAAGCTGGATTTTGAGAGTGAGGATGCGTGGCAGTAAGGATGTGTGGTGGTGAGGATGTGTGGCGGTGGTGGGAAGATCGATCACTGGGTTTTGAGAGTGTCGAAAAAGTGTTTTTATTTTTATTTTATTTTTTTGAGAGTGAGACAAAAAGATGATAAATGAAAAGGTTGGGTGCTAAAGTAGTAGGTTTAGGCGAGGGAAAGGAGAAAAAAAAAGTATGGAAAAATTTGGACTAAAAATGGGTTTGGGCAATTAAAATGTCTATTGCAGCAACCACTAAAACCACTGCTATAACTAAGAAAACATGCTACGAAAATGCATATATTGTGGCAGTTCAGTATACCACTGCTATAACTAAAAAAAATACTGCTAAAACACATATATTGCAGCTGTTTTTTATACCGCCACTATAGAGCGCCGCAAAAGACTATATCTATTGCGGTGGTCTAATGGTATGCCTCAATATATCTCATGTACATGGATGGTTCAAAAAAGCACCGCTATATGTGATGCATAGCGGCAGTTTTTGAAACCACCGCAAAAAACCCACCGCAATAGCCCGTTAACATTAAAACATATATAATATTCACGTTGAGTATCATTTTATTTTTCATATTAGTCTTACATATTATATGATATAATTTGTATGTTGTTATGCATGTGCACAACGTATGTATATATACATATGTCTAGAGAGGAAATCATAAAAACTATGTCAACATATAGCACGTTCAAACTAAGCTTACATCATTTCTTCTAGAGGAAATCAAAAAAATTTGTCCGTAAATTTTCTTTTTATAAATACGATAATATTTACATCATTTAACTAATTTTTTATAAAAATTAGTTAGTGTTAATGCAAAATTAATTTAGTTATAAAATGTTAGTGATAGCTGTATGTTCATTTAACTTTGCGTGTGTGTATTTTTTGAAGAATCTGTATATATACAAAACTCTCGATAATACTTCAAGTATAATTTTGAAAAATAGATTAAATACAATTATGGGCATTTTCTTTTGGTTCCATTGTGAAAGGAAATAAAGTAGAATTTGTAAGGCAAATGGTTCGAAAGTAACATTTGAGATCACTCTCAAATTGATTTAAAATATTTTGCACATAAGTATGAGGTATGAATGCACCAAAAAACTTCTTAGAATATTCATATGAGAATTATGTGATTTGTTAAATACTCGCATGATCTTACTGGATATTAATAATAATTAAGAAGAACGAATAATTTAACATTGTCGAGCTAAACAAATTGACATGCTACTATCCCAATACGTAAATTCCATAATATATAATTCCATAACAACAGTGTTTACACCCTATTGACTCATAGATTAATTGCGCATGGTTTGGTTTGATGATGCTAGCCATATAAATTCTCCAATCATTGTTTGGTTTAATAAAAGACTAGCTATAGAAAATTTTCTCATCCTACAACAATGTAGCTTGTTTGACTTGAGTTAATATCACAGGATTGGCCGTCTTGCTTTTTATTTTTTTATTTTTTTTTAAGCACTAGCTGTCTTGTTATAAAAATACAGCACACTGTCAAATATTTATAAATACAGCACCCTGCCTTACTCTCTAACTCAAATAATTCTATTTGTAATAATTTTGTGCCCTGTAATGGCGGGTTACATGCCCAACTCATTTTCATTTCCTCTGACTCCGGTTCCTCCTGCTCTGTCTTCTTCCTTTTCGACTCCTCCCCCGAACGGGTAACAATTAATATCTATTTGTTTTTGGCAGTTTCATTTTATTGTGTAGACATTCTTAATAGGATTCTGTTAGTTTTTATTTTTTTCAAAAAAAAAAAAAACACATAAATGGTTTGTGTTAACTAGTGGTGGTGCTTAAACCTAAGACCGTTATCTTGTTGGCCTAAATCCCTTAGAACTAAGGAAAATTATTTGGTAATTCCAAAGTACCATAAATACGTAATCTTTTTTTTCACATAAATAGTGGGCCTCACTATAAATTTAATTAGTGTGATCTACCATTCATCTGAGAGGAGGGAGTACGCATTTATGGTACTTCGAGAATACACAATATTTTCCTATAACTAGGCCATCTGCCGCGTTGCCAATGTTAGGATATATTACTACAAAATTTTAGTATACATATACTCTACACATTACTATTTATTATGTTATCAATGTTACAATAATTATGTTATATTTATTGTCACGAAAGCTTATAAAAAATTTTACGGCAAAATTGGTAATAGTTTTAGTATGTACTCTTTGTATCAGGGAAGAAAAGTTGATATTGGGTCTCAAACTCGCTACAGCAATACTTGTGCTCGTGATCCTCATGATTGGAATCATCCTTTCGCTACACAATTGTAAAAGGAATGTCATCAGCGATTCAGCGCTACCATGGGGGCCAAAAGGATGCTGGCAGCGAGGGTTTCAACATCCAACTTCCAGCTTTGAATATTGTCTAAGCTCCTATCTATCACTTATTATAATATAACAAATGTATTGTATACGAGGTACTACTCTGGATTAATAACCTTCATGCACAAAGTTAAATTTCTTATTACTTCATAAATTCATGATCTATTGTTATTGGTTGATAAAAATATTGTAACTTTTAGCAAGAACTGTTTCAGGTGTAAAGTTAATTTGCAGCTTTGGCCTTAATTTGTCATTTTATGTATTGCGTTGACTTGCTTTTACAAAATGGATTTTCAAAGAGAGAATTTGATTGTGCATATTTAATTGCACTTTTGGAGGATGGAAAATGTTAAAAGTATTACAAGTTTTAGTTTTTAAAGCCTATAAATTGATGTGACATTATATGTGATGGATGACCTTCAACTATAACATAAATGATTTTTTTTTTTTTTTATAGAGAAATTACCACATAAATGAAATTTAGACTGACTCTTTATAATTGGTAACACATTAGTTTGTAAACTTAATGTTAGTAAAATTTATAGTATCAGTAGCATTTCTCTTAAAAGATTTTATGTAACAAGGTAGTTGAAATAGAAAAGATTTAATTCCCTATAGGAAAATTAGTCTTTTATTTTAATTTTTATTTTAAAAAGGCCAAAGGATCAAATAAAAATAATAAATAACAATAAATAAAAAAGAACGTTCCCTTAAGCTTTTTTTTTTTTTTGAGAAAGGAAACCAGAGAACTTCAATAAATCAAGGCTGAAAATCAGCTAATACAAAAGGAGTAATATCCGTTGGAAAGGAGTCCAACCAAACTGAAATAGGGGAACAAAGCCTGGCTCTCTGTGCTAGAGCATGAGCAACTGTGTTGCCCTGCCTACAGACATGAGAGAAAGAGGTACTCACAAAAGAGTTTACAATACAAAGAGTGTCACGGATGAGATGACCACCTGAAGCAAATTCCCAGCCACCCCATAAGAGGGCCTTCATAACCTGCTCAGAATCACCCTCAAAAATCACCTTATCAAGGCCGAGATCTTCAGAGAACAGAGCCGCACGTCTGGCAGCCAGCAACTCCAAAACTTCAACTGATGATGGTTTTCTAATCTTCTCTGCCAGAGCAGCCTTAACCTCGCCGATGGAATTCCGCACAACCACACCGACCCCAGCTTCTTCAGATTCACAAAACATTGCACCATCAAAATTTATTTTCCATACATTGCCCACAGGCGGACTCCAAACTTTGGGAGCAGAAGCACAGATCGTGGAAGAACTTTTCTGAAGAGACTTGAAGTCACGCACATAGTCATGTGCAAAACCAGCTATCTGATCCAAAGGCCTGACATTCTCACCAGTCCGGACCTTGTTTCTATGGAACCAAATCGACCATGCCGTCGTAGCAAACAAAGGAACCAGTTCCGGCTTAGTAAAAACAAATACAGCCAACTCATGGAAGGAGGAAAAAACCATACCTGACCTGAAAATCCAACCAAAATCCTTACCCCAAACTGCCTTGAGACAGTTACAACTCCAAAGGGAATGAAGAATGTCCTCCTGAGCACCAGCACAGCGATTACATACTGCATCCAGCAAAATCTTTCGTTTCACCAAATTATCTTTTGTTGCTAAGGAATTCGAACATGCTTTCCAGAGAAAATGTTTGATTTTTCCTGGAACTTGAATTTTCCAAAGCTTTTTCCAAAAAACTCTATCTTCGGAAGTTGCTTGAATCAAATTTGTCGAAGAGACCAGACCTTCACACAGTAGGCGAAAACCCGATTTGACAGAATATTTACCGGATTTTTCAAGGGACCATGTCAGCACATCGGGCTGAGGAATCGAGCAAAGTGGGAGAGCTTTAATCCGGGACGCATCTGGTGGGTGAAAGCAACGATCTATCAGCTGTACATTCCACCAACCCGAGGTCTGATTGATAAGTTCTGAAACAGTAGCATCCGGATGAAGCTCATCCGAGGAGGAAGCCAGAACACCCCCACTAGATAATAACCAACTATCCTTGAAAATTCTAACACGATGCCCGTCCCCTACTCTCCATCTAGCACCCGCTTCAATTAGGTGTCTAGATCTCAAAATGCTTTGCCAAGCATACGAACCTGACGATACAGTAGCTTCAAAAATGGACCCATGAGGGAAGTACTTGGCTTTGAAAACCTTATAAAATAGGGAGTGCTCATCATGAAACAACCTCCATACTTGTTTTGCTAACATAGCCTCATTGAATTTGCTCAAATCTTTAAACCCCAAGCCGCCCTCATCCTTAGGTTTGCAGAGCACCTCCCACTTCTTCCAATGGATTCTTCGACGATCTCCTCTTTGACCCCACCAAAATCTTCGAACAAGTGCTTCAATATCTTGACAGAGACCCACCGGCAGTCGAAAGCAACTCATAGCAAAGGTCGGAATGGCTTGAACCACTGCTTTGAGTAAAACCTCCTTGCCGGCTTGAGATAAAAGTTTCTCCCTCCAGCCTTGTAATTTACCCCAAACACGATCCTTTATGAAGTTCAAGCTTGCTTTTTTATTTCTTCCAACCACCGCCGGCAAGCCCAAATATTTCTCATATTCCTTGATTTCAGGAACCCCTAGAAGATTTTGCACCTGTAACTTGGCCTCATTTGTCACATTACCACCGAAGAAGATAGTAGTTTTGTTTGCATTTAATTTTTGACCCGAGGCACGCTCATACTTCCCAAGGATATCAAGAATCTTAGACACCTCTTCCACCCGAGCCCGGCAGAAAAGAAGGCTATCGTCGGCAAACAAAAGATGAGAAATCTTTGGCCCATATTTGCAAAGAGAGAAACCCTCTAGAGTCTTTGCAACCACTGCCTGCTCAAGGAGGCCGTTGAAACCTTCCGAGCAAAGGAGAAAAAGGTAGGGAGAGAGGGGATCCCCTTGCCTAATACCCCTAGTCGGAATAATGGTATCCGTAGGCTCACCATTTACCAGCACCGAGTAAGTCACTGATTGAACACACTCCATAATCCAACCAACCCACTTACAATGAAAACCCAATCTCTCCATCACTTTTCTGAGGAACACCCACTCCAGTCTATCATAAGCTTTACTAATGTCTAATTTCAGAGCTAAATGACCCACTTTTCCCCCTTTCTTTCGCTTCATGTGGTGAAGAGTTTCAAAAGCCACCAAAATATTGTCAGAAATTGCCTTATCAGATTGAAAAGCACTTTGCGATTCAGAAATGATGTGAGGAAGGACTTTTTTCAATCTGTTTGCTAACACCTTAGAAATCAACTTATATAGGATATTACAGAGTGCAATGGGACGAAAATCAGTAATAAATTCAGGAGTTTTTACTTTAGGAATGAGGGAAATAAAAGTGTGATTCAAACCTGGGAACAAGCTACCAGAGTTAAGGCAAGACAGCACAGCACCCACCACATCATCACCAATGTACTTCCAAAATTTCTGGAAAAAAATGGGAGGCATCCCATCGGGGCCGGGAGCCTTGAGAGGGGCCATTTGATTTAGGGCACATTCAATTTCCACCCGAGAAAAAGGCCCGATCAAACCATTATTCATATCCTCAGTCATAACCGGTTTAATGGACAGAACCACATCTTCCACTTCCGTCGGTCTAGAAGAAAGAAATAGATTTTTATAATAATCCCGAACCATTTCCGAAAGATCACCCTCTCCCGAAACCAACAAACCCTCTTGGTTACGAAGTTCCAAGATTCTATTCCGACGAAACCGTTGCGAGGCTCTTGTGTGAAAGTATTTGGAATTCCGATCACCGGAAATCATCCAATGCTCCTTGCTACGCTGTTGCCACATTTTTTCGTCAAGGCGAAGAAGGTCAACCACCTCTGATTTTAGCTTGATAAATCGATCAACTTGTCTTCCCTTGGCTGCTTCACATTCAGCCGCTTTTAACAACTTCTTTTTTTCCGCAATCTCCCTTTTCACATGGCAAAAAGAATTCCTACTCCAATGTAAAAGGCTTTTTTGGCAAGCCTCCAATTTTGAGACCACAAACTCCATAGGAGAGCCCAAAACATTTCTATCCCAAGTCCGGACCACTGTGTTCCTACACCCGTCATCCTCGAGCCACATTTGTTCAAAACGCCAAGGTCTCGAAGAATTGATTACAGCCCCCTCAATGCGAATGCAGATAGGACTATGATCTGAGGACACACAAGTCAAAGTCTGAACGCAGGTTGCCGGAAATAAATCATACCAATCCACAGAGCCCAATGCCCTATCTAGCCTCTCCCAAACCATCCCTCCATTCGGGAAGGACCTAGACCAAGTGAATTTGTTTCCCGAGTAACCAAGGTCTAATAAATTGCATTCATCCAACACTTCATGGAACTGTTCTATCTGACCAGAAGGTCTGAGTCTGCCTCCACTCTTTTCATGTGATTTCAAAATTTCATTAAAATTGCCTCCACACAGCCATGGCAGAGAGCACTGTCTATGCAGGCCGCGAATCAATTCCCAAGAGCCAGAACGCAACTGAGTTTCCGGGGCACCATAAAATCCTGTGAAGCGCCAAGCATAATCCTTACCTTTATTTATCACAACATCTATATGATTCTGAGAAGAGAATTCCACTTCTAACTTAAAACCAAGCTTCCAAAAGATGGCTAAACCACCCCCACGAGTAATCCTTGAAACACCGAAGTAATGCTTGAAATGAAGAGAATCGCGAATAGTAACTAGCCTTGCTTCTTCCAGCCATGTTTCGGCTAAAAACACGACTGAGGGATCTTGTGCTCGGACTAGTTCTCCAAGCTCTTGAACTGTCTGCCGGTTCCCAAGCCCCCGACAGTTCCAACAGATGAGATTCATAATTCTTGGCGGGGCTGAGTACCAGCCTCCACCAATATGATTGCATTTTCTTTCCCAGTCTGAGAAACCAATTTGGTTTTTTTTGAAGCACTTTGCTGAGTTTTTTTTTTGGGCGGTGAAACCCTTTTTTTCCCCACGATTATCTCTAATTTAGCATCAGATTCAGTATAACAGCGACTAATACGTGTCCAAGAGGGCTTTTGTGGAGTCAAGGAGCACGTAGGAAAGACTGAAATATTTGAGAGATCAGCCAATGGGAGACTAGCTGACCTGGCACTTTTGGACGAAGTCTCACACGCGCCCACTGGTTTAATAAACTCTACTGCTTTACTACTCGCTTCCCCAGACTTTTCTGAGATACCAGACTCCTCACGTGATATCCCATTCTTAATATACCTCTCATCACCTTTTTCCTGTACAGACTCACCTACATATAAAGTATTCAAAAAGATGCTACTTGTAGCTTTCTGACCCTCAAGGCCCGATACTCCAATTACATTACTCCCTTCTTCCCTCTTCAAGTCAGAAAAATCACACCCCTCCCTTAAGGACTCAAAATTTCCCATCCCCTCATCCATCACATCACCTTTCCACAGCTTCTCATCCGACTCGGATTGTGTGTGTGAAAAGTTTCCTTTTGTAAATTGCTGACCCCCAAAACCCGGTGGGATATCTTCCCCCTCCCTGACACAAGGATATGTAACAGGATTTAAAAAAGTTGGGAGCACAGTTTTCGGAGTTACCTTGTCCACCAGTTTCATCGGAATTTCATTCGCCGGCGACGGAGACTGATTTGGAATCGCAGCCGAATCCCTCCCTTCCTCCGTTGAAGCCTTTGCCACTTTCCTTTGTTGGTAAAAACCTGGGACTGCAATGGTTGATTTTCTGATTTGGTTTGACAGAGGAGCTCTCAACCACGTCCCATACTTCCTGTCTTTCCCTGTGAGCGAACCATCGCTAGCAATCCAGAGTTCGCAATCCCTCTCCCCGTGGGTTAAATAGCCACACCAAAAACAGAGACTTGGCAACCTTTCATACTTGAAGGAAACCCAGCCCGTGTTACCACCGTCCAGAGAGATTTTCCGTCCACGACAAAGAGGTTTTGAAATATCTAAAATGACTCTGACGCGAACATGATCGCCTCCCTCCATTACTGAAAAATCAGTGGGACAGACTTCACCAATCCCCGAGCATAGGCCTTCCGCCACCTTTTTGTTCATAAAACTTATCGGAATATCGTAAACTTGCACCCAGAAAGGGACTCTCGCAAAATCCAAATCTCGAATGTGAATCTTATTATCGTATCTCTGAAAGACCACCAGGAACTTATCGAAGCTCCAGGGCTGAGCAGAGAAAATTTTTTCACAGTCAAACTTGTTTTCGAAGATAAAGAGTACTATATGGTTACCTTGATCCTTAATCTTAAAACCATTCCTAGTTCTCCACAGTAACGAGAAATTTCGGGCTACGGCTTCAACATTAACGACCCTTTTTGTGTGAAATTTTGCAGCCAAAATGAAGTCCTTGGAACCCATGTCGGATCGGAGGTCAAACTGTACCTCCTCCGGTCCTTGAAGAGACATTTGATTCCACCCCGTTGTGATCTCTTCCATAATGCCAACCCCAGATGTGTTTCCCAAACCCCTCCGAAAAAACCCACAAGCCTGAAGTAACCAAATGGTGACTTACAGGGACAAAACAAGCCTTCACAAGGAAGGGACCGTCACTTTCTCAGCCTAGGAGAAGTTGGAGAACCCAACTTTCACTAGAGAACAGAGAAAACTAAAACCTTAACAGTTTATCTATTATTCACGTTTCCTTAAGCTAATTAAACCATAACTTTTTTTATTTAAACCACTCAAATTATGTAAGAGAGCTCTGTGTTAACTGGTGGTGGTGCTTAAAATTTCTTTTTGTTTGCTTAAATGATTTGACTCAATTGGTGAGATTTTTTTTTTGCTATTGTTTTAATCCACCTTTATGTGATGAATATTTGTTTTGAACCAAGAATGATTTGTTCTTGATGTTTTGGTAGCCTCTAATTTTTGTTCAAAAGAAGATTGTTGTAAACCCATTATTTTATACTGGAAGTCTTTACTAGACTAGGAAATACGTACTCCCAGTTCTTTCATTCTCGCATTTTCATTGAAAAAGCTGTGTCACAATACTCATGGTTATCAAACGATGCGGAGCTGAATTGCTAATTGACACAACTAAAGTTTTGTAACTATCTGGTAATGAACTCAACAATAGTAGTTCTTGCACCTCATCACCTGACACAGGTTTTATACTGGAAAACTCATTCAACACCTCTAGGAAGTCACTCGAGTGCTCGGCAACCCTTTTCCCATCCTTGTACTTCAAGTTCACAACCCTTTTTATCATAAAGAATTTGTTTTGCGCGATCTTACAATCATCAACTTCTTTGGCTATATGCTGAAAAACACTCTGATCAACCCGTTGCCTAAGTTATGCAACAGCTTTCCTATTTAAAATATCCCATTCATCATCGGTTTTAGACAATGGTTTCACTCCATTCTCGTCTTCCACACAGAATAATTAGAAGCTATAAGTTTAATCATGGTACTAGACTCCATTTAATTCATACAAGAACAATCCCACAAGTCTCCTTTAGATCAATCTAGATGAAACAAAATGCTGAGAGATTGTTACGTGGAATAAACAAGTAACTATCTCAAAATTAATCTTTCCAAGTTTTCCAAGTCTTTTCAGACTCGATCATTTCTGTTGATATAAAACGACAGTAATTAATCTTTTAGGTTTTAACATGGTCAAGTTATGTAAGCGTTGCTCTAAAAAGTTGATTAAAGTGCTAGCTCTTTGTCGCAAATTATCAATTAATTAAATGATCTTCGTACGTCATACTAGTGTAAAAATAACTTTAAAAATAATGTATCGTTTTCTCATTTTTTTGTTTATAAGTCAGTGTTTAATTATATACTGTATACATGTATATTTTCGGAATTCTTGGGATTACGAAGATTGGGTTGCAAAATTAAATTCAAAGGACTACGTACTGTATGTAACAAAACAATAACGATGATCACACCATTTCACTGTACATCCTCATGTACTTTATTTTTACGTGCATGGAGGTCGATCCAGAATGCAATCGGCCCACCTGAATTCGGTCAGATCCGCTTGAGCAGCTGTTGGGCCAAAACCAACCCGCATAAATTGACAATAAAATCTCATTTTAAGCCTGAGAACAAAACTGGTTTGAAACTCATAGAGAGGAACACAATTTTATAACCGCCAGAGGTTCTCTCCAAACTAATTTGGAGAGAAACTCTACAAACTCTTCATGTATCTTTCTATTGAATGTAAATTTTAAAAATTTAACCGTTAAATTATATGTTCTTATTATATTTTTTATGCTTGCAAAATTTTAAGAAAATTAAAGATCAATTCTTATGTCATCAAACTAATGTTAAAATTTCAAATTTTTGTAATTTAAAATTGTGTATAAAAAATTAGTTTATTAATCAAATAGTAAATAATATCCAATTTAAACGAAATTTGATATTCATGTTAAGAACATAAGGAACATGAAATTCAACGGTTAGATTTTCGAAATTCACAAATATATATATATATATATATATATATATATATATATATGAGAAGTTTAAAGAATTTTTTTTCAAATTAATTTGAAAAAAAACTTTGTCCTTAATTACACACTGAAAATTACCCAATATTGCTTAAAAGGTTTAAGGACCTTTGGTCCGAATCTCCCTAAAGCCCATAAAGGGAGCCCAGTGCTTCTTAAAGTTTATGGGTTCGTTATTCTCCAAATCATGACCAAAATTGACATATTCCAACGAAGATTTGTGAGAATTAGACCTGGGAAATACTCAATGACACAATGAGAATAAGTTAAAACTTAAAACTGATTAGCTAAAAAAAAGTTAAAACTTAAGCCTAGTTTAACCAGATCGCATACCGAATTAGCAAACGACTGCACATCAATGCATTCAAGAGTCATTTACTAAGATTTTCATTCTAATAAACAATAAATTAGATTTGATGGTGCTCAGTATTTTCTAGTGTTAGGAATATACATGAATTCCCAAATAAGTGAGAGATGAAAACCAAAAAGGAAAATAATGGGCTTTAAGGACATCCATGCCTTTAACTTAGCCATGTTAGCTAAGCAAGCATGGAGGCTGATCCAAGGAGGGCCTTCTCTTTTTGTTAGGGTGTATAAGGCTCGCTATTTTCCCAGTTGCTCATTTATATATGGAGGCTGAACTAGGGTGTAACCCTTCCTTTGTGTGGCGTAGTTTGTTGGAGGCTAGGGAATTGATCAGGGCAGGCACGGCATGGCAAGTGGGAGATGGGCACAGTATTGAAGTAAATGATCATAGGTGGCTAAACCACCCACCTCAGTTCAGACCTGGTGCTGATACAACATGAAGGTGGCTGACCTTATTGACCATCGAATTAGGCAATGGAACAGGCCGTTACTCCACACCACGTTCCTACAATCCACTGTGGAAGATATGCTAAGTATCAAACTCGGTTAGGAGCATGACCGAGACAAACTTCGCTGGAAGGAAAATTAAGAATGGGTGCTTCTCGGTTAAGACAGCTTATTGGGTCACACTCCGCCTCAATCAACCAGAAAACGTTGAACATTCCACTGCAAGAGATGATAAAAATTTCTGGAACAAGATGTGGAAGCTCCCTATTCCCCCAGAGGTCAGAAATTTCGTGTGGCGAGCATGCTCCGATATACTCCCAACATCTGCAAATTTATGCCGTAGGAGGGCACCGGTGGACTCTACCTGCACTATCTGCCACCAGCACGAAGAAACGGTGGACCATGTCCTATGGGAATGTCCATTAGCTAGACACGTGTGGGGTATGGTTCAGGGAAAGCTGCAGAAGTGTAACTCCGAAGCTCCAAACTTCTACATTCTTGCGCGACAATTGGAGGAAAAGTTACCGAAAAAGGACCTCGAGTTATGGGCAATGGTGTCGTGGTCCATCTGGAACGCAAGAAACCGCTTCCATTTTGAGCAGAAGCAAAGCATGCCCAGCGATATTCTGCATGGAGCGACGACTCTGCTACAGGAGTACCAGAGGCATTGCAGAACATCCACAAGTACCTGAGTGTGCGCCAACTCTCTTAAGGGATATAGGTTTTATTAAGTTTTTTCCACCCCCTTGTTTTATGAAGTTATGATGTTGTATTACTGCATACTCGGACTGGCTACAATAAGCCGAGTTGACTGCTAGCATGGCCATTTGTTTTGTGCACCTCTGTAACCTTTATTCCATTTGCAATATATACTTCTACCTTTCGCTCAAAAAAAGACAATTACATGATACAAAAATTAAGTGGTTGGACAATTTTTCTATGTCTATGGAGTTACAGTGATTTTTATTATTTTTAGGAAAAAATATACAAAATGCGGCAGTACAATTTTTCTTTTTAACAACACGATAAATCCTAATATGAAGCAACAATATTTATATTCCATCTAGCCTCCTTTCTATCCTTCCATTAAAAACATAATGAGGGAAAATACGTGTACTTTTGCTAAATTGAACTGAAATCCATTCACCAAGTTCAAATTTTCTATCATATTTTTCTTGGTCTATTTTATAATTTACTAATAAAAACTTTTCATATGTACACTCATTTAATTCAAGTCTAATTTTCATTATTTCTTGTTTTAGTTTCCTAAATAAATAAAAAAACCTAAAGCACTAGCCGTCACTACCACCAACCTTCACCAACATCATCAATAGCCAACCACCACCTTCTGCATTGGCAACCACTATGCCAAGCCCAAACACAACAGCCTGAACAAAATTCCTTAGAGATTTGCAATGAAAAATTGAAAGATTTATGGTGAGTTTCTTTTTTGGTTATGGATTCTTGATTGTGAATAGTGCCGTGGGATACGTGAACAGTGCGTAAATAGTGCCTTTTGTCTCCTGTACAATGCTCACATGTGATGTTATTCTTCACAAACAGTGCATTTGTCCCATGCACAATGCTCACATGTGATGTTACTGTTCACACTAATGAAAAAAAAAGAAAAAAAAAAAAGGCAGAAAACGCAATGTGGGTTTGGAACGTCGCATCCAAACCCACACTAAGGGCCGAAAAGGGGGGATCGTACACAACTATATGGCCCTCTTTTTTGTCATATGTTTTTGTTACTTTATATATTAATTGTTTGAGGCATATAGGTATAGGCATAGCCATATAGCAGCCAACGTTTATTATGATTATTATTATTATTTGAATTGATTCTCACACACTCTATTATTGTACATATCACATAGTCATCATTCATTATTTCACATTTTCAACGTAGCTATTATTACAAAAAGTGAACATGTTGCCAGAAATTATAAATGTTGTGTGTACAGGAGAGCATGAAACATTTTCCCCTTTATTATTATTATCTTTTTTTTTTTTTTTTGGTCTGGGTGATACTAAAAAAAATGGGTACATAATCTATGTTGTTCTATTTTGGAGTCCGGGCTCTTATCTTTAGGCCCATCGTATCTTAGTTGGTTTGTTAGAAGCCCAGGCCCAACGCAGCAGCCTACTACAAATCAGCCCAACTTTCTAAACAACCAAGCCCAACGTTATCTACGGCCTATCGTATGTAAGCAAATAAGTTTAGACAAACATGCGTTTGGATTTAGTTCTTTTGTTGAAAGCTTTTTAAAGCATAAATAATTGTTATTTTTGTTTCACATATATAGATTATCAAACAATCTTTTTCTTTGGCTTTGCTTGGACAACCCAATTTCATCACATTACTCTTATTCTTATTATATTAAGAAAGTTAGCTTATTTGTTTAAAGTTACTTTAATCTCATCTCATCTTCAAGTAAATAAGTTAATAGCAAATAAGTGTAGTCAAACACACTAGTAGCATTTGAATGTAGTTTTTTTTTTGGTTGAAAGTTACTCAAAATTATACGTAAACAAAGAAATTAAAAAGTTAAAAGAAAAACTTGTTCATTCCAGGAGGTTTTGCTACTTCTGAACCTGATTTTTTTTTTTTTTTTATTAAAAAAAAAAAAAAACACCCTACTCTTTGTTGGTCTCTCTCCGCCTCCCTCAGCTACTCTCCCAAGTCTCAATCTCACCCAATTCTATCTCTACGTGTGTAAATCATCCTTCTCTTTGTTAATTTAGTTGGATATTTAATACTTTTAGATTTTGGGGTTTATTCTATGTGAATATCCTGTTTGGGTTTGATTTTCTTGCGTTTTGTGATGTGGATTTGGCTTGAATCGTACTCATAGGTAGCAAAACTAGTTTTTTTTTTAAAGACCTATTTTGATTTTTTTTTTTTTCAGGTTTTTAACTTAAGGACCCATTTCGGTTTGGTCATGTTATACTTTTTCAAAGTACAACTTTTTTTGAATTCACCTGTTTTAGGTACAGCTTTTTCAAAAAGCTAAAAAATTTGCTGTTCCAAACGTCTCAAAGCCATTTTCTAACTCATATTTAAGCAAATAAGCTCTCCAAGATATAAGCCTAGCCAAACACTAACTAGTTTGAACTAATAGTATTCGTGGTTGCATTTTTGGTTTCCTATTGTTGGGAGTAGTCCTATTTGAAGCTAAAGGGTTAAAGGTGACTCTATGTTACTGTTATGAAGATGTTGGACTTGGGAGGGGGAGGGAGTTGGGATACAAGATGTCAGGCTATCATCAACCACATGTTAATGAGTTAATTCCTCTCGTCATACATTTATTTTTTTGGTTTGGTGGGAATTTGACATCAATTGATATATGGTTGAATCTGGCCTTTTCCAAAAGTGGGGAAGAACAGAAGATTATACTTTCCTTAAGTCGCAAAATTTCTCCAAAAAAAAAAAAAAAAAGTAGATCCAGACAAGATTGGAACTTAAAAGGCTGTTTGCAAAGGGCTTCATTGTGAGTTCTACTCACTGTTCAATAATCTTTTATCTTTATTTCCCTGGAAGTGGTCAAAGTTCATATTTTCAATGTCCTTATTCTTGGTTGATCTGTTAAGTAACCCAAGAAATGCAATATTTTGGGTATGGTTTTAATCTTTGTCAAAAAAAGTTGACAATATAAGTATGGATCCTTTTTCTTTGCTGGACTTTGAAATTTAATTCTCCTTTCATAGGTACCGGTGGAGAAAGCATATACGGGGAAGAGTTTCTAGGTTAGAGTGTTATACCTATCTCTTTCTATCTCAAACCTCTTTTGAGTCCAAAATTATGGATTGGGTTTTCGAGAAGTGGGAACTCTGAAAGGACAATGAAGAAAGATTTTTCAATATCTTATCAAGTTATTTATATTGATCTGAAGTAGAAATCATATTTACCATTCAAAAACTGGATAGCTGAACTTGTTACATGTTTACAAATATAATTTTCAGTTAGGTGGTCCTTTACTATGAGTGTCAACTCATAAATCAAGCATGTTTACTTTTAAAAAGTCAATATTTTGTGGAGATGATAGGAACACTTTAACCCTTACTGTTCAGGTTTGATTTTTCCATTGGTACCCATCCAGTTTAGCATTTAAACATAGAAAATAGCTCCTAAAGTCTTCAAAACATGATTGCAAGAGATTTAGGAGTTCTTATCCATACATCATTTTTTTCATAAATTGACAGACATTATGGGAATACTACAATGGAAGGTGAACAATCTCTATGGGATAAGGGTGTAAAATGCTTGGTTGTCTAGCTCCATGGCAAGGTGTTTTATTTGCCTCGTTTGGATGTCAGTATTAACTTATAGGCTTGCAATATGCATCAGTGCCTTTTTTAAGTTATTTTTTATTGTATTAATTTTCCTACTTATTGGGTGTGAGAAGTTTAGTTTTGTATTAGAACAGTAATTGTAAATTTTATTTATTTAAAAAGCTTTTAGCAGTATTGGTTGTCAGTTTGTTTCAATCTCCACTACAAAATATTCTGTTTGTTTGTTTTCTACCTTTAGCATGACCAATAACTCAAATGACACATCTTCGGGGAGCTTGTGGGTTAAAGGCCCATTGAGGTGTAACTTACTTGTAAAGAAATATAGCTTTAACATGTTTTTAATTTCTAAAAGATGTAATGGATTTTTGTATTCATATATTTGTATGTATTTATGTGTTTTTTTTTTTAATTTTTTTTATGTGTTTATATATCCAATATTTTTTGGGGGAATGCTTGTTTTGCTAAGAATCCGTATTCTTGGTTGCAGTTATGTTGAGATTAGAACTTTTACCATTGAACTCTGATTGTATTACATACATAAATACATATATATCCAATGAAGAATTGCCATCTGGCCAGGGAAAAAAAAAACTATAGCCACGTTTTAAAAATGCGGCTATAGCCAAATTTAAAAAAAAAAAAAAAAAAGGGGTTATAGCCGTGTTTTTAAGATGTGGCTATAGCTGTCCCCTATAGCCGCATTTTATAAACGCGGCTAAAGTATGGCCTATAGCCGCGTTTTTAGAAATGCGGCCATTGGTCCTGGTCTATAGCCACATTTGTAAAAGCGCAGCTATAGACCCCTCAGACTTATAGTTACGAGTTTTAGGCCACGGTTGAAAACGCAGCTATCATTTATCAAGGAATGAAAATCCTATATATCAAGGATTCAAGAACATTCCATCAAATTTAATCTCACCTTGCCCATGAGTTTTGGTTGATCACTACAACAAAATGTATTTTTAGTGACGAAAAGTAGTGAGGAAATATTTTTCGTCACTAAAAATACAGCTCTCATATTTCGTCACTAATAATGAAAAAAATTATAACATTTAGTGACGAAAAAAAAATTTCGTCACTATTGTGATCTGAAAAATGGGCGCCAATGGAGGGAAACTTTGGCGCCAGTTTAATTAATCTATAGTGACGAAATATTTCGTCACTAAAAGTTGAAATTTTTAGTGACGAAATATTTCGTCACTATAGGTATTACTATGGTTAGTATTAGTGACGAAAATCCTTTCGTCACTATAAGGAAGAATTAGTGACGAAAAATATTCGTCACTAAAAATAATAATAGTGTTGCACTTATATGTTTTTAGTGACGAAAACATAATTTGTCACTAAAAGTATGATTTAGTGACGAAATATGAATTTCGTCTCTAAAAATCTTAGCAAAGCCCGGTCTTTAGTGACGAAACTGGAATTCGTCACTAAAGACTTTTACAATACATGTTTCGGTCAAAAAATAAAAAGACTCAGAGCCATATCAATACCCAAAGACTCAAAGAGCCATTTCAATACATGTTTCGGTCAAAACAAAAAAAGAAGCAAAGAGCCATTTCATCCTTTTAAGCTCAGCCAAAAAAACCGTCGCCGATGAGCTGCCACCGTCGCCGTTGAGCTGCCACCGTCGCCGATTAAGCTCAGCCGTCGCCAATGAAGTTCAAACCGTCGCCGATGAAGCTCCGTTTAGAGCAAACCGTCGCCGATTAACCTCAACGGCGACGCTTCAGCTCGCCGTTGCAACCCACACCGATACCTCAACGGCGACGCTTCCAAATCGCATCGGCGACCCTTCGACTTCCCGGCGACCCTTCGCATTCCTTCGAACCGGCGATCCTTCGACTTCTCGACGACCATTCGCATTCCTTCTTCTCGGAGACCGTTCGCCTTCCTTCGAATCGGCGACCTTTCGCCTTCCCGGCGACCGTTCGGCTTCCTTCGAATCGGCGACCCTTCGCGTTCCCGGCGACCCTTCGACTTCCCGGCAACCCTTCGACTTCCCGGCGACCCTTCGCATTCCTTCGAACCGGCGATCCTTCGACCTCCCGACGACCATTCGCATTCCTTCTTCTCGGAGACCGTTCGCCTTCCTTCGAATCGGCGACCTTTCGCCTTCCCGGCGACCGTTCGCCTTCCTTCGAATCAGCGACCCTTCGCGTTCCCGGCGACCCTTCGACTTCCCGGCGACCCTTCGCATTCCTTCGAACCGACAATCCTTCGACTTCCCGACAACCATTCGCATTCCTTCTTCTCGGAGACCGTTCGCCTTCCTTCGAATCAGCGACCTTTCACCTTCCCGGCGACCGTTCAGCTTCCTTCGAATCGCGACCCTTCGCATTCCTTCTTCTCGGCGACCGTTCGCCTTTCTTCAAATCGGCGACCGTTCACCTCCTTCGAATCGGCAATCGTTCACCATCAACCGCTCTAGGGTTCAGGTTTAACCTCTCTTCCTTCTGCCTTCACAAAACAACGTTGTAATTTTTTGTCTATCAGTTTTGTATTTTCTATTCTATAATTTGTTTGCGTTTGGGTTTATTGAATGGGATTCTGAAGAGAGTTGAAATTTTCATGGGTATTTTGTTTTGTTTTATTTGGCTTTGGCTTTGGCCGCTGGGATTGTCAATAATGAGGTTTGGTGCTTAGGTTACTTTAGTTTTGTTAAGGAATGGTTGGAGATTTCATGTTTTTCAGATTTAAAAGGTTTGTCTAACTGAAATGCAAGCAATTAACTGTTCGATGAAATGCCTCTGTGAGCTGTGTATTTTGATGCGTGAATTTTTTTACTGAGGTTTTGAGCAATTGTACACAGATTTTGAGTTCTGGTGCCACAATGACAAGGTTAGTAAAGTTTGAACTTTACTACGTGTGTTTGAGCAATTGTACTCTCTACTTTCTACTTATTGGTTGGTTCAATCTCTTGGGTCCTCATATTATTGAGTGTAAAGCTTTTGTTTTTTTCTCTACTCCATGCTCATTCTATAGTGGGTTTCTTAAGTATTTAAGATCTGGGATTCTGGGTTGTGCTTATATTTGTGTTTTCATACACCTTTTTTTTGGTGATCTGTGCATGATTTAAAGTAGTTGTTATTAACGTCATTATTTATCTCCTAATTCAAAAAATTCCACCTCATTTGTTTACAACCTGTTTCATAAATGTATGGTCTGCTTCTTTTGATGTTCCTAAAAGAAAAGGTGTATTTGATTTGCAAAATTGCATGTCTGTAATTGAACCTGCTAGAAACATATAATGCAGACCTTGCTCTCCAGGTATACCTGTGAAGCTGAACCCACCTTCACTCCATTCACTGCAACTGCTGGCACTGCTGCCATTTTTGATTCTACACACAAGAAAAGAGAGAGAGACAGTGCGTGCGTGTGGATTTAGCTTATAATGGGCGTGTGAGATTTTGTGAGCTAACATGAGAATATTTGTTAGAGTTAGAGTTTGTGTTACAAGTTGGTGACTAAATTGTGGGTTTTGATTGGATGAACCCTGAGTTGGATGCAAACTCCTTTTGTTTAATCTTTCATTTTCCTTTTGTTGTTGCTGGTTTTTTTTTTTTTTTTTTTTTTTTTTTTTGTATGTGGGCTAAAGCTAACTAAAAGTTATCTTTCTTTTATCTCCAACTCTGTTTCTTTTTTGTGGCTGAAGAAATTGTGAGGAACAAGGTGAAGAACACAAGTTAACTTTGGATTTTTTCTGAAAATTGTAAACTTAGCTTGAGCAAAGTAAGTAAATTCTTTATATGATGAATAGTATTTTATTTGATTTAAATACTTGTAAAACTTTATATTTGTAATGTTGGAAATTGGTTTTGTGGTGGGTTGTTGTGTTGAAGTAAGCGGGTGGCTTGTATAGTGTTATAAGGTAGTTTAAATACATATTAGGAGTGTTTTTCAATTCTTGCAAATGTGAATGAGTATTGTTGATTTGATGTGATGAATAGTATTTTATTTGATTTAAATACTTGTAAAACTTTATATTTGTAATGTTGGAAATTGATTTTGTGGTGGGTTGTTGTGTTGAAGCAGGCGGGTGGCTTGTATGGTGTTATAAGGTGGTTTAAACTAATATTGGGAGTGTTTAAGTGTGCAATGTATATTTGTTTAAGTATTAATATAGACTTGTGCATTCATAAATGGAATAAAATTTTATCTAAGTAGCTTATAGACTTAGATGTTAGAATATATTATGCATGAGTTGTCCTTATTTTACTAATGTAGTATTCATCTTGTAATTGTAGTCAAACATGGATAAAAGTTGGATGACAATGGGTAAGACACCCGATGGCAGATTAAGTCATCCATATATTGAAGGGGTCAATGCATTTATTAATTTTGCAAGAGTAGTTGTGGACTTGAGTGGTAATATTCCGTGCCCATGTATTCATTGTGGGAATTGCTATCGACAATCTCTTAATACTGTGCGTATCCATTTGCTTCATCGTGGGATTATGCAATCTTACATTAATTGGTATAATCATGGAGAACCTCATGTATTGAACGAAAACATTCATAATAATGAAATGTCGGATGGTGATCATATGGATGGTATCGATGCCTTGGTAGGTGATCGAATTAGAGGGGAACCAAGAAATGCAACCGAAGATGAGGAGGTGCGTCATTTTGACAAACTTAAGGAAGATGCAAAGCGTGAGTTGTATCCAGGTTGCACTGATTATAGTATCTTGAAATTTGTTATTGAGATGTTGAATGTAAAGGTAATGACCAACTTGAGTAATAATGGACTTGATATGATGCTAGAATTGCTGACAAAAGTTTTACCGAAAGGTAACTTGGTGACAAGCTCAACTTATGAAGCAAAGAAGATATTACGTGACTTGGGCATGTCATACGAGCATATAGATGCATGCAAAAATGATTGTGCACTATTTTGGAAGGAAAATATAAACCTTGATAAATGTCCGGTGTGTGAAGCGCCTAGGTACAAGGATACACGTGCCCAAGGTAAGATGATTCCTCATAAGGTATTGCGTTACTTCCCGTTGACACCGAGATTGAGGAGATTGTACATGTCAGGCCAAAGAGCTAAGGACATGAGATGGTATATAGACAAACGTGTGGACGATGGGATAATGAGGCATCCGGCTGATAGTGAGGAGTGGAAGGAGTTTGATTTGCAACATCTTGATTTTGCCCTCGAACCTCGCAATGTAAGGCTGGGGTTGGCTACAGATGGATTTAACCATTTTGGGAATATGAACAACAACTATAGTATGTGGCCTGTCATACTTATCCCCTATAACCTACCGCCTTGGTTAGTTATGAAAGAGCCATATTTTATGTTGTCTTTGCTTATTCCTGGTCCCCATCAACCAGAAAATGAGATTGATATTTACTTGAAACCATTGATTGACGAGTTGAAGGAGTTGTGGGAAGAAGGTGTAGAAACTTATGATGCTTATAATAAAGAGCATTTTCAGATGCGTGCAACTTTGTTGTGGACAATACATGACTACCCTGGATTTGGTAACGTGTCTGGGTGGAGGACAAAGGGTTATCATTCTTGTTACACTTGCAACGATGAACCATATTCAGAAGCTTTGGAAAGTAAAATTGGATTCATTAACCATCGAGCTTATTTGCCTATGGAACATCGTTGGAGACATAGTCGGTTGCATAATGGTTTATCGGAGAAACGGAAGAGATCTTTAGAGTTACAAGTGGGAAAAATACAAGAGCAACTAGATAGAATGCCAAATATAATTTTAGGAAAGCATCCAAGTAACAAGAAGAGACAACTCATTGGGGAGCCAAATTGGTCAAAAGTAAGTATTTTGTACAAACTTCCATATTGGAAGAATAAGAAGCTTAAGCACAACATTGATGTCATGCATGTAGAGAAGAACATTAGTGAGAGTACTTACGGTACTTTGTTGGGCATTGAAGGGAGAAATAAGGATACTGACAAGGCACAGATAGACTTGCAACATATGAATTTTAGGCACACGTTGCATTTGAAACAACATCCTGATGGATCATATGACAAGCCTCGAGCTTTCTTTTCATTAAGCCCAAATGAAAGGGATGGTTTCTATAACTTTTTGAAATCAGTCAAGTATCCGGATGGCTATGCAGCGAACATATCAAGGTCAGTGAATGCAAAAAATGGTAGATTATCTGGTTTGAAAAGCCACGACTGTCATGTACTACTACAACGAATTCTTCCAATTGGGTTGCGAGGGTTTGCACATAAAGATATTAGTATTGTATTGTTTGAGTTGGGCAGCTTCTTCCAAGACTTGTGCTCAAGGACCTTAAAGCGGAGTGAATTGGAGAAACTAGAAGAACGTATAGTTCTTATACTATGCAAGCTTGAGAGGTTCTTTCCTCCAGCATTTTTTGATGTTATGGTCCACCTTGCTGTTCACTTGCCTCGAGAAGCAATTCTAGGAGGCCCGGTACAATATCGGTAGATGTACCCTATTGAAAGGTAATTAGATCCTTTGATGCATCCATCAATTGCATTTTTTCATGTGGTATGAAATCACATAATGTGCGTATGTTTTCCTCGTAGGTACCTTGGAAAATTGGAAAGATACGTTTCAAACCGAGCTCGACCAAAAGGTTCGATTGCAGAGGCTTACATTCTCAAAGAATGTATTAACAATTGGTCTTTGTATATTGATGGGATTGAAACTGTGCATAATCGAAGAGAAAGAAATGAAGATTTAGGTGAATCTAGCGAAGGATTAATAGTTTTTTCACAAATTGCCCGGCCTACAGGTGGTAGGCAGAATGATGGCAACTTGTCTCATGCATTGCTTGATATTGCTCATTGGTACTTGTTGTACAATAGTCCTGAGCTAGAGCCTTATTTAAAGTATGTGATTTCATATGTATGTATTGTTTGATCAAATTTTGAATATTATCTGCAATGCTTAGCTGAAAATAAATTACCTTATTTTTAACAGTGAACACAAAAGCACATTGCATAATCCTATTGAAGAAGCCATAACTCAAATTCAACGACAAGAGTTTCCCAACTGGTTCAAAGATCGTGTAAGACATTTGAAATTTAATCACACACTAATAAAAATTAAACATTTAAAAGTTTCTTCATTGCTTATTACTAATTAATATCACTTGTTGTATGTCATTATAGATGAATAGATTGAAAGTTAACGAGTCACCAAAAGCTACTAAACAGTTATGGTCATTAGCAAATGGTCCTAAGCCGCATGTGAAGGAGTACACAGTTTGTATGGTCAATAGTGTAAAGTTTCATACAAGGGACATAGACAATCGTCGTGTAACCCAAAACAGTGGTGTATGTACCGAAGGGGATCATGAGGGAGAAATGCACGACTTCTATGGTCATGTGTCCAAAATTTGGGAATTGGAGTATATGTTTCGCCATAAAGTTGTTTTGTTCCAGTGTGATTGGTATAATACTGGTACCAATGGTCGAAGGAGAACGATAAGAACCGATGCACACTGCATAAGCATTGATGTTACAAGTCGGTGGTATGAAAATGACCCTTTTATACTTCCTAGTCAAGCGAGGCAAGTTTTTTACCTTCAAGATACCAAATTGGGTGAACCTTGGAAAATTGTGCAATCCATCCAACATAGGGGAGTGTTTGATGTCCCGGAAGTCGGGGGTGGAGAATCCAATGATAATACAGAAGATAGTGACGCATTCCAACAAGAAGCGATTGTTGATGTTGTCTCTATCAATGTTGAGGACAATATTATTGACTATTGTATGGGTGATGTTGAAACTGAGGTTATTCTTGAAGGTGGAACTTCAAGAGATGCTAATGAAAATAAAGAGCATGACATACCTGATGTTGATCTTGATATGGATTATGATATGTAGAGTTCATAACAATTGTATTAAATGTTGTGTGCTTGTCTTAAAGTTTTATGCTTGTCTAAGTAGCAATTGTTTTGTACTTATCTTGAACTTGATATGGATATTGATGTGGTCATTTGTTGTGTTGAGTTAGTAGTAATTGTGTTTAAATTTAGCACTTGTGAATTGCTTGATATGGTTAATGGTGTAGACTATAATATGTAAAGTTAGTAGTAATTGTTACTAAGATATTTTGTACTTATCTTGAACTTGATATGGATATTGATGTAATCATCTGTTGTGTTGAGTTAGTAACAATTGTGTTCAAATTTTGCACTTGTGAATTGTTTGATGTTAAGTTAGTAGCAATTGTACTTATCTTTCATGTCAATATATAGTTTCAAAAAATGCCCAAAAAGGCCAAATACACTCGTAATATACCAAGGTATGAGATGGCAAGATTGGATAGAATGAGGCAAAACCAAGAGATAATTGATGCTTTGGGATTAAAGCACATCTCAACTTCTCTAAAGGATTCTGCTCAGTCCAATTGTGCAAAAGGGAAAAGAAGTAGAGCTAATGTTGTGGTAGATGATGATTATATACCACCTATTGGTGGCGATGACAATGATGATGACTCATCTAATTCTGTAATCCATAAGGTATAATAGATGTTTCATAAGATACAATAGATGATAATAACTTTATTGTTCCATTACTTGTAATGACTTTGTTGTTCTATTATATGTATTTTACTTACAGATGGCACCAGGACGACTTACACGCTCGCGAGGTGAGGCATTTATCCGGTGGTCCGATCTACGGTCCAATCTACGGAAACACCTCCTGAAGCAAATCCTCCTGCCCAAAGTTCTTCTAGTGCAGAGGCGCAGACTACAGGGGCATTAACTAGCACGACTGGTAATTTACATAGAACATACTTAATTACAACTGTACCCTGTTTTTATTATTGAGATTATACTTCACTTAATTTAGCTATAATGTACGTGAACTGTATAATTTTTTAACATTAATAATGTTTAAATAGGATCTACTAGCAGAACTACCCGTGGAGTAACACGTGGTATAGCAGTACGGGCACTTGTTGAAAAAAGTGGTAAGCTACCAGTACGTATAGCTGCAGAGTATGATGCTCCTGTTGGGAAGAATGCGTGCAAGCTTGTCAATCACGTTGGTGTACAAGTGCGAAGTAATTTGTCCAGTTACAATGTGAAAAATTGGAAAAATGTTGATGCTGCTACTAGAGATGTGGTGCTTCAAAATATTGCGGTAAATTTACATTGATAACGTCTAACTCGTTTAATTCATATAATAATATTTTTATAATATATATGCACTTCATTTTACAGGATCAGTTTGAGTTAGAAGGAGATTCCAACTTGGTAACGAAAACATTAAATACAAAATGTGGAAGATTATTGAGTTCCAACTCCCACAAGTTGCATCAGGCTTATAAAAAGCTCAAACAATCTCATGGTGCTGACTATGCAAGAAGCCACCCACAAATGAATGCTACACTTAAGCAGTGGACTGAACTCATTGATGGGAGATGGACCAATGAGGATTGGCTGGTAAATTATTTATGCGTATATTATTATTATTATCCAATGTTTACTATATCATGTTGTCAACTAATTAGATTAATATTTAGATGAAGTAAATGTATACTGTTTTATTCATGATCTAATAAATATCTTGAATGTTATTTGTTAGAAAAAATCAAGAAAGAACTCTGAAAATAGGAATAAAACTAAAGGCAAACATAGATGCGGGACAAAGGCACTTGCTGTTAGGGTTGATGAGGAGGTGCGTATTTTTTCATTTTCTTAAACCTTAGTATATTGCATGTTGTGATTAATTAAGTATATCTATCTAACACTTGAATGTTAATTAATTAGACAAATAATAATGATGGTCAAGTTCCTGAATTGGCAAAAATCTTCAAAGACGTTCATTTCAATCCAAATACAAATATGTGGATACACCCTGAGGATGAAGCGACATATGTATGTGTATCATTCCATCCCTATCATGTTTGTAAAGTTATAACATATGTAGTATTAATGTTGTGGTTGTTTCTTTCTTTCTTTCTTTTAAATGATAGGAAAATATTCTCAAAGTGCAAGTGGATCATTGTCAAGATCCTAATGCAATTCCTCTTACACAAGAGGAGGTCTCAAACTTGGTGTTTAAGAAGAAGTCCGGTATTGTAAAAGGACTTGGCATGAGACCTTCTTCTTCTCTAGTAACCACCGCCTCCTCTAATTCATCGGTAGAGTACATCCAACGGTTAGAAAATGAGATAATTGAGCTCAAAGAGGCAAGAGCTAGAGATCAAGAGGAGCGAGCTAAGGACCAAGATGCACGAACTAAGCAAGATGAGGTCCAAAAGAATATTATTAACTTTTTGAGGAGCAAGGGTTATGATGATGCTCTTACTTATGGGGGTGGTTCAACTTCAAGTTAAAACACTTTTTGGTTAGTACTTTATTTGCTTTCTACAATTTATACATTAGGAGTTGTGATTTTAATTTATTGGTGTGGTTACTCTTAATGCATTGTTAGAAATGTTTCTTATAACATAATTAATGTTTTTACTTTATGATTTTAACGAAGCATTGTTTTTATATTTGTGCAGATTTCTTATTGGTGGTTCTTAGGAGATTTACTTTTGGCATTACTTGAAGACACACGAGGACATCTTCCGTTAGTTCTAAAATAGGGTTTAGGTAGAGTTATCATGTATTGCAAACAATTATTGTATGGAAGAAGTTTGAATTAGATACTTATTTTATTTTTTACTTGTGAAATGTATGGATCTTTTTTTATAAATGTGTTGTTGAAATAAATGTGTTATTCAAATGTGAGGTTTTAATAATATAATGACAGGTTACAGGTTAATATTAAAGTCATGAAAAAATAAAAACAGAAAATAAGTTTTAGCAACGAATTTTTTGTTCATAAATATAGCAACAAAAAATTGTTTTAGTGACGAAAATTTTGTCACTAAATATAGCAAAATTTTGTAAGAAATGGTTTTAGTGACGAAAATTTTCGTCACTATATGTGCCTGGATTTTCTTAAAAATAGTTTTAGTGACGAATTTTTTCGTCACTATATGTACCCGAACATAGTTTTAGTGACGACATTATTTGTCACTAAATATGATTTAGTAAACTAAAGTGTTTTTAGTGACGAAATATTTTCGTCACTGAATAGTGTTTTTAGTAAGGAAAACATTTAGTGACGAAACGTTTTTGTCACTAAAAGTTTTTTTTAAAAAAATCAAATCGGACATTTAGTGACGAAATTTTTTGTCACCAGGACTTTTAGTGACGGGGCTACAGTGACGAAATGAGTTTCGTCACTAAAAGTCTAATTTCGTCACTAAAGGTCCTTAGTGACGAAAAACGGGACTTTTAGTGACGAATTTTTTCATCACTGAAAATACATTTTGTTGTAGTGGATCAAATTATATTTTTGGGTATTCCGTATTTTTAACAAAGGTGTTTTAGGGATCTTTCAAAAAAAAAGAAGAACAAAGGTGCTTTAGGGTTTAAATATATTTTTTTTTCACTTTTTAAAAATCTCACGGTATGGTAAGTTGGTAACACTCTTAAATTGATTCGAAATATCCTGAAAACTGGGTGATCTGTTTGAGTATACAAAAGAGTATATATAGTTATGTACTGTGGATATGTGTGTATGGTTTGTTGCATAGCCAAGCTCAATATCCTATGGTGATAATATGAATAAAGGATTAAAATATAATTTTTTGAACTAATTATCTACATTGACAAGGTAGTATCCAGGGGGGATTTTAGTACGTGCTACGCCATAAATCTACCGAGAGACATTATCGTTAGGTGCCTTAATTTAGTGGGCTGAATAGAAAATTTTCAAATTTTCTTCCGTGGTACGACTAATTCTTCGGTGATCTTGGAAGCAGGGGCGGAGCTACCTTATTGCTTGGAGGGGCCATGGCCCCCCCAAAATTTTAATTTTCTTCTACTGTTATGGTAATTTTAGGCTGTAGGTCTGGTCCAATAAGGAAGTAATAGGCAATGGCCCCCTCAAAAAATATGACAGGCCCCCCCAATTATTCTTAAGATCTCAACATAGTCCAATAAATATATGACTCAAAGTTCACAAATCCTCAAATAATATACTAGCTAGCCCCCCAATTGTCCAAATGATTCGTTGCGTACCTAATGGATAATAACAACTATTTCAAAGGAGCATCATTTAGTCACTTCTTCAAACAAAAACTTACCTTTTTTTCCATTTTTCTCAATCTTAAGAAGCTACCTTTAATACTTCTCCCTATTGCTGCCAGCCTACACTGTTCTCTCTCAAGTCAATAAGTTAACTCACTTCTCAACACAACCAAATAAACTCAAGCATATGGGCATTTAGATTTAAGTTTTGTTATACATATGATAATGGTCATATGGTTTTGTTTTTTTGTTTTATTATGATATGAATCTGACCATATGAGTTTTCGCCTTTCTAATTAGTTTAGTGAATTTGTTTTGTTTATCAAGATTTTGTTCTTCAATTTTTGTATTACTATATTATAATATATTTTATCTCTCCGTCATCATTTGTTTAAGTTGATTTTTTTTGGTTTGAAATTAGGTGCTAAATAATTCATTAAAAAAATTTAAAATATAAAAAATTTTCAATATGACAAATAATGATGGGTTGATAGTTTTTAAAATAATAGTGAAATTTTTTTATATATATCTATAGTGGACTAAATAATTGTTGAGAATGATGATATATCAAAGTTGATAATTATGCATTCAATAAATTTTTGAATTATGATTATTGTATTAATACAACAATTTTTGTTGTGGAGATTCTAAAAAAAATTATAACAAACCGGCCCCCCAAGTATAAATTCCTAGCTACGCCCCTGCTTGGAAGTATATGGAAGCATAATCTAATTCCTTTTCCAAACTTCCCCAAACTTCCTATACAAACTGAGCACCCCCTGCTTTGACTTTGATAATCTCAAACAATAAAATAAATATAAAAACCATTTTCTACCCTTAGCCATGGTTTGACAAGTTCAAAATATAAACCCCATCTTCTCTTAAAGGTACTTCAATTTTTATTTTTGAAAGTACTCTTAAGACACTTACACAATAATAGTTGAAGGTATGTTTTGATTTCTTCTATTGTTTTCAATAGTTGAAGGTATATATATATATATATACTAATAGATTATATATACTAATAGATAAATCTCCAAAAAAAAAAAATCTAAATAGAGTTTAATTGAATTCTCAATTTTGCGTCATTTGTCTTATTTAATTTTTAATTTTGTGTCAAATGAATTATTGAGTGTAAAAATCGAAAAGTTCAAATCCAATTACATTTTAAACTAGATTTCAATTTAAATCCAATTTTTTACCACGTGTCTATCTAAGTTCTTAATTTTTCTGGCAAGTGAATTATTAGGTGTAAAAATTGAAAAGTCAAAACTAATTAAATTCTAAATGATATTGTACGGAGCTGGGCTCCAGGCCTCACAGGCCTCGGGCCCAAACCTCACGACACATTATATGACCCTGTACCCGTTCTTGGACCTTTAGCCCCGACCTAAACATCCCAGGGCCCAATTTAGGCCCAAGAGGTGAAATAAGACTGCGCTAGCTTGAATACCTCAAGCAAACCCCTCCTAATCATTGCCAACCTGGTCGGGAGCGTTATTGCCCGGGACACCCAGTACTCGGTTGACCAATAGCGCATTTGAGAACATCGCTGCCGAGCAGGCTTTTGAAAGTGGGAATTAGTTCCAATGATACTACCACCTTTCCTAACGGAGCATCCACTTTGAGATGATGGAATTGGACCCCCATTTGCACTAGTAAGGGGAGTAATAATTATACCTCCACTTATCCTAGCCTATAAATAGGAGAAGAGAATGAGGAATGAGGGTTGCCAATTCGAGAGAGGACATTGAGAAAAAAGAGTGATCACACCAAGAGGGAAAGAGAGTGACTCTGTGAGGCAAAGAGAGAGATTTGAGGAGATAGGAGTAGCCCACAACACAAATAGATTGTGAGCCCAAATAGAGGTTGAGCCCAATAACTATATTTTGGGTATGCACATAGCTGATTATCATCTCCAGATCCTTAAACTTACTGATAGGTGGAGAATTGGATAGAGCCTGACATGAATGGGTGCTCTACCATTATGTATATTTTTAAGGATAAGGTTACACTCTATTGAGATCATGGACTTAGTAGGTTTAACCTGTTCTATTGCTAATCATATGAGGGTGGTAAGTATGCTACCACTTATACAGATAAACAAATGGGGTTATATCTCATTGTCACATTGGAAAAGTATTAAATGAAACATAGACTATATTTGGATCCATATAAACATCATAAGTATAAAGGAAAAGCTTGCAATTGTCATTAAACCAAGCATCTAAAAAAGGCAAATACATTACAAAAGATTGAATGAATTACAGAGCTAGGAAACAAAAACAACAGTTAAAAAAAAAACAACAACAGTTAAGGCTTCATCTTTATTACAAGCTTATCCTTTTGAGTCTTGGGAGGCTGGGTGGAGGCCGCTGTGGTGGAGGTAGGTCCTTTGCCTTTGAGGTCTTCCTTGGAGGGTATAGGGAGAGTTGTCAGCACAATCTCCATGTTATGGGAAGCCTTTTTCTCCTTGGGGGGCTCTTTGGGGGCGTCTGGAGGTAGGTGGGCATCCTAGGCCACTTCTTTGGTGGTGTTTGCTGCCTTCTCACCGTCCTCGGATTGCTTTGCCACCTCAAAGGAGATGTTGGCTATGGGAAGAGCTTTGCTTGGGCTTTCCTTGCCTTTATCTACCTCCCTGAAGACTAAGTCGGCCTTGGAGCCTAAGGCGCGGATGGCTGGAAGGTAGAACACATTCTTTGCTCTCCTAAGGATAGAGGAGGCCTCAACCCCAGCTTGGTCGAGGGCCTTGCTCCACACTTGGAGGCAATAGAATCTACATACCTCTAAGACCTCGACCCTGAAGGCTTCCTTGGTCTCTGCCACGCCCATGTTGTAGTCGTCCTACTCGACTTGCTCCTTGGCCTTCTCGGCCTCTTCCAGCTTCTTTGTCAAGACTTTGATCTGGCTTCTGGCAGCAGAGAGCTCGTCCTCGACTTGGTGGAGCTGCTTGCGCTGAGCCTCCGCCTACCTCTCCACCACATCCAGAGTGGCCTCAGTGCTTTTCTTTTCCTGATCAGCCTCAACTAGCTTGGCATTAAGGTCTTGAGACTTCTTCTCCGCTAGCTCGAAAGCTTTCACGGCGGCAACACGCCTGCCCTTTTCTTCCTTCATTGCCTTATGAGAGCTAATGACTATTTCCTCAGCTTTGTGGGCAGCCTGGACAGCCTTTAAAAAAAATAAAAAAATAAAATAAAAATAAACAAAGTATAAGTACAAGTGTTAAAGAGATACAAAGTATAAGTACAAGTATTAAAGAAATTATTGCTAGGATAATGGGAAAAAGAAGGTAGTAGGTGGACTTACCAGGGCGAGGTCTCTCTTTAAACTAAGGAAGACCTCGTGCTTCCTCATTGACAGCCTATCGGCCATATCTCCAGGTAGAAGTAAAGCCTACTCCACAGCATCAGCCACATAGCCGGCCTTCCCTTGCTTGAAGTTTCTAATCAAAGCATTAGCAGGCAAGGGTGCCCCATCCAAGACTATCGAAGAATCACCCCTCCCATCCGCCAAGGTCTATGTTACCCTGGCCTGCTTGGCTCCCCTCTAGGGCTCAGTCTCCTTGGCCAAAGGGCCTTTCTTTCCTTCTGCCACATCCTGGCTTTTCTAATCCCTCTTCCTTTTATGATCAATAGGATCAGCTCGGAGAGGTTAAGTGGGCGGAGGAAGGGAAAGCTTGGCTTAAGTGGCCTTCTCAGGTGCCTTATCCCCAGCTTGGGACTCCATAACTGCTAGAAGTCCCGCCCTGGGCTTCCGTTGTATCCCCATGTCTTCGAGTAGGGGGGAGTCTCCTTGGGCCTGGCTTGCTTGCGCGATAGGAGGGTGGCTGAGGTCACCAAATGGGGTTTTAGAAAATGAAAGTTGGTTGAAGACTTCAAAGTCATCTTCAGAATCAGAAACTTCAACGACCCCTTCCTCTTCCTTAGTTGATGGCTGGGACGAGGTTGCCTCTTCCTTGACAGCGCGTTGGGATAGCAATGCTATTGGTATTTGTGAAGGCACGAGTGAGGTGAATAAGTGCGTAAGTACAGTGTATGAGTGCTAAAGTGAAGTGAATGAAGTGTTTAGACAGTATTTATATCAAAGAAAGAGTGACAAGCGGGAAAATTCCAGCTTGAGTTCCCACAGAATCCTCAGCCGTTGGATCCATATCGTGCCATAGAACATGGCATCGCAAAAATTTAATGAAAGAGCGTCTCGGATGCCAAAGCGTCAGGAGCATGTGTTGGGCAGTTAAAAAGCACCTATGTTGACGAAGGTGATGTATGATAAGCACGGGGCAATTTTGGTAATATCGAAATCCTCCTTTCTCCCCAAGGGGCCAGAAAGGAAAATTTCGAGGGGCTATTGTAGGGGTGGTAAGCCTAGTGGTGCATATCTATGTATATGATTGGGCCAGGGGCCCAATCCAAGGACATTAAGTAGTCTGAGGACAAGGAAACACTATCAGAGGAGTCCGTGTTAATGAATAAAAAGGTGACGTATAGTCATGAGGGTCCAAAAGAGTGATCCGAGGAGGAATGCTTCTTTGGCTAAGTAAAGCCAAGGTTAGAAGGTACGGTCTATCATCAAGAGAAACGCTCCGAACGACTCCTTTGATGAGGATAAATATCAGGAAGGAATAGGACAAAGGGAGGCTATGAAATATCTAAGGAAAAGCTACTACCACCGCATTGAATGCTCTACAGCTAACTCTCTGGCTGCATTAATGAGGAAGTGAAACCTGAACAGTAATTTTCAGCCTTACAGCTACTCCCCAAAGACTTCAACAAGGTGCTGATGTGACAATAATCAACACCTACAATCTAATCTACACGTGGAGAGCAGAGATGAAAGGAGGAAGATAGTATAAAGTAGAAGGGAGGCCCTAAGAAGATGGAATCAAGAAATTAAGAGAAAAACACTATAGCAATCAAGAGTTGAACTTGTAATCAAACTTGAGAGAAATATATAAGAACTATATAAGAACTAATCTCCTCGAATTGTGCCAAGGATAATTTTCTTTAGATTAAACCAGTCTATCTTCATTTTACTTGTTGTCTAACTCATTAAAGCCCAATTTTCCAACCCACTCTCTACAAATTCTTTGTATTGGGCTCTTTAGGCTTAAGTTCATCTATCATTTGGGCTTGGGAGCCAAATTGTGTCCTTACAAATTTTATTTTAAAAAAATGATAATGATGTGGCAAACTCTGAAGAGGTCAATAAAAAATCAAAGGTTTCAGTTATATATATATATATATATATATATATTATGAACCACCACATGACAAAAAAAAAAAAAAAAAAGCTGGCACAGTCCACACCCCTACAACCCAAGGTACACTACTACTTTGTATTTTCGTATTATTCCAACTACCATGGCTCCCATGATGATGCCAATCCCAATCCTATTCACAATAAAACATTTCGGTATTTCTCTCAACTCTCAACTAAAAAATAAAAACTATAATACATTCACATACACGTCATGATGTTTGAAACATCAAACCACGAAATCCCTTGTTTACCCTTAACCATAAAAAAAATACATCAAAAACCATAATTTTTTTTTTAAACAAAGTAGAGGAGAAGAAAATAACATAAGAAGAGCTCATATCTTTACTCAGCTTTAAATATATATATATAGAGAGAGAGAGAGAGGTTTGCTTTGCCTTTATAGTGTTCATGATTAACCTCGCAAATTTGGAGACAAGTTATCAATGTTTGAGTTTAAGTTAAAGTTAGACTTGTTAGAGAGATAAAGTTTTACTCCTTGTTAAGCTTGGATTAAACAAAAATAATTTTGTTTA
Source organism: Quercus aquifolioides (assembly GCA_019022515.1). NCBI lineage: Eukaryota > Viridiplantae > Streptophyta > Magnoliopsida > Fagales > Fagaceae > Quercus > Quercus aquifolioides. The sequence continues at coordinate 3,737,816 of CM032328.1, forward strand.
CAAAAATGATAATAATAAGTTTGAGTTTAATTTGGACTTGTTAGAGGTAGAGTTTTACTCATTGTTAAATTTGGACTAAACAAAAATAATTTTATTTAAATAAAATTATATGATAATTTTTTTAAAAATATTGTGCTAACGTGAAAAATTGTGAGAGATTCAAAGGTTTCAATTTTATTAGAGAGATAGAGTTTTACTCCTTGTTAAGTTTGGACTAAACAAAAAATAATTTTATTTAAATAAAATGATAATCTATATATATATATATATATATATATAAAACCGAAGTTTTTGAAGCTCCCACATTTTTCCACATCAGCACAATATTAAAAAATAAAAAAAAACATAAAAAAACATAATAAAACCTTTCTAAAACCCCCAATGCTCTACCTTCTCTTTCACAATGCTCTACCCTTTCTTTCACCAAAACATCTTCTTCCTCAGAACAGAGACAGAAAAAAGGAGATTGAGAGAGAATCGTCGGAGTGTCAGACTATCATCCACTGGCAAGCCAGTCGCTCATTTATTTCTTTTTATTAAATATATATACTCTCCTTTCTCAAACCAAAGACTCTTCCCCAGTATAATTCTGAAACCAAAACACCTTTGTCGACCCCATCAACTTTGAAAATCTCTCTACCCTTCTCCTTCCCCCAAAACCCAAATCTCTACCCTTTTCCTTCCCTCAAAACCCAACTCTGAAAATTTTTCTAAAATCTAAAACTAAAACCTGTAATATGCGACCACTCCTATTTATTCTCAGAAACCATCTCCTTCCCCCGAAATCTTCACCCAAAACTCCTGTAGCATGCGACCCCTCCTCTCTCTTCTTAGAAACCATCTGGTCTAAAATTGCTCAAGTAGCAGATATAGTACCAGTCCGATTTGTGTAAGCCCTGAAGCAAGATTTGGAAGAAGAGGATCAGGTTTATTTGGGCGACTCGGACTGAGACTCAGGTAAGAATCTCTGTTTAATTGTTTATACCCGTGTCTATGCATCTCCTGCATATGATTTTTAGAACAGTTTATTATTTTTCAATGTGTAAGTATTGTAATTGTCAAAACGTATCCTTATGATTACATATACAAAAATAGATGATTTTGACTATACTCTTGATTATAGTCAGTTATTGTTGAAATTCTAACCTGACTATGTTTTGGAGGTATTATGGTATTCTATTATTGTTGAAATTCTAGGTAGTTCTTTGATCACGTTATATGCAGGGAATGGTTGCAACAATAATGCATGATGTGTGTTTGATAAAATGTCTCAAAAAAATTGTATTGTGCCATTAATGAGGAAAACTGACGTTTTATACAAGTGCTAAGAGTAATCCAGTAAAAGCAACACTTTTCTTATGTTGTGTGTCAGCACTGGATAGACACTTTTTTATATTACGAAGACAAGAGACAGGATACAGAGGATGTATGATTGTTTTAAGGGGAATCTTATAGTGGGTTGTATTTGAAATTGTGATTTACGAATGGGTTTATTTGATTTTGATTGGCCCTTTTTCTATTTGCTCCTGAGAACATGTTGGAAAACCAACATCAAAAGAGAAAGAATTAGAATAGTTGATATCTTTAATTCTTTTTTGTTCATGGTTATAAAACTTACTGCTGTATTTCAACTTTTTTTTTTTTCAGGAAAAAAAATCTTAATGCATTTTTTTTTTTTTTTTTTTTGGTTTTGTAGGGTTGCTAGGAACACACCCAGCTGGTGAGAGAATCAGTGGTTGTATTTACTTTAACTGTGAAATTTATATAATTATCTGTGTTATAGTGTTGGTGTTTGTATTGATCCCCCTCTTTTTGTTGTGTTTTATTTGTGTGTGATTTAGATTGGTAGTAGATTGAGTTTGAGAAGAAACTATGGGGTCAAAGATAATAAATTTGGGGTGGATGCCTAGGCTCTTATGCTCAAGGGTGTGAAGGAAGCTTACTTATTTTATCAAGGTCACCTTACTTCATGGCTACTTAACCACAAAATTTCTTAATAAATATTTACACTCTTGCTATCTATATATACATCTCATATCTTAAAAATCTTTCATTTATAATAAATATATTTCCTTGGCGGAGCTTTATATATGTTATTAGATATCTATTTTTTAAAAGAAAAAAAGTATATAAAGTTATAAAGAATTTTACCAACAAAAAAAAAAAATCTGTATAATTTTAGGATTTTATCTATATAATTTTATCTATACATTCGGCCTTATAAGATAAAATTACAACGTAATTTTAGGATTTTCTCTCTTACCCTGTTCTCTTTGTGAAGCAATTTGGTTTACTAATATTTTAAGATTATATTTTCTTTTAATTCAAGGTATTGTTTTGTCTTTAGCTTTTTTCAATTCAAAAGTATTAGCTCTATTAAGAAGCTTGGCTATTCTTGGCTCCATTCAGATTATTGGCTCTATAGCTTTGTATTATAGATATCATTCTTTTGGTTATTTGTTGCGCTTGCTTTTTAGATAAAATAGAAAAATTTATTTAGTACTCACTAAATCTAGATTATGGGAACTATATTATTATTTAAATTTTTTTTAATCCATAACTCTTTTGATTGATATAAATTATTAATACACAATGAATCACTGGATGCTATTAAAAGAGAATTGGATGTCAAATTATAAAATAGAAGGGATTGGTTCTGTCTTCTGATTCACTGGATTGGCTATCTAATTCAATGATATATAAGTAATTGAAGAAGGTTATTGAATAGGTAGTTCATAATATCAATTTGTTTGTTATTTTTTGCTTTGTGTTGTGGGATTAATGGCAAATAAAGCATAATTAGTGTAGTTTTGCTAAAGGACTTTAAGGTTGAACTAGAAGCATTTCATATATATATATATATATATATATATATATATATAATCTGCAAGGTGGATAGATCTCTGAAAATGGGATGCAAGGTGGTTTGAAGCTGAAAATGGGATTTTAATATAATGACCAGTTTTGCTATTATGATTATTGTTCTTTATGTAGTTGAATAATTGAGTGGCAAAAAGATCACAGTCCTCTTCAAATTCAAATAAGGGTAAGTATGTTATGGAAATATTCTTAGATAAGCACATATTTCTATGATTACACTATACGGCAGATACATTATAAGGCATTTGTTTTTAAACTATTGATCACTGTGTGTGATAGATCTCTCTATTGAATTGGCTTTTACATGTAATTTCTTCCTTCTAATTTGATACACAATTTAAGGAATCTATGTGCAAATTTTGGATTGGATATTAGCTTTAGGATGTTGATTATAATGATAGAATTTTGTATGACCTTATACACATTCTTATGCAGTGACCACATGACACTTCTTAAAGCTTTTGAATGATAGAATGATGCAAACCGTAATGAAAAGAGTCCTATCACCTTGCAAATGACAGAGGATATGAGAATGCAATTAGTAGATTTATTTAACATTGGCTTTGTAAACAAATTGATGAGTGCTAATGAGTTCTTTAAGATTTTCAAATTTTAAAGCATTTGATTTGCTAAAATCTTATAGTTACTAAAAACTTTCCCATGCATCGCACGGGTTAGCGACTAGTTTTATTTAAATATTGTGCTAACGTAAAAAATTGTGAAAGTTTCATAGACTTTGGTTTTATATATATACATAAATAATAATGATGGAGATTGAAAATCCTCTTTTTAATTAGGAATCGGGTTTAACGGGACCTTAAATATATTTAATAATATTTATTCTTCTTTCTGCAATATTGTAACATGGAATGGAAGCTGACTGAGGCAATTGCCATTAATCCCATGCATGTTATTGTTTGTCGAAAAGTCAAACTCAAAGGTTCTATATATATATATATATATATATATATATATATATAAATATATAAATATGCATGTAGATGTAGGAGATACACAATGACCAACAATTATATCTTCGTCTTAATTTGTCTTGGTCAGGGCCAGCCTCGGTCAGTCATTTAAGCAATTGTAAGGAAGATTTTTGTTTTTATTTGTTAATTATCAAGTCTATAGTTTGGCCCTTAATTAAGCTTAAAAAAAAAGACTATCATGCTACATTACGGAGTATCATAATGTTGACTAATTTGGTTTGATAATGAATGACAAAGTTAATAGCAACCTTTACGACACTTGGGGTAATTAAATAAAAATTAAGGATAGTTACTATTTTTTTGAGAAAAAATTAAAAATATTTATTTTGCTTAAAGATCTATGACTTAGCTTAAAAAAGTTATGACTTGAAAAATGATTGAAATTGAATGAAAATAAATAATTTTATTCAAAAAAAAGGTTTAGAAAATTCTTTTTCTTTCATATCATTTTTTCCGTATAACACATATCAGTAGGACTCACAACATCTTCGCTATTCTATGGTAATAACTTCACACAATGCTCAACAAATATCCACGGTCAATATAATTTATGTTTTCTTGGTGATAGATCTACAAATTGCATTATCATATTCTCCATTATTTGAAAGGTAATTTGAATAATGATTGTATGTTATGTATAAATTTATTATATTACAATATAAAATTATTTTGATAGATGATCAAAATAATTAAAATATAATCTAAAATTCTTGAAATTTTTTAAAATAAAATTTTAGTTGGAATATAATTTAAATTTCTTAAAACTTAGCTAATAAGATAGTTTTAACTCAACTAAACTATAGAATTTTTTTCTATATTTTTTGAAACATAATTAGAATTTAACCATTTGTTGTAAAGAGAAGATAATTATAGTCCAATTTTTATCATATAGCATTGGATGTTACAATTAGCTATATACCATCATGTGTGAAAGTTCGGAAATGTGTCAAAAACACACAAGCTGTTTAGACCCCCAAAACAAAAGTTACGGCTTGGTTGATTTTAAACTAACTTAATACTAAGTGCGGAATAGTGTAAACACAAGCGTATAAGCAAGACAAATACTCTAATTTATATTTAAAGCAACATAGCAATAAAAATGAAATGAACAACAGTATGGAAGAGAGATGCAAACATAGATAATACCGAGACGTGTTATCGAAGAGGAAACCAAAGAACTCGGCAAAAAACCTCTCCGCTGCCCTCCAAGCGAAAATCGGTCCACTAGACAATCAGTTGGGATACATGGGTGAGCAAGAGACCCTCTAAGCCTAATCTACCCTCTGTACCTAAGCCCTCCAAGCTCCCACTCCAACAAGGCTTCTCGGAACCATGTTTTGACTAGCTCTCCGGATCCCGCAACAAACTCCATGCTGCATTTGTCATCCTTGGCTTCTTCCACTGCTTCCCAGCAGCTCCAAAACACTCTCAACACTCTGAATAGGTGTGGGTTGTGTTTGGGTACAAATCTCCTCTCAAGGTATGACAATGGGAGAGGGATAGAGAAGAGGCTACAATGATTTCTCACTAAAGATGAGTAGCTCTCTCTCAAAAAGATAGGTGTGTGTGTTGTAGAAAACCTATCTAGGGTTTTTCTCTCTGAATGGCCTCTTTTACATTTGTAGATAATGAGGGTATATATAATATGGGTGAAGGGTAAGAAAGTCACTCTTTAAAATCCTCCAGGCAGAAAGTTTCGCGACTACTTCGCGAAAAGGCCTTACTCGTGAGACACTCGCGAAAACGACAGCCTAGTACAACTCTTCAACTTCTAGTCATGTGCTCCTCACATGGCTCTTTCGCGGCTTAGCTTCCAGCAAGACACCCGCGAGATCCACTGATTCTTCATTTAAGCTTGTGTCTTCACCAACTTGATACTAAACCCAATACAATAAAATCCCACAAAATATAAGGAAATAAATTAAAGCAATTACCACACTTTTTGTCATGGAATAAAGCCAATATAAAACATAGTTGTAAATCACAACTTTACAATGTGTAATACCTTCACACCTATTAGTAGTTTAATGTTCTAATACCTATCAATAAGAGTTTTGTTTTGATGAAACCATAAAGGATGGAGTTTAATAGAAGTCATTTAAGATCCAATGTTTCCAATAATTTAAAAAAAAAAAAAAATTTAAGTTCAAAATTCTTTTAATTGTAATTTTTCTTAATCATCAAATAGACTATATCTAAATTTTAAAGGAAAGCATTCGGAGTGATCACATCATTGATATCATATAATGATGATTGCAAATAACAATATTATTATTCATGATTAATAGATGAACAATCAAAAACCATTCAAACTCCTCTTATATATATCTTTTGTCTTTTGGCAATAGGTTTATGAGTTCCTCGCATAGTGTCTCCCATATCTTCTGTCTTTTGACAGTAAGTTTATGAGTTCCACGCATAGTGCATGAAGGTAGGATAACCAAACATCATCAGTTTATCACCATGATTATTACTAATTTTATTATTATTAATATTTGGTCACGATTCCCAGTGATCTTGCAACAGCGATATGTGCTACCTAAAAGAAAATAATTATGCTGTCCGTGATTTTATTTTATTTTATTTCGTTTGTGTTTTCCTATTAGGTGTTTAGCAATCTGATATTGATAAGTGATAACTACAATTCATTGTGACTCCAAATATTGGAACATACTTCTTCTGCCATTATCATGATTCAATCAAAACCTAAGTTTGAAAGATAATTCCAATTTAATTAAACTCAATACTATATATACATATATATGAACGTAAGAAAAAAAAGAAGAGAGAAAGAAACTCAACTGAAACTATTGTCAATTCCTATGTTCCACACTAATGGATGAAGCTACCCATGGAGAATGGCAGCCACGGGTGGTACCAATATCTACCTTCGCAAATTCGATGGACCAATAATCTTTGATCTCATCAAAAAACATGGTGTGACTAACATTTGCGGTGCACCTGTGGTGCTAAACATGTTATCAAACTCACCCAACATTGAAAAGCTTCAAAACCTTTTTGACAAAATAAATCTAAACCCAAGTTTTGAAGGCACTTCAAGAACCAAATCAATGCAGTACATTACCAATGTGAGCAAAGAGGGAGAGGACATGCGGCGTATGAAGAGACTAAGAAAAGAGGTAAAGTAGTTCTTAAATAGAAGAGTAGCGATGGTGGGAGTTGTTATTGTATTTGGCTAGAAATCTAACTTGCGTTAGGTTTATTTTTTCATTAAATTAAAAAAAAATGATGTGAAAAAAAAAAAGTTAATAATTTTGTTTTAAAAAATAATAATGATGTGGCAAACTCTGGAGAGATTAACAAAAAGTCAAGGTTTCAATTATATATATATATATATATATATATATATATATAATAATGATGAGTTTGAGTTTAAGTTGAATTTGTTAGAGAGATAGAATTTCACTCAATGTTAAGTTTGAACTAAACAAAAATAATTAATAAAATGATAATTTTATTTAAATACTGTGCTGATGTGGAAAATTATGAGAGTTTCAGAGGTTTCGGTTATATATATTTATACTAGTATTATGCCCGTGCGATGCACGGCTTAATAAAAGAATTATATATAAATTTTAAAAAATATTTTTTTTGATAATATAATTAAATTTAATAACAAATAAAATTGTAAAAATATTTTAAAGATTATGGCAAGTTTTAAATTTCTAAAATATTTTAGTAGTAAACGGGCCGGGCTTTGCATGGTTTTGGTCATAAACTTATAACATGAATAATTTTATTGAGAAACACTAATTAATGATTAAAGAGAAATGCTATACCCAGTTGGACTAAGACATAACTTTTACTTATTCAAATAATAACTAAGGTGAAGTATGGTGAGGTATTATATTTAATTATAATGAAGCGCTTGCATCTCAAAGTGTCAAATTAATATCAAAACTAAACATGCTAAGATGTTTATGTTAATTAATGTAAATAAGCATAAAATTAATATCAACATCTAACACCCTACTATTGCATGAATTATGATTAAAATTGACCTAATATTTTACTTTAACCCCAAGCAATTATCCCAAATTTAAAAATTAAAACTACACAAATTTATAAAATTAAAAAAAAAAATTTGAAAGCTAAATTCACAATAACACACACATAAATATATAGACACAAAGAAACTCTGAATTCAATAATTACAAACAATATTAATTTCTAAACATGAAAAAAAATCTGGAATTAGAGTTAAAGTAAAGATACTCACATGAATATTGAATTAACTTTGACAGCAAGGTGAAGGCAGCGAAGTCATGGAGATTTCACATCACCTTAAATATCCATTGTTTTTTCATCACCCTTTTTATATTTAATCAATTTTCTGTCTCCATTCTTTGTGGAGTGATGTTCATTATCATGGTTTTGGATGCTCAAATCTTGATCTCATAGCTACCTGTGGGATCTACACATATTGGAAAACAAATCTTTCAAAAAGTGTAAGATTTTTGTTAAAATTAATCTGTTAGTTTTCATGGAAGATATACAATTGATTCTAAAGACCATAATAAGCATATAAATTAGATCAAAGTTAACAAAAATAACTTGAATAAAAGGCAACCCGCACACAAAACATATTCAATTTGATAAATAAATAAAAAATAAATAAGGGAATTTTATTAAAAAACAAAAAGAAAAAGGCAAATACTTACATGCAAGTTTCATAGGTAAGGTAGGTATGAGAAGGAAAGAATACATCAAGAAACCGTACGGTAGGAAAAGGGAAAAATATACCAAACCGTATATATACCCGCACTTTTATATTAGATAATTTTTTTTTTTTTTAAATACAGGATAGAATTTCTACTCTAGCCTAATCTAATTGTATATGTGTGTGAAGTTTCCTCCTGGAGACTTGAACCCCGGCCCTTACCCCCCACACCCTACAAGCATTTATACTTGTGAAGTGACCACGACACCAAAGGTGTGCAGTGGTAAATTAAATAATTTTAAGCTGTGAAAAAGTTGATAACTTGATATGAATAGAAAGAAAAAGAAGTTTACGTAATTAAGAAGTTTATGTTAATTACATATTAGTATTTTTTTTCTTTTTACTTTATCCAAAAAAATAGTTAATGTTATTAGATGTTATTAGAATTTTTTTTTTTTTTTAGTTTATGTTAAAGTTAATACATATTAGCTATTTTTTTGTTATTTATTCCAAAAGAAAAAAATTCTGAGAAGAAAAAATAATACTTTAAAATTTGTTACTTTATTATTAGGAAATAGATGATGTATGATAAATGTTTATCCAAAAAAAAAAATAAATACTAACGTAAGCTAGTAAAATTGTTACTTTATAAAAAAAAAAAAGAATAAGAAGAAGTTCATTAGAACACTTATTGTTACTTTTGATGAATCCTGTGATATCAGTGGACTGAAAATCTCGAGCGTTGGTGATCTTGAGGCTGAGTCCTGAAAAAGCAAATGTAGAATCAGAGGAGACCGGTGGAGGCCGGCCCAGAGTCCTCCGATGATAAAGTCAGTGGTTATTTCAAGCCAAAAGGAAGTATTTCTAAAGTTCTCTTTTTTTGTGGAAATGTTTCTCATACCTTACTTCTTCATTTGGGTATGCTTATATAGTATTCGTGGAACGGTTACTTGTTTAATAAACGCTCCTGTTATTGAGGAATTCAAAAGATTCAGAGATAACTTCCATAACTGTCATGGAAGTTACCTCATTGGGATTTGTGCTCTATAACGGTTAATGGAGGGTTTAGCGTGACGACGCAACCCGTCCTTTACGTTGGGTGGAACTTAAATCATCAAAAGCTCAGGGCCCAATGACCTCGTCCATCCATTATTAAGGACAGACGAGGTTTGCTTTAGGGACGAGCATAGGAGGAACGAGCTTAAGACTCTCATCCCATTCTTTACTTTCTGTTATGGACGGCCCATATGGACGAGATAAAACTTAGAGCATTTTCTTTACACTATCAACTTTATCCAAAGAAGTTGATAAATATCAAAAACTTTTTTGTTTTTATCTAAAAACTTAAGTGAATGAATTTATTGAAAAATCTAAAAATCTAAAAAAAAAAAATTCTATAATTGGGTGAAACCACTTAGCGCAACCAAAGCTTCTAATAAGCCAAACTTTTATTATATAGTAAGGAAGTTGTTAAAGCGAACACATAATGGAAAGTTTTGCGTTCCTATCCAATAAAAAAAAAAAAAAAAAACTGAAAAGGTTTGCGTTAATTATTTACTATTTATTTATTTATTTTTATCAATGTGATATATAAGACTATTAGTCTGATCTAAAAGAGTATGAATATTATTAGATGTAAAACAATTAAAATAATAATAATAATAATAATAAACTTTTTGTACACCGATTTCGCCCACCCGATCCCTATCCTCCCCACCACAACTAAACTTTCCAGGTACAATTTCAACATGCAAAGTCTCCGTCATGGACGGTCCCTTCTGTTCAGGGACGGACCCAGAAGGGGGGCAAAGGGGGCCCGGGCCCCCCCTGGGCCCAAAAAAAAAAATTTTAACAGCTTAAATTTTCTTTAAAAAAAATTGGGCCCCCCCTTAGTTTTAGCTCGGGCCCCCTCCCAAAAATAAATATGAACCTTGCTTGACTGCCCATCAGATTCCGGCCAGCCCATGACCCATGTAAAAAAAAAAAAAAACAAACAAACTCAGTCCAAAACCAACCCAAACGGAGAAGAAAAAAACGAAGGAAAAAAAAGAACAAAAAAGAAAAGAAAGGAAAGTAAACTTGAGAGCCCATAAGATTCCGGCAGCCCATGATCCATGTAAAAAAAAAAAAAAAACAAAACAAACTCGGTCCAAAACCAACCCAAATGGCCAAACGGAGAAGCAAAAAAACAAAGGAAAAAAAAGAACAAAAAAGAAAAGAAAGGAAAGAGAACTTGAGAGCTGAGACTGAGAGCCAGAGGCGACACAGAGAGATCAGAAATAGAGAGGCGAGAGTGACAAAGAGACCCACCCCAATCCCATGACGCGGCCGCCGCCGCCGACGCGACGTCGTGTCGTTGTGACGATTGCGAGAGCTAGACGCCGAGACCCATCTTGTCAAGAGCGAGAGCGAGACGCTGTTGATCTTGCTACCAGTCACGCCGGCAAGACCCACTTGCTGCCGCCGGTTGCTCAAGAGTCAAGACCCACTGCCACTTGCCCCCGCCGCTCACAGGTATTTACTCTTATAGTTGCCTTCAAAATTTAATAAATATAAAATGTTTGTGATATAATTTGAGAATTTGAGATTCACAGAAATTGTGCTTGTTTGTGTTTTTACTGATGAACTGAACTGATTTAATGTTGGTGATTGACTAATTGTGAATTGAAATATTGAATCTGTGCTGCGGCTGCTGCCTGTGGTGTTTTTTTTTTTTTTTTGGCTTTTTGGCTGTGACTCTGTGACTCTGTGTAACTGTGTTTGTGACTCTCTATATAGATAAGAGAGATAGAGAGAGAGAGAGAGAGAGAGAGTAGAGTTTGTAGTTGTAGGGATTAATTTTTCCTTTATTGACTAGTAGTTAGGCATAACAGGGACAACTAGACAAGTGAAGTTGGGGGTTGGGCAACGGACAAAACAAAAGGTAAAGTTAAAGACAACTTTACCTTTTTTTTTTTTTCTGTAAGGTCAATTGGTGTCGGCAGTGGGCAGTGGGATTCATTGGGTTAGTGGGTCAGTGTTAGAAAGAGGGAGACAATTAGACAACACAAAGGCATAAATAAAGGCAAACAAACACATAGACATAAATAAAGGCAGACTAAAGACAAAAAAAAAAAAAAAATCATATATTATAATTTATAGAAAATTGTCACACAAATTTAAGAAAATAATGGTGATTCTTATTTTATTTGTAGATCATGAAAAAATCAATTACAATGCTTGATTTTTTCAAAAGAAAATGTTCAACTTCAAATTCTTCCGAAGTCAATGTGGAATTGCCAACAACTAATGTTGCTATTCCAATTCCAGAAAATGTGGAATTGCTAACAACTAATGTCTTGGTTGTTAGTTTATTAATACTATATGGATGTGTATTTAAAATTTTTTTTTTCGCTTATCTCCGACCCCCCCAACTTAAAATCCTGCGTTCGTCCCTGCTTCTGTTGCAACATGAGGTTACGACTTACGATGCGTTAAATTTAGAAAGTGCAATTGAATAAATCAGGCTTTGGTGAGTTGAGCGTGTACAATTCTAAGGGCTTAAAATATATATATATATATATATATATATATATATAATAAAAATAAATAAATAAAAAAACAATGTTAGAGCATTAGAGCATTAGCCTTATTTTTTTTCTATTTATTTAATTTAATGTTCCTTTATTTCTGTAATGATTTTTAGCTTGCGAATTGCTTGGCTTTTGTACAATATTCTTTGCATCTATATTTATTGTTTAAGTACCCATTTGGCCTCAGCGTTCACGTTTTGGATCTGTGCGTTTTCCCTTTTTTTTTTTTTTTTTTTTTTTTTGCGTGAACAGTAAAATTACTGTGCATAGACAAAAATTACTGTTCACGCACTATTTTTTACTGTTTATGCAATAAAAAATATAAAAAATAGGTTTCATGGTACTATTCACACATTTAAAAATTATTTTGCTACAGTGTTTTCAGTTTTCAGTTTTCAGTTTCAGCAACAATAAGTTGAATCCAAACAGACCCTAAATTCTGTTAATTGATCTGAGACTAGAATTTTTCTTTTGTGATTTATTACTTTTCTTCGAATAGAAGATTTTGAAATAAGGAAAACGATGTTGAATTTGGCAGTGCCATTTATTCTATATAAAAAATAAAAAATAAAAAATAAAAATCATGATGCCAATATGTGAGATGGGAAGGAGACAGATTTAGGTCAAAACAATAATTTTGATGATGACCGGTTGGTCAAAAGTCAAAACCAATCAGAATATACGTTGTACTCGTCGAAAACAAAATAATAAAAATTGGGTTAGTGTCACGTTCTGAATTCATAGCCATGAACACGTCACACATATCACATCATAGTATCATACAATGGATAGCGGAGTTTTGGCTGTTTTCTTTTGTACGTAGGTGAGAATGAGAATAAGAATTACGTGGAGGCTGGGAAGGTTCAGGGAAACTTCTCCTAGCTACATGATGGCTTTGGCTCTAAAAGTTTTTCTATTTATGATATATATTTTTTAAGGAAAAAAAATACTTTCTCTAAATAACAAAAATTAAATGTCCATTTTTCCCCCCACACACACAAAAAAAAAAAAGTACTTTCTTTAAATAACAAATTAGTTTTTAGTTTTTTATTTTTTTTTCCTTCCTTGTCTAGTGAGTTTGGGTTATAGAGTCCAAGAGTTTTTAACAAAATCAATTCCCTCTAGCATCTTTTAAATGTGAATCCTTTGTGGCCTGATGATGGGGTCTATTGGAATCTTTTATTTGCTTATGACTTATATCCAGTGGTGGCGCCACGTTCAGGCCAGGGTATTCCCAGAAACACCCTAACCTGAACAAAAAAAAAATTATATATAATAATTAAAAAAATTTTATTTATTTACCCTTAAAAAAAATTAAGAACACCCTCAATCAAAATTAGGAACATCCTCAACGTCGAATAATGACGCAATATTTCTGCAAGATTTTTATGACAAAAAATTGAAAAAATCTTGCATTTTTGTTGTTTGTAACTGAGGCTGAGAAGGAGGGAGAGGAAGGAATTTGTTAGGAAGAGAATGAAGAGACTGAGAAGGGCGAAGAGGAAGAGAATTGCGAGAGAGAAAAAAAAAAAAAAAGATAGGAAAAAGAGAGAACCTCTGAACGTGTAGATGAGAAATGATTAGTTTTAGGAACTAGGAAGGTATAAGTCAAGGAATTGGGAAAGTAAGAGAAGTTTAAATGTGTGGATGAGAACCATTCTAGACAAGAGTGAAAAAAAAAAAAAAAAGGATAAAGATTAGAGAATTAAATAATGGTGGAAAGGAAAAAAATCAAGGAAAAACCAGATTGGGCTTGGGCAATTTAAGAATTTACAATTTCCTTTTACCAAGTAATTTCCCATCATGTCACTTTCTTTTCTGGTACTCATTGATTGATATATATATATATATATATATATATATATAGCTTGAGTCAAATTAGATTATCTGCAGTATTGTTTCTCAATTATGTGTGCTAGAGAAACTAATAAATAATAATTTAATCAATAATTAATCGGGGGAAGCAATTAATAATTAATAATTAATAATTTAATTAACCAATACATTATAAAAGACAAACAAATTAAATTATTTAGGCTAAACAACAATTAATAATTTTATAATTAATGAAACAACAATATAACAAATTATAGTTTATAAAAGACAAACAAATTAATGAAACAACTAAACAACAATAATTAATAATTTTATTAATATTTAAAATGAACTTATAGTTTATTGTTTATTCTTTTGTTAGAATTATGGACAAATATTTGATAAAAAAAAACTACATAGAAAGCAATTGTAAAATTTATGCATTTGCATGTTTTTTTATTATTGTTGTTGTCAATATACAAATTTTTCTTTTTATTAGATTGTGCAATTTATGCTTGTTGAAGAACACCCAGAAAATTATTCTTAGATTCGCCACTGCTTATACCTATAGGGTTATATTTCATCAAAAAGGTATGTATGAAGATTAGAGAGTCAAAATATTTCATAAAACCATTCACAAGACTTGAAATCATTTCAAATATTCAAAACAATTACCAAAACATTATGCAAAAAACTCAATTTTACAAGTTTAATTTATTAAACCATAAGTTCTGTTTAGATACTCATATATTATTTAGTAATTGAAAAATCTTTTAAGTTTTATATAAATAAAAATTGAATTGAGCATTTATCTGTTATCCATAGTTATTATACCTTTATTCACATGTTATGAAATAATTTTTACTCTATTGAAACTTTTAACCTTCTAAACATTTGAAGTTTTACTTTGAATTATAGCTTTATTGAGCACTCACAATACGAAAGAAACTTGTGGAGTACATCAGATGTCTAGCATATACAACAAGCATTCAACTCATAAATAACAAAGCAACACACTAATAAATAAATAAAACTATTTGAAGAAACTATCAATCTAATTAATTTCTTAAAAATATTTTTTTTTCCTTCTGAATTGATATCTCATTTCGTCTCAAAGATCAAGAAAGTACTAGAAAAGAAGAAAACAATAATAGTAAATAAAAATATATGAGTGCTCAAAAAAATTATAAAAACTAAGCATATATAACAAACATATACAACAAAACCTAAAACTTCTTAAGCAACATTTTATTACTCATATAAGGTATTTTATTTTTTTACTTGACAATGAGATTTCTTTAGCCACATTACTTTAATATAATTGTACTATAGCCACTAAATAATTTTCATTTGTTATATCAATAAATGATTAATTTAAATGGAGTTTTTCTAAAAATTTTATAATCTATAGGTAATTTTTATTGTTTTTTATGAGATATTACAATGCTTGTTTAAACTTTTTTAAGTTCCTTAAAAGTTTGTTTGTTTTCTTTTTTTGAAGAGGGAATTCATATTTTTTTGGGAGTTCAAATCATGGACCCCTGACTAAACCCTTCTTTTTTAGAAAGAAATTGGAAATACGACAATTAGCAGAATGGACTTCAATGGACGCTCGAATGAACTTGCAAGTTGCAACGATTACAATGGACAAATATATATGTTTGAACCTTTATCAACTACACTACTTAGCATGTGCACCACGTCAAAGCATTAAATAATTTAAAGTCCTATAAAACCTCATATTCCACAATATATGACACCACATACAGTTTTGGCCAAGCAGGCAGGTAAACATGAGTCAAGTTGTAAGATCAATGTCGCGTGAACAAAGGCACAAAGGAAAATGATCGATCTATCGATAATAGTATGTGGAATGAAAACAAAGGCACAACTAAAAATGATTGATTATTCTATATATGTGGACAAAGGCACAAAAAAGGTAAATGATCTTCATCACAATCGGACCGCCGAATCCAAAAAAAAAATAAAAAAAGGCGTTGACCCACATGCAGTCACGTCAAAGATCACACTCCGCGTCGGTGCGTGTGGTGCTTTCCAGCCTTGCACCTTGGCAGCACAACAAACACCACCACCTTGCATCTTGATAGCACATAAAATTCCACCACCCCCTATTAGGAAAAAAAAAATTCAATCACCTTGCACATTGGAAGCACATAAAATTTCCATCACTTCTTCCTTAGTTGCACAACAAATTTTCATCACTTGTAATTTGATAGCACATAAAATTAATTTCCATCACCCCTAGTAAGACAACATTTGCATCATCTTGAATTTTAGTATGGCACATGAAATTTCCATCACCCCTGTAAGACATAAAATTTACATAACCTTGCATCTTGGTAGCCCTTAATAATATTGATTTAATTGTGTACTTTTACTAATAACTATATATTTATTTAAATTGGTGCCTTTTTTTTTTTTTTTTAGAATCTGTTTACATATAATGACAAACTTAGGTACAATTTTTTATTTGTTGTACTTTAAGTTTCTTTATTAAAATTAAACACATTATTGTAGAACCAATACAAAAAAAAAAATGTTATTTACCCTAAAACAATTACATTTAATGTAATCAATTGTTTATTTATTTTTTTTTTTTATTTTTTTTTTTTTTGAGAATGATCGATTGTTTGAATTTAAATGAGAAACATAATGTATGGCACCTAAGAAATTGTCTCAAATGTTTAACTCATAGGCAAGATAACATGCTTTTTAAAGGATTGACAACCTCACCAGATGCATATGCCTAAATTTTGGTCTATCTTTATATAAAAATGTGTGTGTAATTATATATTTGTACGTATATGTGTACATGTGTTAGAATTATTGTGTCAAACAAATTTTTTTGGATGATTCAATAATTATGAGCAGGGGGATTTCAACATCTAGAAGTAACAATTGAGCTAAAGACATTTGGCATAGGTTAAAGTATTTCAAACCATTTTATTGTGTAACAACAAAATGTATGTTGTAACGAAAAGGTTGCACTGAATTACCAATGACATTTTTGTCAATTGGCTTGGCACTTTTGAGTGTTTCAAATGTCTAATGTTCAAATATTCATCACTTATTTGAAATATATATATATATATATATACACATTCACACACACTATGAAATTACTAGGATCAATTCAATCAACAATTTAAGCATAGCACATGACCAGACCAATATATAAGCAGCTAAGTTTGGCTCATAAATTGTACGGTTGATCAACTATCTTCTAACTATTTATTGTTTGATAATGCATTTGAGATATCCTTCTCTTCGTAGTTATATGGACATAAAACATAGTCCCTCAACAAGGTGTTCTTAAAAGATTTTATTATTATTAAATACTAGTGTAAGTGTGTAATGCAACAAAATTTTGTTACAATAAAATTACTATGAAGTTTTAGGGATCAATTCAATATAACATTTAAGCATGGCGCAAGAACAATATAGGTGGAGTTGATGCTAGCTAGGGCCATAAAATTGTACTGTTGATGAATTAAATCTTTTAATTGTTAATAATGCATTAGAGACATCCTTTTGTTCCTACAGTCAAACGAACTTTACGTATTTTTATTAGAGAATATGATAAAAGTTAATATTTTAATGTAGTATTAATTGAGTTGTGTACTAATAATATATATATATATATATATATATATATATTATTAGTTGAATATATATTATTAAATGGTAAAAGCATTATTATGAATTCTTATAATTTGTTGAACATAAGTCTCTTAAAAACAAATTAAGAATAATTTTGAGAGGTAATACTGATAGGCCCAATAAATGCCATTGTCTAGACAAACCCATTAGGTGGATCTTTTAAATCCCTCAAGAAGTCACAATAGAGGCAGGTAAACAGTCTCCATAGGATACCACCCCTTAAGCAGAGAATGACAGATAGGGACATCCTATTTTCAGAAGAAGATGCCAGAGGTGTGACGCAGCCGCATGACGACCCCTTGGTTATCATGCTCATGAAAGAAGGATTTAACACCAGGAGGGTCCTTATAGACAATGGTAGTTTTGCAGACATTATCTACCTCTCCGCCTTTCAGCAGCTGAAGGTAGACCCTGAAAGGTTATGGCCTTTTTAGTCCCCCCTCATCAGTTTTAGTGGAGATCAGGTATACCCCAAAGGTATAGTGGCACTGACGGTCCCGGTGGGGTCTCACCCCCAACAGGTAACTCATCAGCTCGACTTCGTGCTAGTAGATTGCCCTTCCTCATACAACGTGATAATTGGAAGGCCCACACTCAACCGCTGGAAGGCAACAACGTCCACCTACTGCCTAAAGGTAAAATTCCCAACGGAGAATGGCATGGGCGAAGTAAAGGGAGATCAAGTGCTGGTTAGAGAATGCTACCAAGCGATGTTAGTTGCAAAGGAGAACCATACATGGATGATTGAGGAGAAGGAAGAAGAGAAGGTGGAAGCCTTAGAAACTGTGGAATTGGTAGATGGAGAACCAACGAAGACCACGAGGATAGGGACGACTTTGAGTAATCAGATAAAGAGAAGGCTAGTCCAATTCCTTAAAAGCAATTTGGATGTTTTTGCGTGGAGTCATGAAGATATGTCAGGCATGGCAACTGAGGTCATCCAACACCGCCTGAATGTAGATCCAAAGAAGAAGCCCATCCAGCAATGACGACGAGTCTTTGCCCTTGAACAAAATAAAGAAATCATGGATGAGGTAAACAAGTTGCTAGCGGCAGATTTTATTTGTGAGGTTTACTATCCAGACTAGCCGGCCAATGTCGTCCTAGTAAAGATAGCAAATAGGAAATGGAGGATGTACTTAGACTTCACAGACCTGAATAAGGTCTGCCCGAAAGATAGTTTCCCCTTGCCAAGAATAAATCAACTTGTGGATTCCACGGTAGGACACAAGCTCCTCACATTCATGGGCACATTCTGGAGATACAACTAGATCAAGATGTCAGAAGAAGACCAGGAGAAGACTGCCTTCATCACCAGCCAAAGGCACTGCTACAAGGTAATCATTCGGACTCAAAACGCAGGAGCGACCTACCAAAGGTTAGTCAACAAAATGTTCAGTAAGCAGATTGGGAGAAATATGGAGGTATACGTGGATGGCATGCTCATCAAGAGCAAGGAGGAATCTACACACTTGGACGACCTTGAGAAGACCTTCAAACAGTACCAGATGAAGCTGAATCCCAGCAAGTGCACCTTTGGGGTTGCATCAAGGAAGTGCCTACCCTTCTTCAAGACTCTGAAGTAAGCTTTCACCTAGACGGAGGAGTGCGAGAAGGCCTTCCAGGAGCTAAAACACTACTTAAGCAACCCACCACTCCTGAGCCTGTTAAAAAAGGGAGAAAACCTGAATTTGTATTTAGCAGTATCAGCCATAGCCGTGAGTGCGGCCTTGGTTCGAGAAGAAAATAGAACACAACTCCTGGTCTACTACGTTAGTCAAGCCTTCCAAGGAGCTAAGGCAAAATAAGATCGAAAAGATTGCATTCGCTCTGATCTTAGCCTCTGGTAAGCTGCGCCTCTACTTCCAAGAAAACCTTATTATGGTAATGACAGATCAGCCTATAAGGAAGTCAATGAACAAAACAAAAGCTGCAGGAAGAATGGTGCAATGGGCAATCGAACTTAGCTAGTTTGACATTGAATACCACCCCAGAACAGCGATTAAGGCGCAAGCGTTGGTAGACTTTGTTGCCGAGTTCACAGTTCCCAATGAAGAAGATGTACAAGACAATTCAGAAAGATGGACGATACAAACTAATGGCTCGTCAGCCCGAAAGAGAGGGGAGTAGGGGTCATCATTATCACCCTAGAAGGAAATGTGCTTAGGTATAGGGTGCAATTTCAATACCCTGCCACCAACAATGAAGCAGAATATGAGGCCATACTAACAGGGCTGAGGATCAGGAAAGCGTTGGGTGCCAAAAACCTACTCCTACAAAGTGATTCCAAATTGGTGATCGAACAGATAAAGGGTGAATATGAAGCGAAGGAGGACAGGATGCAAAGATACCTCAGGCTGACGAAACACTAGGCTCAAGAATTTGATCAGGTAGACTTCATGCAAGTCCCTTGGAACCAAAATTCAGAAGCAGACAAGGTAGTCAGGCAAGCATCGCCAGAAGAAGGATCAATGCCCCTAGACCTGAAGATAGAAGTCCAAAAGTATCCCAGCATTGAAAAATTCCATGCTCTTAAGGTTTAAAGTCAAAATGGCTGGACAGCTCCGATCCTATCTTTTCTTAGAGACGAATGACTGCCAACGGACGTTGATAAGGCCAAGAAGATCAGAAAGAGAGTAGCCAAGTTCACAATCCTAAATGACGCCTTGTATAAAAGAGGGTTCTCTATGCCTTACCTAATGTGCATCGAAGAAGACGAAGCTAAATACATCCTTGAGGAAGACCATTAGTACCATGTAGAAAGACACGAAGGAGTTTGTGGAATGGTGTGACAAGTGCCAGAGATTCGGGAATATCCAGCGCATCATAAGAAATAAGATGACGACCATAACGTCCCCGTGGCCATTCGCTCAATGGGGGATAGATATCGTGGGACCACTTCCTCAAGGTAAGAGACAAGTAAAGTTTTTATTAGTTGTCATTGATTATTTTGCGAAATGGTTTGAAGCAGAAGCACTACCAACTATCATGAAGGCAAAGATCTAGAACTTTGTGTGGAAAAATATAGTTTGCAAATTCAGGATACCACGAATTGTAATATCAGACAACAGACGACAGTTCGATAGCCAAGACTTCAGGAACTTTTGCTCGGGACTGGAGATCAAGAACTAGTTTTCATCTTCAGGACATCCACAAGCCAATGGACAGACGGAAGTAACGAACCAAACATTGCTAAAGATCATCAAAGTTTGGCTGGAGGAGGTGAAGGGCGTGTGGCCAGTAGAATTGTCTAATGTCTTGTAGGCATACAGAACGACAGCGAGGACCCCGACAGGAGAGATGCCCTTCAGGCTTACCTATGGCACCGAAGCAGTGATTCTAATCGTAGTAGGAGTCACCAACATGAGAAAAGAGGCCTTCAATGAAGACAGTAACGATGATCAATTGAGAATCAACCTGGACGACCTAGACGAAGTAAGTGATGAAGCATCATAGAAGATGACGAAATATAAGTAAAAGATGGCCGAGTATTACAACAAGAGGGTGAAGCTTAGAAGACTTAACATAGGAGACCTCGTCCTACGCAGAATCATGCCGGAGACAAAGAATCCAACCCAAGGGAAGCTTGGACCAACCTGGAAGGACCCTACAAGGTCATTCATTACTCGAGACAAGGCAACTACCACTTGGAGACAATGGACGGGAAGAAGTTACCGTGGCCATGGAACATCGAGCATCTGAAGAAATATCATCAATAAATGTAAAGTACCATTGTATTCACCGAAAGTGACATCTTCTTTCGAAATAAAACAATAAAAGCACTATTCAGCAAATGTTCCAACGGATTGTGTACAAATAAAAAACCCAAAATGACCAAGTGATAAAATTCCTTAAATGGATGTAAATCACTGATGAAGCCAAAGTGATAAAATTCCTTAAATGGATGTAAATCACTGGCTTAAATGGATGTAAATCACTAGCAAAACCAAAAGTGATAAAATTCCTTAAATGAATGTAAATCACTGACAAAGCCAAAAGCGATAAAATTCTTTAAAAATGGATGTAAATCACCTAAAATGGCTAAGTGATAAAATTCCTTAGACGGATGAAAATCATTGACGAAGCCAAAGTGATAAAATTCCTTAAATGGATGTAAATCACCTAAAAAAGACTAAGTGATAAAGTCCCTTAGATGGATATAAATCACTGACGAAGGCAAAGCGATAAAATTCAAATCATCTAAAGGAGATCAAGTGACAAGATTTATCACGGATGGATATAAGTCATTAACGAAAAGCGTAAGAGAATTCTCGCAAAAATGCAAGTCACACGCAAATCACCAAGGATGTTGACATGATGACTATGAACAAAATAGAAACCATTGAAGGTATGAGAACAAACCATAGTATAAATATATAAGTCTTCCCATGATCAGTGATTAAAGCTTAAAAAACACTGGGCAAAAGGCATTGTCTTCAAAAGCAGAATGTAAAGCCCAAAAAACACTAGGCAAAAGGCATTGTCTTGAAAGCAGAATATAAAGCCCAAAAACACATTGGGCACGAGTAAAAAACAAATATATATATATATATATATAACATATACTAGACAGGTTTTTTAACTAAGCAGCAGCCTTGTCACCACCAGCCATGTCAGTAGGAGTATTCTCTGGGGCATTCCCTTCAAGACCAACAGCCGCAGACTGAGAAGTCTCGTCCATCTCTATCTCTTTGTCCACCTCCTCGAGGTCCAAACCCCCCAAGTCCATGCTAGTAGGGTGCTTGACGAGATACCGCCAAAGGAGTTCAAAACCTTTGTAATACCAACTGAAAAGAACAGTGTTGTACTCCTCAGTTTGTTGAAAGGCTTCAACAGCCTTAGTAGCAATGGTCTTGACCCTCTTATTCATAGCTTGGCGTTACTCGTCCTTTTCCACAGTCAGCTACTTCTCAGCCCTCAAGTCGTCAGCCAAAGCCATAGCCTTCTCCTTGGCGGTATTAGCTTCATCCATGGTGGAAATAAGTTCCCTCCTCAGCTTAGCATTCTTTGCCTCCAAAGCCTCCACTTTGGACCCCACTGACGCCGCCTTCACCTTATGGCTCAAGTACTTTGACATGATGTGGATCGTCTCTCCCAGCACCTGAAAAGGAGATTATGTAAAACACCAAAATTTCAGATCCATGCACAAAATCAAAAAAAAAAAGATAAATGAGTAATACAAGTACATCACCTGGACGAGCTTGTGGATATGACGACCCACGATCTCATTGGAGGGTATACCCAAGAGTACCTTGAAATCTTCAGCAGTAAAGGCATCTTGTGCCCTCATTAGAGCTAGGCCAATGTCGTCCTAAACACTAGACAACCGTGAGTCAACCTTCTCCTTGCCCTTGTCTGCCACATGCTACCTCTTAGGACGAGGGGTGATTTTTTCCACCAAGGTAGCAGGAGAAGCAACCTTCGTGGCCTCAGGGATGAAAACAACAGGGGTGACGAGAGTTGCCTTCTTAACCACCAGTACCACTGTTGACACCCCATTTTGCAACCCACATTTAACCTCACATGGAGGGTAAAATTGTACTTTCGCCTTGAAAATATGCATCTTGACTCTAGCTATTAGATCCTTAATCTCATTTCACCAAAATGATTTTGATGTTGTAACGATCAAATCGACTGGTCATAAGCTCTAATCAGACCACCAGATTGAAAGTTATCATCAAATCAAGTTTTAATGGCTGAGATGCATTATCACAAATTGAGTCTGACTATATGTGATTATGAACAATTGATTTCAATTGGTTATAAGTATAATCAATTGGAGATCAATGATGTGTCATAATTTGATTGGTTAGGATTACATTTTATGGTGAGGTTGCATACATCTAATTAATTAGACAATTAAACATTAATTATTCAATGAGTAATTTGTGCAATTATCTTTTAATTAGAGTAAATTTGGAACCAATTAAGTCTGAAATGGGAGTGATTGGAGCCATTTAATGCTAATTGGGAGCTAATTTGGGACCTATTAATGTTAATTGTGCTGAAACCATTTTCTAACAAATGACCTTTGCTCACCATTTCATCGATATCTCTCAGAATATTTTGAATCTGTGAATGAGGTTAATTTTTCCAGAAACTAGACATCCGGGCTTCAATTTGAGCATAAGAACGAGACAATTCTAATCAGAATTGAGTAAGATATGATTTTTCGAAGTTGGCTCTATAGGCTGTTACAACAGCTACGGAAAAACCGAATTTTGGCTTGCTCCCCACTCCCACCAATCTCTCCATTTAATGCACTAGATTTTTTCCAAGGCTAAAATGAAGTCTAGGTTTATGATTCTTGTCAACCCTCATTAAATGACCTTCCATTCATATTCTCTCCACCACTATTATATAAACCCTCCCTATCCTTCATTCCAAAGCACACAAAAACCCCCCCTCTTCTCCCCTCTTGAGTTCTAGTGAAGTAGAATAGTCTTGTCATACCTTGGTCTTCCTAAAACTCAAGGTATTGAGTGAGACTCACTCTCTCTCTCCTAGTTCTTCGGGAAGCAAATCGGTCAACACTAAACCTAAGCCGCTGCCCCCAAATACAAAACCTTCAATTAAAGGGCAAAAAGCATGGGAAGAACCTAAAGAAACCCCTAGACGTGCAACGAAAAACAAAATAGAAGGACAAAGTTGCCTAACCTCATAGTTATCAACCATGGAATTCAAAAAGGAAAAAGGGATGAAATTCCTATCCCAAAACAAAAAAGGAAAGAAATTCTCACTACGAAGAAGTAAAACAGAGGAAAAGAAACCGTACCTTAAAAGAACAATCCTAGAAAGGAAAATGTGACGAAAATCAGAAAGCTTAGAGAAGGAAAACACAAAGCAACAACGGCACAAAGAGGAGAGAAAAGTAAGGGAGAAAGAGAAAAGCAAAACAATTTAAAAGCTGGGCACGAAAAACTGAAAAGTAGCGGGAAACCCAAAAGACCCTTGATTGAAGTATTGATAACCACCAGTCAAAATGTGCCACGTGGCCACGACACGTACGGTGCCGCCATTACACATTAAATGCAACTAGAACGAAATTCTAAGGGTCACGGGTCACGTTTGAACAAAAAAACCTTCCATATTCTTGTGGTAGTCATCACACATAAGGATGACCACAGAATTTGGGGGGGGGGGGCTGGTAGCTGATAAGCCCAATAAATGTCATTGTCCAGACGAACCCATCAGATACCATCGTCCACCCAGACCCAACATGGACAATAGGAGAGAAGCCATAAAGAGAGCATTCAATATCCCAGATAGTTACGAATCAGCGAGAAGACCGTTGGGGGACTCATCAAAGGCCACATTGAATGAGCCCAAAGGCATTACAAAAGAGGCACTTATGCCACCATAAATATGGTACAATGGCTAGAATAAAAAAGTGAGATATATATATATATATATATGCGCATTCAAGAACTAAACAAGGTACATACACACAAAATATTAATACTTTTACTACTCATTCTAGCTCTCACAACGAAAGCCCTCTCTGCCAATTCCATTCACTGACTTTATCATCGGAGACTTCATGGCCAGCACCACACCGGTGACCATTTAGAGAAGACTCTGTTCTTAATCTTGTAGGTATGAACACGAGCCAATGCTGACCTATCTGGACAAACCTAATCAACTGACAATCTTAGCATCATCAAAAACAATTATAATTATTTGCATTTTCTTTTGTTGTTGAGGGAGATATGCTAGAAGCAAGCTAAATGGTTCAGAATATTATTGCTGTAAATTATGTAGTTAATTAAATGACAAAGTCCTACATAGGATAGAAATAGTAAGGATGAATGGTCAATATATGGTTGTGAGTCTTGCGACATTAACGTATTCATTTGGTAATTTCTGAAATAAAATGAACAAAGAAGTTGCTTGTCAGCAAAGAACCAAAATGTCTGTCCACTATACAAAAAATGTTGTCCCACTATACAAAAAAGCGAAATGCTAACAAATGTCCTTAGAGCACTAGTTAATAATTTATTTAAAGAAAGTTTTATGAGAAATGAAAAAAAAGTAATTAATATTTTGACAGTTTTTTTCATTTCCTATAAAAATGGTATCAAAACTTTCTTAAAATGAATTATTAACAAGTGTCCTAAGAACACTCGTTAACATGACCCTAAAAAAAATGTAGTGCACAATCAAACAGCCTTGGGAAAACAACTTGCTATCTTCAAAGAACTTTGCAAAAGAGCACAATCTAAATTAAATGTATTCCCACTATACAAAAAATGAACCAAAATGTCGACTACCCCACCATACCAAAAATGTTGTCCCACTATACATGTAGTGCACAATCAAACACAATCTAAGAAAAAAGTAGTGCACATTGCACATGAATAAAAAAGTACGGCCTTGCACAAACAACGAGTTGGGACTACCCCACTAAACATTAAATGCTTTCCCACGATACAAAAAATGTAGTGCACAGTCAAACGGCCCTGCAAAAACAACTTTGCTAATCTAAGAAAAATGCAATGCACATGAACAAAAACTTATCTTTGAACGAGTTGGGACTACCCCACTATACAAAAAGTGTACAATCTAAAAAATGTAGAGCACATGAACAAAAAGGTCAAAAATATCCTGCACAACAGACTCCTGCACAGGGCCGGCCCAAGGCCTAGGCAACTTAAGCCTAGGCCTAAGGCCCCACCACAAAAAGAAATTTGCCCTTTACAAAAAAAGGCTCATCTAATTGTAAAAGTCTCAAAATTTAAAAAAATATATAAATTTTTTTAAATTGTTGTACATTTTTTATTATTTGTGATATTAAGAATATCATAAATTTTATTATAGATTTATAAATTGACACGTTACCAATCACAAAAAAGTGTTTTAAATATTCATTAATTACATTATTGAAATCCATCCTTCACTATTATTGTCACATTAAATTGTGAACATTTTGTAGTACTTTTAGCATTTTTTTTTTTTTTCTAACAAGACTTTAAAATAAAATTACAAATGTGTTAGATCATCAATGATGATTAATCTCCCTTAATAGCTTGAAACTTTAATATTAGTAAACTAATCTACTACAAAGCCACACATCAATTAATATCATAGATTATAAATGTAATTAACTATGTATCGTTATATATCCAAGATAAATTAATTTTATTTTTTTTAATTTCTTTTTGTTAAATTAATTTTTCAACTATAATATTCAATTCACTCTATGAAATTAACCTTAATTTTAGTTAGTATTATTCATTAAATTATGTATTTAATACATCAAATTAACCTCAATTTGATTAATATTAAATAATTTTATTTAATTAATATTTTTATATAAAAGGCCTCACATGTATATTTCGGCATTTCGCCTTAGCCCCTTGGGCTGTCCCTGCTCCTGCACAACAAACTTTGCTTGGAACGAGTTTACTACAAAAAATTCAAATGGCCTTGCAAAAACAACTTTCCAAATAAAATGTGCTTCCCTACTAAAAATGTCCCAAACGTCCCTATGGTCTACAACCCAGAACCAAAACCCAGCTTCCTCTACTCCTCCAAGAACCAAAATGCAGCTTCCTCTACTGGGTGAGAATGAATATATCTTTTTAACAATTTAATTTTTACTTTTGTTGATTTCAGTATTTCATGTAATTAATTTTCTCTTGGTTACTACAGCGAACGAGCTTAATCCAGAGGTTATACTTGCTGCTCAAATAGTTCTTGGCCTGTTCGTACTCATAATCACACTCTTCCTCGCGCTTCCCAGGTTTTTAACTAACAACACCGCCATGTTAGTATCTACTGTGTGGGTTTTAATTTTACATAACTTGGAGCTTCCAATATAAATAAGTTGAAACAGAGTGTGTACTGCTTCATGCTCTGTTTTTATTGGTTCGTTTAAATTGCGTAGCTTGAATTGTCCGTGGTATGAGGTTTGCATTTTCTTTTTTCATTTTTCAGAATCTATATTGTGTGGATCTATTGTGGTTTGTAATGTTCTATGAATAAAGTGATTTTAGTCCAATACTTTTTGAGGGCTTTTGAACTGTTTGTTTTTGCGACTGTTTTCATGCATGTCACGCCCTGTTTTTCTTTTTTCTCCAAACTTGCTGAGGTTTATGAATAATAGTGTGGATCCAGGCCTTTCTCTTTCTGCTGGCCGGTTTGGGAAGTTTGAATTTTCCTGTGGTTAGGAAAATTTGAACTGTTTGGCTTTCTGATTGTTTTAGTGCAAGTCATGTATGCTATGTTTTTCTTTTTATTCTTATACTAGTTAAAGTTTATGAATAATGGTGTGGATCTGGCTTTTTTTTTTTTTTTTAATTAAGGTTGGGAAAATGTTTTGGGCCTCCATAACCAAATCTTCCATTTTGGGCTCATAAACGAAAAAATGTGGATTTGGGGATCTGGCTTCTTTTTTTTCTTTTTTTTCTTTTTTTTCTTTTTTTTTTAATTAAGGTTGGGAAAATGTTTTGGGCCTCCATAACCAAATCTTCCATTTTGGGCTCATAAACGAAAAAATGTGGATTTGGATGGATTTTTATAGAAGCCCCAAATCAACATGGATAAGTCACTCATTTTCATCCTCTTTTTTGAGAAATGGTTCTTAGTCGTTTTCCTAATCACGAATCAAAGATTATGATTGATGCATGTCTAATTGCTCTTTTGTATGATCTGGAACTGGTTTTCCATATTTTGGTTTCCCTGACAAACCAAATAACAGTTGTCTTTTTTTGGTCAAGTTTACCTTGTCCATTTGAGCTATTTTTCCCATGTGTCCGATCTCCTTGTACAATAGATTACTTTCCAAAAGCCAAATTTGGGTATAGCATAAGCTTCAAGTCCAAAAACTCCACAATCCAAACCATTTAATTAAACCAAACACATGTAGATAATTAGTCCAAAATAAATATCTCTGGTGGATGAGAGTTAAAGATGTCTGGATTTAATGGGTCGACCAACATTTTAACCCAACTAGTAAATTTTGAGAGTTTGTTTTGACCCTTTAAACCAGATTGTTTAACCTAATATATTAACCAAGTGATTACTTAGATTAATTTTCAAATCTAGGTCAAAACAAATAAATCATATCATGCAAAGTTGCAGAAAAGTAAATAACACCACGATATGATTACCCAAGAAAACCAATGAAACTAACCCGTTTCAAGGTAAAAACCTAGAGAGGATTTAATCTAACTATTCTCAAGGTAAACCAAATCTACTACAAGAGAATCGAAGTTTTTACAAAAGATTTAACCTTAAATCTAATGTTACCTCATGTAGTAACTTACTGACACAACCATGTGTAAGCTCCGAATTCACAGACTCCTTCTCTTCTTGGATTAATAGCAACATAAGCACGCTATTGCTTGTGACTTTGAGACTCTACTCAAAGGTTTTAGATCACCTTCACTTGTTAATCTTGATGCAGCAACTAGTTCTTCCAAACCTTGATTGTAGTTTAATCTCCAGTAAAATCTTATGTAGTTAAAAGGTACAGAACCTTTCAAATCTCACAAAGAGTAACACACAAGTCTTCCAAAACCAACCAAAACGTAGCTAGGGTTTTCTTTTTATATGTGGAGAAGTTTAAGTGAAACCTAAACGTTTTTGTTGTAATTGGACTAAAATAACCTTTTGTAGAAAACCCTATCTACAATTTTTGATCGGCCAGGTCTATTTCTCGATCGATCGAGAAAGGCCGAACTTGACTTCTTCTTTTCTGCAATCAGCGGGACTTTAAATCTTGCAACACACTTATTTAAGCACACTTTGAACACTTAAACTAGACTTGTTTTGGTCTCGGTTTTCCAACACAATACAACCATGATTCTAAATGATAGGCCACAAATTGAATTGACTCCTTGTGATTAAACCAATTAATTAATTAGCCAAGTTATTAATTAATCAATTTAACATGCAAATGTGTGGTAGTACAAACAAATCACCAATAAACTAATTATGCAGTAGAAAATAAATGACATGGTGACTTGTTTACAAATGGGGAAAACCTGACGGCAAAAACCCCACCGGGTGATTTTCAGGTCGCCACTCCCGAAACTCCACTATTATCACAACAAGCGGTTACAAGTAAAGGAATCTCAAGTACCTTACCAACCTACAGTTGAACCCTTACCCCAATACCCAATTGAACTTGTTCTGTAGTGATAGTTCCCACCTTTAATGCCAACTCTCAAGTATGTGACTAACTAATGCGTGGATCCCAGTACGCAACTTCAACACCAACTGAAAAAGAGGTTGGCTACAAAGTTTTTCAATTCATCCTACACGATGAAGATCAAGAAGATGCTTAGTCACAAAACCCAAAGGTGCACATACACAGCAACTTCTTCAAAAGAGATGAACTAGGGCAAGAACTTCGTCTCTGGTCACAATTTGCTTCAACGGAGTTTTCTCAATGCTTGCGCAATTTGTGAACTATTTGATGGCCCTTAAAGTAATCCTTTTATATGTCTAGGGTTAGGAGAAAAGAAGACCCAAAGACACATTCATGGATCCCAAGAAATCATATCAAAATTCTGAATTTCTTAAATCTCGACAGATAGAAGGTGTCGAGTAGGTGTTGAGCTTACGGGCTTGAGACAGCTTTCTTAAGCTCAATAGATGCAGCTATCGAGCTAGCTATCGAGCTTTAATGAAATTGCACTATCAGCTTATTTTCTTGGACAGACTTGATGACTTCAACACTTGATCTTGAAATCTTGTTTCTTGAAATATTAAAAACACCTAGAACTACCCAATTACAAGTAAAGTGCGTTTTGTCAAAGGATTAGCCAATTACATAAAAGAATGACATATGTTCTTAACAAGTGAAACACATATGTCCTAACACTAAACATTTAATCTAAATCTTTAGAACCTAACAAATTTGTTTTGGGCCATTTAACTCAATTAAAAGTACAAATCATTTTTTTCTCCCAAAATATAATCCAAACAATATTCCAATCAATTAATTGCCAATATGATCATAAAGATAAAAATCATAGTAAAGGAAAATATTTTTTCTCAAATATATATATATAGTGAAGGAAAATACTTTATACATATTTTAGTGCCAACCATAAATAAATGACTAGGAACTAGAAAGAAATAAATGATGAAGAAGCAATGCCCTCATGATGGGTTAGCTTAATAAATAACAAACGAAAACAATAGTGGGAAAGAAAATTAGAAACAAGTGATAATTTTTTTCTTTCACTATCACCGTTTTCCCTAACAAAATTGAATTATTAGAAATTATATAAAATTTCTCATCAAGATTTACTGTAGGTGACTATTAAGGCCTAATTGAGAGAGAGAGAGAGAGAGAGAGACGCAAATAATAATTATTTCCTTATAATATTTGTTTATTTATATATATATATATTTATATGTGTGTGTGTGTTTGTTATTAATAACACATTAATTTGTAAATATTATATAGTAAAATTCATTGTAACCTTAGCATCACTCGCACAATAAATCTAAGGACAACATTTTTCATGATTTATTTCACAACTCCTAATATGGCTTATTGTATAACAAAAATAATATTGGTGTATAATAAAGGTGGTATTTGTAATAAATTTGACTAAAAGTAATATTATTCTAATCACAACTGGTTATGTCAACAATTACTAGTTGAAAAATATTACATCCTCAACATTACACTTTTTGTTATATGAACATTAGCAACGTGTGTCAAGATGCTTAAAATTAGAATAGCTTAAAGGGAGTGCTACTTACTCTAAATAGTAGTATTACTCTTTCTTCTTATAAATATGAGAGTTAATTAACAATTGTGTTACTCTTCCAACTTCCAACATCCATTTTTTATCGAAAAACCATGCTACTCCTTGCTATTTTGTTACCATTGGAATGGTTAGCATTATTATTATGATCTCTCTAGCAAGGCAAAAATTGTTCTCATAGATATCAAGCCTCAAATAAAAATATTTATTAGTGTATGAGTATGACATTGTTATAGGTTATAAGAGGATAAAGGTGTAAGGTTCTTTCAGAAATTCAGCTTGTTCTATATTGTGTAAACTTCTTGTTATTCTCTGTTTGATTGAATACATTCTTATTAATCAAACAGTCCCTTTTGGGGTGGGGACGTCCCATGAAATTGGAAGATATATTTAAAAAAGAAAAAAAGAAAAAGAAAAGAAAGAAAAGGGTTAAGGGAACAAGTTTATTTGGATTGAGAGTCTTATGCCCATGGTTGTTGAGCTTGAAGTGAATTTGGGCTAGGATTGGGCCTTAATCAAGGATTGTACAAATTGAGACAAGGACGTGCATATTAACATGATGGTAATTTTTCTCTGTCCCACTTTCCCCACCCCTCCTTGTTTCACCCTACAAAAATTTTTCTCGCCCCGCAAAGGTGGTGGGGTGGGGATGGTGCGAGATTTTAGCCCCGCACCACAAGGCGAGTTTGGGGATGAGTTTAGACTTTTTAGATCCACTTTGGCTCGCCCCACATTGATAAATGTTATAATTGTAAATTTTTTATACCCTAAAATCTTACTATTTAAACAAACATATCAATATTAGCTTATTTTATTCTATCCAATGTGGCTTTCTACCTCTAATTTTGTTATTTGTTTATGCTATTAGATTTTTGTGTTGTTGTGAAATTGTCTTGTTAAACACTTGGATAATATTATTCATTTTTTACTAAAAATTAGTTTGATTTGATGAAATAATTTTAGTTGTAATTTCAGATATATTTTTATTAGTGAAATAGTTTTATTAAAAAATATTGTAATAGTTGTGGGGCAAATTATCAAAAAGTAGAGTTTTATGAAGTGAGACAGGACTTCGCGGGACCCCAAGGAGCGGGAATGAGTTTTATAAGGGAAATGTTAGCATTTGACAGCCTGAGTACTCTGCACTAAATCATAATTTGCTTCTCATAGATCTTATAGTTTAGTGGTAGTGTCTAATATCTTCCAGGACAAATATCGGATTAGAATAACCCCTCATTTTTATTTTATAAAAAAATAAGAACAAAAAGAATTATTTGCTTAAAAATCATAGCTAGTGTGTAATTATGTGTACATATTCCTATGTAAGTGTTAGAATAGATGCATCAAATTGCTTCTTAACCACTTACTATCATTAATACTTGTGTAGATCAAAAATTCTTTGTTAGAACGTAAAGGTTGCCTCAGTATTAATACAATCATGTCTAAATATGACTGGTCCACTTTCTATTCCAACAATTGTAATTTGCCACACCTTTTTTTTCACCTTTAAAAAAATCAATGAGGAAAAAATCCATACACATGATATACTGATTTTTTCCCCCTGTTTAGGAAAATGCATACTAGTGTAAAAAATGAAATAGTATGGGTGGAATAAAATATTCTAATATTACGAAAGATTCATTAATCAATTTAATATATATTGATTGTAACCAGCATTGGTCATAAATAGTATCACTGATCAACTAAATCATCCGATTGTTGGGTACTTGCTACATACATTTTGACCATTGGGTACTCTCTCACCCATCGTGATTTATGTGCCATTGAGATTATCTAATCCATTTTTTCAAAATTATTCTTGATGTGTTCTAAAAAGAGTTATTTACAAAAAAATCTAAAAAAAGAAAAGTTAAATAATAACTAAACATATAGCTACTACTAACATTATGTAATTAAATAGGTCACTTCATAAGTATAAGTACTTATGGAGTGTAGGGGATAAGGATCGGAATTCAAGTCTTTAAAAAGAGCTTCACATACATATATAATTAAATTATACTAGAATAAAATTTCTATTTGTATTAAAAAAAACATGATGTAACTAAATTAATTCTGTATTAAAAGATTATTTTTTATTTTTTTAAAGCAAAATATGTAAAATTCGTTTAACTATGTTTTATGTCTTTATGACTAAGAGATCTAACAATCCGTTTTTTGTTTCAGATTTCAGCAAGTTGTGTTGGTCCTAGAATTCATTTTTGAAGTAGTTAGGACCCTTGTCAGCATAGTTGTTCTAGTCCTACGGTTAATACGCGATCTTCACCAGATAATCTCAATGACACATGATGGGTGAGAAAGTATTTCAACTTCTTCCTCCCCATAACCCATTATTGACGCTCTGTAAATTTTGCTGTTATTTTAACAATTCCATTTTGTTTCAGATTTCAGCATGGCGTTACAATCCTAGAACTCATTGATGATGTAGTTAGGTCCCTTGTCAGCTTTGTTGTTCTACTTCTACGGTTGGTACGAATATGCAGAAGGATTTGGTCCTTTGGGACTGAAAGACAACCTGTTGTTGTTGCCAATGACCACCAGAACGAAGTCCCACTTGCTAATATTAACCATGGCCAGAACGATATCCCACTTACTGATGCTGAAGGTGATGCTACCAATGGCCAAAATGATGTAATTGTGAATGAGGAATTGAACATTTGAACCCACCGGTTTCGAAAAACATATCTTGTACATGTAATACCACTTTACCACCTCCACCGTTCATAATATGTAGTCTTTTGTTCTTCCAGGTAGCTTTGTTATGTATGTAACAAGTAAACCAAATGTTTTTGGTTTTTTTTTTTTTATTTTATTATTGGTTGAAGAATTAGTGAGCTTTCTTTTCAGACTTTACTGTGATCAAAGTGTCCTTTTATGTCAGCTTTTGTTTGAGTTATTACTAAATAGATTCTATCATACTTACTACTTCATCAGCTTTTTAGTTAAAGATTGGATGTTTTCCATTTTCATGATTATTATTAGACATACGTTCTTCTATACCATCTAATTTTAGGAGGAAATAATATATTAAATAGGTCAACGATTTGTAATTTATTACTGTGAATTTTACAATAGACTATTTAAAGGAGTAAAGAAAGCACGTGCACCCGTAGTTGAGCCTTTTGCGACTTGTCCACCTAGACCGTCGCACACTCGCACTTGTCTCTTCTCTCTCCAAATTATTACTAAAAGAACATGTGTACAACAAACTTCTTTTGCATTATCGGTCAGTCTATAAAATGGAACCAGCAAGTTTAGAAAATGCAGAGATTCACTTCCTGAGTTCTTGGTTGTTTTTCTATCTTTCTATCTATTCGGGAACTAGGTTGATACATACATATGATTTATGCAAATCTGATTGTTATTTTGGAACTCGGTTGATTTTGATATATATGGTGAAGTTTTCTTGGGTGTATAGATCCTTAATTTCTGCCCTACAGATTTTTGGGTTTATTTGTCATCAGATATTTAGCTGTGGTCTTGATCTTGGTAATCTGTGTTGTATGTGAAGTTTATTTCATTTTTGTGAGAAAAAAAATGCTTTTTTTTTTCTCAGTTCTAAGTTGTACTATATGATTTTTAACTCATTGTGGTCTCATCGGTCGTTTTTAGAATATCTTGGATCTAATCTAGTATTTTTTTTTTTTTGGAGAAAGTCTATATGGGTTTGTTATAATATTTTAATAGAATGAATTGTAGAATAGAGAGTGAGATGTAGAGTGGATAGTAAAAGTGGATCTGTAAATTTGAAAATAAAAAAGAAAACATTTTAAGAGCTAAATTAGAGAAATTATAAAAGATAGATGTGCATGCTCTTCTACATATTCATTCTTCATTCTCATTATTTTATTTGATTTTAGGAGGAAATATATGTCATTGATTTAATTATTGCATGATATTCGTCTTTTTTTTTTTTTTTTTTTTTTTTAGAGAATAAAATTGTAGCCCTGGACAGGTTGGGGTTATATTATATATATCTTTATTTTTGGCAAATTGTAATTAAATGCATTATTGTGAATTTTGCAACGATTCCTCAAAAATTAGTTCTCAAGGTTGAATATTTATCCGGATTCATAGGTTGTTTAAGCAATTGAGGCCTAGTCATCCATGTATGTGGTTGCTCATGGAGAATAATTAGAGTCTTATGTACAATTTTTCTAAATAAAGAAAGCTTTGATTGTTTTGGTGTGGGCAAGTGTAGTTTGGTTCCACAATTTCTTTTGCTTGTTTCATTTGAAGACTAGTCAAGATGGCTTTACTTTGTTATTGAATGTTCAATTTGTTGTTCCATAGTTTTTGTACTTTTGGGTAATAAGGAATGTCTTTCGCCATTTTAATCTTTTGGTTGAAACTAATTGATAAGTGTTTCTTTGCCTATACATGCTTCTGCTAGGAACACTCACATCTTCCTTATGTAATCAAAACACACAATTAAATCCCTAACTTATGTTTTGTTGCTTAGAAAAGTTGGTCAAATTTTGAACTTTGTAGTTTGGATCATTTCAAGATGTATAAAATAAGGTATTGAACTAGAACAAACAGTATAAGGAAGGTCAATATCGGTTATTGAACATGTGAGTAGCTCTGTCCATGTTATTATACTGTTTTTTTTTTTTTTTAGAGAGTTTCAACCTATGGCGTCCGCTCCTGATAATTGCTCTTTATTATCAGACCAAGACACCAATCAGTTTTTGGTGTAGGCGGGGATTGAACCCCAAATCTCTTATACAACCATCAGAGACTTTACCAGTTGAGCTAACTGGAACCCACATGTTATTATACTGTTAAATGAATAAAAATGAGTGGTTTTTTTAGTGTTATGATATTCATTTTTCAAGCTAAAGCCTATTGTGTGAAGTGAATATGGCTGGTTATCCCGTATGATAGACTGATAAGTATATAAAAAGTTGGTTTTAGGTGTTAATATTGCATTAATATTTAATATTCTACTGCATTGGTGTAGTTTGATGGCATTAGGACGGTTCATTTTGAGGTGGTTTGATGTTGTGGACTTATGTGATGAGTTTTCTAAGGAGTAATATGATCTTCGCAAATTTTTGTTCACAATTACATTATTGACCTTGATCTATTGGAACTAAATGGCTTAATTATTGCATGATTGGCTTTGTCATTGTAAGAGTAGGCAATGTGACTTTGCATTGTTTTTGGATGTTGAATTTGTTGTTCCATAGCTTTTATACTTTCTGGTAATATGAAATGTTTTGATCCATTTAAACGTTTTAGTAAAACTTGTTAGGACGTATGTGAGTTGATGTTAGGAACATATGTCAAATATTTATGTAATTGGCTAATCCTTTGACAAAACGCACTTTACTTGTAATTGGATAGATCTAGGATATGTTTAATGCTTCACGAAATAAGGTTTCAAGTTCAAGGGTTAAAACCATGAAAATCTGTCCAAGAAACAACTGATGAAGTGTTTTTCATATAAGCTCGACAGCTAGCACCTATCGAGGTTTAAAAGCTGCTAAAACCCGAAGCTTGACAGCTAGTTCAATAGATACCCTATCTGTCGAGATTTATGAAAAATAGATTTTTAGTTCTGTTTTGCATCCAATCTATGAGTATATGTTTGGGCTTTCTTTTCTCACAACCCTAGACATATTTAAGGATTAGTTTAAGGGCCGTCAAAGGTGACACAAGTTGCACGAGTGTAGAGCAAAGTTTTGTTCATGCAAATTGTGACCGGAGACAGAATTTACCTAGTTCATCTTTCTCTTGAAGAAGCTACTATGTTTGTACACTATAGGATTTTATGACCAAGCAACTTCTTGATCTTCATCGTCTAGATGAACTGAAGAGCTTTGCAATCAACATTCTTCTTAAGTTGGTGATTAAATCGCATACAGAGATCCGCGCAATTGGTTAGTCATGTACTGGGAGCCATGCATTACAAGGAGAGATTGTTACTACAAAATAAGTCCAATTGGGTATTGGGGTAATGGTTCAACTATAGGTTGGTATAAGG
Organism: Quercus aquifolioides; assembly: GCA_019022515.1. Classification (NCBI taxonomy): domain Eukaryota; kingdom Viridiplantae; phylum Streptophyta; class Magnoliopsida; order Fagales; family Fagaceae; genus Quercus; species Quercus aquifolioides. The sequence continues at coordinate 3,775,171 of CM032328.1, forward strand.
CACTAGGATTTCTTTACTTGTAACTGCTTGTTTTGATAATAGTAGATTCTCGAGAGTGGTGACCTTAAAATCACCCTGTGGGGTTTTTGCCGTGAAGGTTTTCCTCATTCGTAAACAAATCACCGTGTCAACTTTATTTTCCGCTGCACTTTATTTTAGTTGGTAATTTGTTTGTACTACCACGTACATTGCATGTTAATTTGATTAATTAATAAACTTGACTAATTAATCAATTAATATATCACAAGGGTTTAATACATTTTTGGCCTATCAAGTGGTATCAGAGCAGACACACTCTGATTAAGTTTTAATCTTTACTGTTTAATCCATTGACCCCTATTTGTCATGGATAGAGGAAAATCTCTTATTGTTCCTCCTTTATTTGATGGCACTAACTATGCATACTGGAAAGTACGCATGAGAACTTTTTTGTAATCTTTAGATTAGAAAGTATGGCAAGCTGTGAAGATAAGCTGGACGAAGCCTACGAAAGCGCCGGCCAATTCGGATGATGCTAAGATCAAGGCGGCAATCTTCAACAACAGGGTATTGAATGCTTTGTTCAGTGCGAGCACTAATGATGAGTTCAAGAAGATATCCTCCACCAAAACTGCGAAGGAAGCATGGACAATCCTCCGAACAACCTATGAGGGAACTAAGGCTGTTAAGGATTCGAAACTTCAAGAGCTCACTACAAGCTTCAAAGAGATTAAGATGAAGGAGGATGAGTCGTTTGATGAGTTCCATGCCAAACTTAAGGACATAATTAACTTAACCTTTAATCTTGGGGAAACCATTCCTGAACCCAAGATTGTAAGAAAGGTGCTCAAATCTCTACTCGAGAGATTTCATGCCAAGATCACTGCAATTAAGGAATCAAAGGATATTGACAAAATTCCTTTGACAGAGGTGGTTGGCAATCTGTAGACCTATGAGTTGGGTTTGTCTAGGATCGGAAAATCGAGCAAGAGCAAGAGCATGACACTGAAGGCCAAGAGCAATGACACGGATAAGTCTTCAAACGATGAAGATTCTAAGATGAAGTTCTACATCATCAGGCAATTCAAGAAGTTCATGAAGAATGCTAATGGGAAGGGCTTCGACAAGGACCGTAGGCAATCCAATTTTCTCAATTTAAGAGCCAAGACAAAGGGAATAAGGAAGCTAAGGATGGTGGTCAGTACACTGTTCCCTCAGGACTAAAGTGCTTTGGGTGTTAGGGTTTCGGTCACATGAAACAAGAGTACCCTACGTATCTTAAGACTATTAGGAAGAGCAAGGCACTTGCTGCTACGTTGAGTAATACTAAGCCTGAGGATGATTCTGATAATGAGGATGATGGAATCCTAGTTGCCTTCACTGTCACTGTAAATCCTACTGAGGGGATTGTTGAAGATATGGATGAAGAAGAGGAATTGGTAGATTCTAAGTTTGAAAAGATGGATGACCAAGGTGACATCCACACAACCAATGCGAAATTATACAAGGTCTCAAAAAAACATGAGAAGTTGTATAGGTTGGCCACCAAGAAGCTTAGTGAAGTGGAGCTTGAACGAGAAGAAATTTCCACAAAGTTTGATGAAGCCAATTAAACTATTGGAGCACTAAGATTTGAGAATAATTTATTGGCTGAAAAGACTAAGAAGCTAGAGGCAAAACTGTTCCAAGTCAGAGCCCAGTTGGAAAGAACTTCAAGTGCAAAGCTCAATGATATGCTCAGTTTTTAGAAATCTACTTTCGATTGAACCAGTTTAGGGTATGATTTCTCTTCTCCTAGTATTGCTTCTACTAGTACTACTGTTTTTGTTCCTCCTGCTAATAATATTGAAACTAAGAAAAATGATGTTAAAAATGATTTAGCTAGTGAAAACATAGACAAGAGTAAATATATCTTAGGAGCACCCTCTAAACTTGATAATAAAGAGAATAAGAATCCTAGGGCTAAGAAGGGTAATGTTCAAAAGCCCAAACAAAAAAAGCAACATTTCTGTCATCACTGTGGCACAGCTGAACACACTCGACCTAATTGCTATAAGTGATTAGCCACTCAACAAAGCAACAGCATAATTGCGTTCGGAAACCAGAATCAGTTTCCATCCTCCTTTACTCCTCTTGGAGATCTTCTCAAAGCCCTCTGTTCCTTTCGAATTTGAATGGTTTCAATTCTTCCCCCTCACCGCCGATTCAAGGGTTTGCGCAAAAGAAAAGGTTCCTCTAAGGTGTGGAAAGAAAAAGGCTCCAAGTGATTTAGTCACTTTTCTCTCTCTCCCTCTTTTTGATTGCATTTCTTGTGTGTTTTGCTTTATTGTTTTTGAGTCAGTCTAGTTTTATGCATTGCTTTGTTTTGTTTAACATGTTTTTGTTTGCTTATTTTCAGTTTTGCTTTATTTTGTTTTCATAAAATAAAAAAATAAAAAAATTGAAAAATTGAAAATACAAAAACAATCTGTGTATGTGTACATTGGTACTTGTGTACCTTGGATGGCCATTGAAACAAAATTTTCTAAACTTTATATCTTTTGTAGCTTAGATAAGCATCTCTATGCACAACTAAGTAAGTGAACTTTGTGGCTCGTGTTTGTGATGAGTAAGATTAAGTAATCTCTTGTACTTAACACTCGTAACACTCTTTTTGACGAATAGAACTAGAAAATCCTAAGAGAAAGGCATAAATAGCCATCTCACCACTGTTGCCCGCCAATTATAAAATGAAATTTGTATGCTTTCGGCATAGCTAAAGTGGAATGTTAAATGCTTAACATAATTGGGTATTTCTTTTCTATCTCTTATATGCCCATGCATAGTTTGCTCAAAAGAATATATGCAAAGAAAAATTAAAGCAAAAAGAAACAATATGCTTTATATAATTGGAAGCGTGTATTCTAGGAGATGTGGGAGTTATAAGATGTACCTCGAAGGTAATAGTCCCCATTAAACAGTTATGATTGTGTGTGAGTTAAAGTAATTTTCTCATATCTCAAATCATCATAACATGTAAACGCTTATACAATCTTGCGATGTTTTCACACACAACATGCAATATTCTTAGCCACTCTTGATACATGTGCAGATACAATGTGATTTGGCCATCACAAGGAATACATGTGTTAATGTATACTCATTAAACTGTCTTGACTTGTTTTTGAAATATAAAATTAGTTAGACTTGCTTAGTGTGTGTTTTTCTGTTTTGGATCATGAGCATGACATTTTTATTGTTGAGAGATATTTTTGAAAGCTTAAAATGTTGTTTGGATCCTTGGATGAGTAGCATGTTTGATTATATTCATACTTGTGTTTTTCTCTTCTTGAAAAACTGTTGTTAAGCAATCTCGATAGCTGCTTGATACCTCTCGACAGATATGCTATCTATCAAGACCCTTCAACTGCTTTTTATTGCATTTTTGATACCTCTCGATAGCTACTTCGATCCATTGAGAATCCTTCTGGATGCTCAATAGCTTATCGATAGATCCCTCGACCCATCGAGAATCTTTGCTGTGGACACCTCTCGTTAGATCTTCGATAGCTCTTCAATAGCAAAAAGGCGCGTTTTTAATTCTTGATAGCGCTCGATCCATCAAGAATTATGAAGCTTCTATTTAAAGGGTCCTCGCAATTTCAAATCTATTCTCCTCAATCTCTCTCAATAGTTTCTGACCTCTCAACTCTCTAAACTTCTCTTTTTCACTCAAATTCACTTTCCCACTCATTTTTCGGTCTCAAGATCTGCTTCTATCTCTAGTATGATTCTTTTTCATTCTTTAATCATGCATTTCACATCTTTTGACCTAAAACTTGGGGTTTTTGAAAATTTTTGGGATTTTTCAAAATTTTTAAGTTATTTGCAAAATTTTTGGGATGGGTTTGTGTTCAAATGATGTCAAATCATCATACATTGCATTTCATGAGCATTCTAACTATATTGTCATGCATTCTAGATGTGTGCTATATAAGTTGTCTCGTTGTGTGCTACTAGGTTTGGATTAGGCTGAGCCCATGACGTATTTAAGTTTACACATCACATACTCATGCATTTCCATGCATACGTACCTTCAAGTTTTTGTATTTGTATATATATTGTGTTGTTGGTACTTTTCTGATTGTCTCTCTCTCTCTCCCTCTATCTCTCCTTCTTGCGTTATTTGCTTTATGGCACCCAAACGCAAATCTACTCCTTCCCAAAACCCTCTTTGTTCTAGGGAATCTTCTTCCTCTAATCCTACTCCTTTTTCTATTCGGTTCCATGATGAGAAAGCTCATAAGGACTTCTTGGAGAACTTCTCTCGACAAGGCATTCATTCGAAACGCCAAGTCATCCTATCGGATTTCTCCGATACTGACCGACCCTCTGTCATTTACAGTAGGGGTTGGGAGTCACTGTGTAGCGCCCTGGTCGTGTGTCTTTCCATGATCATACAGTAGTTTTACTCCAATATGCACGGATTTGATACTTTTGTACCTCATTTCTTCTCTTACGTTCGAGGTACACGCATTGTAGTTACTCCGGAGATTGTTTCCGAGGTACTACGTTCCTAGGGTAGTGCATCCTGACTACCTTGGTTGTGATCGTCTGAGAACTATGTGCAAAGAAGAACTCATGTCTCTATTCTATGAGACACCATCTTCATGGGTGATTCTCAAAACACCCAATGCTCGGCCTTTGCTAAAGGTTCAAGATTCCTTAACATGGCGATGACATTTGTTCTCCATCCTTTATCTCACTATAACACTGTCACAGAGCCCCATCCTTAGTTTTCGTTATCCCTCATTAAACACATTTCTATCAACTTCCCTTCTCACTTCATCTTATTCCTTATAGATGTCACAGGGATATGGCGACCCATGATAAGCTCATTTTTCCTAAGGCTATCACGAGGATCCTTCGCCATTTTTCTGTCTCTTTTCCTACGTCCGATCCTTTCTTTGTCATGGGTGCAATTGATGCTGCTACCGTGAAGCGGAGTGATCCATAGCTACGTTCAAGGCAGACTCAGATCGAGACAGCCGCTCCTCCTACTTCTACCGCTCCATCCACCTCCACTCCTTTGTCTTCTACGAGTGGAGTAACACTTAAGGCCATCATGGCACAGCTTGTGCGCATGGATGCTCGCCTTGACGCACTCACTGATGAGTTGTGTCAGGTGAATACCCATGTTGGTCGTATCACATGACAGCAAGTTGTCATGGGTAGTTTCACTATTGCTTCTTCTCCATTTCCACCGTTGTTTGAGGATGAAAGTATCGATGGCTCCGGCAACGATGATACTGATGAGGATGATGGTGCTAGCTTGCCTAGTGATGATGAGATGTCTACTTGATATACTTATCCTTTGTCACTCGTGACAAAAAGGGAGAGTGGTTTTGAGATAAGAGTAGTCATACTCATAAGGGAAGGGTTAATATAGGCGATTTTGTTAGGGGGAGTGTATATGAGGGATGTAGTGAGAACTTTGTGTATCTTTTATTTTCTTTCTATTTTAGATACATTATTCTCGTACATTGGTCTTGTGACCACTTAGTGATAGCATACCTTGTCCTTATGTTGATATATATATATATATATATATATATATATATATATATTGAGGTTGTTATTACATTTCTTTCACCTATCTCTCCATGTATTGTTTCTTTTCTCTCTTTATACACATGTTTCTTATTAATTGTATGCAATCTTTTATTTCTTTTCAGAAATACAGGTTGTCAAAGTCTACTTGCCATAAACTCTCTTCTTGCAAAGTTTTTCAAGAGTTTGTGCTAGGATAGATTTTATTGTATTCAACAAGTGAATACGAGTTAAGTAATTTATGACTTCTCTCATATATTCATTTGTTTGTTGTGATTTTGTCATAGATTACCAAAAGGGGAGATTGTTAGGACATATGTGAGTCGATGTTAGGAACATATGTCAAATATTTATGTAATTGGCTAATCCTTTAGCAAAACGCACTTTACTTGTAATTGGGTAGATTTAGGATGTGTTTAATGCTTCACGAAATAAGGTTTTAAGTTCAAGTGTTAAAGCCATACAAATTTATCCAAGAAACAAGTGATGAAGTGATGTTCATTAAATCTCGACAGCTAGCATCTATTGACATTTAAAAGCTGTTGAAACCCGAAGCTCGACAACTAGCTCGATAGATACCCTATCTGTCATATCTATCACGGTTTATGAAAAATAGATTTTCAGTTCTGATTTGCATCCAATCCGTAAGTATATGTTTGAGCTTTCTTTTCTCACAACCCTAGACATATATAGTGATTATTTTAAAAGCCGTCAAAGGTGACACAAGTTGCACAAGTGTAGAGCAAAATTTTGTTCATGCAAATGGTGACTGGAGACAGAATTTGCCCTAGTTCATCTTTCTTTTGAAGAAGCTACTGTGTTTGTACACCGTAGGGTTTTGTAACCAAACAACTTTTTGATCTTCATCGTCTGGATGAACTAAAGAACTTTGCAGCCAACATCCTTCTTAAGTTGGTGATTAAGTCGCGTACTAGAATTCGCTCAATTGGTTAGTCACATACTGAGAGCCGTGCATAACAAGAAGAGATTGTCACTACAGAACAAGTCCAATTAGGTATTGGGGTAAGGGTTCAATTATAGGTTGGTATAAGATACCAACTGTAGGTTGGTATAAGGTACCGGGATTCCTTTACTTGTAACTGCTTGTTTTGATAATAATGGATTCTCGGGAGTAATGACCTTAAAATCACCCGGTGGAGTTTTTGCCGTGTATGTTTTTCCCATTCGTAAACAAATCACCATGTCAACTTTATTTTTCGCTGCACTTTATTTTAGTTGGTGATTTGTTTATGCTGCCACATACATTGCATGTTAATTTGATTAATTAATAAACTTGACTAATTAATCAATTAATATATCACAAGGGGTCAATATGTTTTTTGCCTATCAAAACTAATTGATATGTACTTTTTTTTTTTATAATCAATTGATATGTACTTCTTAGCTTATATATGGTTGTTCTAGAAACACAGAGACACCTTCCTTCTTTGATCAAAACATATGCATCTAAACCCTTAAACTTATGCTTGTTGTTTAGTAAGGCAAACAAAGTTCTGAACTTTGCAGTTTGGATCATTTCAAATGTGAAAAATAAGGTACTGAACTTGCAACTTGAACTTGTATTTTTGATAATGAGTTTACTAGAGTTTGGGTTTCTTCATAAATTTCTATTCACAATTATATCTCTGACCTTGATCTTTTTAATTGCTCTGTAATTACAAGTATGAAATATGTATATGAAGAATCAATGGTGGATGGAAGTGCTTCTTAAAAGTTTGTGAAAATGGCATTTGTCTAAGGGGTTCTCTTACAACCAACAAATAAAAAATATAAATCTCTCTCTCTAATTGTATAAATGGGTTTTCTTCTGGCCTTAAATTTCTTGTGGAGGTTTTTCCTTTTACTTTTTTATCATGTTTTTCAATGTAATTATTGTGCAAGATATTATATATGTATATATATATATATATATATATATGAAAGAAGTACTATCTCAAAGATGTTCTTCATTTATTATGATTTGAATAAATTTTTGACAAGCTTTCAATACAAATAGGGGTGTCAATTCAGGTTAGTGTGTTGGGTTTGTATTGTGCCGAGGTAGGGGTATTCAAATAAATGACTTAACCTGAACCCAACTCATTTAATAATCATATCATAATCCTTTAACCCTAACCCGACCTGTTAATGCGGCGGATTAACCTAACCTAATCCACTTGACACGCTTAATAAACGGGTTGTGTTGGGTTGACGCGAATATGATACAACCCATTTTAACCTGCTTAATATTAAATATAACATCCTTCTAGATTTTTTTTTTTTTTTTTTTACATCCTAAAGTAGTGCATACACTTCAAGTCTTCAACTCATTTTAATTTCCAATTATATCTCTTGTAAGTTCTTGTAATTACTCACTTTTTTCTTTTTAAGGTTAAAATATAGGTTGGATATAAAAATTATTTGACAAATCTAAAATAAAATGAATATTTATTTATTATATGAGTTAAACAGGTTGTGTTGAATGTGTCATTTTGGGTTGACACAAATAAATTAGCGTGTCTATTGCGAGTCACACTAGTTGATCCACTTATAACACGTTTCTTATTGTGTTGCGTTCAGGTTAACCTGTTTATGACCCAAACCCGCTAAGGCCCAACCCTAATCCGGAAAAACCCATGTCAAGTTAATGTCATGTTCGTGGATTAGGTCGATCATTGACACCCGTAAATAAAAATATGAAATATGGGCGTGACCATTTATGGCAACCTTTTTTTTTTTTTTTTTTTTTTTATACAAGATGAAATTTCTATTCTAGCCTAATCTAAGTATATAAGTGTGTAAAACTCCCTCTTGAAGACTTGAACTCTAGCCCTTACTCCCCATACTTTACAAGCATTTATACTTGTTAAATGACCACTTCATCAAAGGTGCACGGTGGCATGGCAACCTAATTAAGGGAGCCTAATCACATTTACGCCACTTTCAAGTATGGGCTAATAGAGCTTCAAGAGTCCAAAGTCCAAAAAGCTCAGACTCTTGTAAGTTTTGATGCATGGAGACAGTTCTTGTTGGAAATTGTATACACCATACAACCATTTACAACAATGACCAATAAAATACTACGGAGTATTTGTTAATGTTACATTCAATAAATAAACAAAATAAAATAATGGTAAGATTTTGTCTCTAAATTCTAGGCACATATGACGAGAGCGCCGCAAAATTGAGCTGACGCACAATGATTGAATCATTTTTTTACTCCTTTTTGTTTTATATGTTCTGTTCTAACTTGAATAAATAAAAAATAAAAAAAAGGTGCACAACTGACTCTGGCATTTTCCTCTTGGACCTTTGGGATTTGGTCTGTTTTGATTTTGAACGGGTTGTGAATTGACTTATGAATGTTGGGCTTCGCTCGTGAGAGTAATATTATTTTTTGAAATGACTGTTTCTTTTCCTCACATCCTGACTTCCTTAGTTATTGATTTAAACTATTTGAATTTCTGGTTGCTTTTAATATTATTATTACTACAAGATCATTATCATATACTTTATTTGATTTTAGGAGAAAATATCTGTCACTAGATTTTATTAATGAATGATATTTGACTTTGTTGTTTAAGAGAGTTAGGGTACATTTGACTGGAGATATAAAAAAGTAAGAGGATAGAAAATGAGAAGAAAATAGAAAAATGGGAGGATAAAAAATATTTTAATTTTCTCTCACGGTATTTGGTTGGGAGGATGGAAAAGTGGAAGGATAGAATATACAATTTGTATAAATTTATTCTTATATTCCTCTTATATAATATAAGAAATAATATTTTTTTAATAATTAAATAATAAAAAATTTTATTTGTTGACACAAAAGTAAAATGGCAGCTACAAACATTGGGCATAAAGAGTATCCAAATAAGCTTATAGCCCAATTCAACTAGTTTCTTAAGCCTAACCAAGTCGATTTTCAAGCCTAACAAATAAAGCCATTATTTTCCCAACAATTTAGAATATATTTGAAGGATAATAATAAGTCATTTTCTTCAAGAAGTCAAAAAGTATTTAATGTTGGTTTCTTAGGAAACATTTAGCCATTATGTTTAATTCCTCCAGCAGACCTAATATAATGTTAGTCTGGCCCAAAAGCTTTCCTTGAAGATCAAAAGACCAACCCTTTTTTTTGAACTTTTTTTTTTCTTTTTTCTTTTTTATCACCAATAAAGAAGTCAAACCGTCTTTAATTAGAGTCTTCTAGGATGTATTAGACTTTATGTTTTATTTATCCTAGGCAGACAAATATATTATTGTATTTCTAGTTCCTAATAGTCATATATGACTTTGGTTATGTTAAGTGAAATTATTCTTTTTCTTTTCCTATGCGCACCCCCGGGGGGGGGGGGGGGGTGTTCCAAGCTCTATTTAAGCCCTTTGGTGGAATCAAATAAGATTAGAGTGTATTTTTAGAATTAAAAAACCTTGTGTTTTTCAGAAGATGGATTTCTTCTAAATTAACTCTTATCCCTTAGTTAAATTCCTTTGGGTGGTGTTATCTATATCCCTTCGGGTTTATTTTGGTGGTAAGCTTCTCTATCACTTTAATTCATGAGTATTTTTATTATCCCATATAACCAAAAAGTATAAAATATATTCATCCAATCTATCCTCCTCTATCATATCAGTTAAGTTTGGGTTGCCCTATACGAATTCGGTATAAGTTGGTATTAGAGCAAGTTCTTCCTGTTGGACCTATTGTAGTTTTCAATTTGTTATAGATTTTTCTATTCATCTTATTCATCAATTATGTATTTGCTTGTGAGGTATCTGTGTTCATTCCATATATGTATGGAAAGATATATCTTTCTAGTTTCTAACAAAAAAAGCAAATCGTGATTTTAAGTTTTCTACAATGAGATATCTGCATTTTACTGTGCAAACATCATTCTATCAGAAAGTGACAAATTTCCTTATTTTTGTTTAAAATGGCTCAAAGACAATTAAGAAGTGTAAAATTTGAGCTTTTTGAGATGAGACAACTTTGTGAAGCTCTTCATCAAAGTATGGATAAATTGCATCACCAGACTGAAAAATCATTTTGTTTTCAATATCAAAAAAATATGTAGGCAGTACTATTAATCGTATAACTAATAAAAGGACAGGTAGTAGCTCTAATACCAAACTTAGGTATTTTAGAGTCAGTAAGCCTTATATAAGCAAGATAACCTCATACTATCAAATATCTCAAATTTGGCTTATGTATGTTCAACATCTCAAAAGGTGTGGTGTGTGTTTTTTTATATGGCACCATATTCAAAACATGACATTCAATTAAAATAGCTTCACCCCAAAAATGTAAAGGTGCACCAAATTCAATTAACATGGAATTTGTTAATTCAATTAGAGTTTTATTTTTTCTCTCAACCACACCATTTGTAGTAGGTGAATATGGTGGAGTAGTTTCATGGATAATTCCTAAAGACTGAACAAATGAATTGAATTCACTTGATTTATACTCATGGACTCTATCCCTTCTTATTCTTTTTATTTTTCTACTAAACTGATTTTCAACTTCTTTTAAAAAATATTGAAATTTTTCAAAAGAATCATTTTTATTTTTCAACAAATAAACAGTTGTAAATTTTGAAAATTCATTAATGAAAGTGATAATATATCTATTTCCTTCATGAGTTAAAATTCCCTCAACTTCACATAAATCAGAGTGAATAAACTCAAGCAATTCGGTATTTCTTACAACACTTTTATGAGACCTTTTTCTAATCTTAGCTTGACTACAAGTTTCACACTTTTCAAAATCTTTTAAATAGACGGGTTAGAATTGGTTTAATCTCTTACTCTATTGTCTTCTTTAGGTATGCTGTCAATTTAGGGATTTGAGATACTAGGGTTTTTTTGTTGCAAGCCTTTTGTTTATTTTGCTTTAACCGTTTTTAATAAAAAATTTATATATATATATATATATATATACACACACAACCCATATGTTCTGTTTTTAATTTTAGACAGTGGGGGTTTTTTTTTTTGAGAGATCCATTTGGGCATTGTAGGGACTCAATTTAGAAAAGTGCCCTAACAATACATTTCTAGAGAGTGGGGCGAAGAATTAGGCCCTAACAGACTAACAACAGTTCGGTAGGGACTTTTTCACCATTGAAGGGAATCGAATTTAATTTATGACTAAGGGTAACTCCTCGGCACTTGTCCGAGGAGATTCTTTCTCCTTCTCCCCCCCCCCCCCCCTCTTTCTTCCCTCTTTTTCCCCTTTCTTATATAGTCCTCTTCCTCCTCTCTCGTTCTTCCATCTGTTGATCATCCATTGGTCTTCCCTCTGACCGTCCGTCCCATCAGAGACCTTCTCAACACTCGAGTGGTTCACAATGATCAATGTTATCCTGCCAAGGGGTTACATCCCCATTAATGCGGCCAGGGGGGTCAGATGAGCGCATTAAGTGTGGAGGTGACAACCTGTTCTGGGTTTGTCCCCCACCTGAAATTGGCCTCAGTATGCCGAGAAAAGGGATGTCCTCGGCGTGGATCCAAAAAAGCATAAGTCTTTAGACAACAGCCTCGGACGATCGTCCCTCCTCGGCATGGGCCTTGGGCCAATTGTAAGATAGGCTAGGGCTGCCAGGCCCACGGGTCCCACAATAGCCCCTCAAAATCCTGCTGAACGTTCCCTCGGACGGGAAGGAGGGTTTTGATATCCATGGGCCCTCCAAACGAATCACACCACTCCGGCCCATATTAGGGCTAGTGACTTTTCGCCTTCCCAATGTTCGTTTTGGCGTTTCAAGACTCAGTGTGCGCCCGCATTAAATTTTGACGGCTCCACGTTTCCCATTTCCAACGGGGTGATGGTAATCGCTCGGTGGGGATCTCCTGCTTTAATGGGCGAGAGGTTACACTTAGTGAATTTAAATTGGAGATATAAATACTCGTTTGAACCGCCTGGCTTCCTTATTTGCGCGCTTACGAACTTTGGTGCATATACCTTGAATCTGGTTCAACTTTCACACTGCCCGAGGAGGACCTCCACATTTCTGTAAGTCTTCTTCTCTTAGTAGCACAAAATTTTCTTTGATTCTACTCTTTCTTTCCTTCTTTTGGATCCTTTAGTCGTTGCTAGGGATGGGTAAGTTTAAGAAGTTGGTTGAGTCCGAAGAGATGATGAAGAAATTCATTGCCGATTACGGGATACCCAATAATGTGAGTTTGAGGTATTGTGAGGAGGGGGAGTGGTATTTTAAGAGAAATGAGGGCGAAGTTGTGATCCCCATAGTCGCTTTCGTAGAGGGAGGGATGAGAATCCCTATGAGGCCAGTGACGAGCGGTTACCCTAGGCATTTTCGTCTGGCTCCTACTCAGTGTGCCGTGAATGTATTTAGGATACTATGGTGTGTAGACGCCTTGAATGAGAAAATGGGGTTGAGGTTAACTCACCATGATGTAAACTGGTGCTACAACCTTCACCACCTGAAGGGTAAGACATACTATATGAAGACGAGGGACGATAGGGTCCGACTTATCCAATGCCTTCCCGATTCTAATAAGGGGTTGAACCAAGACTTCCTTATTGTGTCGGGGGAATGGCACGACGGTCTCCACTGCCCAACAGTAGAGGGAGAGCCAGGTAGGATATCCGAAGTAGGGGACGGTCTGGATTCTAGTATTTTTTCATTGTTGGGTATCTGCTTTGATTGATTGATCACAGGAGTTTTGCTTCTCTTTCTGCAGATCCGCACGCCTTCGCACGTCATTTCCACCTGGTCAACAAGGAGGATTTGGAAACCGTTCTTAGGGCGGAACTTTTCTTGAACGAGGCCGATAACCAGGTTAGAGCTGCCCACAAGATCCTCGGGTGCAACCCAGCCTAGAAGTCGTTCCCAGTCCCAAAGCATGTCATTAGGGCTCGTGACCCTCGGCTCAGGAAAATCACGGTGGTGGAGGACGGTTTTGCATTTCACGAGGGATCTCATATTCCGGAAGGCATTCCGCTAGCAGGTTCTTCCTCATCCCAGCAAGTAACGGAAGCCGAGGAAGGGAAACCTAAAGAAGCAGGGGAGGTGGTCGAACTGAGCTCGTCCGAGGATGACTATAGAGTGTTTAACCTAGCTGATCAGTCTGAGGATCCCTCCGGTGACTTGGGGGACATTTGTCCGAAGCCGATCTTCAGTCCCCAAGAGTTGGTACTCAGGCTGAGATGGGTTTAAAGAGACAGCCCCAAACCAGCCTTTTTGATCTGCTTGAGGGCAGCGCCAAGAAGGGTGCGCCACGAGAGTCATAGTCTAAGCCCCCATCACCTCCGCCCCAGCCTTTGTCTGTGTGCACCAGGTCGTCATCTACCCCTCCAGTCTCAGATCCTCAGACCGAGTCTTCCGACCCAAAAAGGAAGAGATCTTCCAAGGGCAAGGATCCAATAGATGGGAGCAAATCCCATTCTTCACCAGAGGAAGGTGGAGTCCACCGACCTCCTAAACAACTGAGGCTTGGTGGTCAATGTAAAGGGAAGGAAATCGCCCAGCAGTCCACGGCCCAGGCCTGGCTGCCCGCTGCCATGCTCCATGGTCAACCCCTGATGGATGACGCATCGATTCGGGAATCCCGAGGGGTTGAGGGGGCTCACATAGCCGACGCCCTGGAGAAGTCTCTTCTTCTTCCCACCGACATGGCCGAGCTTGGGAACATGAGTGGGCCAGAGGTTGCCCTTAACCTTAAGAGATATCTAGGCATGGTGGGTCCCCTGGTACCTGTTCATTCTGTTTGAATTCTATTGCTTAGCCCCTTCCCTTCTCTTTACGGTGTACCTGTTTTTGTTGGCAGGCTGTCCAGACCCTTTTCAGGCTGGATGAGGAGGTCGGTGGCCAGAGTAACGCTTTAGCGCAGGAGCGTGACAAATTCTTGAAAGCTGCAAGTGCCCTTAAGAGATCTGAAGCAGATCTAAAAAAGGCGACCGAAAGTCTGGAGGAGATGACCAAGGCCAGAGATAACACGGCTTCTGATTTAGCCGCGGCTACAAAGCAGGCCGAGGATTATATGAAGCGACTGCAAGAGGTTGAGGGCCGACTGCAACCCGCTGAAGAGAACATCGCCAACCTGAAGAAAAAACTGGCCAAGGCGATTTGGACGAAGGGTGTTGCCGAATATGCCAGGGATGAGGCCCTAAGGGCCAAGGAAGAGGTTGTGTTTGCGAAAACAGACGCTGAGCGTTCCTTAGAACAAGCGGAGGAGAAGGCTTTTGCCGAAGGAATGGCTAAGACTGAAGCTATCTTCAAGGAGCAAATCCCTGAAGTGTGCAGGCACTATTGCTTCCAGACCTGGACCGAAGCGCTCAACCAGGCGGGAGTTGATGCCTCGTCTGACCTTAGAAGGGCAGAAAGAGTATATTACCCCCCCGCAATACGCGAGGTTATCCCCGTTACTTCCGAAAAGGAGACTACATTACCGGTGGCAGGTGAAAGTCAGACCCGAGCGGCCGAGGACACATCTTCAGCTGACAGACTTACTGCGAAAGCTGAGCCCCAGAGAGCGTTGGAGGGAGTTAGGACCGAGGGTCAAGGAGTGTCCCAAGATGTGGTGAGGCCTCCAGCTGACTCCCCAGCCATACCCACGGTCCCTCCGAGACAAGATCCCTAGGTGTTGGTCGCAGCCTTTTGACAAGCTTATCAGGATGATTTGCCTACTGAGTTGGTGGGAAATGGCATATGGCATAGGATACTTTTGTTTGCTTTCTTTTTCATTTTCTTTTGCTTCTTGCCTCGGTGGCACTGTAATGAAACTATATACTTTCTATTTAAAATGAATACACAACATTTTGCTTCTAATCATTGATGTTTTCTTTTACCTGCCTTATTTTGATATTTTGTTCAATACCTGTGTTCTGTTCTGGACTTAGTATCATAAGACCACCTGCTATCCTTCAAGCATGAATCCGAGGACCATATCACAACTCGGTTCTAGATAACGCTTTGGTTCTTCCGCAAATAGTTAGTTTGACACTTCAGTTCTTCTGTAAGTAGTCAGTTTCCCCATAGGTTTGAGTCCTTGGACCATGCAATACCTTGGTTCTGTCTAGTACCCAGATATAGTTGTGTGGTTAGTTTTCCCATAGGCTTGAATCCGAGGACCATGCAATGCCTTGGTTCTGTCTAAAACTTCTATTCTTCTGTAAGTATCTAGTTTCCCCATAGGTTTGAGTCCTTGGACCATGCAATACCTTGGTTCTGTCTAGTACCCAGATATGATTGTGTGGTTAGTTTTTTCATAGGCTTGAGTCCGAGGACCATGCAATGCCTTGGTTCTGTCTAACACTTCTATTCTTCTGTAAGTATCTAGTTTCCCCATAGGTTTGAGTCCTTGGACCATGCAATACCTTGGTTCTATCTAGTACCCAGATATGATTGTGTGGTTAGTTTTCCTATAGGCTTGAGTCCGAGGACCATGCAATGCCTTGGTTCTGTCTAACACTTCTATTCTTCTGTAAGTATCTAGTTTCCCCATAGGTTTGAGTCCTTGGACCATGCAATACCTTGGTTCTGTCTAGTACCCAGATATGATTGTGTGGTTAGTTTTCCCATAGGCTTGAGTCCGAGGACCATGCAATGCCTTGGTTCTGTCTAGTACCCAGATATAGTTGTGTGGTTAGTTTTCCCATAGGCTTGAATCCGAGGACCATGCAATGCCTTGGTTCTGTCTAACACTTCTATTCTTCTGTAAGTATCTAGTTTCCCCATAGGTTTGAATCCTTGGACCATGCAATACCTTGGTTCTGTCTAGTACCCAGATATGATTGTGTGGTTAGTTTTCCCATAGGCTTGAGTCCGAGGACCATGCAATGCCTTGGTTCTGTCTAACACTTCTATTCTTCTGTAAGTATCTAGTTTCCCCATAGGTTTGAGTCCTTGGACCATGCAATACCTTGGTTCTGTCTAGTACCCAGATATGATTGTGTGGTTAGTTTTCCCATAGGCTTGAGTCCGAGGACCATGCAATGTCTTGGTTTTGTCTAACACTTCTATTCTTCTGTAAGTATCTAGTTTCCCCATAGGTTTGAGTCCTTGGACCATGCAATACCTTGGTTCTGTCTAGTACCCAAATATGATTGTGTGGTTAGTTTTCCCATAGGCTTGAGTCCGAGGACCATGCAATGCCTTGGTTCTGTCTAACACTTCTATTCTTCTGTAAGAGGGAGTTTGTCCTCAGACCGCTTTGCTGGAAACGGTTCCTCCTCGGGTCGGACTATTACCTCTACGGTGCTCTGGGTAGGGGTGGTTCGAGCTCTGACCTTACGCGTGGCATTAATCTCGACTTCAACTCAAGTTCCCATTCTCTTCAATTAGGAGGCGTCCCTTGACTACTCGTGTTCCGCGCTAGTTCGTTTCGATGCGCGAGACACACCCTCATTAATATCCTCGTGAACTGATACAAATCCAACGGTCCACGGTCCCCTTGGGATTTGGCCAGGATTAACACCGCTGATAATTCTCTTTTCAAACTCTATGTGGATCAATTCCCACCAGTCTTCATCCCCTATATAAAGCTTTCTGGGAGAAAAGTTTCTCCACACTCCATGAACTTTCCCACACAACTGGAAACATGTCCCTTCAGCTCCCCGAGCCCTTTCAATAACCCTGCCAAGATTGTGACTAGAGTTGGGAGATATGGGGCGGCCCTGGGTGGGCGTGAGGACACACGGGCTAAAGGACCCGCCTCCCCGGCCAAGAGCCGTGGTGGCCGCAGCCCCCACCAAACTTCCAGAGCGACAGAGCCTGGGTGTAACCCTGATAGTGCCGTGCATGGTGGCCAGGATGGATGTCTCTGAAGTACCTAACGCTCCTCTCCGGGGCGCACCCCTACCGGAGGAAACGCGCAAGATCACGTCATGGCTGGTGCCCGAGTGTTGCCGTCTCCAACGGCCAACCCTCGTGAGGACTGGAGAGGATCAAGGGAACATCATGGGGAAAGGCCCCCCGGAGCCCCTACGTCTGCTCTTCTCTTTGTTCCAGCTTTGCCGCGCCGGTCGAGGAGTTGTTGGTAGCCTTGAAGCGTGCTAGCCTCAGCTCCATCCCCTCTAGCTAGTTTTAGAACAGGTCCACCTGGGCCTCTGTTTGTAGAATTAGCTTGTAAAGTTGGCTTTAAAATAAGCCTGCCTGAGCCTCTGTTTGTATCTTGTAGTTTTCATTTAATAAAATAAAATGAAGTTCCTTTTCTTTTCTGTTGAATCTTCCGTTTTTCTGCAGTTTTTTTTTTTTTTTTTTGCATCGCCATCAACCATCCGTAAATTAACTAGTTAAGAACAATCGTCCGTTGCGCCTGCTAGTGCACTCATTCTCCCCACAGACGACGCCAATTGTAGGGACTCAATTTAGAAAGGTGCCCTAACAATACATTTCTAGAGAATGGGGCGAAGAATTAGGCCCTAACAGACTAACAACAGTTCGGTAGGGACTTTTTCACCATTGAAGGGAATCGAATTTAATTTATGACTAAGGGTAACTCCTCGGCACTTGTCCGAGGAGATTCTTTCTCCTTCTCCCCCCCCCCCCTCCTTTCTTCCCTCTTTTTCCCCTTTCTTATATAGTCCTCTTCCTCCTCTCTCGTTCTTCTATCTATTGATCATCCATTGGTCTTCCCTCTGACCGTCCGTCCCATCAGAGGCCTTCTCAACACTCAAGTGGTTCACAATGATCAATGTTATCCTGCCAAGGGGTTACATCCCCATTAATGCGGCCAGGGGGGTCAGATGAGCGCATTAAGTGTGGAGGTGACAACCTGTTTTGGGTTTGTCCCCCACCTGAAATTGGCCTTGGTATGCCGAGGAAAGGGATGTCCTCGGCGTGGATCCAAAAAAGCATAAGTCTTTAGACAACAGCCTCGGACGATCGTCCCTCCTTGGCATGGGCCTTGGGCCAACTGTAAAATGGGCTGGGGCTGCCAGGCCCACGGGTCCCACAGGCATTATTTATGATTCACATATTTTGGTTTGATTGTTTATGATTTAGGTTTTTTGGTTAGGAGTAGTTTTGTTTAATTTATGTAAATAGACGGGTTAGAATTGGTTTAATCTCTTACTCTATTGTCTTCTTTAGGTTTGCTGTCAATTTAGGGATTTGAGATACAGAGATAGAGTTCGGCGCAACTCCATGACTAACATAATCAGAACTAAACACAAACCAACGAAAGGTACGTATCAATTCTCTGTGTTCGAATATGAACTTAAATTCGGATGTTCATTCTCATTCTTTAGATGTTTTGTTGTGAATATTATTTCTTACGACATGATCTGCATTCAGAAATGCATAATAGTGAAAGCTTTTCAAACTTGACAGAACCAAATCACAAATGCATCCTATATAGATCCCTATCACTTTTTAAATCTCTGTGCTTCTGAATGTTCGTTTATTTAATTAATGACTTTTCAAGCTCTTTGGACTGATGCCTCTCCTCTCTTTTTATTGTTTTCTCTACCAGAAAATGAAAAACGCATTTCTTTTTTACTGTTTTCTCTACCAGAAAATGAAAATCCCTTTTCTTCTTTGATATCTAAAATTTCAAATACAATTATAAATAATTTTTAGAAGTATTAATAAATACATTTTTTTAACAACTTAAACCGTTTCACACCATTTAATAAAAGTTCTAAATTGCCACATCCTCAAACGAATGGCACCTCTGTCAGTTTTTTGATTTGTTCGTAGATCTTTATTTTTATAGTTTGCTTGAATGCTGATTTTCTTTTTATTTATCTCATACTTCATTTTACATTTTGTTCATTTACTCTATTCCTGTTTCAATTGGCTTTGATTTGCATGTTTTAGCCAGCTTCTATCTTTACAAATTGATTTCTTCAGCCAATTCTCTCTTCTACTTAATTTACATCCTTACCACTGCTATTTGTTATTCGAATTTGAATTAAAATCCGGATGTTTATTCTGTCTCTTTCAATGTTTTGGCCTCAGATTAAAATTTTTGTTTTTCCTACTTTACTAAAATTATAATCTTTTCCAAATTGGAATTATTATATTCTTTGATTATTTACTACCTTCTTTGAAATTGAAAATTATAGGTAATACTAAACAAAGGTGCACAATGTCATCAGAGACAATCTAAGTCATTTTTTGTTCTGCATTCATAGGGATAGGTAGTTGGTAAAAGAAAAAATGGCCAAATAAAACCTCTCCCTCCTTCCAATTGTTAATTTGACACCCATTCTGCTTAGCTTCTTTTCTGCAGCACCTATACCCAAGGTCAACATTTTGTTACTTTATTTTGATGTGTTATACACTTTATTTTGATGCTTTCTTTTTGATTTATTGTAATCCTTTTTTTTTTTGGGAGTGGCATCATGGGGTTTAGTCCTTGAATATGTGTAGGAAAAAATATGTTTGTCATTCAATAATGGTTGATTTCTTAGCATTTTATTTTTTTCAATGTTTGTAGGTTTTGTTGTTTTAGGCTGCTCTGAATAAGTATATGATTCATAAAGTATTTCATGTTCACATAATTTTTCATATGTGCGTGCATCCAGCCTTGGTGTTAGTTTTTGAGTTTTTATTGAAAATTTTTCTTTGCAACCCAATGAAAAGATAAAAAGAAGGTAGTGGGCTGATTTTATATTGATGAGTAAATACTGTTTTGCTGCATTACTAAATCAAGATTTAAGGTTTGGCTAACTTTTTCCCTAATTTCCTTCTTTTTTTTTCCCAATTTCTTGAGCTCTGTTTTGTTTAGTTTCTTGAGCTGATTATGTTCTGTCGATGGCTACATGCTAAAGGATTACTAAATCAAAGATTTTTTTTTTTTTTTTTTTTTTCGGAGTGACATGATTTGGAGGTAACAATAGATGAAGCTTTGCCTTTGTTGTTATCCTTCTTGACATTTAATTTTACTATTATTTTTTTATTGGTATATATCCTTGATTTACTAGAATGCTTATTTTGTTTTTGTTTTATTTTTTTGGAGCATCTTACGCTTTCCTTTTGCTTTAAAAATAATTTCTCATATATTTTAAAATTTTTCTATTAGACTTTGTTTCTTTTAATTTCTGTACTACTCAGGCTAATAGACTTAATTTATTGGCAGGTTTTCTTAAATGTTGTTGTGGTTAGCTTTGTTTATTTTCTTAATGGCGAAAAGCACATTTTCGTCCCCACATTTTCACGCGATTCCCATTTTGGTCCCTAACTTTTTTTTTCACCGCTTTTAGTCCCTATCCTGGAAAACGCCTATCGTTTTAGTCCCTGCCGTTACATCAGAGACGGAAAATGCTGACGTGGCAAACGGATGGCACTGTTGGCTGACGTGGCCATTAAAATAATAATAAAAAATATTATTTGGTATTAAAAAAATTTAAAAATTAATTTATTAATTTTAACTAAGTAAAAAAAATCAAAACAAAAATAAAAATAAAAATTTATATGAATTAAGATCAAAAAGTATCTTGAAGAAGAACACTAAGAATTTTGGAGTGACCAATCACGGGCGGCGAGTGAGATTTAACCAAGTAGATCTCACAATTCAGTGAATCACACAGGACCCTTTATGGAAAAAAATGCAAAAAGGTGAAGACTTTATCTAGATCTAGCCTCCCATGACCCTACTTTAGCCAGTTCATTGCTTAGATTACCTTCCAATCTATAATAACAATAATAAAGATTATAATTTACTCAACAAGACTTTAAATTAATTCCCTTTCTGTTTTTGTAACTTGCTTAAAAATGAAGTTTCTCCAAAACCCATGATTAGAAAGCGGATCTAAAGTCAAAAAAACACTAAAAACTCCAACAACCCAGATAAAAAAAAACAAAACCCAGATACCAAATCAACCATATATAGCTAAAAAAAAATGCAATGAAACTAGTAGTAGTAGCTTACTTTTGAGCTCATCAAGCCAGCGAGCAATGCTGTCAAAAGTGGAGCGGCGACTGATATCATAGACAATGAGAGCACCAACAGCACCACGATAGTAAGCAGAGGTGACAGCATGGAAGCGTTCTTGGCCAGCAGTGTCCCAAATCTGAGCCTTGACTTCTTTGTTGAACGAAAGCGTTCTTTGTTCAAAATTTATATGAATTTATATGGGTTGGTGTTTGGCCGGAAATGGTGGTTTGGTGTTGGTGTTCTTAGTGTTCTTCTTCAAGATATTTTTGATCTTAATTCATATAAATTTTTTTTTTTTTTTTTTTTTTTTTTACTTAGTTAAAATTAATTTTTAAATTTTTTTAATACCAAATAATATTTTTTATTATTATTTTAATGGCCACGTCAGCCAACAGTGTCATCCGTTTGCTACGTCAGCATTTTCCGTCTCTGATGTAACGGCAGGGACTAAAACGATAGGCGTTTTCCAGGATAGGGACTAAAAGCGGTGAAAAAAAAAGTTAGGGACCAAAATGGGAATCGCGTGAAAATGTAGGGACGAAAATGTGCTTTTCGCCTTTCTTAATTCATTTGTTTTTATTGTGTATGTTTGTGTGTTTTGGATTGAGTGCTTATAGATGCTTTAATTTTATTCATTTATTTTATGAATAGAAGATTACATAATAATGGGTGAAAGGCTTCATGAATTCCATAACTTGGATGTGTGTATAATCTAATTTATCTCTGTGTAATTTTGAAGCAAATCCTAAAAAATTTGAGGAACTTCAGTGTAATTAATCTTGATTCTTGCTATCTTATTGAGTGCTTATGTTTAGGTGCTTTTGTTTCTTTATGATTTGGCTTTCACGAAAGTGTTAAGAAAAAGTTCAAGAGGAAGGATTATTTGATTAAATGAAGGGTTTGCAACAACCTGTAAGGTTGAATTTAATCAACCATCTAATTGGCTTTATTCCGTGACCAATTTGCTTGTAATTTAGCACTTAGTAACCCTGTATTTAGGTGGGAAAAATGTAAGGGTAGTGTGTGAGAAGAAGTGAAGAAATGCTCAAGAGTGTGCATGAAAAACAGAGGCTCGCGGCTAGAGCTCGCGGGTGGATCGCGACTGGGCAAGCCGCCAAAACGAGTCACGTGAGAGGCACACTGGGGAAGCTGAAGGGTCGCGCCAACTGTCACGCTACAGGACAAAAGTTCCAGCTGGCCAGGCCGTTACGTCGCGACTGGAACTCGCGACTTGGACAAGCCGTGAGACCTAGTCGCCAAATTGCCCTGTTTGGCAAAAACTGACGTTTTGCATTCCCTTCTCACCCTACTATATATACACCCTTATACCCATCATATTGAGAGAGCTTCCAGAGAGAATTTTGTGAGAGAAAACCCTAGAGCAAAACGAGATTGCCTCATCCCCAATCTTCATCTAAGAAACTCTACAAATTCCTCTACTCTCTTCCTCTCCATTGTCATACCCTTGAGAGGTCTTTTACCAAATCCTTATCTCACCACACTCACGTCTGTGAGAAGGTACATTTGGTGCTTAGGGAAGCAGTTTGGAAAGAAACCAATATACATTGGTTGATGCTATGGTCAAGTAGCGGAATCCGGGAAGCTAGAGAAGAAATAGGTTCGGCGTAACCTCGTTGGAGCAAGAAGTTTGGAGGGCTTAGGTACTTGGGTGGATTAGGCTTGGAGGGTCTTCTGCTGTTCATGTATCCCAACTATATTCTTTAGTGGATTTTATCACCGCTTGGAGGGCGGCGGAGAGGTTTTACGCCGAGGACTTCGGTTTCCTCTTCGATAACACATCGTGTGTTGTCCATTTGTTTGCATCTTTCTTTCCTTTATCTTTGCCTTATATTTACTGCTGTGGATGTGTTTATATTTGGCTTAGATTATCTTATCAATTCTGTTATAAGCTTGTTATCATATTCCGCACACTAATTGTTTGATATAAAGCTTGAATTGATAATTTTGTATTTTGGGGTCTAAACGTTCAAGGGTGGTTCATACCCATTTTGAACTTTCACAACCAAATCATGATCCATATAAAACTTAATTTGTCTAAAATTTCCAATTATTAACTCCGGCTCTTATATATAACTAGCTTATAACCCGCACAATGTGTGTGATACTTTTATTTATTACAAAAGACAATCCATAGGTGAAAATTTAAAATTTTCATAATTGGTTGGAGGACACTTCTTATTCCTTCAGTTCCACACTGTAGAATACATTCAAAGATTATGTGTGCAGCAGCCAATGTGGCATGACCACAAAACTGAAGCTGCAAAGGGGTATCTAACATTTGCAGTGTTAATTACTCTCTAATCAATATTTAATTTTAGTCTAAAACTTCATAAATTAACTGTGACTAAGATTACCAATTGAAAATCAATCTTATAAAGAAAGATTGGCTATATCAATGACGTATATTAGTACTTTATTAATGTGTTTTAGATATGATCAAACGTCAAAAGGGTACTAAGCAAAATGCATCAAAGAAGAAAAAAATCTGAACTCTAATGTATATACTACCTTACTCTATGAGTCTTTATGTATTTCATTATATTGTTAATTTTTTTTTAAATTTCTTTAGAAGAGTAAACTGAATGTGCTGTTAAGTTACTGTGACTGCCATATTTCCTTTACGAATAATCATATTAAATCTCCAATATACATATGTTTTAGTTTTAAACTGTTTAAAATCTGAAAAATTGGTAATTTTAACAGACTTTCTTATCCTGTTATTTTGTTAAAATTCAGATTTGTAACATTCACCAAGTGTTCTCAAGAAACATTGCTGGATAAAGCTAACAGGTTAGGACAACCTTACTATCATTCTTATCCTTTTGACTCCTACTCTTTTCAGTTCCATATTAATATGATAAAATTTATTCGATTCGTCATTGAAGTTGGTTCCATTTTTGCCTCTGCTGGTGAAAGAAAAATTGAAATAGATACTTATCAAAGAACATTGAACCATATTTAAGAGCTGATAGGTGTTGGTGGTCACAATGAAAAGATGGAGAATTTTCTTTTTCATATTAATCTGTATTAGTGCTTTTAAGTATTTTCTTTTGGTTCAAACACAAGCTTCTGATATGTGAGTGTATATTTATGTTAAAGCTCCTGCTATATATTGATCATAGAATAAGAAAGGTGAATGAAGAAAAGCACCAGCTATATTGACCAATGCTGTTGATAGATACTTTAATAAAGAAAGGAGGAGGGTAATGATTGTTGTTTATTGATTTTTGCTGAAAAGTTTACTGAGTATTAAAGTAATTGCATTTTCTTCAATGATCAAAATGAAAATCATGTTTTCAAATTGAAAGATAGAAGCTTTGGAGATTTACAGAATATCCATCCAGCTTGGCTTCTCTCAAATTTGCTTTAGGCATATGTAAGGTAGTACACTCCCAAAGTTTCTTATTGAGTTAAAATAAAGGAAAACATTATGAAAGTGTATGTAAATGATGCTGTATTGAGTCATTTTGGTGAATAGGTACAGTTTTGCTGCTGACAAAATACATCCATCCGGGTCTTCAACACCAGTTGATGGTGCCCAATTTGTTTCACCTGCGCTGATTCAATTAAAATCTACCATTTTAGAATCTCAAGGGAGTCTATTACCTCCACAAGCAGCATTTAGTTCAGTTGAAATTGAATGTTACAGTTTTTTTTTTCTTTGATTTGGTTATGAACTAAAAAATATGAGTTAGTTTTGATTTAAGCTTTTAGGTTGGGTTAGTTGTATAGTGAAAAGGCATGTCTGTTTTATTTCAATGTAATTTGTCAGGCTCCTAAGTAAATACCACCAAAGTTCAAAATGTGAAGTTGTATTTCTATTGTATAATTTTATTATATTTTCACTTTGACACTTGATTTGCTGTCATTTTTAACAGCATGATCAAACGATTAAAAATAAATAGAGTGAGAAGTATGATGTGTTGAGATTTGAGTACAAAGTAGATTTACCTACTAGGCTGACCATTATTTTAAGTTATGTGTGTTCAGCTATCTACATAAGCTCATTAGATTATTGTATATGTAAAAAATGCTGTATAGAGTCATTTTGGTGAGTAGGCACAGTTTTGCTACTAGCAAAATTGAAATTGAATGTTACAATTTTTAATTTTTAATTTTTTAATTTTTTTTCCCTGGGTTGTGATGACTGAGAGCCTTTAGAATCTACAATAATAATAATTTCTCTTCTACTTATGAGATTTCAAATGATCCCGCGCATTGCGCGGGTTAAACACTAGTATAAATAATGGTTAGATAAACTAAAATAGATAGTTGCATGAATAACAATTTAAAATAATTTTTTCTCATTTGCTTCAAATAAACTTATATTTATTTTATAAGTAGCTAATATATATTTTCAAATATATAAACATTATATATGTTATATATAAAACATGAAAAACTTTTGACTGTAATATTTAAGCCAAAATGCATAACTCAATCTCTGAGTTTTATTACTTTTCTTTTCAGTCTTCTAAATTTGCATTTGGTTTTTTCAATCCTCCGTTAAACAGCCATCCAATTTTGTTTTTAACACCCCAAAACAACGCTATTTTGGTTTGATCTTAAATTTTAAATTTTATTTGATTATTTATTTATTAATTTAAAAAAAATTAAATAAAAAAAACAAAAATTTTAAAAAATCCAAACCCCAAACAATGTCATCCCTCCACCGAGGGGAGAGAAGGTGATGACCAAGAAAGTATGGGAAGGAGAGAGAACGATTGTGAAACAGAGTAGCTTTGGTGAATTAGGGTTTGAAGGCTGACGATGAGGTGGTGAGGACGGCGGCAGTGGATGTGATAGATATCGGAGAACCAGGAATTGACCATGTGGGGAGTGTGGGTGACAAGGGTTTGGATTTGGTTGTAGATGTCAAAGAACCAGGTGTTGACCACTAATTTCATTTTAAAGTTCTTTAACTCATCCAACCGGTGGGACCTCAAAGACCACATGAAATAATCCCAGCTTGCCAACACAAAATGTCTGATAACACATAACATTTCAATCACCTTGCTAAGCAACACAACAAAGTTTTCACCACCTTGCACCTTGGTGGCGTATCAACTTTCCATCACCTTGCTTAGTAGCACAACAAATTTCCACAACCACCTGGCATCTTGATAGCACATAAAATTCCACCACCCCCTATTAAGGAAAAAAAAAATTCAATCACCTTGTACATTGGAAGCACATAAAATTTCCATCACCTTCCTTTGTTGCACAACAAATTTTCATCACCTGTAATTTGATAGCACATAAAATTTCCATCACCCCTAGTAAGACAACATTTGCATCATCTTGCATTTTGGTATGGCACATGAAATTTCCATCACCCCTGTAAGACATAAATTTTACATAACCTTGCATCTTGGTAGAACTTATTAATATTGATTTAATTGTGTATTTTTCTAGTAATTATATATTTATTTAATTTGGTGCTTTTTTTTAGAATCTCTTTATATATAATGACAAACTTAGGAACAATTTTTTATTTGTTGTACTTTAGGTTTCTTAATTAAAATCAAACACATTACAGTAAGGACAAAGTTTAGCTACAAAATTGGTTATAGCCTAACCTTACAACCTTACTCAATATCTTTTTATTAGAGGTGAATTTTGACAAATCCACCATTGGATTACATCTTCTTCTTATATCCTCTGTAAGGACCAGAAAACCTAGCAGCCTAGGCCCACTTAGAACAGTGAGTTGAATAGTTCAACTTTGGCCCAAATCAGTAAATTTGTAAGAGAGGGAAACAAACAATAAGAGAGGGCTCTGCCTGAGGATGAAAATAAGGACGAAAGGGCTAATTTTATAAAACAGATGAGCAAATGTCTCAGTACAAGCCTGCCTGAGGAGGCCAATGTTATACAGAAAATTGCACTATTCACTCTCTTCTCTCAATGTTCTTCTTGTTTCTTTTCTATATTTGATACTTGTGTCTTAATCCCTTTCTCTGAAAACCATATTTTTCTTATGTACTCCCCCCTCCTTCACATCTTGACCTCCCATCTTTACCTAACAAATTTCTCCCCGTGACACTTGTCCCTTTAACCATCTGAAGAAGGTGATAGAAGGAGTTTGCTTAGCTGTGAATTATACTGTTCAAGTCACTTCCTCATCAATGCAGCTGATAAAGCTGTTGCCCACCATTTAATGTGGAGGCAACGGTCTACTCCCAACTGGAAACTTCCCCTACACTAACTAAATCTCTCTCTTCAGACCATTCTTCCCACCTAGAGCGCCTTAGAGTCCTTTGTCTCATCCCCTCCTCTCCTCGGGCAAATTTCCTCTTCGGGCACGTGATACCCCCACATTAGTACTGCAACTCTTCAACCCTGTCCTCGGTCCTCAGGCACCCACATCCTCCATGCTTGCAAAATTTATAGAAAATAAAAATTTAATAGTTATGTCATCAATAAATTGTTTAAATTTGTTAGGACATATGTGATTTAATGTTAGGAACATATGTCAAATTAGAATTGGCTAACCTTTGACAAAATGCACTTTACTTGTATTTGGGTAGATCTAGGATGTGTTTAATACTTCAAGAAACAAGGTTTCAAGATTAAGTGTTAAAGCCATGCAAATCTATCCAAGAAACAAGTGAAGAAGTGCTGAATTTTAATGCTCGACAGCTAGTATCTATCGAGGTTTAAAAAACTACTGAAGTTCGATTCTCGACAGCTAGCTCGATAGATAAGCTATCTATCGAGGTTTATAAAGTTCAGTTTTTCAAAGCTGATTTTAATCCAATTCGTGAATACATGTTTGGGCTTTCTTTTCTCACAACCCTAAACATATATAAGGATTGTTTTAAGGGCCGAAAAAAGTTGCGCGAGTGTAAAACAAAGTTGTGCTCATGCAAATTATGACCGGAGACAGAATTTACCCAAGTTCATCTTTCTCTTGAAAAAGCTGCTATGTTTGTACACCGTAGGGTTTTGCAACCAAGGAGCTTCATGATCTTCATCGTGTGATGAACTAAAGAACTTTGTAGCCAACATCTTTCTCAAGTTGGTGAGTAAGCCGCGTACTGGGATTCGTGTATCAAATTGGTTAGTCACGTACTAAGAGCTGTGCATTGAAAATGAGAGATTGTCACTATAAAACAAATCCAATTGGGTATTGGGGTAAGAGTTCAACTATAGGTTGGTATAAGGTACTGGGATTCCTTTACTTGCAACTGCTTGTTGAGATAATAGTGAATTCTCGAGAGTGGTGACCATAAAATCACCCGATGGGGTTTTTGTCGCGTAAGTTTTCCTCATTCATAAACAAATCTCTGTGTCAATTTAATTTCTGCTGCATTTATTTAATTGGTGATTTGTTTGTGCTTCCATGCGTATTGCATGCTAATTGAATTAATTAATTAACTTGGTTAATTAATTTGTTAATTCATCACAAAGGGGTCAATACATTTTTGGCCTATCAAAATTGCAAATTTTTGTAGTTTAAAATTATGTATAAATTATAAATTTATCAATCATATAGTAAATAATATCTTATTGATACAAAATTTGATATTTGTATTAAGAGCGTAAAGAATATGAAATTCAATGGTTTAGATTTTTAAATTATGTATTAATGTTTATTTTATTGAATAAGGTTGTAGTTTTAGGCTATAACCAATTTTGTAGCTAAACTTTGTCCTTATTGTATAACCAATACAATAAAAATTACATTATTTTCCCTAAAACAATTACATTTAATGTAATAAATTGTTTGAATTTAAATGAGAAACATAATGTATAGCACCTATAAATTGTCTCAAATGTTTAACTCATAGACAAGACCAGAGGTATGTGCCTAGATTTTGGTCTATCTTTTTATGAAAATGTGTGTGTAATTATATATTTGTACATATATGTGTACATGTGTTAGAATTTTGACACTCAAAATTTTTTTTTTTTTTGGATGATTCAATAATTATGAGCAGGGGGGTTTCAACATCTAGAAGTAACAACTGAGCTAAAGACATTTGGCTTGGTTTAAAGTATTTCAAAACATTTTATTGTGTAACAACAAAATCTATGTTGAAACGGAAAGGTTGCACCAAATTACCAATGACCTTTAGGTCAATTGGCTTGACACTTTTGAGTGTTTCAAACATGTGGTGTTTAAATCTTCATCTCTTATTTGATACACACACACACACACACACACACATAAATATTATGAAATTACTAGGATCAATTCAATCAATAATTTAAGCATGGCACATGACCAGACCAAATATATAGGTAGCTAAGTTTTCAACTAAATCTTCTAACTGTTTGTTGTTTGATAATGCATATGAGACATCTTTCTCTTTCTAGTTATATGGACATAAAACATATTCCCTCAACAAGGTGTTCTTAAAAGATTTTATTATCGTTAAATACTAGTGTAAATGTGTCACACAAGAAAATTTTGTTACAATAAAATTATTATGAAGTTTTAGGGATCAATTCAATATAACATCTAAGCATGGCACAAGACTAATATAGGTGGAGGTGAAGTTAGTTAGGGTCATAAAATCGTACAATTGATGAATTAAGAGCCCGTTTAGATAAGCGTTTTGATAATCAAAACACGCGTTTATGTTTGAAATTGCTAGAAGTTAAAACGTTCGACATTGCGTTTATAAAGAAATCACGTTTTCAGAATTGTGAAAAATTGAGTTTTCAAAACACAATGAGCTCAAGCTTTTTCAAAAACACGAATGACAATGCAATCATGGGTAGTTTTCAAAACACAATGAGCTCAAGCTTTTTCAAAAACATGGATGACAATGCAATTATGGGTTTACTATCAATGTTCCTTTTTAAGTGTGAAATTCTTAAAATATCCTCACAAAATTGCATAATGACCAAAATACTTGAGAAAAATTATTGCCTTGGCACTATCAATCTCCTTTATGCTTTTGCCCAGCTGCCTCTGTCTATCTCCTGTCTACCTCCAATTGTTCACTTTTTGTTCCCTTGTCTCTCTTAGCTTGATGCTTCGTTTTCATTGCAAGGATTAGTTGTCCTCACCATTTTGCTCGAATAGAATCTTATGGGCAAGGGTGAAAATTGGAGCTAAAGAAGATTAATGGGGGGTGGCGCTGGGGATGAGAAAAGGAAGACAAGCAAGTAGAAAAGTAGTGCTTGTAGAAGATATATATTGGCAAAAATTGTGGTAGGAGTCTAGGGGATTGATTCTTTTGCAAAAAATAAAAATAAAAAAAATAAAAAAAATTCTATATATACATATAATAATAGGTAAAGCAGAGAGAAAATCCAATTAAATTTCAAAATAGAATCCAATTAGAGTCTAATTTTGTGCCATGTGTCTCATCATATTTAAATTTTAAAATTTTGTGTCAAGTGAGTTAATTTAGTGTAAAAATTGACTAAAAAACTTTTACATTAATTTAGTTAATTTATACTTCTGTTTAGTGAGTGGATTATGCCTTTATCAAATAAGTACTAAAAAACTAATATAGTAAAATAGATATTCATATATTAAATAGCTAACATAACTTTAATTTATATGTGATTAGCTATTAAAATTATTATAAGAATAAAATTAACTTTGTATGGCATATGTTTTTTATGTATATAATTTCATACTTCTTCAAATATAAATTTTATTTTAATTTTCTCACTTAAGAACTAGCACGTGCCACCCTACCTAGTATATCTATTTCTATTTCTATTAACTATATAAAAAGAGCCAATATCTCATGAATAGTGTCTTTGGTTTATTCAATCGTTGAGCCTTTTTTTTTTTTTTTTGAGAATGAAGTACACCACTTTTTCGAAATTTGTTTTTGCTTTTGTTTATTTTTTATTTTTAATCTTTATATGTTTACTTTGTAAGCTTATGGTGTAGACATACAAAAAGTGACAAATATTATACATATTTGCAAAAAAAAAAGTAAATATATATATAAAAAGCGTGAATGGGAAAAGTTATAATAGCTTTGCTACAATAGTTTTGGTTTGTTCAATTTTCACTGTTTTGCTGGCAGTTTTTATTTTTTTTATTTTTTTAAATAAAAAGAGCCAATACCTCATGAATAGTGTCTCATGAATAGTGTCTTTGGTTTATTCAATCGTTGAGCTTTCTTTTTCTTTTTTCTTTTCTTTTTTCCAAGTATACCTTTTTTTTTTTTTTTTTGAGAATGAAGTACACAAGTTTTTTGAACTCTGTTTTTGCTTTTGTTTTGTTTTTTGTTTTTTTTTTTAAAAAAAAAAATCTTTATATGTTTACTTTGTAAGCTTATGGTGTAGACATGCAAAAAAGTGGCAAATATTATACACATTTGCAAAAAAAAGAGAAGAAGTAAATCTATATATAAAAAGCGTGAATGGGAAAAGCTATAATAGCTTTGCTATAGTAGTTTTAGTTTGTTCAGTGTTCACTATTTTGCTGGCAGCTTCTTTTTTTTTTTTTGTGAATGTGTAAAGTTGCAGTAAATTTGCTACAGTATTTTTGGTTTGTCCAATTCGCACTATTTTACATTGTAATAAAATATTAATATAACAAATTATCACAATTGTTAAGGTGTTAATTTCTTAGAGCATCCGCATTTGGATGGCTATATGCCAAATGCAAAGCACATTTGGCATACAAACCCAAAACACACCCAGCAGCTGGAAGGCCATATGTGAAATGCTAAAAAAAATTTGGCATATCGCTACAGTACCATCTTAAATGTAAGATGGTACTGTAGCTCAATGTTATAAAAAAAAATAATTTTTTAATCCTCTCTCCTCATTTTTAACCCGCGAATTTCTCTCTCATCTCTCATTATTTCTGTTCTTTTCTCTCTCTTCCTTCTCTCTTTCTCATTTGCTCTCTGATCTCTTCAGACTCAAGACCCCGTGGCTTCCTCAACGGTGGAATCGGATGGGTCAGCGTGAGGGCTCCGATGGGTTTGAATCGGCGTGAGGGCATCGGTGAGCCTGAATGGGTTTGGATCGGCGTGAGGCTCCGGTGGTGGGGTTTTTTTTTTTTGGGTTTGGATCGGCGTGAGGCTCCGGTGGATAGGTGGATCGGTGTGGCCTAAATGGGTTTGGATCGGCGTGAGGGCTCCGGTGGTGGGTTTTTTTTTTTTTTTTTTTTTTTTTTTTGGGTTTGAAACTCTTGGATCGTGTTTTGTTTTTGTTTTGGGTTTCTGTTTTTGTTTTTGTTTTTGTTTTTGTTTGTGTGGCTCTGTGTGTGTGTGGTGATGGGTTTGGCTGTGTGTGTGTGTGTGTGTGTGGTGATGGGTTTGGCTGTGTGTGATGAAACTGGTGCTAGAGGTTGGCTCTGTGTGTGTGTGGTGATGGGTTTGGCTCTGTGTGTGTGTGTGTGGCTGGGTTGAAACCGGTAATGAGGGAGAAAGAGAGGAAGAGGAATAGAAAAAGAGAAATAGTAAAAAAAAAGAATAAAATAGAATATTTAAATAAAATGAGATAAGAAATAGAATTTTGGGATGCTGGGTGTATTGTAAATGGTATGGTATAATTGAAAAAGTAGATTTTTGAGATGGTAAAATAGGATGAGATATAGGATTAGGATGTGGATGCTCTTATAGGTTAAAATAAAATAAAAAAATATTATACTGGAACCAACCACAACTAAAAATAAGGAGCCAATAACTCATGAATAGCGTCTCATGAATAGTGTCTTTGGTTTATTCAATTGTTGAGTTTTTTTTTTTTCATGTACGCCAGTTTTTTTAACTTTGTTTTTGCTTTTGTTTTTGTTTTTGTTTTTGTTTTTTTTTTTTTTAATCTTTATATGTTTACTTTTTAAGCTTATGGTGTAGACATACAAAAAGTGGCAAATATTATACATATTTGCGAAAAAAAAAAGAAGTAAATCTATATATAAAAAGTCGTGAATGGGAAAAGCTATAATAGTTTCACTATAGTAGTTTGGATTGTTTAATTTTCATTGCTTTGCTGGCAGCCTTTTTTTTTTCTTTTTTGGTGAATGTGTAAAGCTGTTGTAGATTTGCTACAGTATTTTTGGTTTGTCCAATTCGCACTGTTTTACATTGTAATAAAATATTAACATAACAAATTATCACAATATTTTTACAATTGTTAAGGTGTTAATTCCTTATAAGTTAAAAGAATATATATCATACTGGAACCAACCACAACTAAAAATAAAGGTATTGTGAAAAAAGAAGTGCTGCATTCACAATATTTTTCACAACATTTTCATAACAAATTATAAACGGTAAATTGTTACTAGTTCCAATTTAGACTTACTATTGAAACTACTTTTTTACCCACCAATAACAACCTGTAACAACCTACTACTTATGATTTGTTGTGAAAATGTCGTGGACATAACATTTTTTTAATGAAAATGTCTTAACATTTTCATAAGAGAAATGCTATGTCTACAACATTTTCACAACAAATCATAAGTAGTAAGTTGTTACAAGTTGTTATTGATTGGCAAAAAAGTAATTTCATTTATAAGTTTAAATTTGAACCAATAACAATTTACGACCTATGATTTGTTATGAAAGTATTGTGAGAAATGTTGTGGATGTAACATTTCTGTTTTCACCATATCTTTATTTTTATTTATGGTTGGTTCCAATATGATATTTTATTTTAACCTATAAGAAACTTACACCTCAGTAGTTGTAAAAATATTTGTAATGACAACAAAATTTTATGGCGTGGTAGGTCACAACATTTTTGCAATATTTTTTTATTTCCAACTGTGGTAGGTCTCAGTTTGATATTGTTATTTTATTTTTTTATGTCTACAGCATTTTCACAGCAAATCTTCAGTAAAAAATTATTAATGGTTTTAAAATAATGCATAAAAAAAAAATGACAACACAAAAAAATTGTGTGTGAAACCGTGATATTTGGCTCACCCAATTTGACTATACTAAAAAAGAAGTCTAAGAATACAACAAATATCACAACATTTTCACAATACCTTCATTTTTAGGATGCGAATAAATATATATATTTTTTTATTTGAGAGAAATGCTACATCTATAACATGTTCAGAAAAATTCTAAATGACAAGTTATTATTGGTTTCAAACTAAACCCATTACTGATATCACTTTTTTATCTATCAAAAATACCTTGCCACATAAAATTTTGTTGTGAAATTATTGTGAAAATGTTGTGGACATAGCATTACTCCTTAAACTTTAAAATCAAGCAATTTTTCCCTTAATATTTTGGAAAATAGCAAATATGTCATGTTGTTATTTTCTCAGTTAAACCCTAATGAAAGCTTATAATTCTTAAAATATTTATTTTGTAATGTCTAAAATACTCCCACTAAATTTTAACATCCCAAAAATTTTCTTCACGTATTTTGAGTTTTAGATAGTAGTAATTTTCAGTTTCTTATTTTATTATTTTATTTTGACTTTTAAAAAATTGATACATCAATAATTGTGAAAATATTGTAAGAATGTGTTGTGTCAGTGTAACTGTATATGCACATATAAATATTTAAAAGAAAAGACAAAAAGAGCACAAGCAAAACTAGTGTACTGTGAAAAAAAAAAAAAGAAGAAAAAAAAAGAGGCCAATGAATAGTGCAGATTGTCAAATAATTGTGAAATATTATAAGAATTTGTTAAGTCGGTGTAACTATATATGCACATATAAATAATAAATATTTAAAGGAAAAGACAAAAAGCACAAACAACACTGGCGAAGGGGAAAAAAAAAAAAAAGGCCTGATGAACAGTGCACACAGGTTGAACAAACCAAAGCATTGTACAACATTACTATTTGTGCGTTCACGCTTTTTATATATAGAGATATTAAAAAAAAAAAGTGAGTGAAACAGTTTGGTTGGATAAACCAAAATCATTGTAACTTTGCTACTGTTGCTTTACACATTCAACAAAAAAGTGTTTTGAAAAATATTATGAATGTCGAACTTTTTTTTTTCACAATATATTTATTTTTAGTCGTGATTGGTTTCGGTATGATATTTATTTTATTTTATTTTAGGTTATAAAAAATTAATACCTCAAAAATTGTAAAAATATTATGACAATTTGTTGTGATAATATTTTAACAGCTAATATGGAGACAAAAAAGTAAAAAAGCGTGGTCAGACTCTTCAAACGATATTTTCCAAAAACAAAAAAAAAAAGCGAGTGAAAAGTTTGGTTGAATAAACCAAAATCACTGTAGCTGAGCACATAGGCTCTTTTTATATAGTTAGGGTGTGTTTAGATACCACTTATTGCTAAAAATTAAAAACTGAAAACTAAAAATACTGTAGTAAAATAATTTTTAAATGTGTGAATAGTGCCGTGAGACCTAGTTTTAAAGTTAATTTGCTAAAATATGTATTTACAGGTCCTATAAGTAGTGAACGGGACCCACACAGAAACGCTGGATGCAGCTTTCAAAATCATTTCATCACTATCTAAACATACACTTAGGGTGTGTTTGGATGCCACTTATTACTGAAAATTGAAAACTAAAAATACTGTAGCAAAATAATTTTTAAATGTGTAAATAGTGACGTGAGACCCATTTTTAATGAAAATTTTGCTGAAAAAAGAGGTTTGTGGGTCCCATGGGGTCCCGTGAACAATGTACGGGACCCACTGTTTAAGCGCCTAACGCTCAAACGCAAACGCCAAACACTATCCAAACCCAGCTTTAAAGTCCAACGACTCTAAACGTGTGGGTTTTAAACTAAAAAAAACAAACTGGGCCTAAGTGTATGTTTAGATAGTGATGAAATGATTTTGTAAGCTGCGTCCAGCGTTTTTGTGTGGGTCTAGACTATTTACAGGACCTGCAAGTACGGTTTTTATCAAAATTAGTTGCTAACTCGTGTGATGCACGAGAAAATTATTGACTATGAAAAAAAAATCCAACAATGATGAAGAATTTAAGTTATCACTTATGCAATGTTGTTGATAGTGCTAAACAGCCTTAAAAATTTGAGACAAACCCATGGAATGGATTTGAAATTTGTTCACAAAGAAAGAAAGCCTTACGTGAAAAAAATATATTAAATTAGTATAAATAAAAAAATTAACTAAAATAGTCCAATTTAAAAGGTTTCAAAATAATAATAGTCCAATTCAAAATATAAAAAAATATATTAAATTAGTACTAATAGAAAAATTAATTAAAATAGTCCAATTCAATATAGAGACATATATTTCTTTATATATTATTGGTCAAAATTCATATAATTTTTTTAAGATGTTTTAACTAATATATCAATACCAGACCCAAATCTTTACCCAATAATAATAATAATAACTAAATTTTCTAGAATATTACAATTATAATATGAACCTAAAAATAATGAAAAAAAATTGAAAAAGAAGAAAAATAAGTTGGCAAAAAAAGAAGAGAGAAACATGACATACATATTACATGGTGGAATGGAGGGTCTCAAAATTGAAATGAAATATGGTTTGGTTTTCAAACTTGGTAAATAAAGAGGTTTAAAATTTTTAAAGTCCTTTTTTTTTTTTTTTTTTGAATTTGAGAAGTGGGCTACCCATCCATTGAGGGTGGGGGTGCCCTTTAACCCAAGGGCAAGGGGCATGCTGAATATTGACTCCATGGTAGATGTGGGGGTAAAAGCCCAAAATTATGTATTGAGCCTAAGGCCTTGTTTGAGGATTACTGTGTGTCCGAAGAGAAGAAAGTGAAGGATTCCATGTGGAAGAGATATACTTGGAAATAATCAAGAAATACAGTCCGAAGAGAGCATCAGCGGGCTGAAGAGCGTATTCTCCTCGAATATAAAAAGTCTTGATCAAGCAAATACTTGGGAGGTTCGAGTGATCTTCCTAACTCTTCCAATGATAAGGATAAGCTATGGGCATGTATGGAGATGATAAGAACGGAGAAATATCTAAAGGAAAAAGCTGCTACCACTGTGTTTAATGCGCTGCAATAACTTTTCTGGCCGCATTTATGTGGAGAAGACCCCTGAATAGTGCAACCTCAACTACCAACACTCATGGAGAACTAAAGAAGATACCTGATGTGACATGTACTCAAATGAATGTTTGGATGAAGAACAAGTGTACGATGAAGATGGTTTAGGAGAAGGCTATATAAATGGGAGAGGCCTCTGAAAAAAAGGAGGGAAAGAAAAAAAAAGAAAAAGAGGAGGAGAAAGATTTTACTGTAGCTCTAAGAATTTTATTCACCTTACAATCAATAATATACCTCTTCGGACATCAATTTGCTTAGCTTTTAA
The DNA here is from genome assembly GCA_019022515.1 of Quercus aquifolioides. Classification (NCBI taxonomy): domain Eukaryota; kingdom Viridiplantae; phylum Streptophyta; class Magnoliopsida; order Fagales; family Fagaceae; genus Quercus; species Quercus aquifolioides. Next base: position 3,812,812 of record CM032328.1, read on the forward strand.
ATGTGTTTTTACGTGGGTTCATCCCTGAATATCATAGTTAACTGTTATTAAATTCACAACTAGTCCAGCTCTTTCACCTACTCTCTACAAATTCATTGTTTTGGGTCCGTTGGGCTCATAATCCAAACCTTTTGGGCTTGGGTTACAAATCTTGACCCTACAATTGGCGCCATCTGTGGGAAGAGCTTGAGTGAAAGTGGATGCAACAGTTGATAATGGCAGAACTAAGGCAACAACCAGCAGAGTCTAGGGCATCCCAACACGTTGACCATTTTCTTAATTTGGAGCAGAGACAAGATCGCAAAGGTAGTGTACACACTGCGCATATTGATCGAAGCCAGCCACATGGCAGAGGTCACGTATCTCATGCAGAAAAGAACCAGAACATGTAACTAGAAATTAAAAGGCTAAAAAAGGAGTTGCGCCATGCAAAAAGGAAACGAATTTCTTCGTATTCTGATGAAGATTCTAATGACGAACAAGACGTCACTTACAAGCAGAGATCTCGAACACCAGTTAGTGAATCTTTTTCCTATGAAGAAGAGCATTATCATAAGAGGCAACCTCGAAGCCCATCGCGTGGAGGCGTAGGGAACGATGTTATGAGCAGGGCTTTGAATCAAATCTCTAGGTCACCTTTTACACGCAGGATTGAAGAAGCAAGGCTCCCTCGTCGTTTTCATCAGCCGACGTTCACCATCTATAATGGTAAAACAGACCCTGTGGAACATGTGAGTCACTTTAACCAAAGGATGGTTGTCTACTCTAGAGATGAAGCTCTGATGTGCAAGGTTTTCCCCTCCAGTCTTGGACCAATTGCAATGAGATGATTCGACAGCCTGAAAGCAGACTCCATCAGTTCATTCAAAGAGCTCACTTAAGCATTTGGTTCTCATTTTGTCACATGCCGAAGAGTGGCCAGGCCCTTATCTTCACTACTATCCTTGAGCATGCAAGAGGGTAAGACCTTGAAAACGTATTCAGATAGGTATTGGGAGATGTTTAATGATATGGAGGGCAATTTTGATGGAATGGCCCTTAGCACGTTTAAGCTCGGCCTCCCTACTGACCATGGTTTAAGGAAGTTCTTAACTGGTAAGCCAGTTACTAACATGCGTCAGCTCATGGACCGCATTGAAAAGTATAAAAGAGTTGAAGAAGATCAACAGCAAGGGAAGGGAACGGACAAGGTTATCTCCCAAGAGATGAGGGATTTCAGGTCGGACCGTTACAATAACAGTAAACCGCGGAGAGATTTCACTGGGCAATCGGGATCAGTAAATCTTTAAGCAATCAACGTTGTATTCAAAGAGCCAGTACACCAAGTTTTGGAAAAGATTAAGAATGAACCATTCTTCAAGTGGCTGAATAAGATGGTGGGGAATCCTGAGAGGCGTAATCATAATCTCTATTGCCAGTACCATCAAGACCATGGGTATACCACAGAGGATTGCAGGAGCTTGTGGGATCATTTGGACCAACTGGTCCGCGAGGGTAAATTGAGACAACTCTTGCACCACTCTAGTGGCCGAGGAAGTCAGGTGAACTCGGAGCCCCGAAGAGATGACTCTTCAAAGCCTCATTTGGGAACTATCAATGTCATCTTCACTACACCGGGGAGAACAGGATCCTGGCCATCAAAGGTTATGTCAATAGCCCGGTTACCCGCAGGGGATTTTAGCCAAGGTCCGAAGAGAGCTAAATCAGATGCTTAATCGGTTTTAAGGTTCTCAGATGAGGACAAGATTGGAACCATCCAACCCTATGATGACGCTTTAGTAATCACTCTCAGAATTGGAAGGTATGATGTGAAGAGGGTAATGGTGGACCAGGGTAACGCGGTAGAAATAATGTATCCTAATCTCTACAAGGGGCTGAACCTAAAGCCTCAAGACTTAACACCATACAATTCCCCCTGGTGAGTTTTGAAGGAAGAGTTGTTACCCCGAAAGTCCAAATACGATTACCTGTGCAGACTGGCTCAGAGGTAGTAGAGATGGATTTCATAGTAGTAGATGTGTATTCGCCCTATACGGCAATTGTAGCCAGACTTTGGCTTTATACACTAGGGGCTCTTTCCTCTACTCTACATCAGAAAGTTAAGTATCCATCCGAGGGTTAAGTTAATGAGATTCGGGGAGATCAGTCAGTGGCCAGACAATGCTTAGTGGCTGCCATCCAGCATAAGCCTGGAATTGAGTCCTCGGCTCAAGCCGAAAAGGGTTTATAGCAGTTAAAACCTCGGGCATCGCCCATCGAAGACCCAGCCGAGGGCGCTAGGTGCGAAGATTTAATAAAAGTTATTATCGGAGACAATCCAGAAAAGTTCTTTCAAGTTGGATCTTAGCTGCCTCTGCAGGAGAAGGAAGAGCTAATAGAGTTCCTTAAAAGAAACCTTGATGTATTTGCCTGGAACGCTTACGAAGCCATGAGGGTGGATCTAGAATTCATATGTCACCATCTGAAGGTCAACCCATTGATTACCCCTAAGAAGCAACCTCCTCGGTGCCCATCCAAGGAACATGCTGATGCAGTAAGAGAAGAAGTAACAAAGCTCAAACAAGCTGAAACTATTAAAGAAGTTTTTTATCCTGAGTAGCTAGCAAATACTGTGGTAGTGAAGAAGAAGAATGGGAAATGGTGAGTATGTGTAGACTTCACTGACTTAAATAAGGCTTGCCCTAAGGATCCATTCCCTATGCCAAAAATTGATCAACTAGTAGATGCCACTGTTGGCCATCCTTGGATGAGTTTCCTGGATGCTTTCCAAGGTTACTACCAAATACCATTAGCCCTGGATGATCAGAAGAAGACTGCTTTTGTCACCTCTATTGGCAACTACCATTACAAAGTGATGCTATTTGGTTTGAAAAATGCAGGATCCACCTACCAAAGAATGATGACGAGGATGTTTGAGCTATAGTTGGGTAAAAGTATCGAAATTTATATAGATGACATAGTGGTGAAAAGCAAGATCGTTTCTGAACATATAAAGGACCTTGAAAACATTTTTGAAGTTTTAAGAAGGCATAAGCTGCGTCTAAACGCTCCCAAATGTTCATTTGGTGTGGGGTCAAGCAAATTCTTGGGGTACATGGTGACTCACAGGGGAATTGAAGTTAACCCCGATTAGATAAAGGTCATCCACAATTTACAAGCTCCTCGAAATCCCAAAGAAGTTCAGAAATTAACTGGAATGACCGCTGCTTTGAACTGATTCATCTCTCGATCAGCAGATAGGTGTAGACCATTCTTCTCGTTGATCAACAAATGGAAAGGATTTGAGTGGACCAAAGAGTGTGCTTTGGCTTTCCAACAACTTAAAGATTATTTAGCTCGACCACCGATAATGTCCAGTCCTGAACCAGATGAAGTCTTGTTTGCTTACATTGCTGTGGTTTCTTATGCTGTAAGTTTGGTATTGATACGAGTCGATCATGGTGTGCAAAGGCCAGTTTATTATGTTAGTAAGTCATTACACGAGGCCGAGATTTGTTATCTACCATTGGAGAAAGCCATCCTAGCAGTAGTACTCGGTACCCGGAAATTACCTCATTATTTCCAAGCCCATATAGTTGTTGTCCTTACTCAACTCCCACTTAAGACTGTACTCAGAAGCGTAGATTACACAGGAAGAATATCCAAATGGGGCACTATCCTAGGGGCTTTTGACATCAAGTATATGCCCCGCACCTCTATGAAGGGACAGGTCCTTGCAGATCTAGTGGCCGAGTTCACTGAACCTGCGTTAGAAGAATTGATACCAGCACAGGACACGGATGAAAAATCGGTTGGCGTAATCTCTTAGAAAGGCCCTTCATTCTGGGAAGTGTATGTAGATGGTGCAACAAACCAAAAAGGTTCTGGGGTGGGGCTAGTGTTAATATCTCCAAAAAAGATTGTTATCGAAAAGTCACTAAGACTAAATTTCACGGCCACAAATAATGAAGCTGAGTATGAAGCTCTACTGATGGGAATGACTATGGTTCAAAGAATGGGAGGAAAGTCAGTGGAGGTGTTCTCGGACTCGAGGTTAGTCATTGGTCAAGTATGAGGTGAGTTTGAGGCGAAAGATGAAAAAATGCAGGGGTACTTGAGCCGAGTTAAATGTTTGCAGTCGGAGTTCGAATCTTTTAATTTGCTGCACATCCCTAGAAATGGTAATGCACATGCAGATTCTTTGGCCACGCTCGCTACCTCCTCGGCGCAAGGTTTGTCGAGGGTTATCCTTGTCGAGGATCTACGTGGGCCTTCGGAAGCAAGAGGTGAAGCAGTCCGAATTCATCAAATCAGAGCCGAACCCAGTTGGATGGATCCTATAATCAAATTCTTGAAGGAAGACATACTGCCTGAAGAAAGGGTGGAAGCTGAGAAAGTTCAGAGGAAGGCAATCAGATTCTAGCTATCTGAGGACCAGAAACTATATAAACGATCCTATTCAGGACCATACTTATTATGTGTGCACCTTGAAGCGGCTGAGTTACTACTTGAGGAATTACACGAAGGAATCTGTGGGAGCCATACTAGAGGTAGGTCCTTGGCTCATCGAGCCATTACTCAAGACTATTGGTGGCTGAATATGCAGAAAGTAGCCCATGAATACGTCAAAAAATGAGACCAGTGTCAACGGTTTGTGCCAAACATACATCAACCAGATAAATTCCTTAATCCATTATCCAGCCCGTGGCCATTTGCTCAATGGGGCTTAGATATTGTGGGTCCATTCCCTAAGGCAGTAGGAAACAAGAAGTACCTTCTGGTCGGCACAGATTATTTCACCAAGTGGGTTGAAGCGGAGCCTCTAGCCAACATCAGAGACGTAGATGTAAAGAAATTTGTCTGGAAAAATATCTTCACTCGGTTTGAAATTTCTCATACCCTCATCTCGGACAATGGCCTTCAGTTTGATAGCAAAGCTTTCAAGACTTATTGCAGCGAATTGAGAATCATGAACAGATACTCCACCCTTGCTTATCCCTAGGGTAATGGACAAGCAAAAGCTGTTAACAAGGTTATAGTAAATGGATTAAAAAAGATACTAGACGACGCGAAGGGTAAATGAGTGGAAGAATTACCACATGTACTTTGGGCATACAAAACTATGCCTCGTAGGTCTACTGGAGAGACCCCCTTTTCAATGACCTTTGGGGCTAAAGCTGTTATACCTTTGGAGACTGGGTTCCCAACATTGACAACTAGCTCGTTCAGTCCGATCGGTAACAATGAGCAGCTAGAGAAGAGTTTGGATCTGATTGAGGAAAGGAGGGAAAATGCAATGGTCTGATTAGCACATTACCAGCAAAAGCTCAAACAAGAATATGATGCCAACGTAAAGCTAAGGCCTCTAGAACCTGGTGATTTGGTACTCAGAAAAGTTGTGGGCACTGCAAAGAACCCAGCTTGGGGAAAGTTAGGGCTGAATTGGGAAGGACCATATCGTATTACCTCAGGGGCTGGCATTGGAGAGTATTTCTTAGAAGACCTAGATAGTCATGTAATATCATGCCCTTAGAATGTAAATAACCTCAAAAAAGGTACTATTATTAATCGAATATTTATCAATCTGCCAGTTTGTTATATGAAGTTTTTTGATAAGTGTTTAAACTTAAATCCAGTCATGCCTGAAGTCCTCGGACCAGATGATTTAGGTTAGTTAACACTCATTTACAATTTTCCTAAGTGTTTAACCTTAAATCCAGTCATGCCTAAAGTCCTCGGACCAGATGATTTAGGTTAGTTAACACTCATTTACAATTCTCCTAAGTGTATAAACTTAAATCCAGTCATGCTTGAAGTCCTCGGACCAGATGATTTGGGTTAGTTAACACTCATTAACAATTCTCCTAAGTGTTTAAACTTAAATTCAGTCATGCCTGAAGTCCTCGGACTAGATGATTTGGGTTAGTTAACACTTATTTATAATTCTCCTATGTGTTTAAACTTAAATCCAGTCATGCCTGAAGTCCTCAGATCAGATGATTTGGGTTAGTTAACACTCATTTACAATTCTCCTAAGTGTTTAAACTTAGATCCAGTCATGCCTGAAGTCCTCGGATCAGATGATTTGGGTTAGTTAACACTCATTTACAATTCTCCTAAGTGTTTAAACTTAGATCCAGTCATGCCTGAAGTCCTCGGACCAGATGATTTGGGTTAGTTAACACTCATTTACAATTCTCTTAAATGTTTAAACTTATATCCCATCATGCCTGATGTCCTCAAACCAGATGATTTGGATTAGTTAACACTCGTTTAGAATTCTCCTAAGTGTTTAAACTTAAATCCAGTCATGCCTGAAGTTCTTGGACCATATGATTTGGATTAGTTAACACTCCTTCACAATTCTCCTATGTGCTTAAACTTAAATCTAACCATGCCTGAAGTCCTCGGACCAGATGATTTAGGTTAGTTAACACCTCCATACAGTTATTATTAATACTTAAACTTAAAATGAATCATGCCTGAAATTCTTGGATGTATTAAAATAAGCTCTAACTTATGATAGGCCTCTTTAGTCATACAGTTAATTCAAAATCAATGCTCAGTAATATTCTCTGTAAATATCTGAAAAGACCTATGGGACTTCCATATCATTCATTGCTTCCATAGCTTATTAATAATTCTCATATAAACTACCTTTTTCAGTATTGATTTAAGTGATTTGCATCATCAGCATGATCCCTTACCAAAAAAAAAAAAAAACTATTACAAGTATGAAGTAAAAACTCCTAAATACTTAAGTCTCCATCTGAGTGGCCAAGGAATCAACTGTCTGGCTAGGCTGAGCAGCTGCAGCGTTTTGGGCTTGGTCTTTAAGTTCAAGAGAAGTTCTCTTCTTCTTCGAATCTTCACCTTTTTCCTGAACATCCTCAGATTGCTTACTCGTACCACCAGCCTGACCAGACTCTTTGGGTGCTTCTTCAATAGGAGTAGGAAGGATCTGTTCAACTAGAGGCTGCTCCGAAGCTTCTGGGAGTTTGCAAATGTCCAGGTGGTAATAAATACTCCTAGATTGCCTCAAGTCAGACTTTGGAGAGACCTCAGCAGCATCGAGGGCTTTATCCCAAGTCATATTGCAGTACTCTCTGTAGACCTTGGCAAACTCCTCAGTAAGTCTGAGTTGGGTCTCTTCCATCCCCAGCTTATATGCTGCCTGCCTTTCAGTCTCGACTGCCTCCTTGGCCAATTGAGCACTCTTCTTGGCCAATTGGGCAGCTTCCCTAGCAACTTGCAGCTCAGCCCAAAGACCTTTGACCAACTCTCTCTTTGTCTCCAGGTTGATCTCAGTCATGCGCAACTGCTTGCGTTGGTCTTCGGCCTACTTTTTAGCGGTCCTCAGGCCAGCATCAAGTTTATTCCTTTAACTGGTCATTTCTTTCAGCTGTTCGTGTTGGGAAATTTATGACCCCGATTGATAGAATTAATAAGTTTTAAACCTAAGTTGTTAATTAGGTTTATTATGAATCAAACTTGTTAAAACAAACAAACATCAATATCATGTCAAAATCATGCAGCAGAAAAATAAATAAGACAAGATATGATGACCCAGGAAAACCAATGAAACCAACCAGTTTCACAGGAAAAAACTTAGGGGGAAACCTTCCCAAAAAGCAATCCACTATAGTAAAGAGAAGTTTCAGATCTAGTACAAAACCTTTGTCTCTAGACTCTACAATCCCCGTAGATGAACTCACAGCAGAAACCTTCTACTGCTTCAGAACCTCTGAACTCTTCAATATATGAACGCCACCCTTTTTGTTGCACGGATCCTAATACGTGACTAACTCCTTTGCACGAATCCCAGTACGTGACTCACTCACCAACTTAAGGAAGAAGAATGTTGGTTGCAAAGTTCTTTACTTCATCAACAATGAAGATCAAGAAGCACTTGGTTACAAAACCCTAAGGTGCAAAGACGCAGTAGCTTCTTTCAGAGAGAATAAGGCATCGGTCACCTTTGCATATGTTCTCCTTGTATTCTCTTATGTGACGGCCTCTAAAATAAGCCTTATATAGGTCTAGGGTTGTGAGAAAAGAAACCCTACACAAATACATAAGCCTGGTCCAAAAATAAAAAATCTGATTTTTCGTAACCTCGACAGATAGCAGCTATCGAGTAGGTGTCGAGAAGGTGTCGAGGGGACAGAAACTTTCTCGATCGATCGACCAGCTATCGAGATTGTGATAAGAATCAGTTGAAGATCTCGACAGATAGCCAGGTGTCGAGGAGGTGTCGAGAAGCTATCGAGTTATCTATCCGCAGGTGTCGAGCTATCTGTCCAGTTTTATTGAATACCTTTTCTTCACCTGTTTCTTGGTCCAATATTCATGGCTTTAATACTAGACTTGAACAACACGTTTCTTCAAGTATTAAACACAACTTAGATCTACCTAAATACAAGTAAAGTGCGTTTTGTCAAAGGATTAGCCAACTACATAAAATATGTCCTTAACAGTTCGGACAGCTGAGAATAATCTTCCTTCAGACTACCCAACGATTTTTCCGCCTCAGACTGAGAGTGGGCCTTTGCTTGGGCTTCAATTTAGGCCTTTTTGTTCCACTCCTTGGCCACGTAAACTTGCTAGGTAATCTACATAGCAGAATGAAAGATTTCAATATAAAGCAAAGAAAAGTGACAAATTAAAAAAAAAAAAAAAATCAATCAATTAGCATCTTTATTAAAGAAATGAATCAATTCACTTACCATGGCTAAATCCCTTTTAAGGGATAAGAAGAGTTTGTATCTGAAGCGCCTATAGGACTCCATATCCTTGGGAAGGAGGAGTGGTTGTTCCAGGGCCTCAGCAATTAGCCCTGCCTTCCCCCTTTGATAGTTTCTGAGGGAAGTTTCCCAGGGTAGGGGAGCACCATCCAGTTCCAGCTTTGGGGACCAGGTGTGCGGTCCCCGGCGCACCTCAGCAACAAAAGAGTCATCTCGGCTATCGGTAGATGAAGCCCTTTTACTCCGTTGGTCCTTGACCACTTTCTGTTGCTTGGTCCCTTTTGGGGGCACCACCTCCCTCTCTTCATTATCTGTGAGGGGCTTCTTCTTCTTCGGATCTGGCAATTGCTTTAGGCCGAGATCAGAAGGAACCTGAGGAGGTGGTGGAGGAAGACTAACAACTGGTTGAGACGTACTAGTCTCTTTGGCTCCAGCTGCTTTATTTCTATTCCTCATCAAGTCCTTTAGGCTTGTCATGTCTTCCTCTTATGAAGAATCTTCTAGAAGAGTAGTTATCAGAACAAGAGGAAGAACACTGGATTGCCTGTCAATCTCTTCCTCGGCGTTTGAAAGCTGAACGACCTGAACCCCTTCCGAAGCCTCTCTTTCAAATTTAAACTTATCAATTTGCTCATCGAGTGAAGAAGTTGAGGAAGCAACTCTTTCACCTACTGCTACGGGTTCGAGGGGAACCTGCTGAACTGGCTGGATGAGCAGTGGTATACCCTGCGGATTTAGATGTGGCACGGGGGCAAGATCGAACGGCGCTAGAAAATGGCGCAAAAAGACGTCTATTCGGTTAATCCGATAGTCTCCTTGCGTTTTAGCGTTGCTAACTGGTTGAAAATCGCTCGATTTTGGAGTAAAATCAAGAATAAGAGGAACGGCCCGGAGTTGCCCATCTTCACTTACAAAAATTTCTGATCTTAATAAGTAATTGAGTGCGGCGACGTTCGTGAGGCTAAGCCGAGGAGTAACGTGTTCTTTATCTGTTAACACCACAACAGAATTTGGTCAGAGACTTGAAAATATTGATACAAAGAGAAAAAAATTATTAAAAAGCGAGGGTCCTAAATCTATTGTTAGGAAACCTAAATCTAGGATGTCCCACCTGACTCTCCTGGTTGGGTTGGGCAATGGAGACCGTCATGCCACGCACCGGAGACGATCAGATAGTCGTCTTTCATCCCTTTGTTAGACTTGGGAAGACAAGAGACGAGCCGAACAATGTCGGAGCTGGATTTAAGGTAATATCCTGCTCCTTTTTGGCTATGACATTCGTACATGTGTACTACGTCAAGCCAAGTGAGATTGAGTCCTAAATGACAATTCAAAGCGTCAACTGCTCCTAGAATCCTAAAGACATTGGGTGCGCACTGATCAAGAGAAAGCCTATGGTTAAGAAGATAATTTCTGGTCACAGAGCCCATAGGGAGAGTCATTCCTTCTTCTATGAATGCTATCATATGGATTACGACTTCTCCCTCTCTTCGGTCGGTTAATATCCTTTCTGGGGGACAATACCTCAGGTTTACTCCCTCTGGTATGCTGTATGTTTCCTTAAATGTCTTTATTAAGGCAGGACTATTGACAAGATATTGAAATCTGCCCATTTTTGGTTAACTAGAGGGAGACACAGAGAATAATAACTGGGAAATGAGAGTTTGAGGGCCGAGAACGTTGGCCGAGAAGAGAAAATGAAAGGTTCGAAGAAAGGGGAACTTACACGAACTAAATCGGAGAATAATATTTAAATCCGCTGGGAGATTCTTACAGATTCTTGGAAGAAATTAGGTTGATGATTGGAAGAACTTGGTGGATTTGAATGCTCGAGTTCGCTGGAAAATCTGAGAATTTGCGAAGTAAAAGAGAAATAACCTTCTCTGAGGCTTTATATAGGAGCAAATAAAACGGTAGGAGTCATCTCGCCCAAATTTCAAGGAAAAACGTCATCCGTTGGATCGATGGTCCATCATTGGATGCAAGAGACAGCACGCTGCCTGGAGTAATTAATAGCGCCTCGTGAATATTGAAACGACAGCAGCAATGATGAAGCGCCTAAATCTATGCCCGCACACATGTAAGCGCAGGTATTTTTGTGTTTTAAGCTTTTATTTCGTGACAAATTAAAATCCTATTTTTTCTCCTCGGATGCGAGGGAAAAATTAAAATTTTGAGGGGCTATTGTGGGAGTAAAAGCCCAACATTATGTATTGGGCCTAAGGCCCTGTTTGAGGATTACTGTGTGTTCGAAGAAAAGAAAGTGATTGAGAAGGATTCCATGTGGAAGAGATATACTTGGAAATGATCAAGGAGTACAGTCCGAAGAGAGCATCAACGGGCTAAAGAGCATATTCTCCTCGGATATAAAAAGTCTCGATCAAGCAAATACCTGAGAGGTTCGAGTGATCTTCCTAACTATTCCAATGATAAGGATAAGCTATGGGCATGTATGGAGATGATAAGAACGGAGAAATATTTAAAGGAAAAAGCTGCTACCACCGTGTTTAATGCGCTGCAGCAACTTTTTTGGCCGCATTTATGTGGAGAAGACTCTTGAACAGTGCAACCTCAGCTACCAACACTCATGGAGAACTAAAGAAGATACATGATGTGACATGTACTCAAGTGAATGCTTGGATGAAGAACAAGTGTACGATGAATATGGTTTAAGAGAAGGCTATATAAATGGGAGAGGCCTCTGAAAAAAAGGAGGGAAAGAAAAAAAAGAAAAAAGAGAAAAAGAGGAGGAGAAAGATTTTACTGTAGCTCTAAGAACTGTATTCACCTTACAATCAATAATATATCTCTTCGGACATCAATTTGCTTAGCTTTTAAGTGTGTTTTTACGTGGGTTCATCCCTGAATATCATAGTTAACTGTTATTAAATTCACAACTAGCCCAGCTTTTTCACCCACTCTCTACAAATTCATTATTTTGGGTTCGTTGGGCTCATAATCCAAACCTTTTGGGTTTGGGCTACAAATCTTGACCTTATAGTAGACAAATCAAACTACTAAGCACATCTCATCTAGCTAATCTCAACATACATTCAACCACTTTAATGCCCCAACTCGATTACAAGCTTACGTTACTAAGCTCGGCAAAAAAAAAAAAAAAAAAAAAAAAAATTAAAGTCGGACTTAAGTTTGATTGAGGTCGAACTGCAATAATGTCATATATAATTAATTTCGTAATTAATTAATATGAAATAAATAAAATAAATATATACAAATTAATGATCTTGATTTAAAATTTAAAATATCCAAAGATATTCAAGTATAAAGGAGGTTTAAAAACAAAATGACATTTCTAGCCATTTATTATAGACTTTTAAATAAATATTTATCATTTGAAATATTTTTTAGTGCAATGATCAATATAAAAATATCTTTAAAATCGAATATGATTATGACTTTATGCCATTAAAATATTTGAACTCTTCATTACTGGCAAGTGACAAGTACGATTACAACTTATCAAAAAAAAAAAGTACGACTACAAAAAAAAAAAAAAAATCTAATATATCAATAGAAAAATTAATTAAAATAGTCCAATTTAATATAGAGACATATATTTCTTTATATATGTATAGTCTCTCTCTCTCTCTGTCTAGTCGCGGGTCCCAAAAGTCTTAAAGTCCAACGACTCTAAACGCGTGGGTTTTAAACTGGAAAAAACAAACTGGGCCTAACTGGCGAAAGTCTAGAGAGTGCAGCTCAATCTCCTGAATGCGCGCGTGGAGAAACCACAAGGGCAAAACAATCAAATGTAGTACTTTACCCCAAAAAAAAAAAGAAAAAAATTTCAATGTAGAGTCTCTCTCCGTGTGTCTAGTGTATATATAGAAAGATAACCTACTACCGTAACCACAACACCCAAACCTACAAAACTCCACAGCCACAACCACAACCACAATGGCCAATCTACCACCACCATCAATCACCCACCCCACCACCACGGCAACCCTCCACCACCGCAACGAACCTGACCCACAACGAAAATCCATGGCAACAACAGCAAACCCACAGTGAAGACACACCCGCCGCCGATCTACTGCTCAACCCACCACGGCAACCCTCCAACCCAAATTGAACCCACAACATCAAATCCACCATGGCAAACCTCCACAACAGCAAACCCACCGCGCCGATCTACTGCACCACGACCCACCGCGCCCCAGACCTACTACGACCCAGATTCACAAACCACTACCCCGTCGCCACCAGATCCGAGGGCTTCATCGCACATGGCAAGCGCATGAGAGGTTGGTTTTTAACTAACACTGTTTTTCTTTTTTTCTTTTTTGCAGAATCTATATTGTGTGGATTTACGGCTTTGGAAAATTTGAGCGGTTTGTTATTGTTTTCGTGCAAGTCATGCCCTGTTTTTCTTTTTCTCAAAACTTGCTGAGGTTTATGAGTAATAGTGTGGATCCCCTTTCTCTTTCTGCTGGCTGGTTTGGGAAAATGTTTTGGGCCTTCACAATCAAATCTTCCATTTTGGGCTCATAAAATTAGAAACAAGTGATATATATAATCTCTCATCAAGATTTACTGTAAGTGACTCTTAAGGCCTAATTGAGAGAGAGGGGGAATGAGACGGGGAAAATGCAAGTAATAATTGATGAATATATATACCTGAATATATCTTTTTAACAATTGTTACTTTGGTTGGTTTCAGTATTTCGTACAATTAATTTTCTCTTGGTTACTACAGGGAACAAATGTCGTTGCTTAATTCAGACGTTAAACTTGCTGTTCAAATAGTTCTTGGCCTCGTCGTTCCCATCATCACACTCCTTCTCGAACTTCTTCCCAGGTTTTTAACTAACAACATTGCTATGTTAATACCTACTATGTGAGTTTTACTTTTACATAACTTGGAGCTTCCAATATAAATAAGTTGAAACAGAGTGTGCACTGCTTCATGCTCTGTTTTTATTGGTTTGTTTGAATTGCGTAGTTCGAATTGTCCATGTTATGAGGTTTGCATTTTCTTTTTTTCATTTTGCAGAATCTATATTGTGTGGATCTATTGTGGTTTGTAATGTTGTATGAGTAAAGTGATTTTAGTCCAATACTTGTTGAGGGCTTAGGAAAATTTGAATAATAGTGTGGATCCAGGCCTTTCTCTTTCTGCTGGCCAGTTTTTGAAGTTTGAATTTTTCTATGCTTGTGAAAATTTGAACTGTTTGGCTTTTTGATTGTTTTAGTACAAGTCATGCTCTGTTTGGGAATTGCAGTAGTCTGCTGTCTGCGTTTGCCCTTTTTTTTTTTTTGCTTGTCCCATTGCACTGTTCATGACCAGCCAACACCAAAAACGCATGAACAGTTAAATTTTCAGTTTTAGCAAAATAAGTGGTATTTAAATAGACATTTATACTAGTTAAACTTTATGAATAGTAGTGTGGATCTGGTTTTATCAAAAAAAAAATAGTGTGGATCTGGGCCTTTCTCTTTCTGCTGGTTGGTTTGGGAAAATGTTTTGGGCCTCCACAACCAAATCTTCCATTTTGGGCTCATAAACAAAAAGAATTATAAAATTAGAAACAAGTGATATATATAATCTCTAATAATTCAATTTTGTTAGGTAAACTATCACTGTTTTACCTAACAAAATTGAATTATTAGAGATTATATAGGATTTCTCATCAAAATTTACTGCGACTCTATTTTGCTATTCAAACGAATTTATCCTATTTTGCTTTTAGAAAAATTGGCCAAATTAAATTATTTTTAATGTTGTAATAAGAATCGGTTTTTAGCAAGTAGAATATTGGTCATTTAAGAATAATAATGCTAGTCTTACTAGTCTCATGATTCTCATCGTGTTTGCTTATTAGGTTTTTTATTTTATTTTAAATGTCATAATTTTCATTTATTATAATTTGAGGTTTTTGCGCTTGTGCATTAGTGAATCACTGAAATAGCCAAGCCCAAGAAAAAAAGATGAACATACATCCACACATGAAACGAATTAATGATTTCATTGGCTATTTTGGTGTGCGCACCATAGCATTATTTTATTTTGTGTCCAGTTTTTGTTGGATAATTTTAACGGAGGATTGGTTGCAAGTATGTCTTAGATTTTGTTGAATTTTTTGTATTATGATGAATCTATTTGAAAATTAATGCTGTTCTTTTTCTGTTATACTCCTAGAAAGTTGATTCTCAAAAAATAAAAGAAAAATAAAGTCCTAGAAAGTTATGTTATTAATATAATATTTTTTTTCTTTGTTGGCATTCATCATATATCTTGCGATTTTGGATGTATTCATTTTATAGGTTTTGGGGTATTTTGGTTATTTTAGAGGTTTTAAGGTTTTTTTTTTTTGCCCATTCTGGAGGATTTAAGGGCATTTTGGTCATTTTTGCGATTAGGGGGGGTATTTTTTAATCATTTTACAAATTTTAAGGTATTTTTGGTCATTTTAGAGGTTTTAGGGCTATTTTGGTCAATCAAGAGGTTTCGGTGTATTTTTTGTTTTGCTTTGAAGTTTTGGGGGTATTTTGGTCATTCCAATGGTTTCGAGGGTATTTTGGCCATTCTAGTGATTTTGGGGGTATTTTAGTTATTTGTAGTGGTTTCAGGATTACTTTCGTCATTTTAGAGGTTTCAAAAGTATTTTGGTCATTTTAGTGGTTTGAGGATATTTATAGTTATTTTAGAGGTTTTGAGGTATTTTGGTTATTCTAGTGGTTTTGAGGTATTTTGGTCATTTTAGAGGTTGAGGTATTTTTAAAAAAATCATTTTTGAGGTATCAGGGTATTTTTTATTTATTTATTATATATATATATATCATTTTAGTAGTGTTAATTTGAGAGGTTCAGGGTTATTTTAGTAATTATCGAGGTTTTGGGGCATTTTTGTTATTTTAGAGGTTTTGTGGTGGCATTTTGGTTATTTTAAGATTTTTTGGGGTATTGGGGTCATTTTGGCAATTCCAATGGTATTTTAGTCGTTTTAGATGCATTTTGAATTTATCAGAAAGGGCCTCATCAACAAAGAGAAATTGGAATACAACAGAGAGAGCATATTCAGAAACTAAATTAAAAGAGCCGTTGGAAGCATGGAATTCACATTTGGTTATCGCGGGCAGATTCGTTCTGTCACCTGTTCCATTTCAATTGTGACCGCTTGGCCTTCGTTGGGGCTTTTAGGATTGGCCCTGTTCCTCCCTTTGCAGTTGCAAAAAGCTAAGTAGACCGCAACACAAATGCAGATGACGGGTGCCGCTATTTCACTGGTTCTTTTACACAACAAACAAATACTCAAATAATTAGCCCGGGAATTTATATTTTTTTTAAAAAAAACATATAATAAATGAGAGAGCAAGGTATATATATTGAATTTATCAGAAAGGGCCACGCTTTAGTCTGCACTTGCACTACAAAACAAACCCGTGGAATTCAAAGAAAGAGATGTTGACGTTTTTTTTTTTTTTTTTTTTTTTTTTTTGAAAACAAAACTTTTATTCATCAAAAAGAGATTGGAATACGACAGAGAGAGCATTCAGAAACTAAATTAAAAAACCGTTGGAAGCAGAGAATTTACATTTGGTTCTCGCGGGTAGATTCGTTCTCTGCCACCTGTATCATTTCAATTATGGCCTCTGGGCCTTCGTTGGGGCTTTCAGGATCGGCCCTGTTCCTCCCTTTGCACTTGCGAAAAGCTAAATAGACAGCAACAGAAATGCTGATGAGGGGTACCGCTATTTCAGCTATGAGCTTTATATTGTCTTTTAACTGCTGTGCCCTGATCAAGAAAAATTATAAGTATAAAAAAAAAAAAAAAAAAAAAACAAAAAAGGGCATAAATTTACAATAATGGGGAAAAAGTTAAGCTATTTACCAATGATCAGATGATGCCATTGTAATTTCTCTGTGGAAGAGCAGAAGAAAGAGAGTGTATTTTGCTTAGAATTTATGTGGTTTTAGATAATTTATGGCCACAGTGAATAATCAGGGAATATATAGGAAACTCCTTTCAAAAATATATATATACAGATGTTACATTCACAACATTTTTATAACAAATCACAGGTGGTTAGTTGTTATTAGTTCAAATTTGATCTTAACACTAAGATTATTTTTTTGCTCCAATAATAACAACTAGTAATCTTGGTTTTCAGACTCGGACCGTTCATTAAATCGTAAAAAGGAGAGATTCAAGGTTTTTGAGGTCAAACCGAGGTCGAACCGGGGTCGAACCGTGATGACGTCATAATTAATTTAATAATTAATTAAAGCCTAAATATAGATATTAAATTTATAAAACTAGAAAAATTGATTAATATATCTATATATGCGAGGGAAATTTAATGATTTTCAAGCATATATTTAATAATTAAATAAGAAAGTTAATAAAATAAAATAATAACCATGAAAATATTAAAATTTATGATTAATTTTTGAAGTAAAGTTGAATATCTTTGAAGGATTTTAATTATAATTTTGTTTATTCCTTGTAAGAGATGGATAATTTAATTAAGTAGAATAAAATTGTGTTAAGTTGTTTTTTTTTTTTTAAAAAAAAAAAAATTGCTAAGGGTTGGACCGCACGGTTCTTGACCGGTTCGTACGGTCCAACCCCGGTTTTAGGGGTTCACGGAATTGCCACATATGCCCGGTTCTTTATGCTTAAAAAATTGATTTTTATTATGGTTCACGGTTTTCACGGTCCGACCTCCCGGTCCGGTCCAGTTCTGAGAACTATGCTAGTAATAACCTGCTACTTAGGATTTGTTATAAAAATGTTATGAAATGTTGTGGACATGTCATTTCTCATATATATATATATATATATATAGGAAACTGGGAAAGGTGAAATATGTTTCATAAAATTATACTCCCTCTATCCCAGTTTCTTTGTCCTCTATTCCATTTTGGGATGTCCAAAAATATTGTCCTATTTCTAAAAATAAAAGTCATTAATTTACTAATATTTCCTATTATACTCTTATTTTATTTTCAAAACTATTTGAAAAGAAAGCTAACAAATATTTAAAAAATCAATCTAATTAGAGCACTTTTTTAGTTGCCTTATTGAGAATAACTCTTAAAAAAAAATGATAAATTTATTTAAGGGTAATTTTGTAAACTTATACATTTTTATAAGGCAGACAAGACAAATAATGATGTTCTCTAAAAAGTTTGACTTTTCAAATAGGACAAACAAATTGGGACAGATGGAGTATCAGCTTAGTTAATTTTTTTGTGTGTAAACTTTTGGGAAAAAAATGCTGAAAATTGTCCATATCAGGATTTGAAGCTGCACTCACTAGGCTGATTTGAACCATGATTGGGCCTTGGTCTGGCCTTAAAATCGTGACATCATCAAATTTAATTAGCAAGCACTTTTTTCGTTTTTTCGCAATATTCTGCTCATTTTAAATCCGATTTGGGCTTGTAAACTGTCAAACTGAAAGGAATTATATTGTAGTTTGGTTCCCCAGTTTCTTTTGCTTTTGTCATTTAAAGACTAGTCAAGAATCAAGGTGGCTTTGCTTTGTTTTAGGATGTTGAATTTTGCTGTTCAAGAGCTTTTGTACTTTTGGGCAGTATGAAATTTTTTGAGCCGATTTAATCTTTTGGTAAACTAATTGATATGTGCTTCTTGGCTTATACATCGTAACACATCTTCCTTATGTGATCAAACACACATTTAAATCCTTATCTTATGTTTGGTTGTTTAGAAAAGGTAAACAAAGTTCTGAACTTTGCAGTTTGGATAGCTGGACGAGTAGCATACAAAGGTCAAGATAAGTCGATGAATGTATGAGCAGCTCTGTTTATTATCGGAGTTTTTCTTTTTCATCTTAAGTGAGAGAGGAAGATTTAAACCTTAGACATCCCTCTTAGAAATACCAAGAAATGCCAATTGATATAAAGGTCATTGACCTGTCCATGTCATAGTGTTTAGTGGATAGCAATGAGTGGCTTTATGAGTGTTGTGATATTTGCTTTCGAATTTCGGGTAAAGCCTGTTTAGCTTAGTGAACGTGGCTAATTCTTCTATATGATAGACTGATAAGTATTTTAGAAACTGGTTTTAAATGTTGTTGCTTTGATATGTGATGTGGACATCTAATCCATTAGTGTAGTTTGATGGCAGTGAGACAGTTCATTTTAGGGTGACTTGGTGTTGTGGACATAAGGTGATGAGTTTACTACAAAGTTTAATTTTCTTCACAAATATCTATTCACAATCATATCCCTGACCTTGATGTGTTTAATTACTTTCAAATTACAATGATATAATTTGTATGCAAGGAAATCAATGGTGGATCGAAATGTTTCTACAACATTGGTCTGCATCTCTCTTTGGGGTTCTCTTTTAAACTTTCCAAAAAAAAAGAAAAAAAGAAAAATCTCTTTCTGATTGTCTTACATGGTTTTCTTCAAACTTTAAATTTCTTGTGGGGTTTTGCATTTTACTTGTTGCTCATGTTTTGCAGTGTCGGTGTATTGCTGTATATTTGCATTATGAATTAGAGACTTATATTTGCAAGACATTTAAAATTTGGCTTTGTTATTTTGAGAGAATTAAATTTGGTTTAGGTTAGATACAATCTATGTCACTACTTTTTGAGAATCACTTATCTGCTTTATTTAATTTCATGCTATCTACATTTTAAAAATTTTAAACTTGTAAAATTTACAACAGATTCTTCAAAAATAGCCTTTGAAGTAAAAAGAGTCTGTAATAGGATACTACTAATCTTTAACCCCTGTTTGAGCAATTGAAGATTTTGTAAAATGTTTTAGAATGCTACTTGTTTTTAAGATGGATTGCAATAGAAAAATTCATCTGTTTTTTAGTCTTTTTCACACCTAGACTCCTAGTCACACCTGGGCCTATCTTAACACATAAGAAAAGAGATCAAAGGTTTGTCTTTTATTTTCGTACTTCATATCATGTTCACACCTTTTCTTGGAGTGCTGCTAGGGGTATGGAAAAATTCATCTGCTTGTTCACAGCTATTCTTGCATGATTGATGATTATTCAATTGTACAATTTGTCAGGAAATCTAAGAATGTAGCGGCCCACGTGAGGAAATGAGAAGCTCTCTCTCTCTCTCTCTCTCTCTGTTTTTCACGACATCTAAGAATGTAGCGGCCCATGTGGCTTTAGCTGATCATTTGCTATACGTGACTAGGAGTGATGCACTGGGTTGTATTGTTCCAGTTTAGTTCTAATAAAGCTTGGTTTCTTGTTAAAAAAACAAAAAACAAAAAAGAGTCCGAAAATAAGGTTTTTTTTAAAAAAAAAAAAAAAAAAAAAAAAAACTTAGTTAGAGATACCATATATATTTTCCCACGGCTTGATTATAAGAACAATCAAAATGGAATCAAGTTGAAATCCTGTTTTAAAAAATCTACCTTAAAACAAAATCGAAACAATGAGGTCCTGAGGGCTATAAGAGTATGAAATGACGAAAGTCAACAAAAGTAGGGAATTCATGGCCAAAATTCAATCTATTAGAGCATTCAAAACTCGGTTGTTTTTTGTTTTTTTGTTAAGAAAAAAAATGGTTAGAGGGGGATAGGGAACGTCAGTTTTTTGTTAAGAAAACTCTGTAGTATTTATTTATTTTTTCTTTGGGTTAAGATAAAAATGGTAAGAGGGGGACGGCCATTTTTAGTTAAGAAAACCTTGTAGAACATAACAAGTAGAAATCGAGCATTGAGGGCATCCTCCGTCCCTCCATATAAAGCATACAAACACACCACACAATTATGCTCAAAACAGTGGTTTGTTTTTTTATTTTATTTTATTTTATTTTTTAGAGATTTTTACAACATGCTGCTAAGCCCGCAACTCGAACCCTTTTCCCCTTAAACCCCCAAACACTTTGTGTATAGGAATGTGCCAATTCAGTTACAAGGCCTTTGGCAGTGGTTTGCCTTGTTGATTTGGCATCTACACTTGTCTTCATGTGGTACAATATAATACAAGTTCAAAAGAGTTGGGAGTGGCGGATATAATATGTGTGGCCTATAAAAGTATAAATATAGCATCCAATCCAAATTTTGGGTTTAACCTAAAACAAGACCAGGTATGTAACCCAAAAGCTTATCATGTCTCACAATTCTTTTTAATCCAACTAGAATATTTATTTTTGGTTTGGTTCTTTTTAGAGCATATTGATTTGTTTTGTATCATTTTTATGATAAGAAATCTGGGCAAACCCAATATCACCTTCTTTTGTTTTTTTTTTTTTTTTTTTTGGGGGGGGTGGGGGGGAGAATCCACTACCACCACTTCGAATGTCTCCCGAGACTATCATTTAAAAGTAACAAATAAACAATCACTTTTATTTTTGCTATATTTTTTAAATTATATCAAAAAGCTACCTACTGACATTATTATAGATGAAAAATGTTGATATGATAAACATAATTTATACCACGTCATGGATTTCACGTCATTGAAATAGTCTTGATTTTAGAATTCCATTTTCTACATTTAAATTTTACGTCCACCAGAAGTCATTAAGGATTTTATTGAAAAATCTTTGAAGTTTAAAGTATGATAATAATAGTTTTGAAACAAAAATCAAAGGTTGCAAGTCAGGTTCGGGTAAAAAAGGGTCATTTTAGGTAGGTTAAAAACGGGTTGAGTCAATCAAGTTGTGGGTCGGGACGGGTTGACCCGTATTTTTTCACATGATTTTTTTTTTTTAATAAAGAAAACATCATGTATTTGCAATTTGGAAAGTCATGCAATAAATTACTTGATGTAAAATGCATTATTTTGAATTTACCATTTATATCAAGAATGAACTCAGTCAAACTTAGTAATATATTTATTTAATAATTTTAAAATTATACAAATCTCAACATTGCTATCTAAAATAAAATAATACAAAGATAAGTAAAACAAATAGGTCTAAGCATTTATACATGATCTCTTTTATGAATATCATATCATTGTTAAGCAATACATACTCTAGGAAATATCATAATTTATATTGAAAAGTCGTTTATTTTGGACATAAATTGTAAAAAAATAGGTCTAAGCATTTATAATTTATGTTAATTTGATACTTTGGCTTCACTATTTTCACACTTATAAATGTTTCTCATACATGTCTACAATTTTAAATCTATGTTTTTAATTATACTGTAACATGATTATCTTGACATGTAATTTGCTATTTGATATCTAAAAATCTTTACTCATTATAGAATGCTCAACCATTCATCTTTCAATTCATTTGCATGTAGTTATATATGTAAATTTCTCAATTGTTTTCTTAAAGCTCACAACAAACAATTAAATCAATATTATCTTAATTTTATTATTTTTTCACAAAAAAAAAAGTTTAAAAAAATGGTTCGGGTCGTGGGCCGGGTCGGGTTTACTTGCAAAAAACACAGCTTGGGTCACGGGTCAACCCATTTTTGTTTCGGGTAAAAAAAATCAGATTCGGATAGGGTATTTTTTAGGTCGGGTCAGGTTAGGTCAAAAATTCTAACTCGTTTTGCCATGTATATATATATATATATAGACATCCAAAAAAATTTGGTGGGCACTTGTGAAAAGAATATCTTTTTTTTTTCTTCTTTTGCTGGAAGCTTGTGAAAAAAATATCAAGTTGTTAACGTGTGTTACATTTAGTAAAATTTAATGCGGGTTTTGTGTCTTTAGACTTACGTACTAGGTAAGAAAAGGCATAAGGTTAATAACGAGTTAATAATGACCCATTCCATTGCTGTTTAACTTTAACTTGCTTTGCGGGCTTTGACCCCAAAGACTTCGTATTTTTTTGTTTTTTATTTATTTTTGGGCCCAAGACTTTTGTTATTTTTGTTTTTTTGCTTTTGTTTTTCCTACTATACAAAGTCAAATACGAAGAAAAAGCATTATTAGGTTGAGTTCTATCAGCTCTGATAAATAATTCATTGCAACATGTTTACAAGTTTCACTCAGTTCTTCCTCCAACCCCTTTGCTATACACAAAGTGACCAATCTTCTTGTAGGAATTGCATGGTCTCTAGGGAAGAGCATGAAGAAAGAAAGAAAATTTCCTACATTGTCAGCCCAGACTTTACCTTCTATTTTCTGGCTTTCAAACAGTTCTTCCGGATCAATTGCGTTAGTTAAAATTTTCAATAAATAAGCCAATAATTTTTTTTTTTTTAAAGTGAATCCAAATATACTATGCAATCAGTGATACGTAGAGTATAGTTTATCATATTTAATAGGAAAGAAATGCAGTACTTAACAATATATTGGGAGGTCAAGAGTAGAATAGAAGTTAATTTTAAAATTTTAGATCCTGCATCCATTTTTTATTTTTTTGTTTTTATAATAATTTTGAAATTATTAAAAAAATATGTTCATTTCCATTTTTCTTTTCAATCTAATTCGTGACAGTTTATATATCATCCGACAGTTTGGGGTTTGAAAAATGTGTTCATTTTCTTCTTCTATTTTGTTTTTTATATATCTAATTCAAAAATTTTAGAAATGAAATATAGTATATAACATCAAACTTATTGTGAAATTTAGACCACATTCTTCAAAAAGTGGTCCTTTAAGTAAACACTGCCTTTAGTCGAACTAATTTTGACGACCTAAGTCTGCTAAAGCAATGAGTGCAGCTTTTGAAATGTTCTGGAATACCAGCGTATAGATAATATTATTATATATGAAGATGGACAAAAAGTTACTTAAACTTTTTTAATAATGGAATCTAATTAATTTCAGATTTATTGGTGTCTAAACAACTACATTTTAATCTATCGGAATATTCTCATATATATATATATATATATAAAACATAATTAAACACATATTTATTGGGTTTAAACCTTTTGAGTTAAAGTAGTGTCTCAATATATTATATGAAGAGTGTTAAAACAAATTCTAAGAGTTTATTCTCATTATACATGGATTTCTAATAATGGTGATTTTTTCCCTTTACAAAATTTTTCTTCAAAATAATGATACCGCTTTAATTGTGTGTGAATTAAACCAATTTTTATACCATTTAATTTTCTTTTTTTATTCAAAAGGGATAGAATTTTGTACACTCTGATTCTTTTTATACCGGTCTATTTAAATTTTATTGATTTCGTAATTGTCCCTGAAAGCTCGAAAATGTGTCAAAAACACACGGGCTGTTTAGATCCTCAAAATAAAGTTACGGCTTGGTTGATTTTACACTAACTTAATACTAAGCGCGGAATAGTGTAAACACAAGCTTATAAGCAAGACAACTACTCTAATCCATATTTAAAGCAACACAGCAGTAAAAATGAAATGAACAAGAGTAGGGAAGAGATATGCAAATACAGATAACACCGAGACGTGTTATCGAAGAGGAAATCGAAAAACTCGGTGAAAAACCTCTCCGCCGCCCTCTAAGCGAAAATCGATCCACTAGGCAATCAGTTGGGATACAAGGGTGAGCAAGAGACCCTCCAAGCCTAATCTACCCTCTGTACCTAAGCCCTTTAAGCTCCTACTCCAACAGGACTTTTTGGAACCGTGTCTTGTCTAATTCTCTGGATCTCGCAACAAGCTCCATGTTGCATCTGCCATTCTAGGCTTCTTCCAATACTTCTCAGCAGCACCAAAACTTCACTTGACACTCTCAAAGGGTGTGTTAAGTGTTTGGGTTATCAACCTCTCAATGGTATGGAAATGGAGAGGTAGGAGATGAGGAAATTTCCAAAACAAATGTGTAGAGGATTGTGGGTATAACAATCTCTAACTCTCAAGGTGTTTGGCTAGGGTTTTCTCTCAGAAGCTCTCATTTACATTTGTGGGTAATGTGGGTATATATAGTGTAGACACAAAAAGTGTGAATCAGACTGGACAGACTGGTAGAACAGAATGCCTCGCGGGTGTCTCGCTGGAAGGCTTTACCCGCGAGATACTCGCGAGACACAGCTGTCTCCATCTGGCTTGACTCTTCTCATTCCAGCATGTGCAAGACACATGATATACTTCGCGGGATGCTAAGTCGCAAGATACCCGCGAAATCTTCTTCAGTCTTCAAATGCTTGAGTCTTCATACTACTCTATCTATATCATAACCCTTACAATGAAATCCCACAATAAATACAGAGTATAACAGATTGAAAATAATTACAATCAAATTTGGCACGAAATATAAGCTAACAAAACATATAGTTGTAAATAACAACTTTATAATTCCAAAGGTCAAAGTAGTAGGACGCCTCAAAACTATCTATTAACCTGGATTCTAGACCAACATAGAAAATACGACTCTTGTCAGTATAGGGAAACTTCCTTAGCTCTCACCAAACCATTCCTTATGTAACAAGTAACGTGCCCATGGTATTTACACATAAAACACAACAACTTTTAGACATAATTTTTTTATGCAGGAGATTGTGATTTATTATTTGTTATTTTCATATAAATTTATAATTTTTTTTTTCAACCATTCATAATTAGCTACATGACAATTGTGTCAATTATGACAAAAGTTGTGCTATTTGATGTAATCTTAAAATTTTTGTTTGCATACTCTTTGCCTATGCATTTAGTGGTGGAGCCACATTTGACTTGTGGTCAAATTTTAAAATTTTTCTTCGAATAATAGATTCTAAGATAAGACTTGGCCAACAAAAGATAAGGGTTTGGCAAAAAAACAGTATATAATTGACTGTTAATGATTTTGTCATTTCGAAAATACATTGGTCCAAATGAGCCTTAAAAAAAGAAAAAAGTTTTTAACAAAAACAAACTGATCATTTTTTAACAAGAAAAAAAAAAAAGTAATACCAGAATTATGATTCTCCCGGTTTTTTTTTTTTTTTTCTCTCTCTCTCTTGTCTAATGGGTTCTTGTTGTTGAATTCAAGTAGAGAGTTTTAAACAACAACAATAATATAACAAATTATAATTTATAAAAGAAAAACAAATTAATGAAACAACTAAACAATAATAATTATTAATATTTCAAATGAACTAATAATTTGTGAGTTTTTTTATTGTTGTTGTTGTCAATATATAAAATTTTCTTTTTATTAGATTGTGTAATTTGTGCTTGTTGAGAAACACCTTAGACAAAATTCCTGGAGTCGCCATTGTCTCTCTCCTTTTCCTTTTCACTTTGTTCTACCCAATCATCCTCTATCTCTATCTACTCCTCCAAACAGGTGAGAATATATAGCAGACTATATATATATATATATAATTAACAATTTTTTTCTAATTTTATTTTTGCTGGTTCCAGTGTTGATAGAATTAATTTCCTCTTTTGTTACTGCAGGAACAAATGTCATTGCTTTCGGACCTTAAACTTGCAGCTCAAATACTTGGCCTGGCGATACTCATCATCACGCTCGTTCTTGCACTACGCAAGTTTACAACAAACAACCATGTAGTATGTACCCAAAGGCTTCCTGGAGACGACCATGCCAGCGGCCATGGCGTTATAAACAGCGGCCAAGACAATCTCCAAATGATAACTATGAACGCCAACCCTGTCTGAGCCTCCAGAGTACTATGTAGTATGTACTATGTAGGCTTCCTGGTTATCCATGCTCTCTTTTGCTTGTTGGTTTGTTTGAGTTACGTGTTATGAAACTATGAATAGTCTCTTCGGTGTGGTTTGCAATATATATATATATATTGTGTGGATGTGTTTTACTTTTTAAGGTTTTATACTTTAGTGGAAAAAAGAAAACGATATTTATTCTAATACTTGTTGAAGAGTGATTATGAAAATTTGAACTTTGAAGTGTTTGTTTTCCTGAATTGTTTTAGTAGTAGTCATGCCCACATGTTTTATTTATTTATTTATCTTTTTTCCTCCAAGGTTTCTGAATAATAGTGTCGATTTGGGCCTTTTTCTTTCTGCTGTTCGGTTTGGAAAGTTTTAATAGGGGAAATTTATTTGGGCCTCCAAAACCAAATCTTCTGTTTTGGGCTTACAAAATAAAGATGCGGATTTGGATTTGGATGGATTTTTATAACAGGGTTTCCATGTTTTTTCCTTGACAAAGGGCCATATAAGGGTTGTCTTTTGGTCATGTTTGCATTGTCAATTTGGCATCTATGCTTGTCTTCATGTGTTACAAAGAGTTTTTCCAAATGCTTAGATTGTTATTACTGCATGGACATACAAATTACAATAGTAACAATACATGTTCATAAAAGTTGGGAGTGGCGGATATAGTGTGTGGCCTATAAATATAGCATCCAGTCCAAATTATTGGGTTTAACCAAAAACAAGAGCAGATAAGTAGCCCAAAAATTGTTCATCTTTTACAATCTTTTTTAACCCAAATATTATATTTGTTTTGGGTTTGGTTCGGCTCATCCTGGAGCATAATCATTTGTTTTGGGCCACTTTTATGATGAGAAATGTGGGCAAACCCACTATCACGAATTCGAATATACTATTAGTATTAACTCTCAAGAGACTTGTATAAAAAAAAATGCTCAAGAGACTAACAATAGTGAAAATAGCCAAATACCACGTTTTTACAAACTTTGTGGCAATCTAACACTGTTTCAAAAATATTTAGCAATTTACAACTTAACTCGATGGTCTTAAACTCGAGTTTCTTGCACTCGAGTACTGTGTTATTTACATACATAGTACCCGAGCTCCTTAAACATGAGTCTGGCTCAGGTACTAGTCCACCATACTCGAGTTCATAGATCTCAAGTTCAGCTTGGTTACTTACTCCATCTTACTCAAGTTCATAGAACGCGAGTACGGATCGAGTATCATATTTTAGTGCACAATACTCGATATCTTGGAACTCGAGTACCTTCTTAATGTTTTCTGCATCTCTTCCTCAATCTCAATCCCTCCTTTTGTGCTACTCCTACTCCTAGGGTGGGAAGAAGATAAGAAAATGTGAAGCGTTCTCATGGTTTTCCAACTTGGATGTTGGTCTAGCCTACTACGAGGATCCCGTATCCAACAACCCAACCTAAAAGAAGGACATAAAACGCCTTGTCTAGGTTGGAGCTAGAACCATTATTTTGAAACAGGGAGGGGGCTTTTTCAGCACAAGATCCCTTACTGGTAAAGGGAAAACGGAATTTAAGAACAAGAGAGCGTACCTTGGTGCGGTGAAATTCAAAAACCAAAGATTAGAAGTACTTGGGAACACTTTTAATCTTCACTCCAATTCCACTTATGCCCAAGAAGTGTGGTCTCTCAATTAGTTTATACGTTTGTGTTCAAGGGAGAATAAGAGAGTGGCTTACACTCACATACACATCATTTTCATACATTACAAAATTCTGTATGTTTCTCTCCTTATATATAACTGATTATCTAATTAGGCTAGCTTTTTGGGTCATTCCAATTGGGCTTTAGTTTGTGGCTTGGAGTGGGACCAAAAGGGACAAATAAGACACTAGCTCCAATGGCTTTGGGCCTTTTTATCAATTCTTGACAAGCCTAAAATTACCATTAATTATATTTAATACCACTATATAAATATAATTGCACTCTAGGCCTTATTAATAAATTATATTTCAAGACTTTATTATACATTCAACCCCTTCATTAAAATATTTGTAGTAATACAAAGTCATGAATGTTGACTGTCACTTTGAAGATTATTACATCTTAATCCTTGAGTACCCTGTTTAATCCTTTAAGTTATTCATCATATATTTATGAAATCCAATTTCATAAATATATATTTTAGTAACTTCTTACTAAAGTGGTTAGGCCTAACAATCTGAATAACCAAACCCATTAAACTTATCTCAAGTGAATGTTTTATATCTCCACTAATAGATTATGAATTTCATCTTGAGAATATATGTTCCTTCAACATTAAATGTGACTACCTAACATATTGAGATTTTGATCGTGACTTTAGATCTCACTCCTGATATATCAAAGCAACCTACACTTCATGATCAAGTTCATTATTCTCTTATGATTGAGAGTTTATGAAAATAGAAGTCGTGAGATTTATTATTTATTTGACAGTCGTTAGTAGAATAATAAATCTCACAACGGTTCAGTGTAATATGTCTTAACACTTAAAACATATCAACTAGAAGTCTCCACTTCCATGATCAAGACAAATCATCTTAGTTGATATGTTATAGTCTTCGTAGATGAAATGCCCAATTTCATTACCGACTACGAACTAAAATTCTGATTTTACAAAGAACTTGTGATTTATATTTTTTGTGACTAAATCACATACTATGCATCTCATAGACTATATGATAATATCCAAATATTCATGTTACCATTATATTAGATAATAATAAAACAACTTTATTAATCATAACATAATATCATGCATAATGTCATACATTGCATCATACAATAGGATTTAAAGGGCACATATCCTAACAGAAACACAAGTGACTTAGTTTGTTTCCCGGCAACAAATTTAGTAGATGCCAAAATGTTGATTCAAAAATCAATTTTTTGCGAAACATGTGGGGATTTGTGAAACAATCCATTACAATTTAACGGAAAAAGGTACGATTCTAAAATGGCCATTGGGTTTATTTTAAATTTTGTTGCTAACGTTGATGCAAATATTCAGTATTGGTGAGAAACATTAAGGTTATTTGAGAAACATAATGTTTCAGTGAATTGCCTCTAAGGCCTAGCATCTGCCCAACAAAATTAAACTGAAATATATTGAAAGATTTTACCACCCAAACTTTTATTTTTAGGGTTTTTTTGGGGGTGGGGGGGGGGGGGGGTTGTGTTTGAGGAGGCGTTATATGCTGTACCCGGCATATATGCCAGGTACCTCACAAGGAGGCGGGCCCCACACACTGTGGGGCCCCCTTCTATGTGAGGTACCCGGCATATATGCCGGGTACAACATATACAAAATCGTGTTTGAGGGGAGTAATTTTAGTACCTTTTAACCTCAAAATATGTAACAAATGTCCAATGAACATTGTACACACAAAATTCGTAAAAGATGAATCACACGATCACGAAATGGTGTAACAAATTATCAATTTATATTGATTTGTATATATGCGAGTACAATCCTCTGTATGGCTCTTTACAATGAAAGAATACAATAAACTCCTCTGATTTGATCTCCAAGAAATTTTATGATCCGAAGGGCTATGAAGCTTGATCTTGAATCGTGCCTTGATGTCTCCAAGTTAGATGTGTGGTTGGATGTATTTGATTTGAAGTCGAGGGTTGTTGGCTTGATCTGGAACAAAATTGAAGGAAAATCCCTAGCTACTTTGATTTGAAGAAGTAGGAATGAGCTTGATTTTGAGGGAGCAAGGGTGCTCTTTTGGACTTAGAGATGACTCTCTATTTTGGTAGTGTGTCAGTAGGGTTTTTCTCTCTTTGTTTCTCCCTCCTTTCTCATATGAGAAGCCTCTATTTATAGGCAACTCAATTGTATTTAATTTGGAATTTTCTCTCAGCATTTATTGAGAGTTAATTATAAATTTAAATTGTTCTTCCATTTAATAAGAACTTTCCATATAGGTCTTTTCTTCTAACATTGCCATATGACTTTCTTATTTGATGTTGCCACGTGGCTTGATTTCATTTGTTGATCGTCTACCTCATCAATTGGAGATTAATTTGATCACAAATATTTTATCATGAACAATCGGACGGTTGCGAATACATCATAAAATTTTGATGTTTACAAATGCCCCCACTTCAAGATTCAGCTTTGCATCTTTCTGATGCAAGGGAGACGAGGCTTGAAGTATTTTTTTTTAGTAGACATGGTCTATGGGTAAACAAGGCCTTCACCCATGTGAATGTGAAGAATGGGCTCCTGTTCTCAATGAATATGTTCTATTGGCCTTCTAAGAGCCCTCCAAAAATGACTTGCGTGGGCCACAAAATTGGCAGAATCACTTAGGGCATGATTGGCATGCAACTGTGCAAGAAGTGAAGAACCCTTCTTGAGCTTGGATTCAAGAGGCGGCGCAAAAACTTTTTCTCTTGGCCACAGCTTTCATGGATTGATTAGGGTTTATTGCCAACATTTCTCTATAAAAGGACTTGATGTTTCAACGATTGAGAGTAAATCTTGAGTGCCTCTCTTGGAGTCGACCCTTCTTTACTATAGCAGGAAGTTTATGCTTATCATTTTTTTGTTTCCTTTCTTCTTGTTAACATGTATAATATATTGTGGGCTTTAGGCCCAATTAGGTTACTTGTATAGCACACATATGCCTCCTATATAAAGGCACCTATGTACATTCTTTCATAGATGAAATACAATACAATTACATTCAGTATTTCTAACATGGTATCAGAGCTACTGCTCTAACCTTTCTTTCTTAGCAGTCTTGTCATTATTGGTGTTACTCCATTCTCAACATCACTTCCGCCGTCACAGCAGTAGCTGCAGCCTCTCGCCGTTGAACCTCCGACGTATCCCAGCCGTTGTCTTTGGGTTCTGGACCTGCAGACACCGCTGTTGAGGAGTCTCACACCGCAACGACCACTGCTCTTCTCATCACCGCCTCGAACATTGCTCCGATTAATTTTCTGCAGGCACCACTGAGTTCGTCTTACGTCGATCTACTCAGTCGTTGAAGTCCCGCAGCCAACGGAGCCCTCACGCGCCTCACGCGCTGCCAGAGTAATATGCGTCCGAAGCCACACGCCTCATGCGCCGCCACGCGCCGCCAACCATCACGGTTGTAGCCCACGCGCCCTCACGCGCTTTCACGCGCCCAGTGTGCATGACACGCGCCTGCTGACGTCACTGCTAATGTCATTCTGCCATGTCAGCCCTAATTGCTGACATCATCTGCTTGCGTCATCCGCTGACGTCATCTTCGCTGCGTCATCCGGCAGTTGACTTATTCTCTCAGCTTTGACTGTTGACTTCCACTGGGTTGACCGTTGACTTTTTTAGGGGTTGACTTTTTTGCAGTCCAGGTGCTCCTTGGTCAGTTTTTCGCGTAGATTTCATTTTTGCAGTCCATTTTTGCATATTTTGCTTCTAAATGAAGAATAAGGACAGGTCTTCTTCTTATTGCAATAATCGTCGCTGCCAATCCATCAAACGTTTTTGCAAATTTTGCAAACGTTTTGGCCACAATATTGAGACTTGCTATCATCGCAACAAATCGGTTGTTTCAATTTCTGCTGCTACTGTTGCTAACACTGAGAGTGTCCAACCAATGGCTCCTGTCTCTGCACAGTCTAAGTCTTCTGGATCCACTTTCTCCATTTCCAGAGATGATCTTATAAATATCATCGCCAATGTCATTCGTATGGTTGGTAATGCATCTTATTCCTCTTCTCTCTCAGCTTTATCTGGTATGTCTCCTACCTCTTGGCTTATGGATTCTGCTTGTTGCAATCACATGACACCTCACTCGTCCTTATTTTCTGACCTTAAACCTGCACTGCACCCTCTTAATATTCGCACAGCAAATGGTTCCACAATGTCTGGTCATAATATAGGTTTAGTTTCAACCTCCAACCTCTCGGTTCCCGGAGTCTTTAATGTTCCTGATCTTTCTTATAATTTATTTTCTGTGGGACAATTAGCTGAGTTGGGTTATCGCATTACCTTTGATTATTCTGGGTGCATTGTGCAGGATCCTAGGACGGGACAGGAGCTTGGGACCGGTCCCAGAGTTGGGCGTATGTTTCCCGTGGACAACCTTCGTCTTCCACTTGTTGCTTCTGTTTCTGTTGCTGCAGTTCCTTCCACTCCTTCCCTTGCACTTTGGCATGCTCGACTCGGTCATGCATCTTCCTCTCGAGTACAACAATTGGCTTCTAGAGGTTTGTTAGGTTCAGTGTCTACAGAAAATTTTGATTGTGTTTCATGTCAGTTAGGAAAACAACCAGCTTTACCCTTCAATACTAGTGAATCAATATCCACTGATATCTTTGACCTTATTCATTCTGATGTTTGGGGGCCGTCCTCTGTCTCTAGTATTGGTGGGTCAAGATATTTTGTTGTCTGTGTTGATGATTACTCTCGCTATAGCTGGATTTTTAATATGAAACATCGTTCTGAACTATTGGAAGTATATTCTAATTTTGCAAAAATGGTTGAAACTTAGTTTTCCAGACGCATCAAAATCTTTCGATCTGATAATGCTCTTGAATATACTCAATATGCTTTCCAAGCTATTTTGCATTCCTATGGCACTGTTCATCAACTAACTTGTCCAGGTACCTCTCAGCAAAATGGTAGAGCCGAACGAAAACGTCGTCATATTCTTGACACTATTCGTGCTCTCCTTCTCTCTGCCAAAGTTCCTGCTCCTTTTTGGGGTGAAGCTGCTCTTCATGCTGTTCATACTATTAATCGCATTCCGAGTCCTGTTATCCAAAATCAAACTCCATATGAGCGCCTTTTTGGGTCACCTCCAGACTATCACCACCTTCGCTTCTTCGGTTCTGCTTGTTTCGTTCTTCTTCAGCCACATGAACATAACAAACTTGAGCCTCGGTCAAGGCTTTGTTGTTTTCTTGGCTATGGCGAAACTCAAAAGGGGTATAGGTGTTATGATCCTGTCTCTCATCGTCTTCGTATCTCCCGCAATGTTGTCTTCTGGGAACATCGCCTTTTTGTCGAGCTCTCTCATTTCAGTACTTCCCTGTCTTCTTCCTCTGTCTTAGATCTTTTTCCAGATGAGGCACATATTCCTTCTGTAGCTGCTCCTGATCCTCCTGTAGTTGCTCCTGATTCTGTTGCTGTAGACTTCTCTGTCCAACCACCAGATATCACTGATCCTTTTCCTAGTTCACCCTTTAATGAACAGGTTGAAGACGAGCTACCTAGCCCCAATCCTGAGCTTGGGTCTCTTGCTCCTGCTCCGCCTGAAGATCTTGTACAAGACATTCCACCTCGTCACTCAACTCGGGTAAGATCTATTCCTACACATTTACTTGACTATCATTGTTACACTGCCCTTGCTACACTGCACGAGCCTCACACCTATTGTGAGGCTTCCACTGATCCTTTATGGCAGATTGCAATGAAAGAGGAACTTGATGCATTATCTAAAAACCATACTTGGGATTTGGTGACACTTCCTCCTGGAAAATCTGTGGTTGGTTGTAAGTGGATCTACAAGATTAAGACTCGCTCTATTGGGTCCATTGAGCGCTACAAAGCTCGTCTTGTTGCAAAAGGTTTTACACAAGAGTATGGGATTGATTATGAAGAGACCTTTGCTCCGGTTGCTCGTATCTCATCGGTTCGTGCCCTCTTAGCTGTTGCTGCTGCCAGTAAATGGGATCTTTTTCAGATGGATGTCAAAAATGCATTCCTTAATGGGGATTTAAGTGAAGAGGTGTATATGCAACCTCCTCCTGGTCTCTCTGTTGACTCAAATAAGGTTTGTCATCTTCGACGTGCACTTTATGGCCTTAAACAAGCTCCACGAGCTTGGTTTGCCAAATTCAGCTCTGCCATCTCTCGCTTGGGTTACATGGCTAGTCATTATGATTCTGCCTTATTTCTTCGTCATACTGACAAAGGCACTATTTTACTTCTCCTATATGTGGATGATATGATCATAACTGGTGATGACCTCAGTGGCATTCAAGAACTCAAGGCTTTTCTCAGTCAGCAGTTTGAGATGAAAGATCTTGGACATCTTAGCTACTTCTTGGGTCTTGAAATCACTCATTCTACAGATGGACTTTATATTACTCAAGCCAAGTATGCCTCTGAACTCTTGTCTCGAGCTGGACTCACTGATAGCAAGACTGTTGACACTCCAGTTGAGCTTAATGCGCATCTGACTCCCTTAGGAGGGAAACCATTGCCTAATCCCTCTCTTTACAGACGCTTGGTTGGCAACCTAGTTTATCTCGCTGTCACTCGTCCAGACATTTCCTATGCTGTTCACCAGGTGAGCCAGTATCTGTCTGCTCCACGATCGACTCACTATGCTGCTGTTTTGTGCATTCTTCGATACCTAAAGGGCACTTTTTTCCATGGTCTTTTCTACTCTGCCTAGTCTCCTCTTATTCTCTGTGCATTTTCTGATGCTGATTGGGCAGGAGATCCCATTGATCGCAGGTCCACCACTGGTTATTGCTTTCTTCTTGGTTCTTCTCTGATTTCTTGGCGAAGCAAGAAACAAACTCATGTGGCCCGCTCCAGTACTGAAGCAGAATATCGTGCCCTTGCTGATACCACATCTGAGCTCCTTTGGCTACAATGGCTTCTCAAAGACTTAGGTGTGTCTACATCCTCTGCTACTCCTCTTTATTGTGACAACCAGAGTGCCATTCCTATTGCTCACAATGATGTCTTCCATGAACGGACTAAACACATCGAGATCGATTGTCATTTTATCCGTTTTCATCTTGTCCATGGTGCTCTCAAGCTGATCTCAGTCTCCTCTAAAGATCAACTTGCAGATATCTTCACCAAGTCACATCCTAAGGGACGCCTTCGTACTTTGGTTGACAACCTTAAGTTGGTCTCACATCCACCTTGAGTTTGAGGGGGGCTGTTAACATGTATAATATATTGTGGGTTTTAGGCCCAATTAGGTTACTTGTATAGCACACATAGGCCTCCTATATAAAGGCACCTATGTACATTCTTTCATAGATGAAATACAATACAATTACATTCAGTATTTCTAACACTTCTGAGCATTCTTTATTTACATTTTTTTTTTGCTTCGTGTGCAGGACATAAGCATCAATTTCATGCGAGTTAGCATCCTGTCCTTCTTGTCACGGCATCCGACGGATTCGAGCAATAGTGGTTCTTTTGTCCTCTTTGGACTCCGGGATTGTAAGCTTCATCAATGTATCCATCCCACTGCCCTTTATCTCGCAACCATTGGTGTGAGTGCTTCATCTGTGCAATGTTCTCATCGCCTTTGTCACCGCCTTCGTCTTGCGGCCATCAGCGCGAGAGCTTCGACTGCACATTCTTCTCACTGTCTTTGCCACTGCTTTTGTCTTGCGGCCATTGGTGCGATAGCTTCAACTGCACATCCTACTCACTGCCTTTGCCACTGCCTTTGTCTAGCAACCATCAACGCTCATTTGCGCATCCTTCTCACTGCCTTCGTCTTGTGGCCATCAGTGCGAGAGCTTTGTTTGCGCATTCTTCCATCAATGCGAGAGCTTCGTTGGTGCATCGTTCTGATTGCCTTTACCACTGCCTTCGTCTTGCGGCCATTAGTGCGAGAGCTTCCTCGGTGTACTCTTCTCATCTCAGCTTCTTGTGGGCTAGATCATCGACATTACTCTGCTGTCTCATCTTATCTATAGAGAATTCTATTCACTCCCAGCGACATGCGACATTCGGTGTTGTCATATCTACTCCACCAATGCTTTGAGATCCCACCAAAATCCTTGTGATTATCATCGTAGTCTCATAGATAGTGCCCGTGCATCTTTTTTGAGACATGAATGGTCTTCTCATGGCTGTGGCATAATCAACGTCACTTTGATCCTCCATTGCGTCAATGTCCAAAACAAATCTGTGTTATGATCTTCTTGCCTTGGCATCCAACAAATCCCAGCATTGGCGGCTTCGTCTTCGAACAACCTTCTTATGTCTGCACTATGTCTAGGGTGAGTCATCGTGCATTGCTCTTCATCTTAGCATCCAATGGATTGCGCTTACTGCCCTCGTTCCACAACCATAGGTGTGTAGCTTTGTTCGCACATCCATCGTCTCCACCTTGTAGCTGTTGGCGCAGGAGCATAAAGATAGCCACATATGGATTCAAGCACCAATTGTCATTTCTTGGAGGCGATACCACAGTGAGGTACCTGTTTCATCTCTGAACTACGCTCTTCTTCTTTCAACGCCTTGTGAATTGAAGTACCAGCAGCTTTAACTTAGACCTTGTTGCAGCCACCCTCTATTGTGAGTCGGTGTCCTCTGCGCCGTGGTCCAGAACAAGTTACGGGGTTCTAATCTTCGACTCAGCATTCAAAGGATTCAAGCATCAACGGTCCTCTCGCTGTCTCTGAGAGCTTCATCCACTTAGCCATCTCATTGCCTTCGTCTTTTGGCTATTGGCGTGTAAGCTTCGTCGGTGTAGCCCTCTCACTGCTTTCATCTTACGACTATCAGTGTAGCTTCCTTCGTGTGTTTTGTTCTTCATCTCGCAGCTGTTGTTGCCAGATACAAACACCAATTGTCATGTCTTGAAGGTGCTACCGTAGTGAGATCTCTGCTTTATCTCCGAACCTCCTTCACGCATCAGCACAAGAGAAGCAAGTTGAAGTGCTCAATTCTTCTTCTTTAACGTCGGGTTCAAGAACCAGTCACTCTCTTTCGCTTGCATTGACATCGGACTACCTTTGTTTCCCAACTATCTGTGTGAGCTTTGTTTGGCTATCCTTACCCATGCCCAACAGTAAAGGTCGTCTAAAGCTCTTTAGTTTCCACATCGCGAGTTTGTGACGCACTACATTTGATTTTGGGCACTTTAACCACGTCCTTATGAGCCGCGTATTTTCATGTTGATTCTTTGCATACGCAGAGTTAAAGGAGGAGTTGCGCTATCCTTGAAGCTCCAAAAGCAATTGACTTGTGTTGATTCGAATTCACCCGAAGTGGACACCACGTAAGAACAAGCACTGGTTTGTTAATTGTCTCCTTTTGCTTCTACGTGACTATATATAGCGTTCTGGCCTTCATCTTCATGTGACAACTAAGGTGCACATTAAATACATGCCTAAAGCTTTAATGCCCCACGTGAACACATGGCTTCCTTGTAGCCTTGAATTTCAACACCACGCCTAATAACTAATAAGCCATAAACATGGTTTTCAAATTTGGATAGTGTACATGCAAACCTCTACGTTTTTTTTTTTTTTTTTTTTTTGTTGTTGTTGTTGTTGTTGTTGTTGCAACTTACACACAACTTGACATTTCGTAACTTGAGAAACTGCTTTTGTATGACTTTGCTCACAGGTGTATGCTAAGATATGGTTGGGATGCGTTTCTTCTCTCACAAGCTTAGTTGTAATCTTCACATTCTCAAGGAGTGGTTACAACGAAACGGGAGTCAATTCAGCCAATTTTTTTCTTCCACTTGGATCACAATCTCTATGTGCTTGATTTTTTTTTTTTTTCAAGCGATTGTGATCAAGTAGATCTTTAGGCCTTTGTCCTCATACAGATTATGAGTATC
The DNA here is from genome assembly GCA_019022515.1 of Quercus aquifolioides. Classification (NCBI taxonomy): domain Eukaryota; kingdom Viridiplantae; phylum Streptophyta; class Magnoliopsida; order Fagales; family Fagaceae; genus Quercus; species Quercus aquifolioides. Next base: position 3,850,612 of record CM032328.1, read on the forward strand.
GCTTTGTAAATTACACATTTGACTAGCTCCTTCAACATTGCTACTTGCTAGCATGACCAATTGATTTGAAATCATTTGGATTTGCACTTTACTTTTTTTTTTTTTTTTTCTTTGAGATTTGTGACTGAACTTAGCAAGTGATACCAAGTTGCCTACGTACTTTTTTTTTTTTGGTTGGCAGTTTAAGCTCTTACCGAGGAGTACATCATATTTTCAAACTTAGTGACGTTTTGCCTTTATGGGACTAACCATTTGCCCATCTTTGTCAACTATTTGGTAGGTACCATTGCTATGAACTTCTTGGACAACATATAGACCACCCCATTTCAATGCAGACTTCTTGGAGAACATATTAAATGGTCGTCTTGTTGCGAGTGCCAAATCTCCTACTTGAGAAGGATATGGACGAGCTCTTTTGCTGAATGCTTTGGAAGTTTGATCTTGAGGCTTTTCATCACATGCTTCTAACTTTTCAACTCTCAAGCCATCAGTCCTCGTCTTGAAATAACTTTTGGGGAAGAAATCATGAAGGGTGATTGGAGAGTTGCTTCTTTGTTGCAACAATTTGTCGTCATGAACTTCTTTGCTTGGATTCCTTATCACCTTTTCACGAGGCCCTATAAGATTGCTCTTTTGATATTGCTTTTCTGTGTGGACTATTTGTGACTTCGGGTTGCATTTCTTCCTAGATTTCTTTCGAGTTACAAAAGTCCAACTTTCATCTTCATTCATCAGCTTGCCTTTTTATTTTAGCTTCATTTAGTAGGTCTGAGCATGGCATGTGAAACGGCTCAATTGTTCCAAATTGAATATGCTTGTTAGATGCCCCTAGTGTTGAAGCTAAAGGTGACCATGTCTTTGGTGGAGTTTGTGACTTTATTAGAGCTGAGGATGTGGCGGTGAATGTAGTATAGTTTGACTCAACCGTTTCATCTAGGTCCAAGAGGATTTTACCCTCCTTTGCAAGCCTTATGATGATATCTTTCAAAACAAAGCATTTCTCCACTGGGTGACTTACAACTCGATGGTATTTGTAGTACTTTGGATCGTTGGTGTGACCCATTTCTTCTGGTCTTTTGCATTCTGGTAGCTTAATTATCTTCTTTTCTAGGAGATCATCAAGCATTCTTGAAACATCAGAGTCCGAAAAAGGATATGTTCTTTCTTCCATCTCTTTTAAGGTGGGTCGACGCTGTACCTTTTCTTGTGGTAGACTAGCGTTGTTCTTGTAATGAATAGGCTCTGTAGTGATGGCTAGAGACTCCTCAACAGTAGACTTGGAGTACTTGTCACCTCTCTTCGTATCTTTATCAACGGGTAGGCCTTTTTCTCCATGGCTAGACAAGCTAAGCTCCATGTCATGTGTTCGAGTAGCAAGTTCTTCAAAGCTACGAGGCTTGATTCCCTAGAGGATGTAAAGTAGTCCCTAATGCATACCTTGGATGCACATTGCCACCCCAGATGCTTCTACAAGAGGATCTTTGTAATCAAGGCTTAAGGAATGTCAACGGTTAATGCAGTCGACAACAAGTTCATCATTTCGTTGCCTCATGTTTATTAGTTCCATCATGCTCACTGTGCGATGAGTACTATGATAGCGATTCAAAAACTCTCTTTCCATTTGCTCCCAACTGTCAATGGACTCAGGCTCAAGATCAGTGTACTAATAAAAAAGCATTCCCTCGAAGGGAGAGGACAAACTGTTTCACAAGGAGATCTCCTTCTATGCCAGCATTGTTACAAGTTTTGACGAAGTGGGCAATGTGTTGTTTGGAATTTCCCTTCCCGTCAAACTGTTGAAACTTAGGAGGTTGATAACCTGCGGGCATTTGTAAGTTGTCAATCCTCTTTGTGTATGGCTTTGAGTACATAAGAGAACTCTGAGGTGCACCACCATATTGAGCATGAATAGTATTTGCAATCATGTCTTGCAATTTTTGGAGTGATAGAGAAGCAATGAAGGCAGAGCTTCTGTGTTGGTTGTCAGCCTTCTTTGAAGATGATGTATGAGCCCTTTGCAACATATGTTGATGAGTTTGAGAGGAAAAGAGGTCCCACTGGGCGTGCTAGAAATTTGTGCACACAAAATTCGTAAAAGATGAATCACATGATCATGAAATGGTGTAACAAATTATCAATTTATATTAATTTGTATATATGTGAGTACAATCCTTTGTATGACTCTTTACAATGAAAGAATACAATAAACTCCTCTGATTCGATCTCCAAGAAATTTTACGATCCGAAGGGCTATGAAGCTTGATCTTGAATTGTGCCTTGATGTCTCCAAGTTAGATGTGTGGTTGGATGTATTTGATTTGAAGTTGAGGGCCATTGGCTTGATCTCGAACAAAATTGAAGGAAAATCCCTAGCTACTTTGATTTGAAGAAGTAGGAATGAGCTTGATTTTGTTAGGTTCTAAGGTCTTAGGATTTTATGTATTTAGAACTCTAATTTGTAATGTTGGCAAACCATGATCAAAACATTGTATTTAGTCTTGTTTAGGCTTGCTCAAAGTTGGTTTATTATTGTACAGTTGGAATCGAGTGGCTGCAAAAGTACTTGGGACTTTTGGCCTGGCTCGATCGATCGAAGAATAGACTCGATCGATCGAAAATCGCACAGGTTGATTATTCTGCAGAATTTCCAACTCAGCCCTACTTCATTAAACGTTTAGGGTTTTATGTTTTTACCCTAGGTATATAAACAAAACCCTAGCCACGTTTTTGAGGTTGTCCATATTGTATTGTTGCTCATATTTGCTGTTTGTGTGAATCTCTTGTGAGATCTTTGAGGAGCTTTCCTTCACATAAACTTAGGGTTGTCAATCTCTTGATGATCAACTTAGTTGCAACCATTGGAACTTAAAAGAAAAGCAAGCGGGGAGCTTGTAGCTGATTGAAGAATTCAAGAAAGAAGTAGTCCGTGGATTCGGAGCCTGCGCGTGGTCGTGTCAGGAAGTTCGTACTGGTGGGTAGCATTAGGAAGTCGAGCGGGGAGCTTGTAGTCCTTCTGTAAGAACTTCAATTCTTTCATAGTGAATTCTGTTATGCCTTGAGGATCGGTGGGTCAAATCCTCCCCAGGTTTTTACCGTGTGGTTTCCTGGGTGATCATATCTTGTGTTATTTATTTTCCGCTGCTTTATATTCTTGATATGATTGTTTGGATTGTTTTAACCTAGAATTGCTTAATTTGACTAAGTAACAACTTGGCTAATTAATCTAGGCTACGCAATCTGGTTGTTTAAGGGGTCTAAATTTCCATCAAGTGGTATCAGAGCAGGTAGCTCTTTGTGTTTGAGATTTTTAATCTCTGAGCTGATCCTTGACCCCTGTTGTCATGGAGCATGGACACTCTTTGTTTGTTCCTCCTCATTTTGATGGGAACAACTATGCTTATTGGAAAGTAAGGATGAAAGCATTCCTGAAATCCATTGATGAAAGGGTTTGGAATTCCGTTGAATACGGATGGGTGAAACCCGCTACTCCTGTGAGTGAGTGGCAAACTTCTGAAAAAGAAGCAGCAAGCTTCAATAGCAAAGCTATGAATGCTATCTTTAATGCTGTTTTTATGGAAGAATTTAAGAGGATCTCTAATGTTGAGGTTGCTCATATTGCCTGGAAAATCCTCCAAACTGTGCATGAAGGCACAAAGGCAGTTAAGATTAATAAATTGCAACAATTGACTTCTAGATTTGAAAGCATTAGAATGTCTGATGATGAATCTTTTGATGAATTCTATGCTAAATTAAATGATATTGTCAATTCTGCTTTTAATTTGGGTGAAATCTATGATCAACCTAAAATTGTTAGGAAGATTCTTAGATCTTTAACTGAAGATTTTAGACCCAAAGTGACTGCCATCACTGAAAGCAAGGATGTGGACTCCATCCCTGTTGATGAGCTTGTAGGATCTCTTCAATCCTATGAGTCTGACCTACCTAAAGTGAACAAATCCAAATCAATGGCTCTTAAGTCAGTTGATGATGTTGAGGGTGGTGGATTTGATGATGAGCTCTCTGCTGCAGAGATTGCCTATCTTGCCAAAAACTTTAAGAACTTTCTGAGGAATACAAATAGAAAGGCAAGAGGTACTTACACTGCTAAACCTAGAAATTTTAGGAAGAATGATCCCATTGAGGTTAACAATTTTGAAAAACCTAGAGAAAATTTTGGTCAATCTTCTAATAACTCTTTGGGTCCTCAGTGTTTTGGCTGTCAAGGGTATGGTCATGTGAAATCTGAATGTCTTACATTCTTGAGGAATAAGGGTAAAGCTATGGCTGTAACCCTTAGTGATAATGAGGTTTCTGATGATGAGTCCGGTGGTGACGAGGATGGAAACTTCATTGCTTTCACGGCTACTGCTATAGTCAATGAAAGCACATCTGCTGAGGAGAACCCTTCTGATGGAGAACTCTCTGAAGATGCAGATCTTCAAGAGGCCTATAACAAACTTTGCAAAGTTGCTGCAAAGGATGCTATGAAAGTTGAACTTGGCCTAAAGAAAATTGATTCTCTTGAGCTTGAAAAGAGAAATTTGCTTGTTAAACTGTTTGATGCTAATGAGCTTTTGAATAATGTTAAATCTGAGAACATGCTTTTGCTTGATAAAGTTAGAACTTTGGAACATGATTTATCTGTTGCTAGATCTGCTAGTTCTAAACTTGATCACATGCTGAATGTTCAAAAGTCTCCTGCTGATAAAACTGGGTTAGGATATGTTGAAAGCATTTTTGATTCTGGACCACATTCCACTACTTTTGTTCTTTCCTCTTCTTCTGAACCTTCTGTGAGTGAGGTTGTGAGTAAAACTGTCAAACCACCTGTGAGTGAGATAGTTAAACCTGTAGAAGTTTCACCACCTAAGAAGATTAGGGTAGATTTAAGAGAATCTAAACCTAAGGAGCCTACCAAATCTAAGGACAAGATGCATGGTAAACCTGCTTGGGTTTGTCATTATTGTGGTAAGTCTGGACACATTCGTCCTAACTGTTACAAGCTTCAAGCTGATAAGAGAGCAACTAAACCAAAAGTGCCTGTGCCTCAAGCACATGATCCTATGGCACTAATTGGTGAATTGGTAAAGGTGTTAAACCTTTATTCCAATCCTGGAGTTGGGAATCACTCGAATGTGAATAAGAACTCCAATGCTCGTGGTGCATCTAAAAAGTTTTGGATGCAAAAGACTCGAACTAACTGAGTCTTTCTGACATGGTCCTTGTGCTTAATTGCTCTACTCTTTGGTGACCATTGTTATTTGGTTTGTGTCTTTTTATTGTTTTTATTCTAGGACTTGCATTGCATTACATTCATGCATTTCATTCTAGGATTTATTTGTTTTCTCTTTTAAAATAAAATAATAAAAAAAAACAAAAAAAAACAAAAAAAAAGGGGGAAAAGAGAAAGCAAAAATTATGTTAGACACTATTTTTCTTGATTTTTGAAAAACAAGGTTGGTCTATCTTTTGACACATGTCATGTTCTGTGTACCTTGTTTAACTTTGATGAGCTTAAATACTGCACTTGACTAGTTAAAGCTTTGTAGTGCATGTTGTGTGGGAAAGATGTTTGTGGTTATTAATCACTTTGTCTTGATCTTGACGTCACATGTTATTTGACTGTCGGACTTGATCCTTTTGAGAAAGGCATAAATAACCATCTCATCACTGTTCACTAGTCAATCATGAACACCTTAGTGCATATCATAAGATTTTGTGCTCGAGAAAGTGTAGCACATGCACAAAAAGAACATAAGGTGTAGCCTCTTTAAATGCTTAATGCTTAAAACTGGTGTGTATTATTAGGCTTGATGCCAATTCACTTAATTCAAACCGGTGTGTACTATTAGGCTTGATGCCATTTCACATAATCTAATCTGGTGTGTACTATTAGGCTTTATGCCAAATTTCACCTAAATAATGGGGCAAAAATACAAGAAACTTACATGATTGCAAGCTTTTGTTCTAGGAGATGTGGGAGTTATAGGATGTAACTCTTTAGGTGATAGTCTCTTTTGAATTCTATGTGATGAATTGTGTAGACTTTGTGTTTGATTGCTATTCACATATCACCTCACATGTATCTCAAGTTTTTGCTAGTATCACACACTACACAAGTTACTCTTTGTTAAACACTGCACATGCTAGTGTGTGTGTTTTTGGTCTGACCAACCAAGTTTGAAATTATCTTGAGATTTGTGTACAACATATTTGTTGCTTGAGAATATTCAAAGGAAGAATGATTGAAACTTGTTTTTGAGAAAATTGGGGTTTAAAATTTTGGGTTTTTGAAAAAGCATTCCATCTCATACTCATGCATTTTATTTTTGTAATTTAATGCTTTGAGGAGTTGTTTTTCAAAATTTGGTTTGTCTTTCAAAACTGTGATTTTTCTCAAAATTTAGTGAGCCTCTGCCCATTTCGATCGATCCAGCCTGATTTTCGATCAATCGAAAAAGTGCTTTCATTTGTCTCAAAATGACTGTGTGTTTCGATCAATCGAATCTGATTTTCGATCAATCGAAAAAGTGCTTTCATTTGTCTCAAAATGACTGTGTGTTTCGATCAATCGAATCTGATTTCGATCGATCGAACATCGTGAAAAAGCTTTTTAAAAGGTACTTTTCTGACTTTTTCAAAGTTTCTATTTCAAAAACTTTTCAAACCTTTTTCCTCTCTCCGCGTTGGCAAGCTCAAATCAGAGATTTTTGTCGTTTTCCTCCGTTCTTTTTGCAAAATCTCTCTCTCCTCAAGTCGGTAAGACACTTGTGCCCTTCCTTTTGAATTTATTTTCATGTTTTCATGCATATATTCATGCATTTGAGGGTAATTTTCGGAATTTGAATAATTGGGATTTTCTGTTGATTCAAGCCTTATTTTATGAAATTGATCATTGGGTTTTTGTGGGGACACTTCATAAACATGATTATTACCTGTTAATTTGATCAAATTTGAGTTTGGTGAAAAATTGAAAAATCTAGGGCTTGTTCTTGATCCGAATTGGGGCTTTTGTTAAATTGGGATGACTTTGATGAAATTGACTTGTTGTGTAGTTGTAATTAAGCATTATAATCTATGTAATGTGTTTTGTAATGCTCAATTCATCTTTTTGGTATAAAAAAAAAAAAAAAAAAAAAAAATTCAACAAGTGGTTTTCAATTTTTGGTTTTTTGATAAAAATTCCATGTTCAAGCCAATTTTGTCAATTCAATCTCAATTGAACTTATTTGTTTACTGCATTAGATCATGCATCACAACATTATTAATGTTCATGCATCATATAGATTTTTGTTCTATATTTTTTATTGTGCTAATTTGCAGTCTGCCCTTGGTTATGTTTTCTCTTGTTCTTTTTGGTTTTTCACTTTGTGTCTCTGTCCTTTCCTTAGCACTATGCCTAGGAAAACTAGAGCCCGTAGGACTGTTCCCTCACCTTCTCCTTCACCCCCTCCATCCTATGATCGTGAGAGGTTTTCGAGTGAGAAAAACCAAGAGATTTATGAGAAGCTGAATGTTAGGAGAAAAATTTGGGCTGAGCGTTCTGTTCACTTAGATGAACTTGATCCTGCCATTAGGGCAAACTTTGAGCGTAGGGGCTGGTTACCCTTGGTGGATGTTTCTGATCCTCCTCCACCTTCTGCCTTGATTAGAGAGTTCTATTCGAACATCTCTATCCGCATCTATGATTCCAACACTCTAGTCAAGAGTTGGATACGAGGCGTAGAGTACTCCCTTACTCCTGAAGTAGTGGCTGATGCTCTAGGGGTACCATTGGTTCGACATCCTGTCTATCCATATGATGTGTCTCCCGAGATTAGTGATGTCTTGTCTTACATCACTGGGACTACTGTCCAGTGGGGTTCTGATCCTCGGATCACCTCTGCTGAGCTCTCCGGGTTACACTATCTTTTCTTTAGGATAGCGTGTCATTCTATCTGGCCCATTTCCCATGTTCACACCATTCCTCTTGAGAGGTGTGTATTTTTGTACGCTCTGGTTACTGATGCTCCTATTAGTTTTCCCCATCTTTTTCTTCGTTCTTTGAACGATGTCTATAGGAGTTCATCTTCTGCTCATGCTCTTGTACATCCTATTTTCATTCATAGGATTCTCCTTCATCTTGATCTTGGTGGCTTCCCTTCCTCTGAGCCCGTTCATGTTATTGCTCCTATAGGTGCGTCTTTTCTTAGACAAAGGGCTGCTCATCTTCGAGCTGGTTCTAAACACCCTAGGTCTGAGCCCTCTAGTAGCGCACCTCCTCCTTCTTCTTCTGCAGGTCTTGCTGGTGAGGATGTTCCTGATCCAGTTGGTGATGATGCTGCTGCTGTTGATGTTCCTCCACCTCCTTCGGCCGACTTCGATGTTCGTTGTACTTTGGAGACTGTCATGACCGTTCAGGCGGCTCATGGTCAGATTTTGGTGGACTTGCTAGATGAGTTTCGTGCTCTACGAGCTGACTTGGCGCGTCTTCATTCACCCTCACCACCTCCTTTTGATGGCGACTTGTGATTGCCCTTTGGCATTCCGTCACAAAAAGGGGGAGTGGTATTTTTGACTTGTAGAGGGGTTTTTGTAGTTAGGGGGAGACTTTTTGTTTTGAGGAGCTTGTGGAGTTTTTAGATTGTATCTAGGTGCTTCACTTTGTATATCATTTTTGGGAATATTCATGTTAGGGGGAGTAACATTGATTGATATACATGTTATATTCATTGATTCTTGTTACTTTATGATTCACTGCTTATTGATTTATATTTATGAGTTGATCATTCATATATGTCTTTATTTTGTGTTGTGTGAATCTTACAAGAATGTTATACCTGTTGTTTTACTCTTTTCTGTCACACATGCGTTTATGCGTTTGTTGAGTATTTCAGGAATATACAGGTTGATTCAACTAAAGCTGCTGTCTACACTTGCAACTGATGGATAGTAGTTAGGCTGAATTTGATTTTATGAGCATTACCTTTGTAAAGGGCTTTTACTTGTAAAACTTTGAGCTTTTAATTATGGTTTTGTCACGGATTGCCAAAGGGGGAGTTTGTTAGGTTCTAAGGTCTTAGGATTTTATGTATTTAGAACTCTAATTTGTAATGTTGGCAAACCATGATCAAAACATTGTATTTAGTCTTGTTTAGGCGTGCTCAAAGTTGGTTTATTATTGTACAGTTGGAATCGAGTGGCTGCAGAAGTACTTGGGACTTTTGGCCTGGCTCGATCGATCGAAGAATAGACTCGATCGATCAAAAATCGCACAGGTTGATTATTCTGCAGAATTTCCAACTCAGCCCTACTTCATTAAACGTTTAGGGTTTTATGTTTTTACCCTAGGTATATAAACAAAACCCTAGCCACGTTTTTGAGGTTGTCCATATTGTATTGTTGCTCATATTTGCTGTTTGTGTGAATCTCTTGTGAGATCTTTGAGGAGCTTTCCTTCACATAAACTTAGGGTTGTCAATCTCTTGATGATCAACTTAGTTGCAACCATTGGAACTTAAAAGAAAAGCAAGCGGGGAGCTTGTAGCTGATTGAAGAATTCAAGAAAGAAGTAGTCCGTGGATTCGGAGCCTGCGCGTGGTCGTGTCAGGAAGTTCGTACTGGTGGGTAGCATTAGGAAGTCGAGCGGGGAGCTTGTAGTCCTTTTGTAAGAACTTCAATTCTTTCATAGTGAATTCTGTTATGCCTTGAGGATCGGTGGGTCAAATTCTCCCCAGGTTTTTACCGTGTGGTTTCCTGGGTGATCATATCTTGTGTTATTTATTTTCCGCTGCTTTATATTCTTGATATGATTGTTTGGATTGTTTTAACCTAGAATTGCTTAATTTGACTAAGTAACAACTTGGCTAATTAATCTAGGCTACGCAATCTGGTTGTTTAAGGGGTCTAAATTTCCATCAGATTTTGAGGGAGCAAGGGTGCTCTTTTGGACTTAGAGATGACTCTCTATTTTGGCAGAGTGTCAGTGGGGTTTTTCTCTCTTTGTTTCTCCCCCCTTTCTCATATGGGAAGAATCTATTTATAGGCAACTCAATCGTATTAAATTTGGAATTTTCTCTCAGCATTTATTGAGAGTTAATTATGAATTTAATTTGGTCTTCCATTTAAGAAGAATTTTCCATATAGGTATTTTCTTCTGACATTGCCATATAGCTTTCTTATTTGATGTTGCCACATGGCTTGATTTCATTTGTTGATCGTCCACCTCATCAATTGGAGATTAATTTGATCACAAACATTTTATCATGAACAATTGGACAGTTGTGAATACATCATAAAATTTTGATGTCTACAAATATATATAGATATAATTTCTTAACATTCAAAGCATCCAATGAAAATATAGGAATTTAGACATCAATATCACATATGCATTTGTATATTGCTTACATTCGTATAGCTATAAACAAAAATCTCCAAGCGCAAAACCTTCTTGACAATATCGGAACTTGGACTTGCTGGTGCCGCTTGCAAAAGATTCCATTACATATACCTTTTAGTCTTCTGGTTTTCTTCTAAACTGGCAACGTTTGCTCGTAGTACAACAAGTTTTGTATCAGTATCTTCATGAGCCAATTTGGTGGCTTTCTCTTGCCATTTCAAGAAAGATAATTCTTTCAACATGTATGCTTCTGCTTCATTCTTCACATCTTGTTGCAACAAAATATGTGAACAGGAAAGTAAATTCATATAATAAAAATTGAAATAAAAACCCCAAATTGAAAATGACAACATCATCTAGAAGGATGCATGCTGTTATCTTAATGAAGAACATTGTGTATCAAGCTATTACATAGAATGCTCTTTCAATTAATACATTTAAAGGCTGGCTCCCCATAAACAGCCCATTTGCAAGCTATACCCTTAATCCTCAAGTTTCAATTTTTCAACTAACTAACAAGAATTATGCCTCCAATTAGAATTAGCACTAACACAAGTAATAGACATAATGCATCATTAAAAATAGGAAATTGACGTAGTAAGCAGGAATAAGAGGGTAAATTTCAACTAAGTTAACATGCAGACTGTACTCATTGCTTATACGTTTCATCAATTTTTTTCGACATATTTGTTGGTACCAATCATGTCCTCAAGATATTCAAGAAAACCTTCATCATGAGGTCCCTAAGCTTTTGGTTTCATAAGTGAAATTTGCTCAACTTCACCCTGGCAACACCCAAGAAGCAAAGTTTATAACAAATGGAAACAAACTTCTTATTCAAACTCTAACGACTACATAATAAGTATCCAACCTGAAGAATAAAAAAACAATTGTTGTTTAGGTCAACTCCTTTCCCTTTCAATTTCCGGGTAACTTCAGTAAAATTACTCGGACGGTCATTTATATAATTTTAAAATGCATATATTCAACTTGTGCGGCAGTTCATGGGAATAGACACAAGCAATAGGGAAAAAAATTGAACATCTAACAAAACTAGAAGTTGATAATCATTTTGGCATTATTAATAAGAAATTGATGATACACGTTGCCTAATGATCTAATGGCATATATCATGCATTTTGTTTCAAGTTGCATTTAGAAGGATGCCACGATTCAAAATTAACGTACCTAGTCCACGAGACCACCACTCGTCAGTACCTCAATCCGCTTAGGGCATGTTCTTCGGTTATGCCTCTCTTGGTTACGTAACCCGCATCGCACCTTCCTCCCCCACTCCTTCCATGGTGTGGTTCTTGGCCATTTCCTGCCCTCGTCTATCTCATTCCTGATTTGTGTTGAGACAGGGTGACCTTTCTCTCGGATCAATCGGGGGTTAAGGACGACCTTTCAAGTTTCTTCACGATCCGGCTATGATAATCTATCTTTCAACGCAGGGAAAATGGGAGCATAGCTGCGGAACAGTGCATTCACGCTATAGCATGAGTCAATGTACTGCTCTACATTGTGTCGGTACCTACTACAAACTACAATGACATGTGAACATGATATCTTGTATAGTTTCCATTTCTCACATGTGTAGGTTCTCTGCAGCAGATTAACTCCATGTATGTGATCCCCCCCACCAGTAGTCCCTGGATTATGCGGTGTATCTACTTGATATGATTATTGTTGCGCGCTCAATCTCGTTACCCTGTAATGCTCCGCCTACTCCTTATATCTCATGAAGATATCCAAGGCATATTTACACCATTTTTCCCCGAATTCAACTTCACTATACTTTTATTGCGATGATCATCGAAGTAAGCATTTAGTTTGAACCATGTTTATTTCACCATTGCTGTAATGGGTAGGCTGCGAACACCCATTAGAGCACCATTGAAGCACTCGGAGACATTTGTGGTCATCGGCCCATAATGGTAACCCTTGTCAAAAGCTAGAGCCCGTTTTTCTTGGAGCACATCCTTGAGATATTGATACGCTGACTGGTTGACATTTTCAATTAATTCGAAGGTGGCATTGAACTTTTGCTCCTGGGTAGCACTTGCTGCCCTCCATACTAGATTCTTTAAAGTTTCATTATTCCATCTAGTGTTGATGTTACTGCATAGATGATAGAGGTAGTAACGATGTTTTGTCATGGGAGGCTGTGAAAAGTCTCGACTAGTGTCTCTGAAGATAGCTTGTATCCCAAGGTGTCTATCAGATATGACGCACAAATCACTCCATTTGGTAACATACCTTCTTATACAAGCTAAGAACCAACCCCAAGTCTCTGTGCTCTCGCTCTCGACAACAGCGAAGGCTAGTGAATAAATCTTATTATTAGCATCTATCATCATTGCAATCATTAAATTCCCTTTATATTTTCCATAAAGGTGGGTTGCATCAATGCTGATCACAGGCCTGCAGTGCTTGAACCCCAACAATAGATGGATGAAACGCCCAAAATACGTACTTGAATGTATAGGTTCCCCGTTCATAATTATCGTCCACTAGTAACTTATACTTTGTATCCAAACTTGCATCTTCAGTCCTGCCAAAAAACACGGCAACTCTACATATGACTCATTTTTAAAATCCCCATATATAGCTGCAATGGCCTTTTGTTTGGCATCTTATACCTTGTAGGTGAACCATAATGATTATGTTAGAAATGAATACAAGTTAAATAATTAAAGTTGAAGAAAACAAATCAAGACTTGTAAGGCTATAAGATGAAGATAATCTTTTTTTCTCCTTCCTTTTACTGTTTTTTCTTGTTTTCTTTTTATTAAAACTATAGATGCTTATTTAATCGGAATGTCAAGAATGAAGATGCTTATCAGATATGATCCATGTGTCACATGCATTTAGTGATTCACAAAACATTTAGTGTGTCACATGCATTAGTGATTCACGAAACAGGTTGCTGCCATATACTTTAAATCACCACCTAGCCTTTATTTATTATTATTATTTTTCAATTTCAATTTTCATAATATAAGGTATTCATGGGTCTTGGGAAAGAAAGGCATGAACCCGTGACCTAACCCTCTTAAAAGATCATTCTTATACTTTCATGAAGACTGATGTCTTTACATTGTATTGAAAAAAGAATGCAAGTTAAAGAATTCCTTGTAGTGAGATACATCGTCTTATAAGTCTGCCAAAACAAGGTGGTGTAAGGACTTTATCTTATACGCGGGGTCTTCTCGTATATAGCGCTGAAGTACGTATGCTAGGAACTCCGAATCAAGCATCCGACCATCATTAGCATTCTGAAATTTGTCACACATGTAGGGGCACTTGCATTTTGTGATCTTCCAAACATTGTCTCCCTTGCAACAGATTTCACAGACTGACCATGGACATGAATCATCCTTGTAACTCACCATAAGCCTCTCTGAGTCTAAATGCTCAGTTTTGAAGCTAAAATTCTCCCGCACTGAGAACCAGGTCAACACATGTCGCACTGCCAATTTAGTCGGGAATACCATCCCTTTCACTGGCTGCTCCCCAGGCTGCCAACTTTATATTGCCGTTTGCATAACTGGTGATGGATCAAACATATTATCCCAAGTGTTTTTGGTGAACCATTCCGATGTAGGATCGGGACTAGGGCATGTGTCTCTATTCTCTTCTGCAAGCACCTCTTCGATACCATCAACATCCTCATGTTCACCCACGGTATCTAGGAGCTCCTCGAACTCATCCCTAGTAACATCAATATGGGTTGCATCGTCACCAAGTCCGTGATCATCTTCATTTTCGGATGTGCCCCCATGCACCTCATCAAAAGATAAATGCTCTCCTTCATGCACTTCCTGGTAGCCTTCCTGCTCCTCAATCGAGTTCACATGCAAAAATGTCTGGCATGGTTCACCGCCATACCCATCTCCTGTGTTCTCTGCACACCATTGATAAGACTGTAACGGTATTGAGTTGATGTGCTTATCTCCAATTTAATCCAAAACGGCATATTGTGAACCCTCTCCAGCCTCTACTATAGCGGGCTTAATAGTGACATAGAGATCCAAAGCAATGAATCCCTTCACCAGCATTTGTTCAACAAATTCCCACATCATCTTCACTTTGGCGTTGCTCGATTGCTGTAGTGAATTGTAGAAAACCTAGGTGTTTACAACCCATTGAGTTGCTCTATACACGATGAAAATGTTATGCCTAGAGTGGTCCAACCCCATCGTCATCAATATTCTCCGTTGCAATTTCCTAAGGCTTATCTCACACTTCACCTTAACACATTTATGCTTTTAGTTCGAGCCTTGGTATGACAACCCATGCAACTCATGATAATACATCTCTCCATCATAGTACACATAGAAATAGTGAAAATCCATCACCGACCTGTTCAAAGAATATTGTAGTTGTCAAAATCTATAACTAGTTAAATAAACTAGGTGTATGATAAAAAGAATTTATATTCAAACTCAACCTCCTTGACTTCGTGTATACACATATAAAAAATTGAATCTTGATTATAAAATTAATTTATACACATAGACATAATGTGCACTTAACCATATATATATATATATATATATTATACACATATAAATAATTAAAACTCAACCATTTCGACTTTATTTTATTAAGCCAATTTTTTTTGTTGAGTAATGAATTCATATTGCTATGAACTCTCATATCACTGTAAAACTCAACCGAATATCATATTACCTCCATCTATCAACTCCACGAGTTTTATACAATTAAGCCACACGTGAACTATACTTGGCACTAATTGGGAATTCAACTAACATTTATTAATATATGTATATATATATATATATATATATATAAATCAGCAGTTGTACATAGTTAATATTGCAAAACTCATTACATGAAATACACCCCATGCACAAAAATTTTATACAAACCACATGCAAAGACAATCGGACTAAGCATTTAACTATTGCCTCTATGTACTGATCACAGCAGGGTTGACCCAAAGGTGGAAATGGACAGCACATTAGTCTTGGATGGAGACATTCACACTGAGAACCCAAGACTTGTAGATGGTGACCCAACTACTAGTAAGGCTTCTGCTTCTTTAGAGGAAATAAAGTGGGAATGGTAAATACTGAAAATGGTTGAGAGCTGGCGAGGGGTTAAAATGTTAAAAGGTACTCGAGTTTAATAAACTCGAGTTCTTAAAATAAAAAATACTCGAGTTTAGAACTATCGAGTACCATTGATTATGCATTAATTGAGATGATTGACGCCAGTAAGTTAGTGTGCATAATAAGTACAGAACTCGAGTTCAGCAGACTCGAGTTCTTTACTTGCTTAATACTCGAGTTTCATACTCTTGAGTTCCTTTGACTAAATATCCACTTTTCTCGAACGACCACTGTGGCGGTTTGTACCCAACATTAACTTCAAAAAACTACTATATAGAACTCGAGGTTAGTAGACTCGAGTTCTTTACTTGCTTACTACTCGAGTTTAGTACTCTTAGGTTCCATTGGTTAAATATCCACTTTTCTCCAATGACCACTCTGGCGGTTTGTAGCCAACATTAGCTTCAAATAATTGCGTGTTTGACCAATACTATGACATTTTTTTTTGTTTTTTTATTATTTAATATATATAAATGACTTAGGGTTGTGTTTGGATGGCAAGATTTGAATTTGGATTTGGATTTTAAATCAATTGATTTCAAATACCTTGATTTCAAATCAATTGATTTTAAAATTCCATGTTTGGGTCTTTTTTTATAGAATGAAGGATTTGAAATTCATTGTTTGAAATTTTATAATTTGGATTTGGATTTGGATTTAAGATCATTAATTTTTTTTCTTCAATTATTATTTTTCTTAAAATGGTAAATTACACTAACCTACCTTGAGGTTTAGGATAATATCAAACACATCCAAAACTTCTTAAAAATAGCCAATTTGGTCCTTGAAGACAAACGGCGTGTAACACCATTTGTTTCAGACCCAACGGTTTTTTTTGTTTAATCTTTTCTCCGTTCTTTCTTCTTATCCTCACAGAGTCACAATCAACACCTCACCTCCATACACTTGGCCTTCTTTCTATCTCTTGTTTCTTTTCTTTTTCCTCTATTTCTCACTTGATTCTCTCACTCTTTCTATTTTCTTTTCCTTTGCCAAGCCAAATCTTACCCTTTTCTTTCTCCCATCTCTTCTTCTCTCATGTCTCTATTTCGCTGATGGAAATCCTTCAGTGTTGGCTGGTGGGTCAGACATTTTCGATGGGACAATTGGATTTGGGTTTTTTTTTTTTTTTTTTGGGGAGAGAAACTTGATTTGGGTTTAATAGCAATATTGTGATGGAATTTTGGACCTTGGCTAGTGTGATTGGGTTAGGGTTATTTGGGTTTTCGTGGGTTTCTTTGTGAAAGAGATGAAGATGTTCCTTTTGGTTTTCTTGGCAACCAAACATTGAGTAAAGGGCAGATGAGACTATATGGGTTGTCCTTTTGATATTTTGGCTGCTAAATTAGGAATGAAGAAGATCTATGGGTTGTACTTCTAATTTTCTTGGCTTCCAAACACAGAATGGGGAAGATCAATGTGACTTTTTCTTTGGATTTTCTTGACTACCAAACACAAAACTATTAATAATTTTATTTTAAGAAAAAATCTAAGAAACTCGTTGGTGTGGTGTTGATGAAACATGAAATGGTGTGGTGTTAATGTCCCACTTGCTCGCTGTCATTGTAGTCTTCCTTTAAAAATCCCAGGTAGCTTTGCATTGGGAGAGAATGCACAAATGGCCTTACACACCGTTAATGTTTAAAGGACCAAATTGGACATTTTAAAGAAGTTTTGGATTTTTTTGACATTATCCCAAACCTCAAGGTAGGTTTTTGTATTTTACCCTTCTTAAAATTTTGCAAAGATAAACAGTGAAAACCCAATAAAAATAGAAGGCACCCAGGTAAGAATTTCATTATCTTTTATTGCTAAATTGCTTGGAAATGATACATGGAGAATTTCGTGTACAATATAAATGGCCAATTTCACTAGCAGCAGATAAATATCTATATATCTATCTATCTAAACATTTAGAACCCAACAAACATTAATTAAAAGCAGACCATCCCAAAAAGACCCTCATATTTGCTATATAAGTAATATCAAATATACTAAGGATTTTTCATTACAACTCCATGCATTAGCTTTTGAACTGTTTGGATCAGTGATAGGCGAGGCTTAGCTGTAAAACTTGATTGCTCTAAAAGCACATTTCCATAACTACTCACACATAAAATAAAACTAGCTAGCAACTTGATTGCTTAGCAGAATAAAATGATGGTTCCGGAAAAACTTGACTGCAATGTTTAAGCCATTTTACCCATCAACCGTCACCATCACCATCACCAGGACCCCAATCCCTTACTAGATGTAGTACTAGAAACGGTAGTAGACATAAAATTTCACAAAGCCAAGTTGATCCTTTAGTTTACTTACAAATAACAAAAGGGAAAGACTAACAAATAACAAATAATTGGAAAGAGTAAAAATTAGATTAAAGATAAAGATTCTACTTTTACCATTATACCCAAAATTTTCCTACATTATGACATCTAAACATTAACATTCCAAAACTGAAAGTCATTCACAATCTGGAACTAATGTCAATGACAATATTTATATTAGATACTCATATCACATTTACTCAAATAAATTGAACCCATCAATCCCTACTATACCCAATCCAACCATTTCACTAGATTAATAGGGAGTTAGGTTTTAGTCACAATAACATTTTAGTTGCTCAAAATCTCAGACAAAAAACTCATGCATTAAAATATACAACTCACACATACATTTCATCAAACAATTTCTTAGCAAATCTAAACCGCACTCAGTTTACCAGACCTCACATATAACTCAAAAAATTGAAAACTAAATAACATTCCACTCCCAGCCTTAGTAGAAGTTATAGACCCACATAGATAAATCCAAAAGAAGAAAACATTAAAATTTTACCAAAATTTCAAACCCAGTTCCATGAATGAATGAAAAAACAACTATCAAAACCAAGACAAGCCAAAGACGTTACTTTTTTGCAATTCCAAAAGCCATCCACATAATCTGCACATGATTTCTCATAAACCCAATCCTGAAGACTTTGCGTGAAAAGTTCTAGGTTGACAAGTTTCCTTCGTTCCATAGTCCTTTAGCCCTTTGAACACTCTTCCGGAAGTAGGAACAAACTTACTTGAAGCAGAAGCACCAGAGATAATATGAATAGAGGTTACTGCATCACGTAGAGGAAAAAAAATATTAAAAATAAATCGATGCATTACTTTGAAGATGGTAACAAAGAGAACTTATATTAGAACCAAAAAACAAAGAACAAGCACACAAGTAATTATTGATAATTAAGAAGTTTGATCAAAGCATATTAAATTCAGTAGAGATATAGATTAGGAATCTTTCACCTGGAAAGTAGGAAAGCATGGGGAAAGATGACCTCTAAGCCCTTTAAATGAGTTTGCATGTGTGGGCCTGTTTGTTTTCTATTTCAAACTAACATTTTTACATTTTGAACAACATTATACACATTTTCACATACTTTTTCATCCACACATTTTTAAAAAAACTACAAAAATCTCATCTCAAACTACTCTACCAAACACCCCCACAGATTTGACTCCTTCCCCCCTATCTCCTACAAGACGACAAGAAAATATCCTCTAATCTTTCTTTTCTCTTTTTGTTTGACTGAATTATCTAACTCAAACCGAAACCTTTCCTAGCATTTATTAGGCATTTTTCAAACTGCACAATACACGTGGTCCCAACAAGGATGGAAAAACTATGTGAATGCGTGAATGGATGAAGTACAGTATAAGCGAGTCCTACTTCAAACGCAAAAATGCAAAAACACACAGTCTAGGGCCAAACTACCAAGGGGCTGAGGGGGGCCATCATTTCCACATACTTTTTCACCCACACATATTTCAAAAAACTACAAAAATCTTATCTCAAACTACTATACCAAACACCCCCACAGATTTGACTCCCTCCCCCCTATCTCCTACAAGATGACAAGAAAATATCCTCTACTCTTTCTTTTCTCCTTTTGTTTGACTAAATTATCTAACTCAAACCAAAACCTTTCCCAGCATTTATTAGGCCTTTTTCAAACTGCACAGTACACGTGGTCCCAACAAGGATGGACAAACTACGTGAATGCGTGAATGGCTGAAGTACAGTATAAGCGAGTCCCACTTCAAATGCAAAAATGCAAAAACACACAGTCTGGGACCAAACTACCAAGGGGCTGAGGGGGGCCATCCTTTCCACATACTTTTTCACCCACACATATTTCAAAAAACTACAAAAATCTCATCTCAAACTACTCTACCAAACACCCCCACAGATTTGACTCCCTCCCCCCTATCTCCTACAAGACGACAAGAAAATATCCTCTACTCTTTCTAACCTTTCCTAGCATTTATTAGGCCTTTTTCAAATTGCACAGTACACGTGGTCCCAACAAGGATGGACAAATTATGTGAATGCGTGAATGGCTGAAGTACAGTATAAGCGAGTCCCACTTCAAACGCAAAAATGCAAAAACACATAGTTTGTGACCAAACTACCAAGGGGCTGAGGGGGGCCATCCTTTCCACATAATTTTTCACCCACACATATTTCAAAAAACTCCAAAAATCACATCTCAAACTACTCTATCAAACACCCCCACAGATTTGACTCCCTCCCCCCTATCTCCTACAAGATGACAAGAAAATATTCTCTACTCTTTCTTTTCTCTTTTTGTTTGGCTGAATTATCTAACTCAAATCGAAACCTTTCCTAGCATTTATTAGGCCTTTTTCAAACTGCACAGTACATGTGGTCCCAACAAGGATGGACAAACTACGTGAATGCGTGAATGGCTGAAGTACAGTATAAGCAAGTCCCACTTCAAACGCAAAAATGCAAAAACCCACAGTCTAGGACCAAACTACCAAGGGGCTGAGGGGGGCCATTCCCCCCCCCCCCCCCCCCCCCCGGCGGGGGCAGAAAAATTCCCTAGTATATATATTAGCATAAAAAATTTACTTATGGCTCTAAAATTATTATAGTTGGCCCCCCTCTCCCAAACAATGTACAAGTTGACCCATGATATCAAAAATGAAAAAAATAATCAAATCATCCCTTGTTTGGTTGTTCCAAGAATATCAAGAAAAACATTTAGCTAAACATTTGGACAATTTACAAATCTGGACAACAAGAAAAATCTACAAAACAATTCACATATTCAGATAATAAAAAAAATCTTTGGACACAGTCTAAGTAAAAAAAATTATAACAAATCAATTATAAATCCTAGCAAAACAAATCACAAAAACCCAATAATCTTTACCCAAATTTTACCTCTAATTTGAGAGCTCTTTGTCCCTCTCAAATGACTCCACCCCATAGTCATAGAGACAACTTCTATGCTGCTAATCACTCCATCCACACACTAATTAGTGTCACTAGCAACTTGGATTAGTTGGTGTCTTTAACTCAATCCATGAAATAAATTTATTTTGTTAAAGAGCTGTTGCTCTTTAACACAACCCGTGGAAAATTTTTATTTTTATTTTTTGAATGATAGAATTTTATTAATTTTTAATATTTTATTAACTTTGGGACACACTTACCACGCATGCATAAATGTGATACACATGTGAAACAACAATCTACTATTTTGTGCCTTACCTAAACTGCCACCAAAGCATGTGTGTGATTAGTCTATTGGTAATAAATTTTGTGCCTTAGCTAAATTATTGTAGTGATGGGAAAAGATTTATTATTTACATAGTTGAAGACTCAAAATTACCGTTCATTATTATGTGATTGTTTAACATATCTCTTTTTCTTTTATTTTTTTACTACCTTTTCAAAATGGAAATTTTTTAAAGGAAAAGATCTCACATCTTTATGCTACCTCAACCTTAACCAAGTAATTATAAATAAAAAATTCCTTAACCAAGACACCGATAATTGTCTCACCCTTTTTTTCGCTGAATATTAGTGCATGAGTTAATTAACCATTATTTTAGTTGTTTTATTAATGTAATACTAGACATGGATTTGAACTTTTAACTATAGTTTTTGCATTTTTTTTTTTTTTAAGAATCTTTTATATATAGCATTATGAAGTTATTAGGTATAGAATTATGTGAAAAGAATAAATAAATTTAAAAAAAAAAAATTTATAATGTGGATAGAATAAAGAATTGGTCTAACCTTAGTCAAACCTTGAAAATATCAAAACGTACCAATTGACTTACAGAATTCTTGATTATAAATATCTATTATTGATTTAAAAAAAAATAAAAAAAAATATAAAAATTAATGCTAATAATGCATTGTTGTCAACCTCTAGTATTAATATTCTAACTTTTTAAAATTCTTGAACAAAGAACTTTGGCCCCTCCTAAGTTTGAATCCTGGTTCTGTCCCTGCACACAGTTAACGCAATTCAAACGCACATTAGATATGGATGTAAACAAAGGCGTCTACGTTTTGGTTTTTTTTTTTTTAGCTTTAGTTTCATGTGATTATTTACTGTTCAGTGAGTTTTGTGCACTATTCACAAAACTCACAAGTACTTTATTTAGAAAAAAAAAAAAAAAAACTTTAAAACTGGGTCCCACAATACTATTTACAAATATTTTCATGTTTGGCAAACACTATAGCATCCCCTCTATAATTCAAAACCTAACTCTAGGGAGTTAGCATGGGACCAAGTTTGCAATAAGGAGAGAACCACTATTACAGGAAAGAAGTCCTCCTTAAATTCTCCTTAGCACAAGACAGACCATATATTTTCTTGATGACGTGGAACCTCACAAGGCAAAGTCCCTTTGGACCCACAAGACAGACTATATTATCAAACAAAATATTAGTGCCTTTAGATCACTGAACACATAGTGGATCATGGATTTTAAATGGACCAAGTCTCTCAGTCCTTGTAACATGTAGTACTGGCTACTAATGAAGTCATTTATTCATTTATGTTGTCAAAAGAAGGACACCTTACATCAAAAAAATAAAGAAAGACACCTCCAAAGGTAAACGTAATTATCAATTCCTTTTCCAAGGAAAAATACCAACTCCAACACCCTGTACCCCCTAATAGACAGAACATACAAACTTCTGACTCCTATTTTCACACATATCTCCGTCAATACCATCAATCTGCATGCATAAAGTTTTCCAAAATATAGGTTGAAGATTGGTGTCGGCAAATGGTGGAAGAGCTTACCAATAGAAAAGGTGTAAAAGAGAATACAAAACAAGGTAGTACAGTACCCGCCATATCAGTCGATATGTACCGTATCAATACGTATTTCGGTATTAAAATATTAACGTTTCATATTGGTTTAAATACTGGCCATATCGGTCATGTACCGGCCATATTGGTTGATTTCGGGCATTATCGGCCGGTACTAAAAAAAAAAAAAACTTTTTTTTTTATTTTTTTATTTTTAGTTTTGTAATTTTTGAATTTTTGTAAGGGCAAAATGGTAACTTACTTGTATTAACTTATTAGTATTATTTGTTTTCTTAGTATGCAATGAACAATTAAACTTTCTATTTTTTATTTTTTTTCTTTTAATTGATGCTAAAGTCTAAAATCATAAATAATTTGTTCTGAATTGAGGCAATGTTTTATGATAAACTTTTATATTTATTAATATATATTTTAAAGCCACTCTCACCCCAATCATCCACAAGTTATATGTGACTTATATGTCAAATCTAAGTTTAATTTCAAAAGACAGGAACTGAGAGCATGTACAATCTATGCTATGAATAATCATAAGTTGAAACTAACTAGCATTGCAATTTGTACAAGATAAATTGGAGGATTGCAAACTACCAATTGCTTAACAAGATAAAGATAAAGGAATCATAACAAACCAGAGCTAGACTTCCTGAAACTTCTGTCCAAGCTTTGCCCCGGAGATAAGTCCATGTCATTGTGAATAAAACCTGAGACGTAATATCAGTTTAAGTGTGCAAAAAACTCATGTTTGAAATATGTTATACAAGCAATGCATAGCCCAGTATGATATTTTATTATGGCTTATAAGGAATTAACACCTTAATAATTGTGAAAATATTATAGCAATTTGTTGTGTTAATAATTTTTTTTAGAGTAGCTAATATGTTATATGTATATAAAAGAATAAAAAATAAAAAGCGTGTTCAATAGGCCATTTTACTGCCAAAAAAAAAAAAGAGCAAGTGAAAGCGTGAAAGGAATTGAATAAACCAAATTCATTGTTGCTTTAGCATTGACACTTTTTATACATAGAGATAATGGTTGAACAAATCACAAATTGACACGGACTATCCCCATGTACAAAATGGAAAATGACCTAAATAACATTTTTGAGAGGTAAACCAATTATAATTATTTGCGTTTTCTTTTGTTGTTGAGGGAGATAAACTAGAAGCAAGCTAAATGGTTCAGAATTATTTCTATAAATCACCTAGTTAATTAAATGACAAAGTCCCAAATAGGATAGAAATAGTAAGGATGAATGGTTAATATATAGCTGTGAGTCTAATGAAATTAACGTATTATTATTTGGATGAAGTGACTACTTTATCCCATATGAACCCTCAGCAAAATGATAAGTAAGTCAAAACTGCCAATGCAAGTTGCTTAATAAAATAAGATATTAAAAAAATCCTCAGCCCCTTACCATAAGTGGTACGGGATAAAAAAAAAAACCCCATAAGTGGTAAGGGGCTGATAATGAATTAAAAAAAAAAACCCTCAGCCCCTTTCCATAAGTGGTAAGGGATAATAAAAAAATAAACCCATAAGTGGTAAGGGGCTGATAATGAATTAAAAAACCCTCAGCCCCTTACCATAAGTGGTAAGGGATAAATAAAAAAAAAAAAAAAACCCCATAAGTGGTAAGGGGCTGATAATGAATTAAAAAAACCCTCAGCCCCTTACCATAAGTGGTAAGGGGTTGGTAATGAATTAAAAAAACCCTCAGCAAAATCTATTATCCCAGTTCCTCCATACTACCATATTGTCCCAGTTTTGCTCCATATTGTCCCAGTTCCTCCATACTATAAAATGAGTCCTCTTAAAGATCCTCAAATTGCTTTTGGCCTGGACATTCTCATCATCGCACTGCATCTCGCACTCCCCAGGTTTATAAATAACTCTTTTTAGAACACATCAAGAATAATTTTGAAAGTGAATTAGATAATCTCAATGGAACATGAATCATGATGGGTGAGAGAGTTTCAACTTCTTCGTCCTCACGACCCATTATTGACGCTCTGTAAATTTTTTTCTAACAATCCGTTTTTGTTTCAGATTTCAGCAAGTTGAGTTGGTCCTGGAACTCATTTCTGAAGTAGTTAGGACCCTTGTCAGCATTGTTGTTCTACTCCTACGGTTAATACGCGATCTTCACCAGATAATCTCAATGACACATGATAGGTGAGAAAGTATTTCAACTTCTTCCTCCCCATAACCCATTATTGACGCTCTGCAAATTTTACTGTTATTCTAACAATTCCATTTTGTTTCAGATTTCAGCAAGTTGTGTCAGTCCTAAAACTCATTAATGATGTAGATGGATCCCTTGTCAGCCTTGTTGATCTACTCCTACGACTGATACGCATATGCAGAAGGATTTGGTCCATTTGGACTGCAAGACAACCTGTTGTTGTTGCCAATGACCACCAGAACGAAGTCCCACTTGTTGATATTAACTATGGCCAGAACGATATCCCACTTACTAATGCTGAAGCTGATGCTGCGAATGGCCAAAACGATATCCCACTTACTGATGCTGAAGGTGATGCTGCCAATAGCCAAAACGATGTAATTGTAAACGAGGAACTGAACATCTGAACTCACTGGTTTCGAGAAAACCTATCTTGTACGTGTAATACCACTTTCACCAACTCCACCGTTCATAATATGTAGTCTTTGTTCTTACAGGTAGCTTTATTATGTCTGTAACAAGTAAACCAAAGTGTCCTTTTATGCTTTTATTTGAGTTATTACTACATAGTTTCTATCATATTTATCTGCGCGCACAAGTGCGTATGTTTTGGGTCTTTAGGCATGTTCCGTCATTTTCTCATGGTATAAAAAGAGAAAAAGAATGAAATGCATGTTTGCTTCTAATTTTTTCAGCAGAAAAAAATAGCTTTAGAAGATTTATTTATCTTAATTATCTGTGTTTATTTTATTTTATGTTGGTTATCAGTGTTTGGCGTAAGATTTATATTATTAGTGAAAATTGAATGCTTTGCTTTTCACATTTGATTTTTTGGATACTTTTCGCTATCATGATTATTATTAGACACTCATTCTTCTATACCATCTGATTTTAGAAGGAAATAACATATTATATATGTCAATGATTTGTAATTTATTACTGTGAATTTTACCATATATTATGTTGGCTTCACATCATTTAATATACATAAAGTTGAAACAGAGTGTACTGCTTGAATTGAATTTTCTTGTGGTGTGAGGTTTGCAATTTACTTCTTGCTATGTTATGTATTATTTTTCCCATTTTGTAGAATATATGTTGTGTGGATCTGTTGTACTTGTTGAGGGGTTATGAAAATTTGAACTGTTTATTGTTGTTGGTTTGAGGGGTTATGAAAATTGAATTTTAACATAATAAATGGATCTGTTGTACTTGTTGAGGGGTTATGAAAATTATTCAAATGCAATTTATTGCGAGCCATAGATAAACCACTAGAAACTAGAAAGAAATAAAGATGAAGAAGCAATGCCCTCATGATGGGTTAGCTTCATAAATAAATAAATTTCAACAATATGAAAGTAAACATGCTAATATATTGCTTATATATCATGTTAAACAGCAAGATCCATAATAATATATATGGTTGATCTATACCATTAAAATGCTCATGCTTAAACTATGAAAAACAATAAACAAGCTTGAATTGGCAACTAATTCTTCTGAAGATTTTATATTCACATCAATTTATTAAGTTTCGTGGATCAATTCAATATAAAATCATCCGATTGTTGGGCATCTGATAATGAGCCAAGGACTGATTTTGTTTCATTCCAATGAATAAAGAATTAGAAAGCCCAAAACGCAATATTGCTAAAATTTGCAATGAATAAAACAACACAGAATAAGTTTGAATATGACACCTAACTTTACCTTCAAGAAAACAATCAAATGGTTGTAATTGGATCTATAAAATAAAATATAGGTCTAATTGATTTGTAGAGAGATATAAAGCAAGACTCATAGCTAAGGACTACACTAAACAAGATAGGCTTGATTATTCTTTCTTTCTTTCTTTTTTTTTCTTTTTTTTTTTTCCATTTTTATTTTATAATAAAAGTTACATTCTCTTTCGAACTCTTGTATAATTGTGCAAGTGGTCTTACGTTGAAATTTCCTAATGGCAATGTAACATAAAATTTCCAATCACCCTGCACCCTGATAAAGCATAAAATTTCCAAAGCCAAGGAATGATTTTGTTTCACCAGTCCAATGAATAAGGACTAAAAAAGACCAAAACATAACTTATTGCTAAAATTTTCAATGAAGAAAACAATGCTCCTTGAGTTTAAGGCACCTGAATTTATCCACTAGGAAATAACTAATTGATTATAAGTGGGACTATAAAATAAAATATAGATCTATTGGATTTGTAGAGAGATATAATGTAAGACTCGTTGCTTAGACTATACTCTTTTGATAATACTAAATATGTTTAACATACACATGGGGAGTGGGGAGAAGATCTTAAAGAAATTTACATTGATGTATATCCAAAAGGGTCTACCTCTTGGATACACAGCAGATACTTTAAACCTCTTTAACTCATACTCATTTTTTAATATGGGATTAACCCACTGTTTTTTTTCTTTTGAGAATACTAAATATTTTCAACAAGATGGACTTAATTACACTGAATTCTTTTCACACAAGCCAAAGAGGATAATTTTAAAAAAGGATCAAAATTAATAATTTCTAATGCAATATTGATTTAATCTTGTATTTTTACTAGTAACTATATATTTATTGAACAAGATTTAGGTACAATACTTAGGTGTTATTCCTTAGGTTTCCTTTTTAGGATTTTGCCATGTGGATTTTTTCTCATGGGATGAAAGTATATTTTTTAATTAAGTAGCCACATGGCTAAATCTTAAGAGGGGAACCTAAGGAATAGCATCTAAGGTATTGTACTTAAGTTTTGTCTATATATATTTTTCTTAAAAAAACTATATATTTATTTAATATGTTCCACTTTTTTAGAATGTGTTTATATATATATAGACAAGCTTAGGTACAATTCTTTATTTGTTGTACTTTATGTTTCTTAATTAAAATTAAACACATTATTGCATTGACCAATACAATATAAATAATGCTATTTTCCCTATAAAATTACATTTAGAGTAATCAGTTGTTTGAATTTAGATAAAAAGCATAAAGTACAACACTTAAAAGAATTGCATCAAAGTTTAAACTCATAGGCAAGATATCAAGCTTTCCAAAAGGTTGACATAAAGCTCACTCGAGTTATAGGCCTAGAATTTTGCCTATCTATATATAAAAATGATTGTGTTATTATATGTTTTTACATATACGTGTACATGTGCTAGAATTATTGTTTCAATTTTTTTTTTTTTTAATGATGATTCAATAATTGGGAAGGAAAAATTCGAATCCTGAATGTCTACGTTAGAAATAACGAAAAATGCCAATTGAGTTAAAGGCTTTTAGCATGTTTTAAAATATTCCATAAACAATTTATCGTATAACAACAAAATTTATGTTGCAATAAAAAGGTTGCACCTACCACCACCTTGTCTCTCAACCTATGACTCATTTTCTCATTCTGTTAATTAGGAACAACAATCTCATTTTCTCTTTAACTGTTTTATTTCTTGTCTTTGTGCTCTTGGCCCAGGAATTTGATAGAGCTAAATTCTTTAGCTTGATTACAAGAATAAATATTAAAGAGCAAAAACTAAGAGCAAATCCCATCCAATTTTTCATTTCAATTAATAAATTGCTAAAATCTTTATTAAGAGGAAAAAAAAGGTACAAAGGAATGATAAGAATCAAATCAGCTGTACTACAAGCAAGCAAAGTGATTGACTTTCAATTTCATCTCCTTGTTATTCCGTCTCCAGGTCAAAATCCATTTACTCCACCGCTGCAATCTTGCTCCTTGTTGAAGACCTCCTCAATCGTGTTTACAGAGAGAAACTTATCTATAAAATATATATATATATATATATTTTAATATGAATATGAGCGAAATTTCTCTACCCAAATTACTTCTCCTCTGGTACTACTTCAAATTCTATTCTACCTTTATGTTTTATATTTTGCCAATCCATTTCTATGTTGTTAACTGTGTCAAAAACCAAAAATAGTATTGGGAGAAAATCCCCCTCAAAAAAAAAAAAAAAAAAAAAAAATATATATATATATATATATATAGGGAGAAAAGATTATATAAATACGTATGAGAGAGAGAGAGAGAGAGAGATATGTATACCTTTTTTTGGGTTTAGAAATAAGTATGTAATGTCATAAACAAGGGATAATAAATGATATCCTAATCTCAATATTAATGAGTGTCTTTTTTTAACCGTTGGATTTACTTAAATCCAATGGTTTATAAAATGTGTAACTCTAAAGAGTTACACCATATGTAACTTGAACCCATCTCATACACTAGTAAATCCCATATATAAAACATAAATATTATGAAATTACAGGGATCAATTCATGCATAGTGTATGACTAGACCAATATATAGGCAGTCAAGTTGGCTCATAAATCATACCGTTGATCAACTAAATCTTCTAACAGTTTATTGTTTGATAATGCACTTGAGACATCCTACACTTTGTAGTTATATGGACTAAAAACATAGTTCCTCAACAAAATGTTCTTAAAACATTTTCTTATCATTAAATACTAGTGCAAGTGTGTAATGCAACAAATTTCTGTTACAACAAAAATACATCAACAAAAATATTATGAAGTTTCATAAATCAATTTAATATAACATTTAAGCATTCGCAAGAACAATATAGGGGGAGGTGATGTTAAGGTCATTAATCGTCCCATTGATGAACCAAATCTTCTAAACTGTTGAGAATGCATTAGATACATTCTCCTCTTCTTTTATGGTTTGTTTGGTTAGAGGGTAGAAAAGTTGGAGGATAGA
Source organism: Quercus aquifolioides (assembly GCA_019022515.1). Lineage (NCBI taxonomy): Eukaryota > Viridiplantae > Streptophyta > Magnoliopsida > Fagales > Fagaceae > Quercus > Quercus aquifolioides. Next base: position 3,880,225 of record CM032328.1, read on the forward strand.
AAAAATAGTAAAATGATGGCAAAGTTGAAGGATAAAAAAGATTTTTTTCTCATATGTGTTTGGTTGGAGGGATGAAAAACTCTTTTATTTAGTTGAAGAGAAAAGTAGAAGAATAAAACAAGTAATTTATATAAATTTACTGTTATACTCTATTACATAATATATAAAAAAATATATTTTATTTATTATTTATTATTACATTACATTATATTATTTATATATGACAATTATTGAGGAGCCGGCCATCATTTGGTTTTTTTGGTTTTTTGGTTTTTTTTTTTTTAAACTACCTTTGATTCAAAAAAGGAAAAGGAAAAAAAAAAATCTACTGGCAAACACAAAAATCACTGCTGAGACTTGATTTTAAAAAATATAAATAAATAAATAGACTAGTTGATAAAAGAAAGAAAAAGGAAAAGGGGAAAAAACCATTTGAGAAAATAAAGAAAACACGTTGAATGAAAAGAAAAAAAAAAGTACAAAACATATGGCATTTTCTCGTCTCGCTATTTCCCCTCATTTTCTCTCCAAAAATCAGGGAGAAGAAAAAAGCCACGTGGCAGCCACACATTTACAGAAATTCAAGGGGAGTCAACATAGGAGAGGCTGGAAACCGCTAGCCTTGTACAAGGAAAAGGACTTGGCTTAGCTTATCCTTATTCCACTTTTTTCTCTCTCTCTCTCTCTCTCTTAAATAATGGTTGAACAACTCACAAATTGATATGTACTACCCCCATATACAAAATGGAAAATGACCTAAATAACATTTTTTTTTAAGAAAATTTTTTTCCCTTGGTTGGCGTCTCAGGTTGGTATGGTTAGTAGGTAGCTTTTCTGTATTTTTTCATTTTTTGAGAAACATCAAATGGGTTCATACTTCATTGCTAAGTCATCCTCCTCTTTCTAGTCATATGATATGGACATCAAATACAGTCAAACTATACGCATTTGCTTTTAGAGAAAATGATAAAAATTAGCAATTTTGATGTAGTATTAAGTATTAACTGAGTTGTATACTGTTGGTAGAGGCTTATTTAATTTAGTGCAAAACTTAGAATTTTATGTATATATATATATATATATATATATTTGAATGAATAATTTGTTGTAAATCTCTTAAAAACACATTACGACTAATTTTGAGAAATAGATCAATTATAATTATTTGCATATAATGTTGTTGTGGAGGAAGATGAACTAAAAGCAAGCTAAATGATTCACAAATATCAATTTAGAGGAGCATAACACACCCCTAAATTGGTTTAAAATATAAGGTATGATATGTAATAAATATATTGATTATTTTAAAATATGTGTATAAGTATTCTTATATAATCCTGGATTTGAATCCTGATATGATAATAAATAATACTAATTATCATGAACCAAATAGATAATTCCCATTATTTTAAATTTTATCATATCAATAATATAATTTAGTTATTTAAATGATTAATTCCAACATAAAATTTATATATATATTAAAAAAAATTCCCATATAGGCTAGTAATAGAAATAGTAAATAGTTAATATATCGTTGTTAAACTAACACATTGATAACGACAAAGTAATAGTGAACGATGAGCATAAGTGCACGAGCATAAGTGTAATAAGGAAGGATGATTAACCCAAGAAAGTTGTGTGAATGAGGCTCTGAACTCAAACTTTATAGTTTACAGTAATAATCCAACTATCCAAGAGTACTTTTATGGAACTCCATCAGCTTTTATCATTTGTATACGTGCACACATGAATGTGTATTTTGGATATTTTTCGTTATTTATTGATAATTTAATTTTTTTTAAACACAAAATTTTGGGCATGTGTTGTCATTTTCTCACGGTATAAAGAGAGAAAAAGAATGAAATGCGTGTTTGCTTCTACGTTTTAATTTCTCACGGGATAAAGAGAGGAAAAAAAAAAAGACCAAAATTAAGAAAAGAAAAAAAGAAGCCATTGTTAATTTTTAAATAATAAAAAATGATCAAAACTAAAACCCACTAATAGAAAGCACGTTGTGAGGAAAAAAAAAAAAAAAAAAAATACGTTGAGAGGAAATGAACCAATTTTTTTTAAAAAAAAAAAGAAAAGAAAAAGAAAAGAAAGAAGCAAAAATACATTGACAAGAAAAGAACAAACCCAAAAAAAAAAAGGGGGGTGAGAGACATACTCGCGTGCCTGTCCAGATTGCAGAGTGCGGACAAGTTGCAAAAGAGAGAATAAATGAGGGGTAGGTGAGAGGTATTAATGAGTTTAGTTTACTTCTAGTACTTTTTTAACTGAAATTTTATTTTATTTTAATGAGAAGCTGTCACATTACTCACTAACAAAATAAAATGTGGAGATTAAAACTTACTACCACTTGTTATTGTATATTTAAAACAAAAAAATATGTCTAGTTAAAAAAGTATTAGAAGTAAGCCAAGCTCGACATTAATGTCGGTAATTTAGTAACACCAATTGCATCAAACTTTCACGCTTGTTATCAAATTTTGGCGGGCAAGGGAGAAAAAAACTAGGCCCCACCAAAAATCCTCCCACTTTTTTCTTCTTACCAAACAATCCAAAAATCCTATTTTCTCTCTTTTCTTTTCTATCTTTTCTATTTCACCTCCAACCAAAAGTAACCTTATATTTACCCTGAATAGGTTGGGTTTAGATATATCCATCTCCCCCCCCCCCCCTCCTTTTTATTGGCACATTGTGATTACTGATTTATTGTGATTTTTAAAACGTATTGCTCCAAAAGTATTTAAGAAGTTGAAAGTTGAAACTACTTTTAAAAAGAAATTACAAGCAGTAAATTTACTATATGAATTTTGAAATAAATAGATTGAATTTTACTACACTAACAACCACTTACCACATTAGCAATTTGTAAAAAAAAAAATTAATTAATTTTATCATTTTTCACCTTTCAAAGGCCATACAAAATTAATAGATTAAATCAAAAATAAAATATACAAGTCCAAAAAAATTAGCCCAATAACAAAAATTACTAATAATGAATCTAAAAAAATTAAGCTCAATCAATCTATTTTACCCAAAACAAAAAACTTGGTCCTTTAAAAAATTTTAAACAAAAATCCTTAGCAGTAAAGCAATAAATTCAAAGGCTGGAGTCGCCGCACATATCGACCAGCAAGGCTGCCCCCCCTAACTCCTAGTCCTGGCTCCGTCCTTGGATGAATCAATTTTCCCCTCATTGGTAATGCATTGCTGCATTGCTTATTTGGAATTTGAATGTTTGCCATTTAGAGAATGAAGTTGCTTGCTCATGAATTATCAGTTTCTCATTTTGAACAAGATTGTTTTGGATGGGTTTGGCTTACCTCCAATACTTTTTTAATTTGAGGTGTTCTTTTGTTTTAAATACACAATAACAATTGGTAGTAAGTTTTAATCTCCACATTTTATTTAGTTAGTGGGTGATGTGGCAATTTCTCATTAAAACAAAAAGAGATTCTAGTTAAAAAAGTATTGGAGATAAGCCAAATCTGTTTTGGATGCATCTCTAATAACTTGTTAATTCATTAACTTTCAGGAGTATTTAAACCACAAAATTATATATAGAAGTAATCTCTTTAATTAAGTGTTTATGTTTGTATATATATTTTTTAATATAAAGAAGGCCGATTGGTATAATTTATTCATAACTTGAAAATTTTGTTAGTGAATTCAAAGGAGTGGAGAACTTACCAAAAATAAAAATATAAGAAAAAGGGAGTGGTGAGAAATTTCCAAAGGCAGGGGCACTATGGTTAACTTATTATCAACTTTTACTTCGAATAAAGAAAGAAAAAATTATTATCGACTAAACTAATGTGCAAATTCTTTGTTTATATTAAAAATTAATTAGTGTCTTGATTTGATAATAAAAAGTAATTATTATAAAATCAATAATATAATTTTTAAACCTCTAATCTATCATGTTTAAAAAAGAAAAAATAAAGAAAGAGGAAAAAGAGAGATTTTGAGAGTGCTATTGGCTTGAGGAGACTCATCCATGAAAAAAAAAAAAAAAACAAACAAAAACAAAAACAACCTCGAGGGCACTTAGCACTATTCAGAGAGTAAACCAAATTTGATTGTTTGAGTAGTGAGAGGAAAGGAAATAGAGCAGCTATGAGCAAAAGTTTAAGCCTGTCTTGTCATAGATGTAAATTTTAAATTAATGAATGTCGTGCCATAGTATTAAGTGCAGTAACCTGACAAAATCTGCCTCTTTTTCATAAATACAAAAAAAGAAAAGAAAAAAGAAACAAAAAAAAAACATTCATCTGAAAGCCATTGATGTTCATTGTATTTGTATTTTTCCAACCAGCATTTTATCCTCTGATCCCATTAAATTATTATTTTTCCAACCAGCATGTTCAAAGTGATTTTTTTAATTAAAATTTTTTTTTCCTGATATGTAGAACTTTTTAAAACTTTTAATTTTGGTACAAGTACAAGAGTACAACTATACTTTTGTCAATTAAGTTTGTCCTACTACAAAATATATATATATATATATATATATATATTTCGTAGTATTGAAAGATCACCTACGCGTAACTGTAATATAAAGTGTATACATTTTCCTCTCTTTTTTATTCCTGGCCTTAATTTATTGTATTGGGATGGCACAAATTGTTTGACAACAATTATTTCCAGGAAATGGCATCCCGTGAAAGGTGCTTTTTTACCATAGGACTATGGCAATTTTGACAACACCACAACAGTCAACAGGTTTATTTTACAAAAGGGAGTGGTTGATCCAAATATTCACGGAGCTAGTATAAGGAAAGGAATACTGAGTTTTTTGCTCTATGCTTCAATGTTGGGTACAAACAAAGTGACATCACTATACTCATTAAATAACAAAAACCTCCTAAATCACGAACTTTTTTTTTTAATATGTATATATATATAATTTTTTTCTACAAATGAAGATATTTAAACTATTTCAAGTATCTGATTATTCTCAAGGGTGTATATAGTCTCTCTGTACCATATACACCACATTATTATAGAGATGAATCTCTTGAAGATAGCACCAAGATTAGAGGCAAAGTTAGGAATTTGTCTTTGGGGGGCCGAGTAAAAAATGTGGTAATTAAATTGTTGGAGATTTAGAAAAATCTCTCCAAGTTCCACCATTAACGATCCAAAATGATGTTTTCAAGTTCAATCATTTCTTTGGGTTCCACCATTGACTATCCAGAAGGATGCTCTTTGAGTTCAACCCATGGAGATTTAGAAGTACTCTTATTGAAAGTTGAAGTTTTACGATTAGAACCCAAAATGAGAAGTGCATTATTTTCTAAATTACTATATTTCTTTCTTTTGCATAATGAATCAATAGTTTTTAACTTGCCCACAGACCTAGACTATTAAATTATCACCCATTAAGTATAATGAGTAAGATAAAAAAAAAAAAAAATACTAATAAGTTTTAAGAAAACTAAATACTTGACAAACCATCACCCAAATTTCAATATATAAAAAAATAGAATTAAATACAACCAATTACATGATATGTTGTAGTATATTTTTATTAGGTATAATAATAGTTTGTTATGTTCATTTAACAAATAAAGATGAAAAAGAAAAGTCATAAAAGAGTTTATGACCCACACCATTAGAGCATTAGTATTTGTGATACTAAAAAACTAAATTACTATTTTTGGTACCACCAACTACAAAAATGGGAGTACATTAGTGGAGCTAAATGTCTATATTTTAGCTTCTCAGCTACAGTGCATAGCCATCTTTGACTATGCATTGTAGCTCAAAGGTTAAAAAAAAAAAATTATATTTATGCGTTCACACTGATGAAGAATATTTAAATAATTTCTTTTCCTTTTTCTCTTTTATTACCATTGCAACTCTCAGTCTCTCTTCTCTCTCAGGTTTCTCTCTTCTCTTCCTCATATTCTTCTTTCTTTTCCTTTCCTCCAAATTCTAACCAACCAAACAAATTGCAAAATTCTAAATCAAATGTGCAATTTTCAATTCCAACATAAACCCATAAACCCACTGCTGCTGCGGGCTTCTTCTTCTCTCATTTTGTGGGTAATATATCTCTTTCTTCTTGTCTTTTGGGTGAAGAAGAAGAAGAAGAACTATCTTTTAGTTTTAGGTGAATAAGAAGAGCCGAAGAAGAGACAAGATGGTGAGTGGAGGAAAAGAAAAGATATTTGATGAGAATGGGGAAGAAACGTGGGTGGCTGAGAAAAAAGGGAAGGAAAAAAATAAAATAAAAATAAAAGGAAGTTAGTGGGATATGTGTCCACCATGTAATGAAATTTACTAAATAAAAATTACAATTGTGTTAAAACACAACAAATTATTACAAAATTTTGGGTTAAAAAAAATTATTGTTACACTAGACATTATTTGCTATCATGAAAATTGAGAAATTGTTTTTGTGGGGCCGGAGAATTTGGCAACCCAGTGGCCCACTTTACACCAGGCCCAAGGCCCATGCCGAGGAGGAGTAAGCCCAGTGCCCTCGCCGAGGACATCGATGTCCTCGGCAAAGCGGGACCATGGGAGGGGGAAGTAACGGCTACCATAGGCGGCCCTCCAAGGCATCTAAGGAGAAAGACCAAGTACAACATATCGGCCGTGGAAGGGTGGCCGAGGAGCCAAGCCAGGATTGAATTATCATTTCCACATTAAATGCGCACGACTGATGTTCAGGCAGCATTAATGGAGAAGAGACTCCTGAGCAGTGCGACCTCGGTTGCTGCAACTCACTAGGAGTTCTGGTAAGGTGGCTGATGGGACAGGTTGTCAGAATGAAGCATAGATGATCAACAAGTAGAGGAAAGGGATCATAGGAGGAGAACTATATAAGGGGAAGAAGCAGATCAAAGAAGGGAGGGGCAAAAGAAAAATAAGGACTATCACCAAGCTCCTCGGACTGGGCCGAGGACAAAACTTTTGAGGATAACTTCAGTTCGTCCATGTTGAATGGTGGCGAACACCGCATTAGACGTTGTCCACTTGCTAGAGCGTAGTTCTTGAACCCATTCTCTACAAATTTATTGTATTGGGCTAGCTGGGCTTGAGTCCACTCACTCAACGGTAGAAGTGCTCAAACCCAGTCCCTACAATTGGCGCTGTCTGTGGGGAGAACTTGTGTGCTAGCAAGCGCAAAGGGCAATTGTTCCCACGATGCTAACTTACGCAAAGTTAGGCAGTTTTTCGTCACCGCCAACGGCACCAATTCCGGATCCCATCAAAAAAGAAAAAAAGAAACAACAAACGACGATGCATTTGCTCAAGAAACGATTATTGCAGAAAGATAAAAGATTCAAAAAAAAAAAAAAAAGCGAATAAACATCGTAGCCTTTTTATTAAATAAAGGAAAAGTACATTATACAAACAGAGGCCCGGACGGGCTTATTCAAAAGCTAACCCTAGAAAAGAAGGCTGAGGTAGGCTTGTTTTAAGGCTACCAACAACCCCCGGGCAGGTATGGATGGTACCGGCGAGAAGAGAGGAGCAGATGCAAAAGCGCCTGATGGCCCAATCCCATAATGTTCCCTTGATGCTCCCCCAGCCTCATGATAATTAAATATTGGAGGTGGCAACACCTAGGCATCGAATGTGACGTAATCTTGCGAACCTCCATTGGCGAGTAAGCTGGGCGCGAGTCACTACCAGCTTGAAGGGTAGACAGGGACGCGCACCGGAGAAAAATATGACGTTCTTCATGGACCTCCCTCCTAACTGCTAAATACGCTACCATAGGGATGACGCTCAAGCCTTGCCGTGCTGGAAGTCTGACGCGAACCACAACCGCTACGGCCCTCGATCGAGGGAGGAGGACCTTTGGCTTGCTTGCCCTGGCCCTCATCCAGAGCCGTCCCATTCCCCCAAGCCCTGATCACAATCTTGGCAAGGTTATCGAAGGGGCTTAAAAGGTTGGAGGATCATGTTTCCTGTTTAACTAAAGGGTTCGTGAAGTGTGGAAGGACGATTCCCCCAGAAAGCCTTATATAGAGGGCGAAGGTTGGTGGGAATTGGTCCACACAGAATTCGAAAGAAGAATCACCAGCAACATTAATCCTGACCAAATTCCAAAGAGGCCACCAACCGCTGTATCTGCATTGATCCACGAGAATATTAATGAGAGCGCGCCTCACACACCGAAGCGTTAGGCGCGCAACTCAAACAGTCAAAAGACGCCTCGTAATCAAAGGTGGCGAAAAATTGGAGTGAATGAGGGGCTACTGTCACACATAAGGGTAGAAATCCGAGCCAGCCCTGCCCAGGTCAATGCTGGGCCAAGGGCCTAGTCTGAGGAATAACCCATTTCCGGCGAGGCAAGGCCGAGACCGTTATCATTCTAGAAGCGAACATTCCAGCGTTAAGGACGAGTTCCTTCACCCCGAGCAGAGACGACGAAGCGTTAGACTGAACCAAGATCTTGCATGGTCCTCGGACTCAAACCTATGGGGAAACTAGTTACTTACAAAGGAACATAAGTGTTAGACTGAACCAAGGTCTTGCATGGTCCTCGGACTCAAGCCTATGGGGAAACTAACCACTTCAAGGAGAACTTGGGTACTAGACTGAACCAAGGTCTTGTATGGTCTTCGAACTCAAACCTATGAGGAAACTAGTTACTTACAGAAGAACATAAGCGTTAGACTGAACCAAGGTCTTGCATGGTCCTCGGACTCAAGCCTATGGGGAAACTAACCACTTTAAGGAGAACCTGGGTACTAGACTGAACCAAGGTCTTGCATGGTCCTCGGACTCAAACCTATGGGGAAACTAGTTACTTACAGAAAAACATAAGCGTTAGACTGAATCAAGGTCTTGCATGGTCCTCGGACTCAAACCTATGGGGAAACTAACCACTTCAAGGAGAACCTGGGTACTAGACTGAACCAAGGTCTTGTATGGTCCTCGGACTCAAACCTATAGGGAAACTTGTTACTTACAGAAGAACATAAGCGTTAGACTGAACCAAGGTCTTGCATGGTCCTTGGACTCAAACCTATGGGGAAACTAACCACTTCATGGAAACCTGGGTACTAGACTGAACCAAGGTCTTGCATGGTCCTTGGACTCAAACCTATGGGGAAACTAGTTACTTACAGAAGAACATAAGCGTTAGATTGAACCAAGGTCTTGTATGGTCCTCGGACTCAAGCTTATGGGGAAACTAACCACTTCAAGGAGAACCTGGGTACTAGACTGAACCAAGGTCTTGCATGGTCCTCGGACTCAAACCTATGGGGAAACTAGTTACTTACATAAGAACATAAGCGTTAGACTGAACCAAGGTCTTGCATGGTCCTCGGACTCAAGCTTATGGGGAAACTAACCATTTCAAGGAGAACCTGGGTACTAGACTGAACTAAGGTCTTGCATGGTCCTCAGACTCAAACCTATGGGGAAACTAGTTACTTACAGAAGAACATAAGCGTTAGACTGAACCAAGGTCTTGCATGGTCCTCGAACTCAAGCCTACGGGGAAACTAACCACTTCAAGGAGAACCTGGGTACTAGACTGAACCAAGGTCTTGCATGGTGCTTGGACTCAAACCAATGGGGAAACTAGTTACTTACAGAAGAACATATGCGTTATACTGAACCAAGATCTTGCATGGTCCTCAGACTCAAGCTTATGGGGAAACTAACCACTTCAAGGAAAACCTGAGCACTAGACTGAACCAAGGTCTTGCATGGTCCTCGGACTCAAACCTGGGGGGAAACTAGCTATTTAGAGAAGAACCTAAGGGTTCGGCAGCACCAGGGTCTCGCACAGCCCTCAGACTCGGGTCCCTGGAGAGACTGGCTACGTTCAGTAAAGGAGCAAACAAACACAAGTCCATGAGCATCACTTAAAGCATTCAGAGGCACATTGAACCTAACCCCTTAGCACGGTCAGCAACTAATGGCTTTCCTAAGCATTTTTTACTATTTACAGTAACTAATTCATGTGATGTAGAACCAATATTGTGGAGTCGTTCTCTCAGCATTCAATCCGGCAAAAATAGGTCGTGGTGCTAAGGTGGTTCAATTATCGATCAAGGTCCAAGTGGGAACTATTGCTAGGGGCTTTACGTTTTTCGGTTGCCAGTTTAGAATGAAAAACATGCTGAGTTTCTGAGATTGTGAAGCCTATAATTGAAGCACAGGTTATATAAGTAGCCAAACTCATCACAATGGCAATAAACACCAAGTAAAAAAAAAAAAAAAAAAAGAGATTCATGCATTCAACTTGAAAATAGCGTCACAGTGTTTTAAACCAAAACAAAATGTACAAGTAGTAAATTAAGGCAAAGAGGAGGGAAGACTAGAATGGCACAAGTCAACAAAGCAGGGTGGCCCGACGAGATTGCCTACTTCTTCAACTTGATAGACAGCTTATCCTTGAGGGTCTGCAGAGAAGCTTTGTCTGACGCCTCAGGATCCTGGCTCGGAGGTGCAACTTCGGAGGACTCCTACTCGGCGGGAGGAGCCTGGGAGTCGGCAGGAAGCTTCACTACGTCCTGGGGCGCTGCTGGGTTACTGCCTTCCTCTTTCCCCAACGCCCCCTGATGCCCAGTCTCCTCAGCAGGCTTATCAGTTGACTCTGGATCATTGGCAGCACTGACCTGGCCTTCGTCCACCACTCCAGAGGTGGTGCTAGCTTCAAGATCAGCAGAGGCAGCCTCGCGAATGGTGGGGGGATAATACACCCTTTCGGCCCTCCTAAGCTCAGACGAGGCCGCAACCCCAGCTTGGTTGAAGGCTTCATTCCAGGTCTGGGAGCAGTAGCGCCTACACACCTCGGGCACTTGAGCCTTGAGACTAGCCTTGGTCTTAGCCATTCCCTCAGCAAAGGCCTCATCCTCCGCTTGCTCTTTGGAGCTCTCAGCATCTGTCCTCGCAAACTCGGCCAATTCTTTAGCCCTTGAGGCCTCGTCCCTGGCGTACTCGGCAACACCCTTGGCCCACTCTACCTCAGCCAGTTTCTTCTTCAAGTCGGCGATGAGCTCCTTAGCGACTTGCAGTTGACCCTCAACCTCCCATAGGCGCCCTATATGGTCCTCGGCCTGTTTCTTAACGCCGGCTAGGTCGGATGCCGCGCTATCTCGGGCCTTCGTCATCTCCTCCAGGTTCTCCCATGCCTTCATGAGATCAACCTCAGATTTCTTAAAGGTGTTCGCGGCATTTAGGTACTTGTCGAGCTCCTGATCCAGGGCTCTACCCTGACCGTCGGCCTCCTCTTCCAGCCTAAAAGTAGCCTGGATAGCCTGCTAATCAAAACAGGTACACCGTAAGCTGGGTACGGGGGAATAAAATACAAACAAAGGTACAAGTGTCGGAAATCTTACCATGCCCAAGTACCTCTTGAGGTTGCGGGCAACTTCTTGCCTACTCATGCCCCCCAGCTTGGCCATGTCGGTGGGGAGAAGCAGGGACCTCTCCAGGGCATCGGCCACGCGAGCGCCCTCTCCCCCTCGAAAGTCCCTGAGGGTGGCGTCATCCATTAAAGGCTTCCCATGAAGCATGGCTGCAGGCAGCCAGGCCTGAGGCTCGGACTGCTGGATGACCTCCTTTCCCTTGTCTTGACCACCAATCTTCAGCTGTTTGGAAGGTCGTCGGGCTTCATCTTCCTCTTGGGAGGAACGAGATCTCCCCCCATCCACTGGGTCTTTTCCCTTGGAAGGCCTCTTCCTCTTCGGATCGGTGAACTCGAGCTGAGGGTCCGAGGTCGGCAGAGTGGAAGACGACTTAGTCTGCGCGGACAAAGACTTAGGTGGGGGAGGAGGAAGCTTGGGTGGAGGAGAAGGAGGCTTAGACTGTGACCTCCCCGGCATGTCCTTCCCCGGTTGGCCCTCAAGTAGGTCAAACAAGCTGGTTTTGGGTTGTCTTTTGAAACCCATATTGGCCTGAGTACCAGTCCTTGGTGACAAAAAGTCTGCTTCAGATAAATGGGGATCGCCCAAGTCACCAGAGGGATCCTCAGATAGATGGACTTGGTCGAATGCACCAAATTCGTCCTCAGACGAACCCAGATCAACTACTTCTCCCTCTTTTTCCAAACTTCCTCCCTCGGCCTCTGCAGCTCGATGGGACGAGGAAGAGCCTGCCAACGGGACGCCCTCGGGGATGGAAGATCCTTTAGAAAACGAGAACCCGTGCTCCACCACGGTGATTTGGCGGAGCCTAGGGTCCTTGGCTCTGATCACGTGTCCGGGAGCCGAGAACGACTTCTGGAGCGGCTTATACTTGAGGATCTTGTGGGCGACTCTAACTTGGTTGTCAGCCTCGTTCACAAAGATCTCCGCTCTGAGGACCTTTTCCAAGTCTTCCTTGTTGACTAAATGGAAGTGTCGTTCGAAGGCGTGTGGATCTGCAAAAGAAAAGCTAGTCCATGTTAAATACAAAATAGTGCTAACAGTGAAAACATAGTAGATCAACCTTCCCGCATTCTGAGTACCCTACCTGGCTTTCCCTCTACTGTCGGGCAGTGAAGGCCATCGTGCCACTCCCCCGACACTATGAGAAAATCTTTATTCAACCCCTTTCTAGACTCGGGGAGACATTGGATGAGCCTAACTTTATCATCTCTCGTCTTCATGTAGTAGGACTTACCCGTTAGATGCTGGAGATTGTAGCACCAATTCACGTCGTGATGGGTTAACCTCAACCCCATCTTCTCGTTCAAGGCATCCACGCAACCCAGGATCCTAAACACGTTAATGGCGCACTAGGTAGAGGCTAACCGGAAATGTCTAAGATAACCCCTCATCACCGACCCCATAGGGATCCTCATACCACCTTCAAGGAAGGCGATTATGGGAATCACTACCTCACCAACCTCCCTTCTAATATACCAATCTCCCTCATTGCAGTACCTCAGACCCACGTTACCGGGTATCCTATGAGTGGCGATGAATTCCTCCATCGCCTCTTCAGACTCAACCAATTTCTTAAACCTACCCATCCTAAAAGACGGTTAAAAGACTCCGGGAAGAGTGAAAAGAAGAGAGGAGTAGAGGAAGAGGAAAATCAGAAAGGGAAAAGTATAAGATGGAGTAAGGAGAAAACTTACGGAAATAAGGGAATGCGCTCCGACCCAGGCTTTTTAGGCTGCGAAGAGACGCGAATTGGGCTGAAGACTTGACCGGATTCGGGGTGTGTGCATAAGAACCCTTGAATGCAGAAGTGAAGAGGCCGACCGGTTCAAATGGGTATTTATACCCCCAATTAAAGACAACTGTGCAAGGCTTCCCGCCCATAATGGCGAAAGGTCCACACTGTTGGATTACCATCACACCGTTGAACGTGGGGAGTATGGAGCCGCCAAAATTTAATACAGGTGCATACCGCATATCAAAGCGCCAGATACGTGCGTTAGGCAGGTGAAAAGACTTCAAGCGCTGACTTGTGGCCGGACTAGACAAACCGCGGTATAGGCCCAAGGACATCAAAACCCTTCTCCCAGTCCGAGGAGCCGGACAGCAGGATTTTGAGGGGCTATTGTGGGGCCGGAGAATTTGGCAACCCAGTGGCCCACTTTACACCAGGCCCAAGGCCCATGCCGAGGAGGAGTAAACCCAGTGCCCTCAGCAAAGCGGGACCATGGGAGGGGGAAGTAACGGCTACCATAGGCGGCCCTCCAGGGCATCTAAGGAGAAAGACCAAGTACAACACATAGGCTGTGGAAGGGTGGTCGAGGAGCCAAGCCAGGATTGAATTGTCACTTCCACATTAAATGCGCACGACTGATGTTCAGGCTGCATTAATGGGGAAGTGACTCCTGAGCAGTGCGACCTCGGTTGCTGCAACTCACTGGGAGTTCTGGTAAGGTGGCTGATGGGACAGGTTGTCAGAAGGAAGCATAGATGATCAACAAGTGGAGCTGTAAATTTTACTGTTATTCTAACAATTCCATTTTGTTTCAGATTTTAACAATTCGTGTCAGTCCTAGAACTCATTGACGATGTAGTTGGGTCCTTTGTAAGCTTTGTTGTTCTACTCCTACGGTTTATACGCATATGCAAAAGGATTTGGTCTATTTGGATTGCAAGCCATCCTGTTGTTGTTGCCAATGACCACTAGAACGAAGTCCTACTGATATTAACTATGGCCAGAATGATATCCCACTTACTGATGCTGAAAGGTGATGCTGCCAATGGCCAAAACGATGCAATTGTGAACGAGGAATTAAACGTCTGAACTCGCTAGTTTCAAGAAAACCTATCTTGTGGTGCCCCTCCTTTCTGTGAACGAGGAATTAAACTGTACCAAACCATCGTAGCTATTTCTTTTTTTTCTTTTTTTGAGAACCAACCATCGTAGCTATTTCAATATCCCTAAACAATAATATTCAAAGAAATTTCATCCATTGTAAGAACATACATGTAGCTATTTCAACGAATTTTACATATTTTGATTTTAAAAAAAAAAACTTTTAATGCAGAATTAATTTAGTTAACATAATGTTATGAGAAATGCTATGTCTACAACATTTCTACAACATTTTTACAACAAATCCTAAGTGGCAGGTTGTTACTGGTTGTTATTGTTGGGGCAAAAAAGTAATCTTAGTGTTAGTTTCAAATTTGAACCAATAACAACTAACCACCTGTGATTTGTTGTAAAAATGTTGTAAAATTGTTGTAGACGTAGCATCTCTCTAATGTTATTAGTAGCTATATGTTTATTTATTTTTAACCTATTTTTTGGAATTTTTTTTTTTTTTTGTAAATAACTTGTTTTAGAACACATCAAGAATAATTTTGAAAAATGGATTAGTTATAATTATTTAAGTTTGCTTTTGGTTTGGAGGGAAATAAATTACAATACATAACATAAATGGTCACATATATATACTATTTTAGAAGAGTATAATCTTAGATTGATTCAAAATATTCTGCATAATGGGTGTTAGGCTTGAGGACGCAAAAATACATATCGAAAATTCACAAAGAGTTATGTGGTTTTTTTGTTAGAAAGTTGAATCTCACATGGGGTAGTATTAATAAAAGTAAACGATTAGTATATCGTAGGGCATAGGTCTAATTTTTCATTTGTTTAGATTTACAGTCCATTTAGTAAAGATTATTTTTGCCAACTTATTTTATCATTCAGCTTATTTTTGCTACTATTTATGGGTCTCACTGTACTTTTTAATACTATTCATAGGTCTCACTATACTATTTCAATTAATTTTTACCTTTCGACAAAATTTTTTTTAATACTATTTATGGGTCCCAAACGGACCCTTACTATTCGTCAAGGTTTGGAAAATTGTCTCACGTCCCCATTCTCCTCTAGAAAAAATGAGAGCTTTGGGAAGTGTCCCGAAATTTTTCTTCCCCAAATGTGGGTTCACACCGTGATGTTCAAGTTTCCTTACCCCTTCTGCCTTTGCCAATCTCACTTTTCCACTTGTAATTTGCACTTTGCAAAGTTGTGAAATATATTCAAAAGATTGATTATTACACAAGCGATGCTTTGAAGAGTTGCACAAATTGTTCGTCAATTACAATAACTATCATCTTTGTTGATGGAGAGAGGAAGTAAACACGTACCCAGCAAAATCAAAACTAAAACATATCAAACTACAAAAGCACAAGACCAAGTTTGCTTCAATTCATGGTTTTAATTTCATCGGTGAAATTAACAAGCCCAAGTGTATCCACGATGTAGGTGCGATTTTGAGGCCAATGAGAATATAAATGGTGATAGTTATCATCCCTAGATTGTCTATATATTATTATATTTGTACTGTAAGGTCTTTTATTTATTTATTTATTTTCTTTTTAACAACATAATTGATAATTCTTTCAAAAGTTTCTATAATTTCGACCAAAGAATTCAGCTAACAACATTGTCTTCCTATGGCAGACAAACATATTATATATTATAAAATTTTCTTGATCTATCACGTAAGTCAAGAAGGTTAATTTAGAAAATGATCAAAACTAATAATTTTTAATGCAGTATTATTAAATCATCTATCGTTAGTACTAACTATGGAGTATTTATTTTAAGTTACCAAAAAAATAATTTCTTTGAGATTTGGAGGAATATGACACGCTACCCCAAAACTTAAAAGAAATGATACTCTCTTATCGAAAAAAAAGAGAGAGAGAAGAAGATACTTCCATCTTATTTGAAAGAAATCAACATTTTAGTTATTCTATTTATAATAGTAACAAAATACTTTAAAATTTAAAAAGATTCTACTGATCAAGTCTTAATAGTGGTTAGTGAAAACTTTTTGAGTTAAATATTATTACCGTTCATTATCCCCAAACTTAAAAAATAAATAAATAAACACTTGTTGAGGTTTATGAATAATTGTGTGGATCTGGGCTTTTTTCTTTCAAGATAAATGTGGATTTGTATGGATATTTTTAAAAGGCCCAAATCAAGATCATTTTTTTCATCAACTTTTTTGGGAAATTGTTTTCAGTTGTTTTCCTAATCTCCAATCAGTGATTATGATTATGATTTAGTGGCTATATATTTATTTAATTTACTGTGAACTCTCAGAACTTGTTGTGCATAAAATCTCTTAAAAGCATATAGGAAAATTAGAGTAAATTTAAGAAACAAGGAATTAGGTACTGGTGTTCAGGTTTTTAGGCTGAAAAGGTTAAGGTGTTATCTAGTTCTCACAGGAACACCTTTACAATGTATATATGGAACATTGGAACACCTTTTTTTATTTTTGGGTTATGAGAGGAAGAGCTTCTATTTGGGACTGTGAGTTATGTGCGTCCATTGGTGGAGTTCATGGAGAGAGAGAGAGAGAGAGAGAGAGAGAGAGAGAGAGAGAGAGAGAGAGAGTTTAATGACTTTTTGTTTATTTTTAGAAAGAAAATTTAATGATTTAATGACATGACACTAGTCTTTTTTTAACCATTAGATCTAATGGAAATCAATGGTGTAAAAAATGTGTAACTCCATAAGAGTTACACCAGGTGTAACTTGAACCCATCTCTATATGTATATTTATATGTAATATTTGTTTAACAATAAAGAAAAAAAATCCTCCGCAAACATAATTTTGAAATTCTATCGTGTGTGCATATATAATTATATATTCATAAGTAAGCTATCTAGTTAGTTAAAAGATAAAGTTTCACATATGACAAAGTAAGAGTGAATGGTTTTGTAAATTATACTAGAATGGTTTTGTAAATTATGTGGCTTTACCTGATCATTTGCTATTTGTGACTAGGAGTGATGCATTGGGTTGTATTGTTCTAGTTTAGTCCTAATGAAGCTTGGTTTCTTGTATAAAAAAAAAGGTTAAAAAAAGAAAAACCTAGTTAGAAATACTACATATATTTTCCCATGGCTTGAACTAAACTAAAACAGGTTCTAGATATATTTCAACTTATAAAATATATTATTGTTGAATAAGAGATTTGGAGTTCGATTTTCGCCTACACTAAAAACTGATTAGTGTTTTAGCTTGATTATAAGAACTATAAAAATGGAATCAAGTTGAAATCCTGTTTTTAAAAAATCTACCTTAAAACAAAATCAAAACAATGAGATCCTAAGGGCTAAGAGTATGAAATGCAAAATATGGAAGTCAACAAAAGTAAGGAGCCCATGGCCAAAACTCAATCTATTAGAACATTCAAAACTCAGTAGTTTTGGTTTTGGTTTTGGTTTTGGTTTTGGTTTTTTTTTTTTGGTTAAGAAAAAAAGTGGTTAGAGCGGGATTGGGAGTGGCATTTTTTTGTTAAGAAAACTCTGTAGACTGTAGTTATTATTATTATTATTTTGGGTTAAGAAAAAAATGGTAAGAGGGGCGGCCATTTTTTGTTAAGAAAACTCTGTAGAACATAACAAGTAGAAATCAAGCATTAAAGGCATCTTCCCTCCCTCCATATAAAGCATACAAACACACCACACAAGTATGCTCTTTTGGTCATGTTTGCCTTGATTTTTTTTTTTTTTTTTTTGTGATAAGAAAGCTGTAAACTTTATTAAGAAAATATGGAATGCAAGATACATCATGGAGAAAAGTTTGCTCTATGAAGCAAGGATTCTCTGTTGTATATATAGGTATATACAAGGATGGGTTGTAATAATGATGTTTGAGTTTGGAGAATATGGTTTCATAAAGTGAAAATTCAAGTTTTGGAATTTTCTAAGTGAAACATACGTGCCTTTTCATGAATAGAGGCTTATATTCACTTGAAAAATAACTAACTCTCCATACCTGCCTTTTCATGAAACATATGTGCCTTTTCATGAATAGAAGCTTATGTTCACTTAAAAAAAAATATAACTAACTCTCCATACGTGCTTTTTCATGAAACATAACCCTATGGGTATAAATAGAGGCTTATGTTCACTTAAAACCCAAGAAATCCTGTAGTCATTCTCCAAAATTGCTATCTGTAGAACCCAACATCTTGGTTGTATCCTGGAGACAAATTTGCAATAACCCTTTAGCAACAAAAGTGTGGGGGGCAAATATTGTCTAAGGAAAATGATATAGTGCCTCCAAGTTATCTATTTTCTGTTTGTCTTTTATGTTAATCTTGTTCTTCTATTAATACTTTGTGTAATATCCCCAACAATTTTAGACAATATTTTCTACGATGGAAGGAACAAGTGATGTTTTAGCATTAAAGATGTTGAAACATGAGTTGGTGAAATTGGATCGCTTTGATGGAACCAATTTCTCTTAATGGAAAGACAAGATGGAATTCCTACTTACAGCACTAAAAATTTTCTATGTCTTGGACCCGTATTTGATGCCTTTTCCTTCTACGAGTGATGAAGATATTGATAAGATTTAGGCATAAAGAAAGAAATGGGAGGAAGATGAATTGATATGCAGAGGGCACATTCTCAATACTCTTTCGGATCGTCTCTATGATCTCTACACATCAATGAAGTCATCGAAGGAGATTTGGAATGCTTTGGAGGCAAAGTACAAAACTAAGAAAGTAGGTACGAATAAGTTTATTATTCAAAAGTATTTTGATTGTAAAATGCTTGATAATATCTTAGTTTTAGATCAAGTGCATGAGTTACAGATTTTGGTCATTAAACTCCGTGATTTGTCAATCAATATTCCTGAATCATTCCAAGTGGGTGCAATCATTGTGAAACTCCCACTAAATTGATATAATTTTAGGAAGAAGTTTCTGCATATGTCGGAAGATCTCACTTTAGAACAATTCAGACAACATCTTCGAATTGAAGAGGAAAGTCGGGTTAGAGATGTAACTAACACCAATTCTAAAGTGAATGTGAACAATGTGAGCAATATTCAAAGTGGGAGTTCAAGTAAGACTAATAAGCACTTGAAAGTGAACAAAAGTGGGAGTGGTTTCAAGAAGAACAATTCCAAGAATCCCAACAAGGACAAGAAGAATCGAGCATGTTTCCATTGTGAAAATAAAGGCTATTACATTCACGAATGTAAACTCTTAAAGAACAAGAAAATGATGAAGAAGGCAATGTCATTGAAACCAATGTCATTGAGGAAATTGTTGCTATGGTAAGTGGCAAACATATTGATATAATCACTGAAGTTCATATGGCTGTGATTGTAAATCCTTTTGATTGGTGGTTCGATTTGGGTACAACGGTGCATGTGTACAACAACAAGGAGTAATACAAGACTTATGATGAGTCTTCCATAGAACAACATGTGCTAATGGGCAACCATAATAAAGCAAAAGTTCTTGGAAAGGGCACTGTTGAAGTGAAGATGAGTTTTGGCAAGATGATAATCTTGACCAATGTTTTTCATGTACCCGATATCAAGAAGAATTTTGTGTCTACCAATTTGTTATGTAAGAGTGGTGAAAAAGCTGAATTTGAATCAGACAAGTTAATCTTGTCCAAGAATGGGATATTTGTAGGAAAGTGATATGCTACTGATGACATGTACAAACTAAGTATTATTAATAAAGAAGTTTGTGGTTGTGCTTATATTGTTGATTCTTCATATTTGTGGCATGCTAGATTAGGACATTTAAATTTCAAATACTTGAAATTTATGTCAAAGCATGATATGACTTCATATAAGCATGATGATAAAAAGAAATGTGAGATTTGTATTCAAGCAAAGATGACAAAGAAACCTTTTTCTAAGTCAGATAGAAATTCTATTATGTTTGAACTTGTACATTCTGATGTATGTGAATTGAATGATGTATTAACTAGATGAGGTAAAAGATATTTCATTACATTCATTGATGATTTCTCTAGATTTACATATGTGTATTTAATGAGAAATAAAGATGAATCCTTTGACATATTCAAACGTTATAAAACTAAAGTAGAAAATCAAAAGGATAGGAAAATAAAGATCCTACGAAGCGATAGAGGTGGTGAATATTTTCCTAATTATTTTTCTACATTTTGTGAGGAACATGGTGTAATACACCAAAGTTCAGCTCCTTATACACCCCTACAAAATGGTTTGGCTGAAAGGAAAAATAGGACTTTTGTAGACATGGTAAATGCCATGATCTTAAGTGTAGAGCTCCCATTTAATTTATGGAGAGAAGCATTGTATGTATAAGTATATATAAGGATAGGTTGTAATAATGATGTTTGAGTTTAGAGAATATGATTTCATAAAGTGAAAATTCAAGTTCTGGAATTTTCTAAGTGAAACATACATGCCTTTTCATGAAACATACGTGCCTTTTCATGACTAGAGGCTTATGTTCACTTGAAAAATAACTAACTCTCCATACGTGCCTTTTCATGAAACATACGTGCCTTTTCATGAATAAAGGTTTATGTTCACTTAAAAAAATAAATAAATAACTAACTCTCCATACGTGCCTTTTCATAAAACATAACTCTATGGGTATAAATAGAGGTTTATGTTCACTTGAAACACAAGAAATCCTCTAGTCATTCTCCAGAATTGCTATATGTAGAACCCAACATCTTGGCTGTATCTTGGAGACAAGTTTGCGATAACCCTTTAGCAACAAAAGTGTGGGGGGAAAATATTGTCTAAGGAAAACGATATAGTGCCTCCAAGTTATCTATTTTCTATTTGTCTTTTATGTTAATCTTGTTCTTCCATTATTACTTTATGTAATATCCCCAACATTCTCTTCCATCCAAGTCATATAGTCATCTGTAAAGTTATGATTTACAACTATGTTTTATGTTGACTTTATTCCATGACAAAATGTGTTGTATTTGCATTAATTTTGTTCTTTGTATTTTGTGGGATTTTATTGTATTGGGTTTAGTATTAAGTTGGTGAAGACTCAAGCTTAATTGAAGAATCAGTGCATTTCGCGAGTAGCTCGCAAGAAGGGTTCCCGCGAAAAGGGCATGTGAGAAGCACATGACTGGAAGCTGAAGAGTTGTGCCAGGCTGTTAGTTTTGCGAGTATCTCGCGGGTAAGGCCTTCCCGCGAGGTAGTCACGAAACATTTTTCCTAGAGAATTTTTAAGAGTGACTTTTTTACCCTTCACCCATACTATATATACCCTCATTACCCACAAATGTATGATAGGCTATTCAGAGAGAAAAACCCTAGATAGGTTTTCTACAACACACACACACCCATCTTTTAGAGAGAGAGCTACTCATCCTTAGTGAGAAATCATTGTTGCCTCTTCTCCTTTCCTCTCCTATTGTCATACATTGAGAGGAGATTTGTACCCAAACACAACCCGCACCTATTCAGAGTGTAGAGAGTGTTTTGGACCTGCTGGGAAGCATTGGAAGAAGCCAAGGATGGCAGATGCAACATGGAGCTTGTTGCGGGATTCGGAGAGCTAGACAAGACACGGTTCCGAGAAGCCTTCTTGGAGTAGGAGCTTGGAGGGCTTAGGTACATCAGGTAGATTAGGCTTGGAGGGTCTCTTGCTAACCCATGTATCCCAACTGATTGTTTAGTGGATTGATTACCGCTTGGAGGGCGGCGGAGAGGTTTTTCGCCGAGTTCTTCGGTTTCCTCTTCGATAACACATCGGTGTGTTATCTTGTGTTTGCATCTTTCTTCCCTATTCTTTTAATTTTCATTTTACTGCTATGTTGCTTTGATTATGGATTAGAGTAACTTGCTTGTTTATCTGCTTGCTTTTACACTATTCCACACTTAGTGTTAAGTTAGTGTAAAATCAATCGAGCCGTAACTTTAATTTGGGAGTCTAAACAGCTCTTTTGTTTTCAACACATTTTCGAGCTTTCATCATCATTGCCTAAAGCATATTTTGCTAACAGGTGAGCTGGCTTATTGCCTTATCTGCAAATGTGTGAGAATTCAATTTGATAACAAGCCCCATAATTCCCAAGCATACCTGATATTACATGTGCCATAGATGATGGAGGAGTAGAATGGCCTTAAAGAGCATTGTACACCATCAATGAGTCCCCCTCAATAACAAAATCATAAATACCAACATCCTTTGCAAATTGTAATCCAGCTTCAAAGGCCTTTGCCTCAACTTCCAAAGCCTCCAAAGGTGAGTTGATCTTCTTACTTAGAGCTGCTACAACCTATCCATGAGAGTCTCGAATCACCACTGATGTGCATGAAATATATACAATAAAGTACTCACATATCTACATATTTGGCCTTACTTTTATGTTATTTTGTGACTAATTATATAATATCTTTGTGTTGCAGGTAACAAGGGCTTTACATGCAAAGTGGGGCTAGGCCAATTGAATCAAGCCAATTTACATCCAGCCAGGCATGAATATTAAATTTAAGTCCAATTGGAGTAAGGAATCAAAGGAAATTTGCACCAAATCCAAGTCCAATTCGGATTAGGATTCCAGCCTGCACATGAGTTAGTATTTTTGGCATAACTTTCGACTCAGATGTCCAATTGAGATGATTCAAGTTGGGCTGGAAAGTTAACTTAAAGGGCTACAACTTTGTAGTTTACCAAGAGCCCGAATTCTGACGTTAAGTGGGCCTAAATAGTCGGTTAAGTAAAGCCTAAAAGTTTGGGATTTTCTCCAAACGGGAATTCAACTTGTAATAGGATTCATTGACCTATTTAAAGGCTTTTTAGGGCAAAATTCAGGGAGGCTAGTGCTAGGGCTGTGATGCAAAACAGAAAATTGGAGCAAGAGGCAGTGCCGCATGTGGCTTCTCTGTAACTTTTCTCCATGATAGCATTGTGACTATTTCTTTCTCTATTTTATTTGTCTAGTTTAATGTTTAGTATTTTATTCTTTTGTTTTATTTCAATTACCATGAGTAGCTAAATTTATAATTAGGGTTGAGGATGAAACCTTGTTAAGGATTATCAATAATATTTATGTGATTTGATTTTTCCCACAATAGTTGTTCTTTAATGATTTAAATTGTTCTTGCTTCATAACAATTGACTAAGATGGGATTCTAGATATGAGTTCAATCATGTTTTTCTCATGATTTAGGATTTGTCTTAATTAATTGAATGCTTGGTTTATTAATTCTTGATTATAGAATTGGATATCGTTTGTGATTTGTCTGTCAATGGATACAAGTTATGATTTGATTTTTAGAATTGGATATATCTTGTGATTTGTTTGGCTACGGATACAATTGATGATTTGGTTTTATACTTAAGAAGCGAAGAAGAACATGTTTTAGATTTTTAAACATAAGTTTTAATGATGATATTTTCCATGATAGCAAGATTGATTTCTAGATTATCATGCAGTGGTTGGGAAAAATTAATGATCATAAATATATGCTGGTATGACTTACAAGGCGGATTCCAAAACCTTAATTCTTTTCCCTTGATTGTTTTCATCTTTTTATTGCTTTATATATTTTGCTTAGTTTAACTATTTGCTTAATTTTATTATTTGCTTAGTTTAATTAATTTCAAAACAACCAATTTTTATTAAACTAGATTAGGATTAATTTGGTTAAGGTTTAATTAATTTTCCTACGTTCATTCAAGTCCCTGTGGGTTCGACCTCGTTCTTGTCAAACTATACTTCGGTACGGTTCGTACACTTGCGAGTATTTTAAAATTTCACAACAACCACCCCCACTCCTGCTGCCTTCTGAGCTTTGAACACCGCCCCATCAACATTGACTTTGTATCTCAAACCCGTTGGAGGTGACCATGTTACCACCTAGCTTGTCAAATTTGTGATTATTGGTATTTCATTTGTAGCAAAATATTCTGCAAGATACTGAGATGTCCATTGCACTATATCCCTTCCCATCTTTTTGCTTCCCCCATTTCTAACTTCATTTCTATTAAACCATATGACCCATGCTATTGTAACCACCATAGCCACTTTTTCCTCATCATATGTACCCAACATGAGCAGGTTCCACATTAAGTCAAAGAAAGACGTGATACTTTGTGGTTCAAAAGAGAAATGAAGTTTGGTGCATTGTCATACCTCCTATGCTCTCGAACAGCTCCAAAACAAATGTCCTGTTGTTTCAGACTCTGTCCTGCATTCACCACAACAATCCTCTTGCAAAACCTTTCATCTCATCAGATTTTGCTTAGTGGGGAGAATGTCGCGACAGGCTCTCCATGTGAAATGGCTCACCTAATGAGGAACTGGAATCTTCCACAATAACCTCCAAAATCATCGAAGCTTGCTATCATCTGAGCTAGAACCAAAATTGTTAGGCCGAGATCTCTCCATTGCCAATCTATAAGCACTTCGAACACTGAATTTAGCATTTGTATTCTCTGCCCAAATCAACTGGTCTTTGGGTAACTGCAAGCTTAAGGGTATGCTCTTTATCATATTCGCTTCATGGGGAAAAAACACTGCATCGATTGCCTGGGTTTTCCAACAAACAGAATCTTGGGCAATCAACTCACTTACTCGTGTATTAGCATGCAAAAATTGTCTAGGAGAGACCACCTTATATGTGGATGAAGCTGGCAACCATTTATCACCCCATACTCGGATAGAAGCCTTATTTCCCACATTCCAACGGATTCCCCGTTGTACCAAGAATTGAGCCGCCATGATACTCCGCCACGCATAGGAAGGATTATTACCAATTGAGGTTTGCAAAAAATCAAAGTGAGGGAAATACCTCGCCTTAAAAAGACGATATAGCAATGAGTCTTGCATTGTTTGGAGCCTCCATCCCTGCTTAGCAAGAAGAGCAAGATTAAATTGCTTTAAATGGAGAAACTCCATCCCTCCGGCCAACTTGGGTGCACAAAGCTTATCCCAATTAAGCCAAGCCATTTTTCTCTCATCTTGTTTTTTACCCCACTAGAAGTTACGGATCATGCTCGTCAACTCATCACAAAGATAATCTGGGATTTTAAAGCAACTCATAGTGTACGTAGGAATAGCTTGAGCTACTGCCTTAATCAAACACCTCTTTACCTGCTTTTGAAAGGAGTTTTTCTTTCCACCCTGCTAATTTTTTGCTAAGCTTTTCTTTAATCTCATTAAAAGAATTCCTTTTATTCCTCCCCACAAGAGATGGCAATCCTAGATATTTTTCATGTTGTCGAATAACTTTTGCCCCAAATCTATTCTTGATCTCCTCTTGAATTTCCCCGAGAGTGTTGCCACTAAAAAATAGAGATGTTTTGGCTTTGTTCAATTGTTGTCCAAAAGCATGTTCATATATAGCAAGGAGTCTTTGTAGAGTGGTACATTCTTCAATTAAGGCTTTACCAAAGATAATGTTATTATCTGCAAAGAAAAGATGTGATATTGTGGGTCCACCCCAAAAAACAAATAAGCCCTCCAATTCCCCATCTTCCATTGATTTCTTTATTAATTTATTAAAGCTGATAAACCTTCTGCACATAAAAGAAAGGGATAATTATAGATTACCCACCTGTGGTTTAGCCCAAATTTAACTTACCCACCCGTGGTTTCATTTTCAACACTTTACCCACTTGAGATTACTTTCGTTTAGTCCCTATTACCCACATCTGTTAAAAAAGAAGGGCAAATAAGTATTTTTACTCTCATTTTATATCTCTCTCATCCCAAAACAAGTAAAACAAAAAAAGAAAAAGAAAACAAGATCAAAATGGGCTATTTTAAACCCAAGAATATGCATCTCTTAAAACATGGCTCAAATTAAAAAATTTTCAAACCCAAAACACGAGAAGACCACCATAATTACCTTCATTGTGAAAGCTAGCCCCCCATGAAGACCACCATAACCAAATCCCATCACCATCGATCTTTAGGACCACCATACCGATCCACCACCAATCTCCATGGTAGAAGCTTCACAAGTTCTCTCTCTCTCTCTCTCTCTCTCTCTCTCTCTCTCTCACACACACACACACACACACACACAAACACCCCCAAATAGGAGCCAGGCTGAAAGTGTGTTTCTCCTCCGCATGCATATCACCACTGCCACCAACGGCAGTTGCTTCCCCTTCCTTCAAATCTCTTTCCTCTTAAACCTTAGGCTCTCTCTCTCTCTCTCTCTCTCTCTCTTTGCTCATGCCGACCCACACCCATGGCGAAGCCTCCTTGCCCGCCTCTCTTTGTTTGGCACCACACCTCTTTCTTTCTTTTCTACTTGCGTCATCAATGCCATCATAGAGCCTTGAAATCAATCAATGGAAAAAGCACGAAGATCAAGATTGTTGTATAAAGGTAGAGACTTGTCTTGCTTTGGTGGTGGTGCTGGTTGTGGTTATCATGGTCCTATGGAAACGTGCTTTTAGATAGAAGAAGAAGAAAGAGGAAAAAGAACTGCCATTTCTGAAATGAGTTTTTGGTTTCTTCAACTGGGTTTGTCTCAAAATCTGTCATTTCAGAGTGACAAATTCTCATACCCATGGTGGAACTTATTTTTTGTGTTGTGATTTGTGTGTCTCTCTCTCTCTGAGATCTTGTGTTGTGTTATGTGTTTGTTGTAATATGTGAACTCTCTCACTCCTCATATCATATCAAGTTTGGATATACTTCTTTTAGTTCAGATGTTCTTGACTTTATCATAATTATTGATATGCTAAGATGTTCATATTGTATGTACTCATGATTTTCAAGCAAATTACTAGATCTACCTCATGTGGATGGGAGTGTGTTTTGGGAGAGAGGAGTGTTTGATCTGTTTTGAGTTTTGTTTTTGATAAAAAAATATGTTAGAGTAACGTTTGAAAGGGAGGTGGGTTACGGAGTAATAACGGAGTAAAGAACAGGTGGGTAAAGTGTCAAAAATGAAACCACGGTTCTGTAAGTTAAATTCGGGCTAAACCACAAGTGGGTAATCTGTAATTATCCCTAAAGGAAATAAGTAAGGTGATAATGGATCTCCCTGCCCTATTCCCCTTGTTGGTACTATATGCCCCCTTGGTTTCCCATTAATCCGTACTAAGTAAGACACAGATGTGACACACTGCATAATCAGTTTCCTCCATTTTTCCTCAAACCCCAATTTTTCCATAATTTTTTCAAGGTATACACATTCTATTCTATCATAGACCGTACTCATATCTAATTTAAGTGTCATCTCACCCTTTCTTCCTCCTTTTTTTTGGTTAATGTGATGCATAGCCTCAAAAGCCATTAGGACGTTATCAGTAATTAACCTTCCATGCACAAAAGCACTTTGGGTGTCATTGATAATAGAGGGCAAAATTTTCTTTAGTCTATTTGCAATTACCTTGGATGTAATTCTAAAAACCACATTACATAAACTAATAGGCCTGTAATCTAATACCCTTTTAGGTTCTTTAATCTTTGGGATAAGAACAATATGTGTCTCATTAAAATTGGGGGGAGATAAACCATTAATGAGAAAATCAAGAATAGTTCTAGTGACTACCTCACTTATATTTGCCCAGAAGTGCTGATAAAAAAGTGAAGGCATACCGTCTGGGCCCAAAGCTTTTAGGGGTACATTTGCTTCACCGCCATCCTCACTTCACCTGCAGTGAACTCTCTACCAAGCATTCGTTCATATCTAAGGTCACCTTTGGCTGCAAAGCTTGTAACATCTCTGTGAACTCCGTTGGGTGATTAGTGGAGAATAAATTTTTGTAATAATCCACTACCATATCGCCCATTTTCTTCTCATCATCTTGCCAGCATTCATTCTTATCCATCAATCCGTCCATGTGATTTTTCTTCTGTCTTGCCGAAGCCTTTGCATGAAAGAAGCTTGTGTTCTTATCCCTTGCTTGATACCAATTGATTCTTGACCTTTGAAGCCACATAGCATCCTGTTTTTCATGCCAGCAATTCAGCTCTACCCGTGTACTTCTCATGTCCTGAATGTTGTTCGGTGTGGCTAGTTGAAGTTCTAACCATTCAAGTGGTACAATACAATTCTATAGTTGGGAGTGGCGGATATAATATGTGTGGCCTATATAAAAGTATAAATATAGTATCCAATCCAAAATATTGGGTTTAACCAAAAACAAGACCAAATAAGAAGCCCAAAATTTTATCATGTCTTGAAATTCTTTTTAATCCAACTAGAATATTTATTTTTGGTTTTGTTCTTCTAGAGCATATTGACTTGTTTTGTATCATTTTTATGATAGGAAATGTGGGCAAACCCACTATCACCATAATCTTTTTTTTTTGGGAGGGAGAATCCACTACCACCGCTTCAAATGTCTCCAAAGAATACCATTTAAAAGTAACAAACAAACAATTACTTTTATTTTTGCTATATTTTTAAAATTATATCAAAAAGCTACTTACTGACATTATTATATATGGAAAATGTTGATATGGTAAACATAATTTATACCACGTCATGGGTTTCACATTGAAATAGTCTTGATTTTAGAATTCCATTTTCTACATTTGAATTTTACGTCCACCAGAAGTCATTAAGGATTTTATTGAAATACTTTGAAGTTTAAAGTATGATAATAATAATTTTGAAACAAAAATCAAAGGTTAAGAACCAAATAAAAAATTGAACCAACAATTTTTAACAAAAATGAACCAAAAGCTAACAAATTCCAATAAAGTAATTGCCATTTTATTTTTCTTTGGAGTAATAGTTAGAAAAATTAATTTCCATTGATCATTGAAATAACATCCATGATAAAATAATTTTTACCTTTTTTAGTGTCATCCAAAAAATTAACAATCAAAAAGAAACTGATGGTGGAAAACTATGGAGAACTAAGAAAAAGATGGTCTATTCTCCTTCGCAGTCACTTTTTTTTTTTTTTTTGAGAAACACATTCACTTATAAATTACCTAATTAGTGAAATGATTAAGTCCCACGTAATATAGAAATAGTAAGAGTCAATGGTTAATATATGATTGTGCTACGTTGTAAATTCAAATATTAACATATCTCGAACGCAAATCCAGCCTATATGAATTGAGTAGGTACTATCATGTGTAATTGTTCAATTAATTCAACTCAAACTTTCAAACGGTTTGACCGACAGCCTAATTGTTCAATTAATTCCGACAGTCCCAATATTTAATTCCCAATATCTAAAGCATGTCAAAAAAGAATGTGCCAAGTGTTTGGTTTGAGGTGTTTTGAGTTATATAACTCAGTTTTGATAACTCAAAACTCAAAAATTGTGGGACCCACTTAAAAAATGTTGTTTGGTTTAGTTTTTGAGTTGAGTTTTCATAACTCAAAACTCAAAAAAATTGAGTTAGAGTTATGAAAAATGAAAACAGATTTTAGGAGTTTCCAAAATTCTGAAAACTGAGATATAGGTATTTTTGTAAATATTTGATGATTATGGGACCCACCTATGTGCTCAAACCTCTTTTTCTTCTTCACTTTTTCTCTCCACCGTACTCTCTCCACTATACTGATATTTCTTCTCTCCCTTTTCTTTCTTTCTTTTCTTCTTCAAGCTGGGTTCTTTCAGCTGCTTCTCTTTTTCTTATCTTCCTTCTTTTTTTTTTTTCACGGCTGGGTTTTTCATCTTCTTCTCTTTTTTCTTTCTTTCTTCTTCACTCTGGTTTCACGGCTGGGTTCTCTTTTTTTTTTTTCACGGCTGGGTTCTTTCAGCTGCTTCTCTTTTTCTTATATTCCTTTTTTTTTTTTTTTTTTTTTTTTTTTCACGGCTGGGTTTTTCATCTTCTTCTCTTTTTTCTTTTTTCTTTTCTTTCTTTCTTCTTCACTCTGGTTTCACGGCTGGGTTCTCTTTTTTTTTTTTCACGGCTGGGTTCTTATTATTCTTCTTCATTCTTTCTTTTTCTTCACGCGATGATGGCAGAGATGGCAGAGGGCTTCGATTTCAGTCGTGATTTGCGTTTTAATCGGGTTAAGGTGTGCTTTTTGGGCTTGAAGTTGTGGATTTTGTGGGGTAATTTTTTCTGGTCTTTGTTTTTATTTTTATTTTCATTATATATATGTAAAAGAATTTGCTGTGATGTTGAAGGTGTTGGTGGATCTACTATGGTGGATGGGTTTGATTTTTGGTGATTTGTACTATGGTGGATGCAATGGCGGTGGGTTGGATATTTGAGAATTGCAATTGGTGGGTTTGTGGGTTGTTGGAGGTGGTAGAGGCCGAAAATGTGGGTGGGTGGGTTACAAATCTGGCGGTTGCAGTGGTGTTGGTGGACATTTTTTTTCCCTGGGATTGAAACATTAGAGAGAGTGAGAGACGAAGAGAGGAGGAGGAGTGAGACGAGAAGAAGAGAGAGAAGGCTTCAGATGTTTTTTTTTTTTTTTTTTTTTTTTTTTTTTTTTTTTTTGAGAATTAGAAGGCTTCAGATGTTAGAGATAGAGAGAAGGGTATTTTTGTCTTATAGGTAACAAATTTAGGGGGTGTTTGGTAGAGTAGTTTGAAAATTGTTGTTTGTAGTTTTTTGAAATACGTGTGGGTGAAAAAGTGTGTTGAAATGCGTGAAATGCTGTTTAAAAACTAAAAAATGTTGTTTGAAAACACAAACCAAACGGACCCACTTTTCAAAAATGTTTTTTCTTTCTTCAATAAATGTTGCTCCACGTGTAGTTTACTTATTATTTAATTCCTTGTTACAGCACCCGTTAACAGGTGTGGGACCCTTGAGTGACCCGGTATATATATGCAGGTACATCATATAATTTTCGGTTAACAGGACCTAGAAAGATTTTCATCAATACACACTCACTAAACAAGAAGTTCATCAATACACATTGAAAACTAAATTAAGACGTCCCCCACAAAAAAGAATGTCCCAATATCTAAGAAATTCATCAATACACAACTCAAAAAGAATGTCCCAATATTTAATTCATCAATACAAACCCGCATAATGTCCCAATATTATGTCCCTTTCCCACACACCCACACACTCACCCAAGGATACCCAGTCCCAATATCTCCTTTCTATAAGAGTCCCAATATCTTCTTCCTGGCAGCAACATTGCTGGCAGCGATGGCGTTACCAGCGGCAGCCAAGACAATATCCAAATGATAGCTTAGCTGTGAATATGGGCCCTATCTGACCCTCCAAGACAATACCTACTATATAGGTTTTTCATAACTTGTAGCTTCCAATATAAATAAGCTGGAACATTCTGTGCACTGCTCTGTTTTTGTTGCCTTCTTTGAATTACGTGGTGTATATCAGTATACAGTCTGTGGTGTGAGGTTTGCTATATATTATATATATTTTGTGTAATGTGAGTGTCTGTTTTAGTCCAATACTTGTTGAGGGGTTATGAAAATTTGAACTCTTTGGTTTTCTGATTGTTTTAGTTCAACTTACAAGTCATGCTCTATTTTTCTTTTTCCTCTAAAACTTGAGGTTTATGAAATATGAATAATAGTCTGGATCTGGGCTTTTTTCTTCCTGTTGACCAGTTTAGGAAGTTTTCATAAGGAGAAATTGATTTGGGCCTCCAAAACCAAATCTTCCGTTTTGGGCTCACAAAATATATATGGATTTGTTTTAAAAGGCCCAAATCAGCATGGAGAGTCACTTTTTTCCTCCTTTTTTGGGGAATTGTTTTAAGTTGTTTTCCTACACTCCAATCAGAGATCATGATTGTTGCAATTTAGTTTGTCCAATCCGAACCTAGTTGGATTCAAAAAAAAAAAAAAAAAAAGGAAAAAAAAAAAATCCAAAGCTAGTTGGAATCTAAAAATAGAAAAAAAAAAAAAAAAAAAAAAATCCAAACCTAGTTAAAAAGAAATAACATTCATGCCATACTCAACGTTGATCTACTTTGCAAGCTAAATTACTGGTCTTATCATCACTCTCGTTCTTGCACTTCGCAAATTACAACTAACAACATGGGCAGTGCTTCCCTAACTCTTGCTGAAAGTAACGTTACCAGCAGCAGCCAAGATAATATCCAAATGATAGCTCTGAACTCAACCCTGTCTGAGCTCCAATATAAAGAATGTACAGTGATCCACATGCTCGCGTTTTTGTTGGTTTGTTTGAATTACGTAGTTTCAATTGTCTGTGGTATGAGGTTTGCAGTTTGCTTTTGTTTTTTTGCACTCTCTTTTTTTCCATTTTGCAGGATCTATGTTGTGTGGATCTATTGTATGTTTTTTTTTTTGGCTAAGCGTGGATCTATTGTACTTTGTAATCCTCTATGAATAAAGTAATTTTACTCCGATAGTTTTTGAGGTTTTAGAATCAAAGTGTTGATTTGGGCTTTTTTTTTACTCTGTTGGACCGTTTCGAAAGTTTTAGTAGGGAAATTGACTTGGGCCTCCAAATTCAACTCTTCCGTTTTGGGTTCACAAAATAAAGATGTGGATTTGGTTTGATCCATAAAGAAGCTTAGAAGCCCCAAATCTAGATGGGTCAGGCCTTTTTTTTTTTCATTTTCTTGTTTTCCTAATTACTTATCAGAGATTATGACTTATGCAGATGTATTTAATCTTTTGTTTGCTTATTTGTTTTGTTTTGTTTTTCACCTTTCTTTTTGTAAAATCTATGTTTCTTTTTTTTTTGGAATTGTATAATCTATGTGGATCTGCTATATTTTGTTTTCCTCTATGAATTAAGTAATTCTATTCTTGCTGTTTAAGGTTTATGAATAATAGTGCAGATCTGGGCCTTTCTCTTTCTGCTGGTCAGTTTGGGAAGTTTTCATAGGGGGAAATTGATTTGGGCCTATAAATCCAATTCTTCCGTTTTGGGCTCATAAAATAAGATGTGGATTTGGATGAATCTATAAAAAAGCCCCAAAAAACATGGCTCTGGTCACTTTTATCATCTTATTTCTTGCGAAATGGTGTGGCCTATAAATATAGCATCCAGTCCAAAGTTTTGGGTCTTACCGAAAACAAGAGCAGATGAGTAGCCCAAAATTTATCACGTCTCACAATTTTTTTTAACCCAACTAGTATATTTGTTTTTGGTTTGGTTCATCCGGGTGCATGTTGATTTCTTTTGGGCCATTTTGATGAGGAATGTGGGCAAACCCACTATTGCCGATTTGAACAACTCTCTAGAGACGAGAGACTAACATTTAAGAGTACCAAACAATTTTCAACGTTTATTTTTTATTTTTAAATTTCACTTTAGTTCATATTTTTTCAAAATTAATCAAAAAGCTACTTATTAACCTATGATGGATGGAAAATGTTAAATATGATAAACATAATTTTTACCACGTCATGGGCTTCATGTTATTGAAGTAGTTTAAATTTAATGAATTCTTGTTTATACCTTAACATTTTAGTATTTTACATTTATTAAATGTCGTTAAGGATCTTTTTGAAACATTTTAAATTATAATCATGATTATGAAACAAAAACCAAAAGTTAGAAACCAAATATACAATTCCACCAACAATTTTTAACAAAAATTATCCAAAAGCAGACAAATTGTTATTGAAGAGGGGGTCAATTTTTATATTTTTTTTTGGGAGTTCAAATTATGGACCACTGACTAAACCTTCTCTTTTAGAAAGAAATTGGAAATACCAATATTAGCCGATATTAATCAGTCCGAATACAAGTTATAGAACTTAGAAGCATTTAGATTTAGATAGGAAACTTCAATGGACACTCGAATGAACTTGCAAATTAAGTTGCAACGATTACAATGGACAATTATGTTAGAGCCTTTGTCAAGTACACTACTACTTATAGCATGTGCACAACGCCAAAGCATTAGATTAAAGTCCTATAAAACCCTATATTCGGTTCCTCAAAAAAAAAAAAAAAAACCCACATTCGACAATATACGGCCCCACATGATATATACAGTTTTGGCCAAGCAGGCTGGTAAACATGAGTCAAGTTGTAAGATCAATGTCATGTGCACAAAGGCACAATTAAAGGAAAAGGATTCAAGCTTATGTGCACTATCCAATGGCGTTACCAGCAGCTGCCAAGACACTATCCAACTTGTAACTCTGAACGTCAACTCTCTCTGAATCTTTATCAATACTATATATGTAGGCTTCATCTTCATCACATCGTCGTTATTTTAAAGCTTGTTCTGGAGAAAATCACGTTCACACATAAAGTTGAAACAGAGTGGAGTCCATGGTATGCTTCTGTTGGTTAGTTTGATTACGTAAAATAAATTGTCTGTGTTATTAGGTTTGCAGTTTTCGGCTTCTACTTCTGTAATGTCTTGCTTTCTCTCTTCTTTTTCTTTGGCTGAAACTGTATTGTGTTGATCTGTTATGCTTTGTAATGCTATGTTTGATTGAATAATGAACATGGTGTGATTTCACTCCAAAGCTTCCTATTGGTCTGTATTTCTCTTTCGTTTTCGTGCAACTCATGCGTTGGTTTTATTTTACTACAAAACCGGCCGAGGTTTTCTTAATTCATTTTTTTTTATTAATTAATAAAATAAAGTGCGTATATGAGACATGCCGTTTGGGAAACTGTTTTCTAAAGTGGGGCCAGGCCAAAATATTCCGTTTGGGCCTCACAAGATAAAGATGTGAATTTAGATGGCAATCAATAAGTAGGAAAAGAATCATTTCCAATCTATTACATAAAAGTGTATATTCGAATCATTTCCAAGATAAGTTATATTTGAATTATTAAAAAAGTTATATGACTAAACTTACACATAAATTATCTTTATAATTATCACAAAATATATTCGAATAAAATAGTTCTAAGCGTACGTTTGTTAACAGATGTTTGCGCGTTTTACCTTTTTTTTTGCTGGTCTTACGGTACTATTCATGGACTAGCCAACTTGTGAAAAACACAGCAACAGTGTTTTGCCTTTTAAAAATTATTTTGCTACAGTATTTTTAGTAATAAATTTTTTAGTTTTCAACAAAATAAGCAGTATCCAAACAGACCATAAATATACTTAAAATCAAACTTTTTTTTAGGTAACACATAAAAATTCCATCACCTGCTAGTACATAAAATTTCCAAATCCAAGAAGTAATTTTATTTAAGTCCAACAAATAAGGAAGAAGATAGACAAAAATGCAACATTTTGCGAAATTTTTCAAAGAATAAAACAACGCATCCTAACTCCTAAGATTAAGTAATGCACCTAAAATTTAACTAAATGACTTGTTGTTTTTAGAATGCAATTTAGATGACAAATCTGTCAAATCGTTTGGTGTTTGTCGTCAACCTTGACCCAATTTTTACCTATTGAATACGGGCTAACTCGCCAATTGGATTCGAAAAAGAAAAAGAACCAGCCCACTGGACTATATGCCAATCCTTTTGGGCCCAAAACAACTCAATTTCACTAAAATAGGCTGCAAATCTGATTTTTGTGATTCAAAAGCTGTTTTGAAACTCAGAAAAAGAAGAACAATTTTATAACACCTCAATACCAAAATTATACTTTCAAAATCACCCAAGTTTACTTGAAGTGTTGAAGGTCCTTTGGTCCAAGTCTCTATTCTTCCTTCCCCCTTTTTTTTTTCTTACTTTTTTGGGTCTTAATCTTTGTAAAGCTCATAAATGAGCCCAATGGCAAAGGGCCTATTCTTCTTAGTTCATGCTCAATTCGGCACATTTCAACCATGAATCTAGTTTTGAGCGTGTTAAGCAGTTTAAGCCTAACTGCCTAAGAAATGCTCTATGACACGATATCCTTTTGTGGCATCCTATTGAAAGAGCTCGATCACATTTTGGCCACTTCGAAAATGGGCCTTCAGTGCAATAGTTAGTCAGTATAGTTCTCATTTAGGAACAATTTATTCAGTTTTTTTGTTAAAAGTACTACAAATTAAAAAAAAAAAATGGGACACACAATAAGCAAAAAAATACTTGACATTTTGAGAAAACTAATAGCGTTAGACTTGCATTCGGTTAATTGTATTATTTTTTCTTTACCAAAAACATGATTGTGGGACTCGCAAGTAATAATCTACCAAATCAAAAGAGAAAAAAAGAAAAAGAAAAAGCAAAAACAAAAAATCCTTTATTGCAGGACCCACAAACAATAGGAAAAAAAAGAAGAAGTTAAAAGCTGCCTTATAATTTAATCTTAAAAGTAAATGTTTTTATTTGTGTCTAGCTTATTTGACTAGCTTTCAGTTTTTATGTACAAATTTTTTTCAAAATATAAGTATATTTAAACACACTTTCAAAAAAAATTATTAGTAAAAATTTAAATAAGCAAATATTCAAATGCACACATATAATACAACTACAAGTGTTCAAGCTCATAGAGCTCAGACACTTGTAAATATTGTGACCCATTTCGTAAAAGACTCTTTAGTAATGTTGTTTAAGTATTGTGAAAATACGTGTAGATGAAAAATTGTTGTAAAAATATATATTATAGTTTTTAAATAACAAAAATTATTGTTTAAATAATAATACCAAACAGACGCTTGATGTTTGGATTGAAGAAAGCCCACAATTGTTGTTGGATATTGTATAGAAAGATTAGCTACGATGAGTCCATGATCAATATAATATATATATATATATATATATATTTAATTCAAATAAAAAAACGTCACATTTTTTTTTTTTTACATTCCAGAATCTAGGCACAATAAATGAGATCGCCGCAGGAAAGAGCTGAAGCACAATGAGCTGAAATTAAAATTAAAAAAAAAGAAAGCCCACAATTGTTGTTGGATATTGTATACAAAGATTAGCTACGATGAGTCCATGATCAATATAATATATATATATATATATATATATATATATTTAATTCAAATAAAAAAACGTCACATTTTTTTTTTTTTACATTCCAGAATCTAGGCACAATAAATGAGATCGCCGCAGGAAAGAGCTGAAGCACAATGAGCTGAAATTAAAATTAAAAAAAAAAAAAAAAGAAAAAAAAAAAGAAGGTACGATTTGTTTTTACATTCTAGGCACAAAGAGCGCGGAATGTACAATGTACAAATTGTACATTCGGCCATTTCTTGTTGGGATTTGGTCCATTTGTACTTACACCTCGGTCTCGCACACAATTTATTTGTGTTTTTTTGTTTGTTTGTATGGGTATGCTCTTTTTAGAGCACTTAAAGCAGTGGTGTTAAATAATTATATTGCTATTTTTTAGCACTACTGATCATAAAAAAAGAGTACAGTAGTAGGGTTATAAGCAAAATTTTTTTCTTCTCAACTACAGTGCATATCTATCTATAGATGTGCACTGTTCATGAGAGTTAAAAAAAAATATTATTTAATTTGGCCGGTGATTAAAATAAGAAAAATTCCTCTCTCTCTCAGTCACTCTTGCCTCTCTCTCTCTCAGTCACTCCGTGCTCTCCGACCCACGCCTCCGCCGGCCTCAACGTCACCAGCCCAAGCCGAACCAAGCCCCAAGCCTCCGACATAGGCCTTCGCCGGCCTCAACGTCACCGGCCTAAGCCGACTCAAGCCCCAAGCCGCCAATCCATGTCTCCGACCCAAGCCTCCGCCCACTTCTCTTCCGCCGATTAGACCCACATCGACATTGTCCTCCCCAAGTCGCAAGCTACCGCTGCTGCCTATCTCTCTATTCTCTTCGCTATGATTGAGTTTTTTTTTTTTTTTTTTTAAATGAATTTTCATATGGGTTTGGTGGCTGTGGTGGTTGTTGTTGATTTTAGCTATGGTAGTGGTGGTGGATGATTTTGACAGTGGGTTTATGGATTTTGGTTGTGGTGGTGGTGGATGATTTTGGCTTTAGCAGTGGGTTTTGTGGATTTTGGCTATGAGTTTTGTGGTTGTGGTTGTCATGGGGTTGTGATTGTGGTTGTGGTTTTGTTTTTTTTGTTTTTTTTTTTCTATGTTGTGTTGTGGTTGCCAAAGTAGAGTGGTGGTTGTGGCCGGTGGTGGTGGTGGTTGTGGTTGTGGTTGTGGCTGTGGCTGATGGTAGAGGTGGTTGTGGTTGGTGTTGTGGATGTTTTTTGGGTAGTAGGATATATTATTTTATTGTAGAGGATATATTATTTTATTGTGTTGAAAGCTAAAATAGATCAACTGCTGCAGCATGTGTATATGTAAAATAGATAAAGTAACTTTTGGTGCAGCTAAAAAGCTAAATTTTTAGCTCCACTGCTGTGAATGCTCTAATAGTTCCTGTCTTTAAGATTAGGTTAAGTGTTCAAACAGCCTATTAAGTTAGAATTAAAAACTTTTTATTGAAAGTATTATAAATAAAGGTAAAAGTTAATTGAGATAGTATAGTAAGACTTATAAATAGTATAAAAAAATATAGTAAAATCATGAATAGTACAAAAAATAAGCTGGCAAAAATAATTAATGCCAAACGCACACTAATAGTCTGTTTCGGAACAATTTATTTAGCTGAAACTAAATTTTTTGTTGTTGAAAGTACTATAGATAAAACTAAAAGGTAGCTGAAATAGTATAGTGTGACTCATAAATAGAACTAAAAAGTGCAATGTGACTCATAAATAGTAGCAAAAATAAGTTAAATAGTAAAAAAAACTGACTTTTTAAGCTAATGCCAAATATAACCTAAGTGTAAAAAATTAATAGATATATGAATTATAATGTATAATTTTTTTTTAAAATAAAATAGACGTCAATTCATATGCGTATAAATTTATTATGATTATGTGTACTTTTTTAGATATATGTGTACAATTTGATTTTTGTTTTTTGAAAAATGTATAAAAAATTATTTGAGTAATACTACATCAATAACATTTTCAGAACAATTTCACAATAAATCCAAAATGGAAAATTGTTATTGATTTTAATATGGGCTCACTATTGACATCAATGTTTTACTCACCAATAATAACTTACTATTTAAGATTTGTTGTAAAAATATTGTGAATGTAGTACTATTCAATACTATTTAATATAAAGCATTAAATATATTTTAACCACTACCCTTTGGCCATTCATTCAATACTTTTGGTTTATACATTTTGGGCCGATTTCTGTCTTGGTCTCCACTCTTTTTTTTCCTTAGATGCGGTCCATAAAATCGAAAAATCGTTCTCATTTTAGTCTCTACTGTCATTTCACTAATAGAAATAGCTTATGTGACAGATGGAGTGCATTGCTGGCACATTAGACGTTGACATGGCAATTATAATGTTTAATTAACAATAAAAAAAATTCATGTCAACTTTTAAATAAATAAATAAAAGAGAAATGTTATGTCCACAATATTTTCACAACAAATCCTAAGTGATAGGTTCTTATTGGTTGTATAGGTGAGCAAAAAAGTGATTTAAATTATAATCGATAACAATTTACCACATATAATTTGTTGTGAAAATGTTGTGAATGTAGCACTTCTCTAAATAAAAGCCATATAAAAAAAATTTAAAAAAACAATCCTTAACTTAAAAAAAAAAAAAAAAAATTATTTTTATTACTTTCCTTATTTTTTTAGAAGAACATGTTCATGCTCTTTGTGTTCTTCCCACTTGTTGATGTTCAATCCTTATTTTCTTGTCTTTTCTTTGTCTTTCTTGTACTATTTTTTTTAATAACCAAACACTCAAATTAATAATAGTTAAACAAAATATCATCTTATTAAGCATTTTCTGTAAAGAGCAGATATCACCAAACCCTTTTTATAGAAAGTAGATGACTCATCATACTTTAACCTAGTTCAGGTAGATTGCATTAGTTGTGGTTGGATTGGTACAGTTTATTGCACGAAAAAGCCTAAAAAAAAAATCTCTTTTTACCTGAAAATAATAATACATTTAATTAGGATTTTGGTATTTTCTTGATATCTCATCCGTTTTAACTCCAATTTTGGCCCGTGAACTATTGTTTCCAAAGAAATTTCATGATCTTTAAGATTGTTTAATTTATCTCGATCAGATAGTCAGATAAAAAACTCAACGTTTTGAATAGTCCCGATCAAGGTTTAGTCAGCATTGGTCAAATTTTACCAGAAATGGCAAGTTTGATTTTGAATTGTTTGTTCTGTCATCCAATTAGGGTCAATAGGATTTTTTTCACACTATTCCCAACTTTTAGATTTCAAAATCATGGTTTTCAGTTTTTTTTTTTTTTTTTTTAAAGATTAATTCACTATTTTAAGGTACATTAATTTGTCAGTCGTGCTAGACAAAATACGGTATCGACAAACCATTTTGTAAAAGTTTTGATATGACTTTCATGAAAAATATAAAAAAGTTGTCAAAAAAATCAGTTGTTTTTTCTTTTCTCATAAAAAATTTCTATAAATATATTTAAACTAGTACCCTTAAGGCATTCATTAACTTTTCTAAGATGAAATATATATATATATATATATATATATATGTGTGTGTGTGTGTGTGTGTGTGTATGTGTGTGTACAGACACACACACACACACGACAAACAGGCGGGATGGGTCGGTTCGGATCAAGTCAATCAGGTTGCAACTCAGGTTCGGGTAAAAAACGGTCATTTTAAGCGGGTTAAAAACGGGTTCGAGTCAATTGAGTTGCGGGTCGGGATGGGTTAACCCGTAATTTTTCACATGATTTTTTTTTTTTTTTAATAAAGAAAACATCATGTATTTACAATTTGGAAAGTTATGCAACAAATTACTTGATGTAAAATGCATTACTTTGAATTCACCACTTATATCAAGAATGAACTCAGTCAAATTTAGTAATATACTTATTCAATAATTTTAAAATTATACAAATCTCAACATTGCTATCTAAATAAAATAGCACAAAGATAAGTAAAACAAATACACAAGTTTTATTTCTACACAATATCAACATCCCAAAATATAAAACAAAATTACAAATGACTTATTGGATAACTCATTTGACAAAGAATAAAAACATATAAGAAATTTACAATCTTGAAAATTAATTTTATAATCTATTATCGATTGTGGTTTGCACTCTATTTCAATTTGAGAATATATATTAAAGTTTAATTGTTTACTTATTTATACATGGTCTCTTTTATGTTAATTTAATACTTTGGCTTCACTATTTTCACACTTATAAATGTTTCTCACACATATCTACAATTTTAAATCTATATTTTTAATTCTACTGAAATCAGATTATCTTGGCATATAATTTGCTGTGCGCACCAAAAACTGAAACCCGTTGGGCTGGGCCTCACTTGGACTCACAACTTATTTGTATAGTGGGTTTGGATTTCCCACAATGGGTCGTTCTAAACACCAAGGCTCAACTGAGGCGCTTTCCTCTTCTCGGGGACCTGACCCAATTCCTTACTCTGCTCTCTCTGTTTACACTCTTCCTTCCCTCAATTCTCCAACCCTTGTCTTCTCGAAACTTCTTGTATTTATAGCCCACGAAGTAGTGGAGAGGTCATAAATACTCGCCAGTAAGTGCAACCGGCGGTCCAGTGTTATCAATCGTAAGTGGGTGGTTAGGTGGGCATGGGAAGCGGTGAGGGTGGCGTTGGAACTTGGTTCCTGCCTCCACGACAGTTCCCGGCAGCGGTGCCTCTCCGAGGTATGGCCGAGTAGGTATAGGGCGGGGTGTCCCGCGAGCTGTGTGTTCATTGCTGCTCGGGAAGGGGTTCGCCG
Source organism: Quercus aquifolioides (assembly GCA_019022515.1). Taxonomy (NCBI): domain Eukaryota; kingdom Viridiplantae; phylum Streptophyta; class Magnoliopsida; order Fagales; family Fagaceae; genus Quercus; species Quercus aquifolioides. The sequence goes on from CM032328.1 coordinate 3,921,943, forward strand.
AGAAACGATGTAAAAGCAGATCTTGGGCCTGCAGCCCGCGGGGCTCGGGGTGGGCCGCTAGGTAGAGGGAGACCGGCCTCATGGGCCTTATACCCAGGCCAGGGCCCAAGGCCCACTACGGGTAATGGTGCGGGGACCGTACAATAGCCCCCCCTTGATTCGCTCCCCATTCCCGAGGGTGAATCAAGGATCACGAGGGGCAAATGCCCGTTTGGGGAAGTCGAAGGGTCAGTGCCCGACCACTGATGGGAGCATCAATGCGCGTCTCAAAAGACGCGTTTGAAATTGATTGACGGCCTACCCGCCATCATTGCCTGACGGTTCGTGAACCGAGGCGTCGCGCGTGTGGCAGTTGAAGCGGCGGTCCGCGTGGTTTCCTTCCAGCGGATCATTAATCGCCTCTCATTTTTAATTCCTTATGCCTATAAATAGTTCCCCCAGTTACTGAATCTCACTTTTGCATTCCTTACCTTTCAGTTTCCTCCTCTGCCGAGCATCCCTCCCGTGGTTCATCTACTGGCCCAGAACACACCTACTCCTTAGAGCCCACAGTAAGTTCCTTTCCCTCTTCTTGCTTTTTTCAGTTCAGCCATTTCAGTCTATTCTTTGATATTCGTAGAATTTCTTTTCCCTTTTATAAAAAAAAAAACTGTTTTGGAAAGAGAAAACATGAGTTACTCTTACCTCCTTACCTCCGAGCATGCTTTGGCTAGATTTAGGGAAGTATATAATGTCCCTAGTGACGTAGATATCGCCTACTGCAATATGGGCGATATCGACATTCAGAGGCGCCGTGGGGAGAACACGGTGTTCTTTCCCTTGATGGCCATTTTAGAGGGCGGGCTTAGGTTCCCGGTTGACCCCCTAATTCTCAGCACCCTTAGATTTTATGGCCTCTGTCCCGACCAACTTCCCCCCAACTTTTACCGGGTAGTGAGTTGCGTGAGTACGCTGAACCGGTTGTACGGGTTGGAACTTAACCACCACGACATTAATCAAATGTATAGTTTGTGCGGCAAGATTGAGTCCGACTATTACCTAAAGACTAGGGACGCGAGGGTACGGCTTATTTCATGCCTGCCGGACTCGAACCGTAACTCGGCTAAAGATTTTGTTCGGGTGAGCGGCAACTGGTTTGCCGAGGGGTTCCCCTGTGCGTTTTCGCCGCGCGACGTTGGTCGGTGACTAGCCTCTATTTATTTTGATGTCTTTCTATTCCGGTCCGGTTATGTAAATCTCTAACCCTTATTTCCTTTGTGCAGAGAGCAAAAGATTCAAGCCGGACGTCAGAGTAGTACACGTTCGGGACCTGAACTTCGTACTCAGGTCGGAAATCTTCGTGCACACGGACGGACAACTACGAGCGTCCCACCTCATCCTCGGTGTCAGTCCTGTCTACTCAACTTGGCAGCCGTTCGGCCAAGCTTTGCTAGTCGACAGTCCTCTCATCTCGTACATTGACGTCCGGCACGCAAACTTCCTCCCCCCAAGGCTAACAGTAGGCGAGGCGCGTGAGCACGGTCCCCGGTACATTTGTTCAGACGAGCGATCGCCCGTCCGTGACGAATCAGCCGAGCGCGTATCTGCCGAGCGTAGGAGGCGAGCTCACGAGCAAATCCAGCAAGCTCCTGCTCAGCCCGAGAGAATCGTAGAGCCCGGGGCACCTGTTCGGGAAGGGGAGGTGGTAGCCGCAGAACCGACAGACTCTTCGGAAACAGGATCCGATCAGGGTAACGCAATGGTGGCCAGGAGGAAGATGACAATAGACCGCTTCGTCCCGAGTGCCCGGCCAACCGGGCAACAACAAGCACCCGCCCGAGATGCTTCCCCTCCCGCTCCCCCACCGACCCGAGTTCGAAAGAGGCCGCGCACCACCGATCAAACACAGACGGGCTCGGGCAATGTGCCCATCCGACCCTCGGCCGGCATCGTCATCCAGGAACCGGTAGCGCAAACCGGGATAGACCTGGCGTCTACTTCCCGGGCTCCGGCAGCATGGCGACCCTCCTTCCAAATTGGCGGTGAGCCTCTCCCGTCGACGGCCAGTGCCCGAGTGTGGGATAAGGGGCATGGCGGCTGCGTGGCGCAGAGTCTGGCGCGCGGCATCCTCTTGCCCGAGGACTTGCACGCCTTCACGGAATCGACGGATGAGTCCTTGGGGAGACGTTTGCAGTGGCACACCATAGCGGTAACTATTTCACTTTTCTCTATGATTCTCGGTTTCCCTTTCGCTTGTGTATGTGTTCTTTCCACTTTACCTTACAAAGCGGATATTGTGTGGTCAGGCTGCGTAAATGTCGTGCGTGGTGGACGGGAGGATGAAGGAGCTGGCCGAGGACGTTGAGCGGGAAAAGGCTCTGAAGGAAGTTGCCGAGGCCACGGCGAAGGAGCAGTTGAAAATTGCCGAGGAGGCAAAGGACAAGATTGCTACAGCCGTGAAGGCCCAGGCGCTTGCTGAAACGAAGCGCGAGGAACTGGAACTCCAGTTGGGGGGCACCGAGCTTAAGTTGGCGGAGGCTCAGAGCTTGAATACCATGCTGGAGGGGCAGCTGACCGACTCGAAGGCGGCGCTGGAGGCTTGTGAAACGAAGTGGTATAACGAGGGGTTCGCGGATGCCGAGAATTCGGCGGAACCGATCATTCGCCAGGCCCATAGGCTCGGATATGAGGAGGGTTGGTTCGCCGCGCTCCAGGCCCTGGGGGTTCCCGAGGATTCCCCGTTGAGGGATCGCAGCAGGATCCCCTTCCCGAGCATCCCCAACACCGAGAATCCTGCGCCCCTTGTCATTGACGAGGAAGAGACCTCCAGCATGAGGGAACTGGTGAACGCCATTGACTCTCATGCAGTGCCGACCGACATGGAGGGGACGAGCCAACCCCATGCCGGGGACCGAGCTGGGGAGGACATCCAGCCGCCCACTCCTCACGCCGACCAACACTCCCAAGAGGACGCATCCTCCGCCCATGCGGCGGACATTTAAAGTTGAAAGCCAACCCTTCTTTATCTTTCCTTTGTTTGAGAACTCTAGATAAGCGGATTTGCCTATGTCACCGGGATGTGGTGACGGGACAACTTCTTTATGTTGTGTTTTCTTTGTTTCGGGTTGCCGGGTTTCGGCAACATAACGCTAATTTAAGTTTCACGTTTTAATATGAATGTTTTACTGTGTTGCTTGTACGTATTTACCGAGTAACGAACTCTTCTTGGCTGCCTTTTTATTGTGATGTGTCCGACCATGGTGAGGCCTCCAAACGCTAATTTAAGTTTCACGTGCTCGGTGATAAGATCGAACCGAGGGTCAGGCTCCCGTCCTTAAGAGTTAATCGTCAGGTTTCCACCTGCTCGGCGATTAGGGTCTAGCCGAGAGTCAGGTTTCTGTCCTTAGAATTAATCGTTCAGGTGTCCACCTGCTCGGTGATAGGGTCGGATCGGGGGTCTGGCTTCTGTCCCTGAAACGAAAAGGCTAAGAATGAACATTGCTCGGTGAATGGGATCGAACCGAGAATTTTGGTTAGAACTGTGCGATTCTGCATGAAAGACATCATTAGTACAACTAGCAAAACATATGCAACATTACTAACAAAACATATACAACATGTTGCGGTTAACTCTATGCTCGGAGAACCGCCCATCAATGATAGTACTTCTTCAGGTTATGGACGTTCCATGGTCGGGGAAGTTGTCTCTCGTCCAGGTCTTCCAAGAAATAAGCCCCGGTGCCGGCCACTGCCGTGACCCTATAAGGTCCCTCCCATGTCTGTGCCAATTTCCCGGCACCAGTGTCTCGCATGTTGCCCACGGCTCTTCTGAGAACCAAATCCCCGGAGACAAACTCCCTCGTTCTCACACCTCGGTTGTATCTCCGGGCGAGCTTCTGCTGATACTCCGCGAGCCGTATTGTCACCAATTCGCGGTACTCTTCCACCTTGTCCAAATACCCTACCATCATTTCGTCGTTTTGGGCCTGATCGAAACCCGCTACTCTTGCACTGCACAGATTCACCTCGGTGGGGATCACGGCTTCCGCTCCGTACGTGAGAGAGAATGGGGTCTCCCCGGTGGACCGTCTAGGAGTGGTGCGGTATGCCCACAAGACTTTGGGAAGCTCCTCGGCCCAGTTTCCCTTTGCTCCCTCCAGCCTTTTCTTCAGCCCACTCACAATCACCTTATTCACGGCCTCGGCCTGGCCGTTGCCCTGTGGGTAAGCAGGAGTTGAGTACCTGTTCTTGATGCCGAGGCCACTGCAAAATTCTCGGAAGGCCCGGCTGTCAAACTGTAGCCCGTTGTCAGATATGATAGTGTTCGGCACCCCGAACCTGGTGATGACATTTTTCCATATGAACTTCTTCACTTCCACATCCCGTATGTTGGCCAACGCTTCCGCCTCCGCCCACTTGGTAAAATAGTCGACGGCCACCAAAACGAACTTTCGGCCGCCAGTTGCCTTCGGGAACGGGCCGATGATGTCCAGCCCCCACTGCGCAAAAGGCCAAGGACTGCTGATCGGGTTCAGGTGGCCCGCGGGCTGATGGATCAGAGGGGCGTGCTTTTGACACTGCTCACACTTAAGCACATACTCGGCGGCATCCTTCTGCATCTGAGGCCACCAGAACCCCTGAGTCATGGCTCGGTGCGCCAATGAGCGTCCCCCGACATGGCCGCCGCACACCCCAGAGTGGAGCTCCGCCAAGAGCTCGCCCACCTTCTCCGGGCGTAAGCACAAGAGGTACGGCCCTCCGAAAGACCTTCGATACAAAGTCCGGTCTTCTGCCAACCAATACCGAGGAGCCATCCTACGGATCCTGATGCCCTCCTTCTCGTCACTCGGCAGTCGGTCGTCGGCCAGAAAGTCGACAATGGGGTCGATCCAGCACGTGGCAGGGGCTGCGATTGCCGTGACATTGATCCCTGTGGTTCCCGAGTTGCTCGTTACACTGACGCTCGGCTCCGAAATAAGCTCGACTTTGATCTGCCGTGGTATCTCCTCGGCCACTGAGGACGCCAGCGTGGCTAGGGAGTCAGCGTGTCTGTTCTGGGTTCGGGCTACGTGGAAAACTTTCACCGTGTTGAAGCTGGTCATAACTAGCCTTGCTTGTTCTAGGTATGCTTTCATCTGGGGATCTCGGGCCTCAAAACTGCCCTGCACCTGATTAACCACCAGACGCGAATCCGAGTATAGCTCAATATCCCGAGCCCCCAGGTTCGAAGCTACCCTCAGTCCGGCCAAGAAAGCCTCGTATTCCGCCTCGTTGTTGGATGCCCTGAAACTCAATCTAAACGAGTGTTCCAGCCGTATTCCTTCGGGGGTAATCATGACTACTCCTGAACCGGCCCCCGTGGAGCTCGAAGCGCCGTCCACAAATATCTTCCACGGTCGAACCTCCAGTCGGCAAACCATCTCTCCCTTCTCTCTGGGCGAAAATTCAGCGATAAAGTCCGCAAGGACCTGGCCTTTCACCGAGCTTCGAGGCCTGTACCGTATGTCGAAGGAACCGAGTCGAGTCCCCCATTTGGCTATGCGGCCCGTGAAATCAGACCTCTTCAATAACGACTGTAATGGGTACTCGGTCAAGACGTGTACGGTGTGGGCTTGGAAATAGTGTGGCAACTTCCTTGTGGCGTGTATCAGGGCCAGTAGGAGCTTCTCCAAGGGCAAGTACCTCGTCTCGGCGTCGACGAGAGTTTTGCTGATGTAGTATACGGGTTGCTGGATCCCTTTGTCCCTCAGCAGCACGGCACTCACGGCGTGCTCGGATACCGCCAGATACATGAATAAGTCCTCACCTGCCTCCGGTGCCGCGAGCATGGGCGCTCGCGCTAAATAAATCTTCAGATCCACAAAGGCCTGTTCGCACTCCTCGGTCCACCGAAATCCCGTCCATTTCTTCAGCAGTTGGTAGAATGGTCGGCATCGGTCTGCGAATTTTGAGATGAACCGGTTAAGGGCGGCCAGCATCCCGGTTAGTATTTGCACTTCCTTCGGGTTGCTCGGTGGCTTCAGTCTTCTCACAGCCTCTATCTGGTCCGGGTTGACTTCAATCCCCCGTGTACTGATCAGGTACCCCAAGAACTTCCCGGCCCCTACGCCAAACGCGCACTTCTCCGCATTAAGGCGCAACTTGTGCCGTCGGAGAACCTCGAAGACCTCCAGGAGGTCCCCCATATGCAAGGCTTCCTGTTTGCTTTTGACCACCATGTCGTCGATGTATACCTCGACCGTGCGCCCTATCTTGTCTCGGAACATTCTTGTCATCATTCGTTGGTAAGTGGCCCCGGCGTTCTTCAGTCCGAAGGGCATCCTTGTGTAGTGGTAATTTGCCTCTGGGGAAATGAACGCCGTTTTCTCTTGATCCTCGGGCGCTAGGGCGATCTGGTGATACCCTTGGAAAGCGTCCAGAAAGCTCATCCTCGGGTGCCCACACGTGGCGTCCACCAGCTGATCAATCTTCGGCATGGGAAAAGGGTCTTTCGGGCAGGCTCTGTTCAGATCGGTAAAATCGACGCAGACCCTCCACTTGCCGTTCTTCTTCTTCACTACCACGGTGTTCGCCAACCAATCCGGGAAGATGATCTCCCGAATCACCCCCACCTCCTTCAATCTCTGAACTTCCACTTTTACTGCCTCGGAGTGCTCCCAGGCTGATCTCCTCGGCCTCTGCTTTTTAGGGGTGAATGAGGGGTCAACTCCAAGTCTATGCATGATGAATTCGGGATCCACCCCGGGTACCTCGTACGGACTCCAAGCGAATACGTCCACATTCTGTATTAGGAGCAGCAACATCTCTACTTTTTCCCGGTCCTCCATGCTCTCCCCTATTTGGAAGTACTTGTCCATGTCCGGCAACACCTTCACCCTCAGCATGTTCTCGGCACGCGCGACCTCCTTCTCTGGCGGGCCCTGTAACTGCTATAAAGGCGTCCCTGACGACGAACATTTGGGATCGGCCTGACCCTCCCGGTCGGTTTGCTCCTTCTTCCAATCGACCATGGCGATCAAACATTGCCTGGCCGCCTGCTGACTCCCTTGTATCACCGTGACACCATAATCAGTATGAAATTTGACCCTCATGTGCAGAGTGGACGGGACAGCCCCCATTGCATGTATCCATGGCCTCCCTAGAATCGCCGTGTAGGGGGAGTATGATGTAACTGCGAAGAAGCTTACCATCACCTCCTTGCCCCCCATGTTCACGGGCAGAGAGATTTGCCCCTCGGGTGCCACCATCTTCCCATCGAACCCAACCAGGGGAGTGTTGTTCTTCGACAGGTCCTCATCCCTCAACCCGAGCCCCCTGAATAGGTCCGGGTACATAACATCCGCTCCGCTTCCCTAGTCTATCATTATCCTCTTCACAACGAAGCCGCCAACCCTTGCCGTTACTATCAATGCGTCGTCGTGCGGCTGAATGGTTCCTTCTAGATCACTGTCGTCTAAAGAGATCGGCTCCCGGGTAGGTCTGATCCTCTTCGCGGCAGGCGGCACGCCCGTACTCCCCTCTACCGATATCATCGTCAGCACCTCCTTCCCCTTTGCCGTTGAAATGCCCCTCGGGGCGACGTGGATAACATCAATTATCCCAAGAGGGGGCGGAAGGGGATTCCCTCTGTGTGGGGCGCCATGCCCCGTTCCTCTATCCCAGGCGTTCGTCACAAAATCCTTGAGGTGTCCTGCTTTAGCCAACTGCCCGAGATGGTCCTTTAGCACTCGGCACTGCTCGGTAGTATGCCCCCGGTCTTTGTGGTAGGTGCAGTACAGGTTCTGATTTCTCCTAGAGGGGTCGCCAGCCATCCGGTTCGGCCATCTGAAGTACGGCTCGTGCTTGATCTTATCCACGATTTTATGCACGGGCTCCTTGAACGTCACGTTCACCTCCCCTACTGGTGCTGCTGGCTCTTGAATCCTCAAATTTCCCCGTGCCCTCTGTTGAAAACCGCTCAGCCGAGGACGATCAACTACCTGTGCTTTGCCTTTGCTCTGTATCTTATCGTCTTCCAACCGCTTGTACTCCTCGATGCGCCTCATCAGCTGCCTCATGTCCTCGGGAGGCTTCTTAGTTAACGACTCTCTCAACCCCGAGTCGTCAGGCAATCCCAATCTGAAGGTGCTCGCCGCAATCTTCTCGTTCCCTCCGCCAATCTCGTTGTAGAGCTCCCAGTATCGGTTAGCGTAATCCCGGAGGGTTTCCCCTGCCCTCATCTTCATAGACAACAGCGCGTCCACCGGTTGTTGCTCCCGGCTGCACGTCACGAAACGGGAACCGAACTCCTGTATTAGCTCGGCGAAACTGCGAATGGAGCCCTTGCGCAACCCGTTGAACCACCTTAAGGCCGTGGGACCAAGGCTGGAGGGAAAAACCTTGCACATCAGAGCGTCATTGCGGGTATGCAAAGACATCATCTGGATATAGTGGCTGACATGCTCTACGGGGTCTGTTTTCCCACCATACGAATTGAACGGCGGGCGCGTAAACCTGTCCGGCATCGGTGCACGCTCGATATCTGCTGAGAATGGTGACCGAGCAGCCCTGCGCAATGCGCGGCTCATAGCATCCATGGCCGCATTCCTCGGCCGTCCCACTGGAGACTCCGAGCCCCGATTCCCGTATTCCCGCGACCGAGAGCGATTTCGCTGCCGATGAGACTCTGCTGAATGGGAACGGTCTCGGCGGCGACGGGACTCCCTCGAGTGCGAGCGCTCCCTGCGGTGGCGGGATCCTGATTGATTCGATCCCACCCCGCGTCTTTCTCCCTCGGCGCCTGGCCCTCTCTCTCGGTCGTCTTGACCGGCTCGGCGGCGCTCGTTTCGGGCTTCCAACTCCAGGTCTTGTACTTGCCTCCGCAGCCGCTCAAGCTCTTCATCCCTGACGTCGGGCTGCCTATGCCGGGAAGCATGGGATGCTGTTCTCCCCGTTTGATACGACCCTTCTCTAAGGCCGGACCGCTCTTCCAGTTGCTCATGAAACGGATCCTCGCGTCTCTTCTGCCTCTGTTCCCGCCAGGTGGAGCCCCTGGAAGACCCTGCCGAGCCACTCTCGGCGTTACCTCCAGACATCTTTCCTGTATACGAGCCTTGGCAGAACCACTGCTTAGTAGGATTTCCCACAGACGGCGCCAATTGTGCGCACCAAAAACTGAAACCCGTTGGGCTGGGCCTCACTTGGACTCACAACTTATTTGTATAGTGGGTTTGGATTTCCCACAATGGGTCGTTCTAAACACCAAGGCTCAACTGAGGCGCTTTCCTCTTCTCGGGGACCTGACCCAATTCCTTACTCTGCTCTCTCTGTTTACACTCTTCCTTCCCTCAATTCTCCAACCCTTGTCTTCTCGAAACTTCTTGTATTTATAGCCCACGAAGTAGTGGAGAGGTCATAAATACTCGCCAGTAAGTGCAACCGGCGGTCCAGTGTTATCAATCGTAAGTGGGTGGTTAGGTGGGCATGGGAAGCGGTGAGGGTGGCGTTGGAACTTGGTTCCTGCCTCCACGACAGTTCCCGGCAACGGTGCCTCTCCGAGGTATGGCCGAGTAGGTATAGGGCGGGGTGTCCCGCGAGCTGTGTGTTCATTGCTGCTCGGGAAGGGGTTCGCCGAGAAACGATGTAAAAGCAGATCTTGGGCCTGCAGCCCGCGGGGCTCGGGGTGGGCCGCTAGGTAGAGGGAGACCGGCCTCATGGGCCTTATACCCAGGCCAGGGCCCAAGGCCCACTACGGGTAATGGTGCGGGGACCGTACATTTGCTATTTGATATCTAAAAATCTTTACTCATTACAGAATGCTTAACCATTCATCTTTCAATTCATTTGCATGCAGTTATATATGTAAATGTCTCAATTGTTTCCTTAAAACTCACAACAAACAATTAAATCAATATTGTCTTAATTTTATTATTTTTTTACCAAAAAAAAGGTTTAAAAAATGCTTCGGGTTGCGGGCCAGGTCGGGTTTACTTGCAAAAAACATAGCTTGGGTCACGGGTCAACCCATTTTTGTTTTGGGTCAAAAAAATCAAATTCGAATCAGGTATTTTTGGGGTCGGATTAGGTCAGGTCAGGTCAGGTCAGAAAATTCTAACTCGTTTTGCCATGTATATATATATATATATATATATATATATATATAGACTTCCAAAAAAAATTGGCGCCATGGCATCTTATTAGTGGGCGCTTGTGAAAAGAATATCTTTTTTTTTTTTCTTCTTTTGCTGGAAGCTTGTGAAAAGAAAATCAAGTTGTTAACGTGTGTTACATTTAGTAAAATTTAATGTGGGTTTTGTGTCTTTAGACTTACGTACTAGGTAAGAAAAGACATAAGGTTAATAACGAGTTAATAATGACCCATTCCATTGCTGTTTAACTTTAACTTGCTTTGCGGGCTTTGACCCCAAAGAATTTGTATTTTTTTGTTTTTTATTTTCCTTTTTTATTTGTTTTTGGGCCCAAAACTTTTGTTATTTTTGTTTTTTGGCTTTTGTTTTGCCTACTATACGAAGTCAAATACGAAGAAAAAGCATTATTAGGTTGAGTTCTATCAGCTCTGATAAATAATTCATTGCAACATGTTTACAAGTTTCACTCAGTTCTTCCTCCAACCCCTTTGCTATACACAAAGTGACCAATCTTCTTGTTGGAATTGCATGGTCTCTAGGGAAGAGCATGAAGAAAGAAAAAAAATTTTCCTACATTGTCAGCCCAGCCTTTACCTTCTATTTTCTGGCTTTCAAACCGTTCTTCCGGATCAATTGCGTTAGTTAAAATTTTCAATAAATAAGTCAATAATTTTAATTTTTTTTGAAAGCGAATCCAAATATACTATGCAATCAGTGATACGTAGAGTATAGTTTATCATATTTAATAGGAAAGAAATGTAGTTAACAATATATTGGGAGGTCAAAAGTAGAATAGAAGTTAATTTTAAAATTTTAGATCCCGCATCCATTTTTTTTTTATAATAATTTTGAAATTATTAAAAAAATATGTTCATTTTCATTTTTCTTTTCAATCTAATTCGTGACAGTTTATATATCATCCGACAGTTTGGGGTTTGAAAAATGTGTTCATTTTCTTCTTCTATTTTGTTTTTTATATATCTAATTCAAAAATTTTAGAAATGAAATATAGTATATAATATCAAACTTATTGTGAAATTTAGACCACATTCTTCAAAAAGTGGTCCTTTAAGTAAACACTGCCTTTAGCCGAACTAATTTTGACGACCTAAGTCTGCTAAAGCAATGAGTGCAGCTATAGATAATATTATTATATATGAAGATGGACAACAAGTTACTTAAAATTTTTTAGTAATGGAATCTAATTAATTTCAGACTTATTGGTGTCTAAACAACTACATTTTAATCTATTGGAATATTCTCATATATATATATATATATATATATATAACATAATTGAACACATATTTATTGGGTTTAAACCTTTTGAGTTTAAGTAGTGTCTCAATATATTATATAAAGAGTTTTAAAACAAATTCTAAGAGTTTATTCTCATTATACATGGATTTCTAATAATGGTGATTTTTTCCCTTTACAATTTTTTTTCTTCAAAATAACGATACTGCTTTAATTATGTGTGAATTAAAACCAATTTTTATGCCATTTATTTATTTATTTGATTCAAAAGGGATAGAATTTTGTACACTCTGATTCTTTTTATACCATTTGTCAAGGGCCCAACGAACCCCGAACAATGAATTTGTAGAGAGTGGATCGAAGGTCTAGGCGCCGGCCGGCGTTCACGGGGCGTGGGCTCCGTTTCCTTTTTATTTAATGAATGGTTTAGAGCAATTTACAATTGGGGGATGCTCCTCGGACCGTGGCCGAGGAGGCTTTTCTCCCCTTTGGCCTCCATCTTTTCCTTCTCCCCCTTTTTCCCCAACGCCCCCTCTTCTGAGGGATTCCCTTACATTATATATCCCTTACCCAACTAATCCTAGCCCTACACTTGTTGAGCGATTAGGACATTTGCTCAGGTACTTGTCCCATCAGCCGCCTTCTCAGTCTCCTTGAGAGTCGCGGCAACCAAGGCGACGCTGGTGTGAAGTCCTTTCCTCATCAATGCGGCCAGGGCGGTTGTCAGGTACATTTAATGTGGAGGTGACTGCTCGTTACGGGCCTGTTCCTCAAGTTCTCGGACGCCCGATGATGGGGTCGTCCTCGGCTGTTCTGTTTGCGCCTGGGCTTCTTCTTTTCCTCCTCTGATTTCAAGTGCCTCCTTGGCTTGGGCCTTCGGCCCAGGAACGAAGTAGGCTGGGTCGAAGGATTTCTTGGCCCCACAATAGCCCCTCAAAATCATGCTATCCGCATCCTCGGGCAGAAAGGGGGATTTTGATGTCCTCGGGCCTGCCACGCGTCCCATTAAGTCTGATCCCCTGTCAGTTCCGGAGCCCTTTCATCTGCCCCAGACGCGTTACTGACGCTTCGAAGGGCGTGACGTTCCCTTCATTAAATCCAGGCGGCTCTGTGCCCCCCACGTTCAACGGGAAGATGACGATCCAATGGTGGGGATTCGCCTGGCAGTTGGGGATGGAAAAAACCCGCACGACCCCTTGATTGGTGGGTATAAATGCCCATTTGAAAAGCTGGTTCCTCTATTCATTCGCACACAAGAGTCTACATCTCCAGCATATAAAGTCGGTCCGAGGAGCTCCTACGCATTTCTGTAAGTCACCCTCCCTCTCTTTGAACTTCCTCTTTTTCATTTGCTCTCTTTGAGCTTGCTTAGGCATCGTTTGGGATGGGTATATTTAAGAAGTATGTCTTCACTGAGGAGGCGATGGAGAAATTCATCGCCGATTATAAGATACCTGCCAACGTGGGCTTGAGGTATTGCGCGGAGGGCGAGTGGCGCCTTCGGAGGCAGGAGGGCGAGGTGGTGATTCCCATCGTTGCCTTCGTTGAGGGTGGCATGAGAATACCCATGGGGCCGGTGATGAGGGGCTATCTGACGCACTTCCGGCTAGCCCCCACCCAGTGTGCCATCAACGTCTTTAGGATTCTGGGCTGTGTGGATGCCCTAAACGAGAAGATGGGACTGAGGTTGACCCACCATGACGTCAACTGGTGTTATAACCTCCAGTGCTTGAAGGGTGAAACTTACTATCTGAAGACCAGGGATGACAGGGTCCGGCTCATTCAGTGCCTCCCTGAGTCCAGCAAGGGGTTGAACAAGGACTTCCTCATCGTATCCGGAGAGTGGCACGATGGCCTTCACTGCCCGACGACGGAGGGGACCCCAGGTGGGGCAATGGGAAGATGAGGAGAGGGTTCTCGGACCCTAATCAGTTTCATTTTTTACTTCGTCCATTTCTTTTTGTACCGTTTGGTTTCTAATGTGAATGTGATTCCTCTTGCAGATCCGCACGCCTTCACGCGTCACTTCAGCCTGATCAATCGGGAAGACTTGCAAAAGGCGCTGAGGGCAGAGGTTTTCGTGAACGAGGCTGACAATCAAGTTAGGGCCGCTCACCAGATCTTGAAATACGACCCGGCTCACAAGTCATTTGCGGCGCCGAAGTACGTGATCAGAGCAAAGGATCCTCGGCTTCGAAAGATAACCGTGACCAAGGACGGGTTTCGGTTCCCCGAGGTGCCCTCTACATCAGAAGGTGTAACACCTGCGGGCCCCTCCTCCTTCTCCCTTAGACTCTCGGAGCCCGCCGAAGTAGGCTTAGAGAGGGAAGAGGAGGTTGCTGACTTTGGCCCCGCCGAGGACGAGTTTGACGTGTTAGAACAAGTTCAACAGTCCGAGGACCCTCCCGGAGATTTGGGTGACCCTTGTCTGACTGAAGCGGACTTCTCAGTGTCCAAGTCCTCTTCTCGGCACGAAATGGGTTACAAGAAGAGGCCCCAACCTAGCTTGTCGGAACTGATTGAAGGCCAGCCGGGGAAATCAAAGCCAGAGCTTCCTCCTCCTAAAACCCGTTCTGCTCAGGGCAGGTCGGCCTCTACCCAGTCGAGGCTTCCTCCCTCTCTGTCCAAGACGAGTCTGCCTTCTAGGCATGAGCCCTCTGATCCTAAGCAGAAGAAGGATAAGAGCAAAAGGTCAGCTGAGGAGAGGTCCGGGTCTCCACGGGAGGGGGATGACACTCGGCGGCAACCCAAACAACTGAAGATAGGCTCCCGAGGCCAGGAAAAGCAGGCTGACGCCCAGCCCGAGCCGCAGGCTTGGCTTCCTTCCCTAACGCTCCATGGGGAGCCGCTGAGGGAAGACTCCTCCCTCAGGGATTTCAGAGAGGGTGAAGGCGCGTACGTGGCCGACGCGCTGGAAAGGTGTCTGTTACTCTCAGCTGACATGGCGGAGCTGGGGACTATGAGGAGCCGAGAGGTCTTCCTATGCCTCAAGAGGTACTTGGGAATGGTAAATGCCTCAACACTTATGACTTTCCCAGTTTTAGTTCTTTCACTCCCTTTTCTGAGCTTGGCTAACCGTGTGCTCGTCTTGTTGGGCAGGCCATTCAGGCCACTTACAGGTTGGAGGACGTGGCCCATGACCAGGGGAAGGCCATGGACGTGGAGCGTGTGAAACTCCTGGAGGCCACACAGGTCCTTAAAAACTCTAAGGCTGATCTTGCCAAGGCCCGGGAGGAGCTGAGTGCGATGACCAGTGCTCGGGATACCGCCCTGTCAGGCCTCGCCGGCTTCCAGAAGCAGGCCGAAGATCATTTAAAGCGCCTGGGCGAGGCGGAGGAGCAGCTGAAAAAGGCAAAGGAGCTGCTTGCTGATCTGCCAAAGAAGGTGGCGGCTGCAGAAGAAGCCAAAAGGGTGGCAGAGGAGGCCAGAGACGAGGCCGTTAGGGCCAAGTTTGAGGCTGTCCAAGGCAAAGAAGACGCCCTGGCCGCTAAGCAGGAAGCCGAGGAGGAGGCTTACGCTGCTGGGATGGCAGAGACAGAAGCAGCCTTTAAAAGATCAGGTCCCCGGGTTGTGCAGGCGCTACTCTGCTGAGGTTTGGAGGGAGGCTCTCAGACAGGCTGGGGTTGAGGCCTCGTCCGATTTGTGGAAGGAGGAAAGCGTGTACTACCCTCCTGCCATTCGTGAGGCAACTCCAGGTAGTGTTGAGGCCGGAGAGGCCGCGGAGGAAGCCAGCGCTGTTGCGGGTGAGGGCACCTCAATCGCTGAACCCTCGGGCGAGCCTGCCCAAGGAAGTGACCTTCCCAAGGTAGCAGAATCAGGTAAGGGCCCCGTTGAGGAGGCGCCCCAGGGGGTTGCTAAGTCCACCTCTGAGGCTGAGACTCCCGCCGCCGAGGAGGCAGCTGTTCCTGCCGCACCTTCACAGGCTGTCCCTCCTGGCCAAGGAGCAGAAGGCCTTGGAGCTGCCATGGTCCAGCCCCTTGCTGAGGGAGGAAAATAAGTGGGCAGGACAGGCCCTTCGAACCTGTCGCCTCTCTTGTCTTTTGCATCTTTTTCTTTTAGATTGTAATGTGGTGTTCACCATGTAACCTTTATGGACTTAATGAAATACGTGTTTTATTTCTTTTTCTATTTGTTGTGCCTGTTGGCCTACTTGCACGCCATTCGCCTTTTCTTTACTTGTGTGATTTTGACTTCGGTTGTATCTCGGCCAATCGCGGCGTCAACTATTATAATGAGAGGGCATGTATGCTCTGATGCACCTTTCGTTTCCTAAGGGCCAGATAGAATTTCTTCAAGTAGACACTTGGGATTTCTTCAATGTAGTTAATTTCCAAATAGGCCTGAGTCCGAGGACCATGCAGAGCCTTGGTCTTGTTGCTACCTTCAGTATGAGTGGTTAGCTCCCATAGACTTGAGTCCGGGGACCATGCAAGACCTAGGTACATTTGCTACCTTCAGTATAGGCAGTTAGCTCCCCATAGGCTTGAGTCCGAGGACCATGCAAGACCTAGGTACATTTGCTACCTTCAGTATAGGCGGTTAGCTCCCCATAGGCTTGAGTCCGAGGACCATGCAAGACCTAGGTACAGTTGCTAAGTTGTTAGCTCCCCGTAGGCTTGAGTCCGAAGACCATGCAAGACCTAGGTACAGTTGCTAAGTTGTTAGCTCCCCGTAGGCTTGAGTCCGAAGACCATGCAAGACCTAGGTACAGTTGCTAAGTTGTTAGCTCCCCGTAGGCTTGAGTCCGAAGACCATGCAAGACCTTGGTACAGTTGCTAAGTTGTTAGCTCCCCGTAGGCTTGAGTCCGAAGACCATGCAAGACCTAGGTACAGTTGCTAAGTGGTTAGCTCCCCGTAGGCTTGAGTCCGAAGACCATGCAAGACCTAGGTACAGTTGCTACCTTCAGTATAGGCGGTTAGCTCCCCATAGGCTTGAGTCCGAGGACCATGCAAGACCTAGGTACAGTTGCTAAGTTGTTAGCTCCCCGTAGGCTTGAGTCCGAAGACCATGCAAGACCTAGGTACAGTTGCTAAGTGGTTAGCTCCCCGTAGGCTTGAGTCCGAAGACCATGCAAGACCTAGGTACAGTTGCTAAGTTGTTAGCTCCCCGTAGGCTTGAGTCCGAAGACCATGCAAGACCTAGGTACAGTTGCTAAGTTGTTAGCTCCCCGTAGGCTTGAGTCCGAAGACCATGCAAGACCTAGGTACAGTTGCTAAGTGGTTAGCTCCCCGTAGGCTTGAGTCCGAAGACCATGCAAGACCTAGGTACAGTTGCTACCTTCAGTATAGGCGGTTAGCTCCCCATAGGCTTGAGTCCGAAGACCACGCAGTGCTTTTGGTTCTGTCTAACACTTAGAATCCTCTGAAGGAGTTAGTTTCCCCATAGGTCTGAGTCCTGGGACCATGCAGTGCTTTTGGTTCTGTCTAACACCTAGAATCCTCTGAAGGAGTTAGTTTCCCCATAGGCCTGAGTCCTGGGACCATGCAGTGCCTTGGTTCTGTCTAACACTTAGGATCATCTGAGGTGGCTAGTTTCCCCGTGAGCCTGAGTCCAATGACCATACAGAGCCTTGGTTCTGTCTAACGCTTAGGATCATCTGAGGTGGTTAGTTTCCCCGCGAGCCTGAGTCCGAGGACCATGCAGAGCCTTGGTTCTGTCTAACACTTGTCCTTCTGAAGTAGTTAGTTTCCCCATAGGCCTGAGTCCGAGGACTATGCAGAGCCTTGGTTCTGTCTAATACTTGTCCTTCTGAAGTAGTTAGTTTCCCCATAGGCCTGAGTCCGAGGACTATGCAGAGCCTTGGTTCTGTCTAATACTTGTCCTTCTGAAGTGGTTAGTTTCCCCATAGGCCCGAGTCCGAGGACCATGCAGAGCCTTGGTTCTGTCTAACACTTAGAATCCTCTAAAGGAGTTAGTTTCCCCATAGGTCTGAGTCCTGGGACCATGCAGTGCTTTTGGTTCTGTCTAACACCTAGAATCCTCTGAAGGAGTTAGTTTCCCCGTAGGCCTGAGTCCTGGGACCATGCAGTGCCTTGGTTCTGTCTAACACTTAAAATCATCTGAGGTGGTTAGTTTCCCCGCGAGCCTGAGTCCAATGACCATGCAGAGCCTTGGTTCTGTCTAACGCTTAGGATCATCTGAGGTGGTTAGTTTCCCCGCGAGCTTGAGTCCAATGACCACACAGAGCCTTGGTTCTATCGAACACCTGTCCTTCTGAAGTAGTTAGTTTCCCCATAGGCCTGAGTCCGAGGACTATGCAGAGCCTTGGTTCTGTCTAATACTTGTCTTTCTGAAGTAGTTAGTTTCCCCATAGGCCTGAGTCCGAGGACTATGCAGAGCCTTGGTTCTGTCTAATACTTGTCCTTCTGAAGTAGTTAGTTTCCCCATAGGCCTGAGTCCGAGGACCATGCAGAGCCTTGGTTCTGTCTAACACTTGTCCTTCTGAAGTAGTTAGTTTCCCCATAGGCCTGAGTCCGAGGACTATGCAGAGCCTTGGTTCTGTCTAATACTTGTCTTTCTGAAGTGGTTAGTTTCCCCATAGGCCTGAGTCCGAGGACCATGCAGAGCCTTGGTTCTGTCTAATACTTGTCTTTCTGAAGTGGTTAGTTTCCTCATAGGCCTGAGTCCGAGGACCATGCAGAGCCTTGGTTCTGTCTAACACTTGTCCTTCTGAAGTAGTTAGTTTCCCCATAGGCCTGAGTCCGAGGACTATGCAGAGCCTTGGTTCTGTCTAATACTTGTCCTTCTGAAGTAGTTAGTTTCCCCATAGGCCTGAGTCCGAGGACTATGCAGAGCCTTGGTTCTGTCTAATACTTGTCTTTCTGAAGTAGTTAGTTTCCCCATAGGCCTGAGTCCGAGGACCATGCAGAGCCTTGGTTCTGTCTAACACTTGTCCTTCTGAAGTAGTTAGTTTCCCCATAGGCCTGAGTCCGAGGACTATGCAGAGCCTTGGTTCTGTCTAACACTTTCATTTCTCCGTGAGTAGGGGTTTGCCCTCGGACTGTTTTACTGGGGACGATTCCTCCTTCAGTTGGGTGATGATCTTACACGTGGCGTTGATCTCGCCTCCAACTCGAGCCCCATCTTTTATTTTACACGAAGCGTCTCTTGGCTGTTCGTGTCCCGCACCTGACGCTTCGGTGCACGAGACGCGCCTTCATTAATGGCCTCGTGAATTGACAGAAGGCCAACGGCCTGCGGCCCCCTTGGGATTTGATGGCTTCATTATTACCCAACGCTTCGGTAACTCCCTTTTCGAATTCTGCGTGAATTAATTCTCACCAACCCTCCTTCTCTATATAAGGCCTTCTGGGGGGATGGTTTCCTCATACTCCATGAGCCTCTCAACACAAACAGAAAGAGCACCACCTTTCAGCTCCCCATGCCCCTTTAATAACCCCGCCGGAATTGTGACCGGAGTTAGGAGATATGGGGCGGCTTTGGACGGGTGTGAGGACATCCGTGCCAAAAGCCATTGTGGCCGCAGCCCCGACTGGGCTTCCGGTGCGGCAGAGTCTAGGCGTGACACCGATGGCGCCATGCACGGTGGCCCGGAGGGATGTCGTTGAAGTACCTAACGTCCCTCCTTGGAGCGTACCCCCGACGGAGGAGACATGCGAACTCACATCATGGGCGGTGCCCGAGTGTTGCCGTCTCCAACGGCCGTCGCTCGTGGGGGTTGGAGAAAATCAAGGGAACATCATGGGGGAGGGCGTCCCGGAGCCCCTGCATCTGCTCCTCGCTTTGTTCAAGCTTAGCAGCTCCGAGAAAGGAGCTATGGGTGACCTTGGAACAAGCCAGCCTCACCCCCCTTCCGTCCGCTTACTGTCAAGCTCCCCCATTCTCTTGATGCCAGTAAGGGCACGGGTTGACACTTCCCTCTAGCTAGTTTTAGGACGGGTTCGCCTGGGCCTCTGATTGTAGGACTAGCTGGTAGGAACAGTTGTAAAACAAGCCTGTCTGAGCCTCTGATTGTAATTTGTAGATTTTCCTCTTATGAAATAATATCAAGTTTTTCTTTTTGTTATTGAATCTTCTGTCTCGAGCCTTTATCTTTCTGCAATGTTTCTTTGGCAGTTTCTTCTTTTTTTTTTTTTTGCATCACCACCGATCTCCTGTAGAATATCTGTTTAGAACAGTTGCCCGTTGCGCCGACTGGCGCACTAATCCTTCCCACAGACGGCGCCAATTGTAGGGACCGCATTTTTGGTGCCCCGGGCCCAACGGATCTGGGTCAAGGGCCCAACGAACCCCGAACAATGAATTTGTAGAGAGTGGATCGAAGGTCTAGGCGCTGGCCGGCGTTCACGGGGCGTGGGCTCCGTTCTCTTTTTATTCAATGAATGGCTTAGAGCACTTTACAATTGGGGGATGCTCCTCGGACCGTGGCTGAGGAGGCTTTTCTCCCCTTTGGCCTCCATCTTTTCCTTCTCCTCCTTTTTTTCAGAGGGCCCTCCCTTCTGAGGGATTCCCTTACATTATATATCCCTTACCCAACTAATCCTAGCCCTACACTTGTTGAGCGATCAGGACATTTGCTCAGGTACTTGTCCCATCAGCCGCCTTCTCAGTCTCCTTGAGAGTCGCGGCAACCAAGGCGACGCTGGTGTGAAGTCCTCTCCTCATCAATGCGGCCAGGGCGGTTGTCAGGTACACTTAATGTGGAGGTGACTGCTCGTTACGAGCTTATCCCTCAAGTTCTCGGACGCCCGATGATGGGGTCGTCCTTGGCCCGTTCTGTTTGTGCCTGGGTTTCTTCTTTTCCTCCTCGGATTTCAGGTGCCTCCTTTGCTTGGGCCTTCGGCCCAGGAACGAAGTGGGCTGGGTCGAAGGATTTCTTGGCCCCACACCATTCTATTTAAATTTTATTGATTTCATAATTGTCCCAAAGGTCAAAGTAGTAGGACGCCTCAAAACTATCTATTAACCTGGATTCCAGACCAACGTAGAAAATACGACTCTTGTCAATGTAGGGGAACTTCCTCAGCTCCCACCAAACCGTTCCTTATGTAACAAGTAACGTGCCCATGGTATTTACACATAAAACACAGCAACTTTTAGACATAATTTTTTTATGCAGGAGATTGTGATTTATTATTTGTTATTTTCATATAAATTTATAATTTTTTTTCAACTATTTATAATTAGCTACATGACAATTGTGTCAATTATGACAAAAGTTGTGCTATTTGATGTAATCTTAAAATTTTTGTTTGCATACTCTTTGCCTATGCATTTAGTGGTGGAGCCACATTTGACTTGTGGTCAAATTTTAAAATTTTTGTTCGAATAATAGATTCTAAGATAAAACTTGGCCAACAAAAGATAAGGGTTTGGCAAAGAACAGTATATAATTGACTGTTAATGATTTTGTCATTTCGAAAATACATTGGTCCAAATGAGCCTTAAAAAATGAAAAAAGTTTTTAACAAAAACAAACTGATCATTTTTTAACAAGAAAAAAAAAAGTAATACCAGAATTATGATTCTCCTGTTTAATTAGTTTTTTTTTTTTTTTTTCCTTTCTCTTGTCTAATGGGTTGTTGTTGTTGAATTCAAGTAGAGAGTTTTAAACAACAAAAATTTCCTTTTGCACAATTTTTTAACTTGAGAAATGTTATATCTACAATATTTTCACAACAAATTTTTTTTGTAACAAGTTATTAATTATTAGCTATTACGGATGAGTAAAAAAAGTAATTCACGTGGTGGCATATGATTTGTTGTGAAAAATGTTATAGATGTAGCACTTCTTTTTTAACTTTGAATCATTGGTGGCTATGTATATATATATATATATATATATATATATAAATATATTTTCTTGTAACTTATAAATAGTAAGTTTGATTTAGAGATGTAATAAATAAAATTGATCACTGGGTTGTTAGGTTTTCACTAGTGTTGTTGTTGGTTCTCAAATCTTAAATCTAGAATTTTCAGATTTGAGTTAGTTTTTTTTATTTTTTTTATTTTTAATTATCTATCTATCTATCTTGGGATGGTGCATCGGGGGTTTGGGGTTGGTTTTGGATTTTGGATTTTTGCGGTAGTAGCGATGGTTGATTTGCTGTGAGGTGGTGGTGTTTTGGGTTTAGTTGCTATTGTTGGTGTGGGTAGAAAATATATTATTTTAATGTGATGAGTTGCAAAATGAAAAATGAGATGTAGAGTATGTTATTATAGCGGTTATGTAAAATAGATAAGGTGATTTTTTTGGTGATGCAAACTGGGTGGGAATGCTCTAAAAGGATTCTCCTCTTGCCCCACCCAAAAATGACTACATGATGCAATAAATCCAGGGGTTTACCATTTTTTTTGGGGGGGGGGGGGGGTGGGGAACTAGTATTAATAAAATATTGACAAGAAAAATGATAAAGCTTCTACTAATTATACTAAAAGCTTGCAAATTAATGTAACAATATATATATATATATATATATTTTACAAGATAAAAATTTTACTATAATATAATCTAAATATATATGTGTATGAAACTCGCCCCTAGAGATTTGAATCTCAGTCCTTACCCGTCACACCACCACAAACGCATATATTTGTGGAGTGATCATCATGCCATGGTGCGCGGTGGTTAACAATATATACATTAAAAGTGATTAGTATAACATCAATATCATAATAAATAAATCAGGAAACTACTATCAATTTTGCTATATAATATTTACAAATTGACATAGCAATGAATGTTTTTGGTGTCACATCAATAATATAACAAATAAATTCCTTAATTACTTATTTGTTGTGTCTTAACTGATTGATACATCCATTTGTAAGGTTTATTTAGTAAAATTTATAGTAGTTGTCAATCAGTGAAAGAGAAGACACATAAATAGTTGTTTTTGAATTATTTGCATTTTTCTTTTGAAATAAATCTAATACTTTAGCTAGGTTTCCCATAATTTACCAATCAAATATAAATCACATTTATCATTATCTAATTATATGTCAAATGTTATTGAACTAAAAAAATTAATTAACGTTGCCAAGAAAATAAAAAGAACCACATTTCTAACTTTAAGTCTCAAACAACAAATAACCAATGTCAAACAACTTAACAACTAAAGTCATTTGCATAAAAAAAAAAAATGCTAAATAATCAATGAACATGTTTTGAAGCTTACAAAACATCAAAAATTATACACATTAGTACACACACAACACGGGTACAATTGATCACATAGTGCGACGTCACAAGCAATGAGATGTCTGTTGTGTTTATTGGTTTTTTTGACCAATTTTATTTTTCAGGGAGACCAAATATAGATATTTTTATTTTTTATTTTAAAATTTAATTTATATATATATATATATATATAATATTTTTTAAAAAAATTAAAAACTCAGCCCCCAAGTCAAAGAATATATAGTTCGTCCATGATTGCATCTCAGTGATCTCACTGCTTGAAACAATTCTCTCAGCCCCATTGCCCGACCTGAATATGACTGCATCTCTCTATATAAACTAAACCAACTTACGGGAAGACTCAACTTTCTTTTGATTCTGTAAATCCTCTGCGACACATTTAACACAACCAACCCAAAAATACATCTCTCTCCTTTTCCTTTTCACTTTGTTCTACCCAATCATCCTCTATGTCTATCTACTCCTCCAAACAGGTGAGAATATATAGCAGACTATATATATATATATATATATATATTTAACAAATTTTTTCTAATTTTATTTTTGTTGGTTCCAGTGTTGATAGAATTAATTTCCTCTTTTGTTACTGCAGGAACAAATGTCATTGCTTTCGGACCTTAAACTTGCAGCTCAAATACTTGGCCTGGCGATACTCATCATCACGCTCGTTCTTGCACTACACAAGTTTACAACAAACAACACCGATAATGCTAATACCCAAAGGCTTCCTGGAGACGACCTTGCCGGCGGCCATGGCGTTATAAACAGCGGCCAAGACAATCTCCAAATGATAGCTGCTAAATATTAACATTGATATACCATGTTGAATATGCTAGTATGGATGCGGAAGCGAAAGCATAAAGTATAGAACACAATAACACACGAGAGTTACGTGATTCAGCCTAACGGTTTACATCCACGGAGGAAACTCTAAAGGGCTACATCAATAATATATTTTAGTGTAGTACAAATCCTGTGTTACAATGAATCTTAACATGTGTATATATAGTAGACTAAACCCTAGACTAATAGACTTCTAGTATAAGTAGGAGACTTGACTTGTACACAAAGTAGAATTAGGCTTGGGCTTACGCTAATGGGCTAATATATCTCTAAGAATAGCTATGAACGCCAACCCTGTCTGAGCCTCCAGAGTACTATGTAGTATGTAGTATGTAGGCTTCCTGGTTATCCACGCTCTCTTTTTGCTTGTTGGTTTGTTTGAGTTACGTGTTATGAAATTATGAATAGTCTCTTCGGTGAGGTTTGCAATATATATATTGTGTGGATGTGTTTTACTTTTTAAGGTTTTATACTTAAGTGAAAAAAAGAAAACGATATTTAGTCTAATTGATGAGACTGATGTGTTGGAAATTTAGACCCCTTAAAACACAACCAGATTGAGTAGCCTAGTTAATTAGCCAAGTTGTTACTTTGTCAAATTAAGCAATTCTAGGTTAAAACAATCAAATAATCATATCAAGAATATAAAGCAGCGGAATAATAAATAACACAAGATATGATCACCCAGGAAACCACACGGTAAAAACCTGGGGAGGATTTGACCTACCGATCCTCAAGGCAAACCTGAATCCACTATGAAAGAATCGAAGTTCATACAAAAGGACTTACAAGCTGCCCGCTCGACTTCCTAATGCTACCTACCAGTAGAACTTACTGACACAACCCCGTGCAAGCTCCGAATCCACGGACTCCTTCTTTCTTGAATTCTTCAATCAGCTACAAGCACCCACGCTTGATATTCTTTAAGCTTCAAAGGCAGCAACCAAGTTGACCATCAAGATGTTGAAGTAATCTCCATCTAGAAAATCCTAAACTTTGTGTAAAGAAAAGCTCCTCTAGATCTCACAAGAGATTTACACAAAACAGCAATGTATGAGCAACAATACAACTGAAGCAACACTAAAAACGTGGCTAGGGTTTTGCCTTATATACCTAGGGCAAAAACATAAAAACCCTAAACGTTTTAAAGAGTTAGGGCTGAGTTGGAAAACTGTAGAAAAACGCAATCTGATCGATTTTCGATCGATCGAATCTATTCTTCAATCGATCGAGCCAGACCGAAATGCCCCAATGCATCTATAGTCTCTCGATTCCAACTTTACAATAATTAATCAACTTTAAGCATACTTTAACAAGTCTAAACATGTTGTTTTGATCATGGTTTGCCAATATTACAAATTAGAGTTCTAAATACATAAATTCCTAAACCTTTAGAACCTAACAAACTCCCCCTTTGGCAATCCGTGACAAAACCCTAATTAAAAGCTCAAAGTTTACAAGTAAAAAGCCCTTTACAAAAATAATGCTCATAAACTCAAATTCAAACCTAACTACTATCCATCGGTTGCAAGTGTAGACAGCAGCTTTGTTGAATCAACCTGTATATTCCTGAAATACTCAACAAACGCATAAATGCATGTGTGACAGAAAAGAGTAAAACAACAGGTATAACATTCTTGTAAGATTCACACAACATAAAATAAAGACATATATGAATGAACAACTCATAAATATAAGTCAATAAGCAGTGAATCACAAAGCAACAAGAATCAATGTATATAACATGTATATCAATCAATGTTACTCCCCCTAACATGAATATCCCCAAAAATGATATACAAAGTGAAGCACCTAGATACAATCTAAAAACTCCACAAGCTCCTCAGCAACAAAAAGTAACAAAAAGTCTCCCCCTAACTACAAAAACTCTTTTACAAGTCAAAAACTCCACTCCCCCTTTTTGTGACGGAATGCCAAAGGGCAATCACAAGTCGCCATCAAAAGGAGGTGGTGAGGGTGAATGAAGACGCGCAAAGTCGGCTCGTAGAGCACGAAACTCATCTAGCAAGTCCACCAAAATCTGACCATGAGCCACCTGAACGGTCATGACAGTCTCCAGGGTACGACGAACATCAAAGTCGGTCGAAGGAGGTGGAGGAACATCAGCAGCAGTAGCATCATCACCAACTGGATCAGGAACATCCTCACCAGCAATACCTGTAGAAGAAGAAGGAGGAGGTGCGCTACTAGACGGCTCAGACCTAGGGTGTTTAAAGCTAGCTCGAAGATGAGCAGCCCTCTGTCTAAGAAAAGACGCACCTATAGGAGCTATCACATGAACGGGCTCAGAGGAAGGGAAGCCACCAAGATCAAGATAAAGGAGATCCTATGAATGAAAATAGGATGAACAAGAGCATGAGCAGAAGATGAACTCCTATAAACATCGTTCAAAGAACGAAGAAAAAGATGGGGAAAACTAGTAGGAGCGTCAGTAACCAGAGCGTACAAAAATACACACCTCTCAAGAGGAATGGTGTGAACATGAGATATGGGCCAGATAGAATGACAAGCTATCCTAAAGAAAAGATAGTGCAACCCAGAAAGCTCAGCAGAGGTGATATCAGAACCCCACTGGACAGTAGTCCCAGTGATGTAAGACAAGACAACACTAATCTCGAGAGACACATCATAAGGATAGACAGGATTCTAGACCAAAGGTACCCCTAGAGCATCAGCCACTATCTTGGGAGTAATGGAGTACTCTACGCCTCGTATCCAACTCTTGACTAAAGTGTTGGAATCATAGATGCGGATAGAGATGTTCGAGTAGAACTCTCTAATCAAGGCAGAAGGTGGAGGAGGATCAGAAATATCCACCAAGGGTAACCAGCCCCTACGCTCAAAGTTTGCCCTAATGGCAGGATCAAGTTCATCTAAGTGAACAGAACGCTCAGCCCAAATCTTTCTCCTAACGTTTAGCTTCTCATAAATCTCTTGGTTTTTCTCACTCGAAAACTTCTCACGGTCAAAGGAGGGAGGGGGTGGAGAAGGTGAGGAAACAGTCCTACGGGCTCTAGTCTTCCTAGGCATAGTGCTAAGGAAAGGACAGAGACACAAAGTGAAAACCAAAAGAACAAAAGAAAACAAAACCAAGGGCAGACTGCAAATTAGCACAAAAAAAAAATAGAACAAAAATCTATATGATGCATGAACAATAACAATGTTGTGATGCATGAACTAATGCAGTAAACACGGTTCAAATTAAGTTCAATTACACAAAATTGGCTCGAACATAGAGTTTCTAACAAAAACCCTAAAAATTTGAAAACCACTTGTAAAATTTTGCAACAAATTTGATGAATTGATCATTACACAAGGTTGAAAACAGATTATAATAACCAATTTCATCAATACAAGCCAATTTCATCAATTAAACCTTAATTGAACAAAATCCCCAAATTCGGATAAATTACAAACCCTAGAATTTGAAATTTTTCACAAAACCCAAAATTGATCAAATTAAACATTAAGAACATGTTTATAGTGTGTCCCCACAAAAACCCATTGATCAATTACACAAAATTGGGCCTAAATCAACAACAAACCCAAAAAAGAAAAGGGTCCGAAATTTTGAGCATAAATGCATGAACAATGCATGAAATATGTAAATAAACTCAAAAAGGAGGGGTAAGATAGACATATCGGCTTGAGGAAAGAGATTTCTTGCAAAAAATCCGGAGGAAAACGACAAAAAATTGGAATAGTTGAGCTTGCCAAGTCGGAGAGAGAGAAAAGTCTTTGAAAAACTTTTGAAAAAGTGTTTGAAAAAGTCAAGAACAGTGTTTTTAAAAACCTGATTCGCAACTTTCGATTGATCGAAAAATACATTCGATCGATCGAAACAAACAGTCATTTTGAGACAAATTAAAGCACTTTTTCGATTGATCGAAAATTAGACTGGATCGATCGAAATGGGCAGAGGCTTACAAAATTTTGAGAAAAATCACAGTTTTGAAAAACACAAACCATATTTTGAAAATAACTCCTCAAAGCATTAAATTACAGAAACAAAATGCATGAGTATGAGATGGAATGCTTTTTCAAAAACCCAAATTTTAATCCCAGTTTCTTCAAAGATAATTTCAGCCATTCTTCCTTTCAAATTCTCAAGCAAAAAAAAAAATGTTTTGCATAATTCTCAAAGTATTTTCAAACTTGGTTGGTCAGACCATGAACACACACAATAACATGTACAAAGTTTAGCAAAGAGTAACTTGTGTAGTGTGTGTAACTAGCAAAAACTTTGAGAAACATGTGAGGTGATATGTGAATAGCAATCAATCACAAAGTCTACACAATTCATCACAAAGAATTCAAAAGAGACTATCACCTAAAGAGTTACATCCTATAACTCCCACATCTCCTAGAACAAAAGCTTGCAATCATGTAAGTTTCTTGAATTTTGCCCCATTATTAGGTGAAATTTGGCATCAAGCCTAATAGTACACACCAATTTTAAGCATTAAGCAATTAAGCCGAGACATCACCTTATGTTCTTTTTGTGCATGTGCTACACTTTCTCGAGCACAAAATCTTATGATATGCACTAAGGTGTTCATGATTGGCTAGTGAACAGTGGTGAGATGGTTATTTATACATTTCTCAAAAATATCAAGTCTGACAGTCAAATAACATGTGACTTCAAGATTAAGACAAAGTGATAAACACCATAAACATCTTTCCCACACAACATGCACTACAAAGCTTCAACTAGTCAAGTGCAATAAATAAGCTCATCAAAGCTAAACAAGGTACAAAAGACATGATATGTGTAAATAAATTGACCAACCTTGTTTTCAAAAACCAAGAAACATAATGTCAAACATATTTTTGCTTTCTCCTTTTTTTATTTTTTATTTATTAAGGGAAAACAAATAAATCCTAGAATGAAATGCATGAATGTAATGCAATGCAAATCCTAGAAACAAAACAAAAGAAACACAGAAAACCAAAGAACAATGGTCACAAAGGAATGAGCAATGAAGCACAAGGACCATGTCAGAAAGACTCAATTAGGTCGAGTCTTTTGCACCCAAAACCTTTTAGATGCACCACGAGCATTGGAGTTCCTATTCACATTCGAGTGATTTCCAACTCCAGGTTTGGAATAAAGGTTCAACACCTTTACCAATTCACCAATAAGTGCCATTGGATCTTGTGCTTGAGGCACAGGCACCTTTGGTTTAGTTACTCTCTTAGCAGCTTGAAGCTTGTAACAGTTAGGACGAATGTGTCCAGATTTACCACAATAATGACAAACCCAAGCAGGTTTACCATGCATCTTGTCCTTGGGTAGGGTAGTCTCCTTAGGTTTAGACTCTCCCAGATCAACCCTAATCTTCCTAGAAGGTGAAACTTCTACAGGTTTGACTACCTCACTCACAGGTGGTTTGACAGTTTCACTCACAACCTCACTCACAGAAGGTTCAGAAGAAGAAGCAGGAACAAAGTTCGTGGTATGAGGAGTAGACACAGAGATGCTTTCAACATATCCTATCCCAGATTTATCAGAAGGATACTTTTGAACATTTAGCATGTGATCAAGTTTAGAACTAGCAGTTCTAGCAACAGATAAATCATGTTCTAAAGTTTTAACTTTATCAAGTAAAAGCATGTTCTCAGATTTCACATGGTTCAAAAGATCATTAGCATCAAATAATTTAACAAGCAAATTTTTCTTTTCAAGCTCAAGAGAATCAATTTTCTTCAGGCCAAGTTCAACATTCATAGCATCCTTTGCAGCAATTTTGCAAAGTTTATTATAGGCCTCTTGAAGATCTGCATCCTCAGAGAGTTCCCCATCAGAAGGGTTCTCCTCAGCAGATATGCTTTCATTGACTACTGCAGTAGCAGTGAAAGCAATGAAGTTTCCATCCTCGTCACATTCAGACTCATCATCAGAAACCTCATTATCACTAAGGGTTATAGCCATAGCTTTATCCTTATTTTTCAAGAATGTAGGACATTCAGATTTAACATTACCATACCCTTGACAACCAAAACACTGAGCACCCAAAGAATTGTTTGAAGATTGACCTACTCTTTCTCTAGGTTTTTCAAAGTTATTAACCTTAGTGGGATCATTCTTCCTAAAGTTTCTAGGTTCAACAGTGTTTGTACCTCTTGCCCTTCTATTTGTATTTCTCAGAAAATTTCTAAAATTCTTGGCAAGGTAAGCTATCTCTGTAGCAGAGAGCTCATCATCAAATCCACCAGCCTCAACATCATCAACAGACTTAAGAGCCATTGATTTGGATTTGTTTGTTTTGGGTAAGTCAGACTCATAGGACTGAAGAGATCCTACAAGCTCATCAACAGGGATGGAGTCCACATCCTTGCTCTCAGTAATGGCAGTCACTTTGGGTCTAAAGTCTTCAGTTAAAGATCTAAGTATCTTCCTAACAATTTTAGGTTGATCATAGATTTCACCCAAGTTAAAAGCAGAATTAACAATATCATTCAGTTTGGCATAAAATTCATCAAAGGATTCATCATCAGACATCCTAATGCTCTCAAACCTAGAAGTTAATTGCTGCAGTTTGTTTATCTTAACTGCCTTTGTGCCTTCATGCACAGTTTGGAGGATTTTCCAAGCAGTATGAGCAACCTCAACATTTGAAATCCTCTTAAATTCCTCCATTGAAACAGCATTGAAGATGGCATTCATAGCTTTGCTATTGAAGCCTGTTGCTTCCTTTTCAGAAGTTTGCCACTCACTCACAGGAGTAGTGGGCTTCTGCCATCCGTATTCAACGGAATTCCAAACCCTCTCATCAATTAATTTCAGGAATGCTTTCATCCTTACTTTCCAATAAGCATAGTTGTTCCCATCAAAGTGAGGAGGAAAAAAAAGAGAGTGTCCATGCTCCATGACAACAGGGGTCAAGGATCAGCTCAGAGATAAAAAATCTCAGACAAAAAGAGCTACCTGCTCTGATATCACTTGTTGGAAATTTAGACCCCTTAAAACACAACCAGATTGAGTAGCCTAGTTAATTAGCCAAGTTGTTACTTAGTCAAATTAAGCAATTCTAGGTTAAAATAATCAAATAATCATATCAAGAATATAAAGCAGCGGAATAATAAATAACACAAGATATGATCACCCAGGAAATCACACGGTAAAAACCTGGGGAGGATTTGACCCACCGATCCTCAAGGCAAACCTGAATCCACTATGAAAGAATCGAAGTTCATACAAAAGGACTTACAAGCTCTCCACTCGACTTCCTAATGCTACCTACCAGTAGAACTTACTGACACGACCCCGTGCAAGCTACGAATCCACGGACTTCTTCTTTCTTGAATTCTTCAATCAGCTACAAGCACCCACGCTTGATATTCTTTAAGCTTCAAAGGCAGCAACCAAGTTGACCATCAAGATGTTGAAGTAATCTCCATCTAGAAAATCCTAAGCTTTGTGTAAAGGAAAGCTCCTCTAGATCTCACAAGAGATTTACACAAAACAGCAATGTATGAGCAACAATACAACTGAAGCAACACTAAAAACGTGGCTAGGGTTTTGCCTTATATACCTAGGGCAAAAACATAAAAACCCTAAACGTTTTAAAGAGTTAGGGCTGAGTTGGAAAACTACAGAAAAACGCAATCTGATCGATTTTCGATCGATCGATCGAGCCAGACCAAAATGCCCCAATGCATCTACAGTCTCTCGATTCCAACTTTACAATAATTAATCAACTTTGAGCATACTTTAACAAGTCTAAACATGTTGTTTTGATCATGGTTTGCCAATATTACAAATTAGAGTTCTAAATACATAAATTCCTAAACCTTTAGAACCTAGCAGACTATATATATATATATTTAACAAATTTTTTCTAATTTTATTTTTGTTGGTTCCAGTGTTGATAGAATTAATTTCCTCTTTTGTTATTGCAGGAACAAATGTCATTGCTTTCGAACCTTAAACTTGCAGCTCAAATACTTGGCCTGGCGATACTCATCATCACGCTCGTTCTTGCACTACACAAGTTTACAACAAACAACACCGATAATGCTAGTACCCAAAGGCTTCCTGGAGACGACCTTGCCGGCGGCCATGGCGTTATAAACAGCGGCCAAGACAATCTCCAAATGATAGCTGCTAAATATTAACATTGATACACCATGTTGAATATGCTAGTATGGATGCGGAAGCGAAAGCATAAAGTATAGAACACAATAACACACGAGAGTTACGTGATTCAGCCTAACGGTTTACATCCACGGAGGAAACCCTAAAGGGCTACATCAATAATATATTTTAGTGTAGTACAAATCCTGTGTTACAATGAATCTTAACATGTGTATATATAGTAGACTAAACCCTAGACTAATAGACTTCTAGTATAAGTAGGAGACTTGACTTGCACACAAAGTAGAATTAGGTTTGGGCTTACGCTAATGGGCTAATATATCTCTAAGAATAGCTATGAACGCCAACCCTGTCTGAGCCTCCAGAGTACTATGTAGTATGTAGTATGTAGGCTTCCTGGTTATCCACGCTCTCTTTTTGCTTGTTGGTTTGTTTGAGTTACGTGTTATGAAATTATGAATAGTCTCTTCGGTGAGGTTTGCAATATATATATTGTGTGGATGTGTTTTACTTTTTAAGGTTTTATACTTAAGTGAAAAAAAGAAAACGATATTTAGTCTAATTGATGAGACTGATGAAATCAACTGCAAACGAACTCAATAAGATAGACGAGACCATTCTTTGAGACGAGCCTAGACAAGTGCCCACATCACTGACGAGGGTAGCAGGACCATTCAATACAACCAATAATGCCTCGGACAGTTACAAAACCAGCTGTACAGACCGTTGGGAGCATATTAAAGCCCCATTACTAAGCAGGAGGCGTTACCAAGAAAGACATTAACACCACAATGTCAACCATAACGGCTAGAATCCAAGGCAACATATATAAAGCCCTCATATTGCCAACACAAGGTACATAGATATACTGAGAGACATTTCCTGCTCTGTTGCATTACATTATTCTTTCCCAAAGAGTTTCTTTATACTGACTTTGGCATCAGAGACGTTGTGGCAGGCACCACACTGGTGACCATTCTAAGGAAGTTGATC
Organism: Quercus aquifolioides; assembly: GCA_019022515.1. NCBI lineage: Eukaryota > Viridiplantae > Streptophyta > Magnoliopsida > Fagales > Fagaceae > Quercus > Quercus aquifolioides. The sequence goes on from CM032328.1 coordinate 3,954,426, forward strand.
TACCATTTCTGTAAGCACAGTGACGACTTCTTGGCTCCATTTGGATGCACTCACTTAGATTGACGAATTTGCGCTTCATTAGTTTGGCGCTGTCTGTGGTGAAGACATTTTCGTATTCAGACTCGAAAACGTAGTTCCCGATCAACTGTTACATTCAGATGGAGTCCAATCAAGATTCCGCAGCCTTGGCTCAGCAAGTCCAAGCTCTTGCGGCCACCGTCGAAGAACTTACCCGGAAAAATCTGGAAATGAAGCTACGGCTCCAACAGGAGGAGAATCGGTCCAAATGCAACCTGGATGATGAGGGAGATAGCCATAGAAGAAGTGACCATCGAAGACCTACTACTCCAGATGAGCAGAATTTAGATCTTCTTCGAGAGATGAGGAAGGAGATGGACGAACTAAGAAATGCCATCAAGGAGAAAACAAACCGGAGTATGGATAGAATGTTCAGGGCAACAGACTCACCCTTCACTACGGCAGTCCTGGAGTGTCCAGTGCCGTCGAAATTTCGATTGCCCCAACTTGGGCCATTTGATGGGCCTAAGGACCCCTAGGACCACCTCAACACCTTCAAGACGACGCTAGGCCTTCAACAGCCACCTGGCGAGATACTGTGCCGTTCCTTTCCCGCCACTCTCAAAGGAGCGACAAGAGAATGGTTCACCAAGTTGCCAACATTGTTCGTCGATAGCTTCGAGCAGCTGAGTAACGCCTTTTTACGCCATTTCATTGGAGGACAACGCCCTAAGAGGCCGGCGGACCATTTACTCACCATTAGACAATGAGAGAAAGAAACCCTGAGGTCGTATGTACAACGCTTTACTTGGTTGACCTTGGAGGTAGAAGAAGCTAACGACAAGGTGCAGCTAACGACCCTCAAAGCGGGACTGAGGTCTAGAGAGTTCGTGGCTTCACTTGCGAAGAATCCTCCTAAGACGATGGCAGAGATGCTCTTGAAAGCACAAAAGTATATGAATGCTGAAGATGCATTAGTAGCTGTAAGGGATGTAGAGAGGCCAGGAGACAAGGGAAGGAAGGAAGATGATCGTAGAGGACAAAAGAAAGAGTGCCCAGATCGTCGGACCAATGACGGGGGAAAAAAGGAAAGATGATAAAACTCCTCGAACGGTAAAATTTACCCATCTAGTTATGCTTGTTGACAAAATTTTAACGCAGATTAAGGATGAGCACTATCTTAAATGGCCAAGGCCATTACATTCATCCCCTAACATCCGTGATAAAAATAAATGCTGCCGGTTTCACATGGATCATGGCCACTACACAGAAGATTGTCGGGACCTAAAGGAGCAGATAGAGGAGTTGATACGGAAAGGGAAACTACAAAAGTATGTGAAGAAAGGAGAGTCTAGCAGGTTCAGGGACGGTAACAAAAACCAACGCAACTCCTCAAGAGACGAAGATAACACATCCCAGCCCCCACAGAATGTAATTGGGGAGATAAAGACAATTGCAGGAGGACCATTCACGAGTGGGTCATTCAGATCCCTCAGGAAAGCATGTCAGCGGCAGGTGAACATCGTCCACATGATACCCCCGTTCAAGCAGAGATAGACAGACCAAGACATGTCTTTCAACGAAGGAGATGCTAGGGGAGTGAAGCAGCCTCAGAACGACCCCTTGGTCATAATGCTCACGATAGAAGGATTCAATACCAAGAGGATCCTTGTAGACAACGGTAGCTCTGCAGACATCATTTACCTTCCCGCTTTCCAGCAGCTGAAGTTAGATCCAGGAAGACTACATCCATTTGACTCCCTCTTTGTCAGTTTTAGTGGAAACAGGGTATATCCCAAGGGCATAGTGATGTTGACGGTAACGGTGGGGACCTACCCGCCCGAGTTAGTTGACCCGTCAGTTAGACTTCTTAGTGGTAGACTGCCCCTCATCTTACAATGTGATTATTGGAAGGCCCACACTAAACCGATGGAAGGCAGCCACGTCCACCTATTGCCTGAAGCTAAAGTTCCCAATGGAGAATGGTGTCGGCGAGGTAAAAGGAGATCAAGTCTTAGCTAGAGAGTGCTACCAGACCGTTTTGGCTACAAAGGAGAACCATACATGGATGATCGAAGAGAAGGAGGAAGATAAAGTGGAATCCGTGGAAACAGTGGAACTGGCCGAAGGAGAGGCAACCAAGATGACAAGAATAGGGACGACGCTAAGTCCTGAGATGAGAACAAGGCTCGTCCAGTTCCTTAAAGAAAACCTAGACGATTTCGCATGGAGTCACGAGGACATGCTAGACATATCTCTAGAAGTCATTCAGCATAAGTTGAATGTGGACCCGGAGAGAAAGCCTGTCCAGCAAAGACAGAGAGTCTTCGCCCTAGAACGAGACCAAACGGTTACAGACGAGGTTAACAAACTGTTGATGACAAGCTTCATTCGGGAAGTGTACTATCCTGACTGGCTTGCAAACGTCGTCCTAGTGAAGAAAGCAAATGGGAAGTGGAGAAAGCAAATGGGAAGTGGAGAATGTGCGTGGACTTCACGGACCTGAACAAGGCGTGCCTGAAGAATAGTTTCCCTCTACCAAGGATAGACCAGCTTGTAGATTCTACAGTCGGGCATAAGTTACTGACGTTTATGGACGCTTTCTCAGGATACAACTAGATAAAAATGGCTGAAGAGGATCAGGAGAAAACTGCTTTCATCACAAGTTAAGGGCTCTATTGCTATAAGGTAATGCCCTTTGGACTAAAGAATGCAGGAGCTACTTATCAGAGGTTAGTGAACAAAATATTCAGCAAACATATAGGCAGGAATATGGAAGTATACGTGGATGACATGCTCGTCAAGAGTAAGGAAGAACTTGACCATCTGGACGACCTGAAGGAGACGTTCGCCACCCTCAAACAATACTAGATGAAGTTGAATCCTAGTAAGTATATTTTTGGTGTAGCTTCAAGGAAATTCTTGGGATTCATGGTGTCCCAGAGAGGAATAGAAGCAAACCCGGAGAAGGTGCAAGCCATAATTAACATGGCATCGCCCAAGACCGCCAAGGAAGTCCAGAAGCTCACAGGAAGGATTGCAGCTCTCAATAGGTTCGTCTCCAGAGCGATGGACAAATGCTTTTCTTTCTTCAAGACCTTAAAGCAGGCCTTCGCCTGGACCAACGAATGTGAGGCAGCGTTTCAGGAGCTCAAACGTTACCTGAGTAATCCACCCCTCTTAAGTTCGTCCAAGGAAGGGGAAAACTTATATTTTTACTTGGCAGTATCAGGCACAGCTATGAGTGCAGCCTTGATCCGAGAAGAGGGCAAGAGACAACTCCCAGTTTACTACATCAGCCAAGCTTTCCAAGGTGCTGAGGCCAAGTATCCAAGGATTGAAAAGATTACACTCGCGTTAATAGTAACCTCGCGCAAATTGCGACAGTATTTTCAAGGAAATCCTATCTTGGTGATGACGGACCAACCCATCAAAAAATCCATGAACAAACTTGAGGCAGCTGGGAGAATGGTCCAGTGGGCAATTGAACTCAGCCAATTTGACATTGAGTACCACCCCAGGACAGCTAGTAAGGCACAAGCTTTGGCGGACTTCATCATCAAATTCACCCTCTCGGACGAGGGTAGTCTCACTAATGAGGTAGAATGATGGACGGTACAGACCGATGGTTCATCAGCCCAAAAAATGGGGGAGTAGGGGTTGCCATAACCACCCCTGATAGAGAAGTGCTCAAATATGGAGTTCAACTGAAATTTTTGGCCACCAATAATGAGGCCGAGTACGAAGGAATACTTGTGGGACTGAGACTCAGAAAAGCACTCGGAGCTAAGAACCTGTTAGTCCAAAATGATTCAAAGCTGGTAATTGGACAAATCAAGGAAGAGTATGAAGCAAAGGAGGAGAGAATGCATAAATACCTCAGGCTAACGAAACATCTGACTCAGGAGTTTAATAAGGTATAATTTATATAGATCCCCAGAAGCCAGAATATGGTAGCAGACGAAGTCGCGAAGATGGCATTGTTAGAAGAAGGGGCGACGAGCATGGACTTGGTGATGGAAGTCCAGAAATTCCCCAGCATCGAAGAAGTTCCAACATTTGCAATCCAGAGCACAAATAGCTGGATGACACCGATCATATCTTTCTTCCAAGATGGGCACCTCCCTCATAACGCAGAGGAGGCCAAGAAGATCAAGAAGAGGGCGGCCAGATTTACGATCCTTAATGACACCTTATACAAAAGAGGCTTCTCCATGCCTTACTTGAAGTGTGTCGACAAAGAGGAAGCCAAGTACATTCTGGAAGAAATGCACGAAGGAATTTGTGGGGACCATGTTGGCCTTAGATCCCTAGTAAGCAAAGTCATTTGAACAAGTTATTTCTGGCCTGCTATGCAGGTGGACGCAGTAGAGGTCGTCAAGAAGTGTGACAAGTGCCAAAGGTTCGGGAATGTCCAGCGACTTCCAGCACAGAGACTGACGATGATAGCATCACCGTGGCCATTTGCACAATGGGGAATCGACATCGTCGGCCCACTGCCCCTAGGTAAAGGTCAAGTAAAATTCCTACTAGTTGCTATTGATTACTTCACAAAGTGGGTTGAAGCAGAGGCACTAGCAACCATCACTGAAGCAAGAATCCGGAGTTTCGTGTGGAAGAATATAATTTGTAGGTTCGGGATTCCAATGACGATCATATCAGATAATGGGAGGCAGTTTGACAGCCAAGGCTTCAAGGACTTCTGTTTAGGCCTAGGCATTAAGAACCAATTCTCATCCCTAGGGCATCCACAGGCGAATGGACAGACGAAGGTGACGAATCGAACACTACTCAAGATTATCAAAGTTAAGCTGGACGACGCGAAGGGTGCCTGGCTAGAAGAATTGCCTAACATCTTGTGGGCCTACAGAACCACGGCAAGAACCCTAACGGGAAAAACCCCATTCAGACTCACCTATGGCACTGAAGCAGTGATCCCGATCGAGGTAGGAGTAACCAGCATCAGGTGAAAGGTATTCAACGAAGAAGACAATGACGATCACCTCGAATCAACCTGGATTATCTGGACGAAGTAAGAGACAAAGCTTCCAGCAGAATGACGGAGTACCAACAGAAGATGGCCGAATACTACAACAGGAGGGTAAAGCTCAGATGACTTGACATAGGCGACCTCGTCCTGCGCAAGGCCACCACAGCGACTAGAGACTCTACCCAAGGAAAGCTTGGCCCCATATGGGAAGGACCCTACCGAGTCGTCCACTACTCCAGGCAAGGCAGCTATCACCTGGAAACCCTAGACGGACAGAGGCTCCCGAGGCCATGGAACATTGAGCACTTGAAGAAGTACCACCAATAGATGTAACAAATAAATGTATTCATTTATGAAATTAATAAAAGGATTATTCAGCTAATGTCTTTGTGTAAGTAGGTTTAGTTAGCTGTAAGTCGCAAAAAAAAAAAAATGGCCAAATAACAAGATTCCGCCTAGACGGATGTAAGTTACTGACGATGACAAGATCCCTAAAAGGGTGTAAGTCACAAAAACCAAAAATGGCCAAGTAATAAGATTCTGCCTAAACGGATGTAAGTTGCTGACGAAGCCAAAAGAATGACAAGATCCCTTGAAGAGACAAGAACCTTGCAACAAACTAGAATAAAGCTCAGGCTAAATCTGAGCTCCCAACCAGTTCAACAAAACCCTCGACGAGACCCCTTGAAGAGGTGTGAGTTGTAGGAAATCAACTAAGTAACAGAACTCGCATAGACAAAATCGTTGACGAAGAAAAAGGAAGGTCACAACTAAAAATTTTACCAAGTACAAAGTGCAGACGGGTGTAAGATACCACAAGCCTATCATGAACCAATAAGTGTGCAATCACAAACACAAGTAAGTACGCAGCTACAAATTTAATTCAAACCCAAAAATAACAAGCGGTTACCATTGTTTTTACATCTAAAAGCCCATAAACACTGGGCTAAAAATACTGTTCTCAAGACAGATTAAAAGGAAATTGTTCTAAAATTATATTTACAAAAAGCCCAAAACATAACGGGCACCCAAAAAAAAAAAAAAAAAAAAGAGAGAGAAAATTTAATAAGTATTAGGTTTGGGTGTCAGTAGCAACATTGTCACTAGCAGGGGCATTCTCGGGGGCATTAGTCTCAGTGGCAGAAGACTGGACAGCCTCGTCAGCAGCCATCTCCTGGTCAACGTTTTCCAGGTCCAGTTTCTCCAAGTCCATTCCGAAAGGATGCTTGACGAGGTACCTCCTCAGAAGCTTAAAACCCTTGAAGTACCAGCTAAATAGGACCGTGTTATACTCGTCAGTAGTCTGGAAAGCTTCAACAGACCTAGCAGCAATAGTTTTGAGCTTCTCATTGGCACCCAGAAGTTGCTCGTCCTTCTCCAGGGTCAATTGACGCTCAGCTTTGAGGTCGTCACTCAAGGTCTTCACTTTTTCCCTTAGGGTGGTGGCCTCATCCATAGAGTCAATAAGATTCTTCTTCAGTGTAGAATTATTCACCTCCAAAGCCTCAACTTTGGATGTGAGAGACGCCACCTTGGCCTCTTGAGTGAAGTACTCAGAGGTAATATGGAGACTTTCCCCCAACACCTGAAAAGAAATTCAAAATCGTCAGTAAAATGGGAAAGAAAAAGAGACTAAAAGTTGCACAAACATTTTACCTAAACAAGTTTATGGACATGGTGAGTCGCAACATTGTTGAAGGGCACGCCAGAAAAGACCTTCAAATCCTCGGCAGTCATGACCCCGTGAGCCCTGTCCACCGCCAATCTCTCGTCATCCCAGACGGTAGATGAGCGAGAATCAACCTTCTCCTTCTCTTTGTCAGAAAACTGCGGCCTTTTAGAGGCGGGAGTATCGATCTCTTCAACCGAGGTTGTAGGAGAGACCGTCCTCGTCGTCTCAGTACCAGAGACGATGGCAGTGACGGAAGCAGCAGGAGTGATGGAGGGACCCTTCCTAGTGACGCGCACCGCCTTCTTCCCGATGTTTGACAACGACTCGTCTTTCTTGGACCTCATCTTTGCATACATAACCTTGTTGAACTTGGTCGTCATTTTTGCAAGAAGAAAACACTTGTTAAAAAAAAAAGAAAAAAGAGCCAAGTGTGCACAAGAGAATCAATACTGACGAGCTCAATACTTACTCTTTTTTCCTTTAATGTCGATGCTGCGCAGGACGTAGGGAGACGAGTCAGGACCAAGGTTATAGAAGGCAAGGGTCCGCGGATCTACCAGATCGTCCCAACTTTCAATCGTGTGGGCGTATCCTATCGCCTTTTCAACACGCTCCTTATGCCTGCTTTTGAGCTTAGGCTGTCTCTTAACTGCGCAAAACAAGAAGCAAAGGAGTCAATAGCGATAACAGCAAATACAACAAAACTAAAAACGACGGGAAGAAATACTGATGCACCTAAGGTCGGGGTTCCCCACCGACGAAGCAACCTCGGAATATCACCCCAATCCCCGCTGGAGGGAGTCTCAAAATCGTCCCCGAATACAAAGAAAAATCTTGATTTCCAATACCTGAATGACGAAGGTAAACCCCTGACAATCCTTGTTCTCCTCTCCCAGGGTACTAACTTATAGTATCCATGCTCTTTAGACTCTTTAAAACGATATAGATAGATGAGTTCACCTATCTTAATCATGTCCCCGTTAGCGGCCAACCATATTTCCATACAGTTGACCACTATTCTCCATGAGTTGGGCATAAGTTGCCCGGGATCAATACCAAAATGATCTAAAAGCTCCATCATGAACGGGAGGACGGGGAACCTAAGTCCATAAGTGAAGGCAGCTTCGTAGAAGCATACCTCACCAGGGAAGAAGTGGAAAGCCCTATCCTCGTCATTGGGCTGACGAACACGAACCCGCTCCGGAAATTGAAACCTATCTTTAAATCTACCCACAGTATCAGCATCCAGCCCGCACACCTCCTCGTGGGCATAAAAAGCCCTAATCGCTCGAGGGGTAGAAACGACTGCATCTCTCTTCACTGGGTCGCCGTTAGACGATAACCCAGTCTCGAGTTCACTAGACCTAACTTCAGACATCACCTCTCCCTCTCTCACCAGACCCTCGAACCAATCAATCGATTGACGTAGCAGAGGCAACAACTCAGCCAACGCCACGCCCAAACTATTACCCTAAAAAACAAAGTCCTCAAGGTTTAGGAAAACACCTAAGGACCCCCCCCCCCAAGCGCATGAAAAGGAAGAAAATCGAGGGGCAAGCTATCCTAACCTCAGAGCTAGTAACCATGGACACCCAGAGGAAACGTAGAAGAAAGAGGTAAAAACTAAATTCCCAAAAAACCAAAAAACGAAGTCCAACAAAAAAAAAAAAAAAAAAAAAAAAAGAAAGAGAGAAAAAGGAAAAATTAGATGTTTATTACAACTGAAAAGAAAGAGAACCAAAAGAGAAGGAGAAAAATGTACCTCAGAAAAAAGGAGATGAACAGCACCACCGCGCAGCACACTGATTCGGAGAAAAGTTGCAGAGTGAAGTTAGTAAAGAAAACGCTCAGAACAATGATTGGAAGTTTTTGAGAAAAGTGAAAGGGAAAAAATGAGAAGGGGAAAAGTTTAAAATCAAGACTCAAAACAATTGGAAACCAGTGGGAAACCCAATAGTCCCACAAATTGGAGCATTAACTCCACCAATCAGAACGTGCCACGTGGCCACGACCTGTGGAGTGCCGCCACTACACATTTAATACGGCGCGAAATCCAAAGAGTTGCTTACAATCCAAAAACCTTCCATCTTCTATGGTCGTCATGACATGTCACGACGACCACAGAATTCGGGGGCAACTGATGGGACTGACGAAATTAACTGCAGATGAACTCAATAAGACAGACGAGACCATTCTCTGAGACAAGCCCAAACAAGTACCCACGTCACCGACGAGGGTAGCAGGACCATTCAATACCGCCAATAATGCCTCGGACGGTTACAAAACCAGCTGTACAGACCGTTGGGAGCATATTAAAGCCCTATTACTAAGCAGGAGGCGTTACCAAGAAAGGCATTAACACCACAATGTCAACCACAACGGCTAGAATCCAAGGTAACATATATAAAGCCCTCACATTGCCAACACAAGGTACATAGATACATTGAGAGACATTTCTTACTCTGTTGCATTACATTATTCTTTCCCAAAGAGTTTCTTTATACTGACTTTGGCATCGGAGACGTTGTGGCAGGCACCACACCGGTGACCATTCTAAGGAAGCTGATCTACCATTTCAGCAACCACAAGGATGACTTCTTAGCTCCATTTGGACACACTCACTTAGACTGACGAATTTGCACTCATCACTAATACTTGTTGAAGAGTGATTATGAAAATTTGAACTTTGAAGTGTTTGTTTTCCTGATTGTTTTAGTAGAAGTCATGCCCACATGTTTTTTATTTATTTATCTTTTTTCCTCCAAGGTTTATGAATAATAGCGTGGATTTGGGCCTTTTTCTTTCTGCTGCTCAGTTTGGAAAGTTTTAATAGGGGAAATTTATTTGGCCCTCCAAAACCAAATCTTCTGTTTTGGGCTTACAAAATAAAGATGTGGATTTGGATTTGGATGGATTTTTATAACAGGGTTTCCATGTTTTTTCCTTGACAAAGGGCCATATAAGGGTTGTCTTTTGGTCATGTTTGCCTTGTCAATTTGGCATCTATGCTTGTCTTTATGTGTTACAAAGGAGTTTTCCTAAATGCTTAGATTTTTGTCTGTGCATGGACGTACAAATTACAATAGTAATAATACAAGTTCATAAAAGTTGGGAGTGGCGGATATAGTGTGTGGCCTATAAATATAGCGTCCAGTCCAAATTATTGGGTTTAACTAAAAACAAGAGCAGATAAGTAGCCCAAAAATTGTTCATCTTTTACAATCTTTTTTAACCCAAATATTATATATGTTTGGGTTTGGTTCAACTCATCCTGGAGCATAATCATTTGTTTTGGGCCACTTTTATGGTGAGAAATGTGGGCAAACACACTATCACGAATTCGAATATACTATTAGTATTAACTCTCAAGAGACTTGTATAAAAAAAAAACGCTCAATAGACTAACAATGGTGAAAATAGCCAAATACACGTTTTTACAAACTTTGTGGCAATCTAGCACTATTTCAAAAATATTTAGCAATCTACCACTTTTTCAGTAATTGAGCTTTGTGAAATCGAGTTTTAAACAGTACCCGAGTTCACTAAACTCAAATTCCTACTAAGTTTGCCAGTGTGGCACTAGCTGAGCTGGAATTTTGCACATTAAAAATGCCACCTGGAACTTGATGGTCTTAAACTCGAGTTCTTTGTTGAGTAAACTCGAGTTTCTTGCACTCGAGTATTGTGTTATTTACATACACAGTACCCGATCTCCTTAAACACGAGTTTGGCTCAAGTACTAGTCCACCATACTTGAGTTCATAGATCTCAAGTTCGGCTTGGTTACTTACTCCATCTTACTCGAGTTCATAGAGTGCAAGTACGGATCGAGTATCATATTTTAGTGCACAATACTCGATATCTTGGAACTTGAGTACCTTTTTAATGTTTTCTGCATCTCTTCCTCAATCTCAATACCTCTTCTTGTGCTACTCCTAGTCCTAGGGTGGGAAGAAGATAAAAAAACGCGCAGCGTTCTCTTGGTTTCCCAACTTGGATGTTGGTCCAACCTACTACAAGGATCCCGTATCCAACAACCCAACCTAAAAAAAGGGCATAAAAACGCCTTGTCTAGGTTGGAGCTATGAACCATTATTTTGAAAAAGGGAAGGGGCTTTTTCAGCACGGGATCCCTTACTAGTAAAGGGAAAATGGAATTTAAGAACAAGAGAGCGTACCTTGGTGCGGTGAAATTCAAAAACCAAAGATTAGAAGTACTTGGGAACACTTTTAATCTTCACTCCAATTCCACTTATGCCCAAGAAGTGTGGTCTCTCAATCAGTTTATACATTTGTGTTCAAGGGAGAATAAGAGAGTGGCTTACACTCACATACACACCATTTTCATACATTACAAAATTCTGTATGTTTCTCTCCTTATATATAACTGATTATCTAATTAGGCTAGCCTTTTGGGCCATTCCAATTGGGCTTTAGTATGTGGCTTGGAGTGGGACCAAAAGGGACAAATAAGACACTAGCTCCAATGGATTTAGGCCTTTTTATCAACTCTTGACAAGTCCAAAATTACCATTAATTATATTTAATACCACTATATAAATATAATTGCACTCTAGGCCTTATTAATAAATTATATCCCAAAACTTTATTATACATTCAACCCCTCCATTAAAACATTTGTAGTAATACAAAGTCATGAATGTTGACTGCCACTTTGAAGATTATTATATCTTAATCTTTGAATACCCAGTTTAATCCTTTAAGTTATTCATCATATATTTATGAAATCCAATTTCATAAATATATACTTTAGTAACTTCTTACTAAAATGGTTAGGCCTAACAATTTGAATAACCAAACCCATTAAACTTATCTCAAGTGAATATTTTATATCTCCGCTAAGAAATTATGAATTCCATCTTGAGAATATATGTTCCTTCAACATTAAATGTGATTGCCCAACATACTGAGGTTTTGATCGTGACTTTAGATCTCAGTCCTGATATATCAAAACAACCTACACTTCATGATCAGGTTCATTATTCTCTTATGATTGAGAGTTCATGAAAATAGAAGTCGTGAAATTTATTATTCATTTGACAGCCGTTAGTAGAATAATAAATCTCATAGCGGTCCAGTTCAATATGTCTTAACACTTAAAACATATCAACATATCAACTAGAAGTCTCCACTTCCATGATCAAGACAAATCATCTTAGTTGATATGTTATAGTCTTCGTAGATGAAATGCCCAATTTCATCACTGACTATGAACTAAAATTCCGAGTTTACAAAGAACTTGTGATTTATATCTTCTGTGACTAAATCACATAAATCACATACTATGCATCTCATAGACTATATGATAATGTCCAAATATTCATGTTACCATTATATTAGATAATAATAAAACAACTTTATTATTCATAACATAATATCATATATAATGTCATACATAGCATCATACAATAAGATTTAAAGGGCACATATCCTAACAGAAACACAAGTGACTTAGTTTGTTTCCCGACAACAAATTTAGTTGGTGCCAAAATGTTGATGCAAAAATCAATTTTTCGCGAAACATGTGGGGATATGTGAAACAATCCATTACAATTTAACAGAAAAAGGTACGATTCTAAAGTGGCCCTTGGGTTTATTTTAAATTTTGTTGCTAACGTTGATGCAAATATTCAGTATTGGTGAGAAACGTTAAGGTTATTTGAGAAACATAATGTTTCAGTGAATTGCCTCTAGGGCCCAACATCCGCCCAACAAAATTAAACTGAAATTTATTGAAAGATGTTACCACCCAAAATTTTATTTTTAGTGTTTGGGGGGGGGGGGGTGTTTGAGGGGAGTAATTTTAGTACCCTTTAACCTCACAATATGTAACAAATGTCCAATGAACATCGTACACACAAAATTTGTAAAAGTTGAATCACACGATCACGAAATGGTGTAACAAATTATCAATTTATATTGATTTGTATATATGCGAGTACAATCCTCTGTATGACTCTTTACAATGAAAGAATATAATAAACTCCTCTGATTCGATCTCCAAGAAATTTTACGATCCGATGGGCTATGAAGCTTGATCTTGAATCGTGCCTTGATGTCTCCAAGTTAGATGTGTGGTTGGATGTATTTGATTTGAAGTCGAGGGCCGTTGGCTTGATCTCGAACAAAATTGAAGGAAAATCAATAGCTACTTTGATTTGAAGAAGTAGGAATGAGCTTGATTTTAAGGGAGCAAGGGTGCTCTTTTGGACTTAGAGATGACTCTCTATTTTGGCAGAGTGTCAGTAGGGTTTTTCTCTCTTTGTTTCTCCCCCCTTTCTCATAAGAGAAGCCTCTATTTATAGGCAACTCAATCGTATTTAATTTGGAATTTTCTCTCAGCATTTATTGAGAGTTAGTTATGAATTTAAATTGTTCTTCCATTTAATAAAAACTTTCCATATAGGTCTTTTCTTCTGACATTGCCATATGGCTTTCTTATTTGATATTGCCACGTGGCTTGATTTCATTTGTTGATCATCCACCTCATCAATTGGAGATTAATTTGATCACAAATATTTTAATATGAACAATCGGACGGTTGTGAATACATAATAAAATTTTGATGTTTACAAATGCCCCCACTTCAAGATTTGGCTTTGCGTCTTTTTGATGCAAGGAAGACGATGCTTGAAGTATTTTTTTTTAGTAGACATGGTCTATGGGTAGACAAGGCCTTCACCCATGTGAATGTGAAGAATGGGCTTTTGTTCTCAATGAATATGTTCTATTGGCCTTCTAAGAGCCCTCCAAAAATGACTTGCGTGGACCACAAAATTGGCAGAATCACTTAGGGCACGATTGGCGTGCAACTGTGCAAGAAGTGAAGAACCTTCTTAAGCTTGGATTCAAGAGGCGGGGCAAAAAACTTTTTCTCTTGGCCGCAGCTTTCATGGATTGACTAGGGTTTATTGCCAACATTTCTCTATAAAAGGACTTGATGTTTCAATGATTGAGAGTAAACCTTGAGTGCCTCTCTTGGAGTCGACCCTTCTTTACTATAGCAGGAAGTTTACGCTTATCAATTTTTTTATTTTTTTTAATTTCCTTTCTTCTGAGCATTCTTTATTTACATTTTTTTTTCTTGGTGTGCAGGACATAAGTGATGAAGCGTAAGTTTGTCAGTCAGCAGATGGAGCCAATCCACAGTTCCTGTGTGTGTCTTCTCAAAGATGGTCACCGGTGTGGTGCCTGCCACAACGTCTCCGATGCCAAAGTTAATACAAATGAGTTTTATGAAGTAAAACAGAATAGCAAAATGGTAGCAAAATTATCTCAGTAATTTCTCATACCTTGTGTTGATATTGTGAGGGCCTTATATATGTTTTTGTAGCTCTTGATCGTTGGAGTAGTTATGGTGGCCTTAATGTCCCTCTTGATAACGTTTTATGCTTTGTAGTGTAGCTTCAATGCATTCCAACGGCTCATACAGCTAGCTCTGTAACCGCTTTGGGTGTAATTGGCCGTATTGAATGGCCTGGTTGTCTTCGTCAGTGATGCGGGTATTTGTTCAATTCGTCAGAGGATGTCCTCATCAGTAATTGTTGAGATCGTCTCTGAGCGATGAATTCGTCAGTCCCGTTAGTTGCCCCCCGATTCTGTGGTCGTCTAGGCATGACGACCATAGAATATGAAAGGTTTCAGATAGTAAGTGACTCTTAGGGTTTCGTTCCGCATTAAATGCGTAGTGGCGGCGTTCTCTGGGTTGTAGCCTACGTGGCACATTTTGACTGGTGGAGTTAATGCTCTAATTGTTGGGACTATTGGGCTTCTCGCTGGTTTTTCGGTTTTCTAAGTCTTGGTTTTAAACTTCTCCCCTTCTCATTTTTCCCTTTCACTTTTCTCAAAAACCTTCACCCATTGTTCTGAGCATCTTCTTTGCCAACCTTACTCTGCAAGTTTCTTCCAAATTGGTGTGTCGTGCAGTGGTTTTCTTCTTTGAGGTATGTTTTTCTTTTCATTTCTTCTTTCATTTCGGCCTATACATATTGTGGTGGATTTCTGATTTTCCTTTCTTTCGTTTGTGTTTGGCATTTTGGGTTTCGGGGTTTTTAGATTTTTCCCTCTTTTTTTGCTGATTTCTAGTTTTTCCATGGTCAATGGTTCTGAGGTTAGGATAGCTTGCCCCTCAGTTTCTTTTCTTTTTGCACAATTAGGGGGGTCATTGGGAGTTTTCCCACACCTTGAGAACTTCGTTTTCGAGGGTAATTGTCTGACTACTGCATTGGCCGATCTGCTGCCCTTGCTGCGTCAGTCAATTGACTGGTTTGAGAAACTGGTGAGAGAGGGGAAGATAATGTCTGAAATTAGGTCCAGTGAGCTTGAGACTGGGTTGTCATCTAGCGGCAATCCAGTGGAGGAAGATACAGCCGTTTCTACTCCTCGAAAGGTTAGGGCTTTTTTTGCCCTCGAGGAGGTGTGTGGGTTGGACGCCGACACATTTGGTAGGTTTAAGGATAGGTTCCAATTTCCGAAACGAGTTAGGGTTCGTCTACCTAGTGAGGAGGATCGGGCCTGTCACTTCTTCCCTAGGGAGGTATGTTTTTATGAATCTGCCTTCGTTTGTGGATTGAGGTTGCCCGTCCATCCTTTTCTGATGGAGTTATTAGACCGTTTCGGTATTGCTTCTAGGCAGCTTATGCCCAACTCGTGGAGGGTATTGGTCAGTTGTATGGGGATATGGCTGGCCGCTAATGACGGGGACATGCTCAAGGTTGACGAGCTTGTCCATTTGTATCGTTTAAAAGCGTCTAAGGAGCATGGGTATTAGGGGTGACCACGGGTCGGGTTTGTGCCCAACCCGCGACTGACCCGATCAAGTCGGGTTCCAAATTTTCAGACCCGCCGCTGACCAGTCAGAAAATCGGATCGGATCAGACGGTTCTTGCCGGAAAGTGGTCGGGTCTCGGTCGGGGTTGATTATTTGGAAAACGGAGAGAATCCGGCCAAGAAAATATGAAAAACGGCAAAATCCGGCGAGGAAATTTTGAAAAACGGTAGAAATCCGGCTAGATCTTGCCAATCCAGCGAGATCTTGGCTATTTTCGGCAAGATCTTGGCTAGATCTACCGAAATCTCGCCGGATCTAGCTTAAATCTTCCCAAAGAAAACTCAAAACTCGCCAGATCTACCCAAAAAAATCTCAAAACTCGCCGGGAAAATGATGGGTCGGTCGGATCGGGTTTCTCGGATTTGAGAGAAGGAGATCCGATCTCCGACCCGTTGATCTCGGGTTTTGGAGAATGAAATCCGTCGCCGACCGCCGAAGCAGTCGGTTCGGTCGGCGGCGGCGGCGGCGGGTGGGTCGGTTCCTGCGGGTCCTTGGACAGCCCTAATGGGTACTATGAATTGGTGCCCTGGGAAAAGAGAACTAGGATTGTCAAGGGTTTACCGTCGTCTTTCAGGTATTGGAAGTCTAGATTTTTCTTTGTGTCTGGGGACGACTTTGAGACTTCCTCTGGCGAGGTTTGAGGTGATCTCCCGAGGTTGCGTCGTCGGTGGGAAACCTCGACTTTAGGTGCGTCAATGTTTCTCCTCATCCTTTGAATTTTGTTGTGCTTACTACTATGGCTATTAATCTTTTTTACTTCTTGTTTTGCACAGTTAAGAGCCGGCCCATGCTCAAGAGCAGGTATAAAGAGTGAGTGCAGAAGGCAATTGAGTACGCACAAACGATTGAAAGCTGGGACGATCTTGTCGACCCCAGGACACTCACCTTTTACTGCCTCAGGCCAGAGCCCTCTGCTTTCGTCCTGCACAATCTCGACATTGAAGGAAAAAAGAGTAAGTGTTAGATTCGTCAGTACTGACTTTTTCATACATACCTCCTTTTCAAAAAGAGTAAGTGTTTCTCTCTTGTAGAGATGACGTCCAAGTTTAATAAGGACATGTGTGCAAAGTTGAGGGCGAAAAAAGACAAGCCGTTATCGAACATAGGGAAGAAGACTGTGCGCGTGATTGGAAGGGGTCCCTTCGTCATTCCACCTGCCTCCGTCACTCCCATCGTTTCTGGTACGAAAACGACGAGGACTACCTCTCCTTCAACCGCGATTGAAGAGATTCCTACCCACGTCTCTAAAAAGCAGCGCTTGTCAAGCAAGGAGAAGGAAAAGGTTGATTCTCACTCGTCCACCATTTGGAGCGACGAGAGACTGGCGGTGGACAGGACTCATGGTGTCGTGACTGCCAAAGATTTAAAGGTCTTCTTTGGAGTGCCTTTCAACAATGTTGCAAGTGGCCATGTCCATAAGCTCGTTCAGGTTGGGTATTTGTGCAACTTCCTTTTTTTTTTATTTTTTTTTATTGATGGTTTTGAATTCCTTCTTAGGTGTTGGGGGAGAGCCTCCACATTGCCTCCGAGTACCTTACTCAAGAGGCCAAGGTTGCATCTCTCACGTCAAGAATGGAAGCTTTGGAGGCGGAGAGTTCGAAGCTGAAGAAAAATCTAATTGACTCCATGGGCGAGGTTGCCACTTTAAAGGAAAAAGTGAAAACTTTGAGTGACGAACTTAGGGTTGAGTGTCAATTAACGTTGGAGAAGGATGAGCAGCTTCTGGGAGCCAAGGAGTCGCTTAAAACTATTGCTGCTCGGTCCGTTGAAGCTTTCCAGATTACAGACGAGTACAACACCGTCCTGTTTAGCTGGTATTTTAAAGGCTTCGAGCTCCTGAGGAGATATCTCGTCAAGCATTCCTCCGGAGTGGACTTGGAGAAGCTGGATCTAGAAGAGGTCGATCAGGAAATGGGTGTTGACGAGGCTGCCCTATCTTCCGCGACTGAGACCATTGCTCCTGAGAACGCCCCAGCTAACGATGCTCCTCCTGGTGACGCCCCTATTGGTGACCATGTTGCTACGGATGCCTGACCTTGAGACTTGTGAAAAATTCCTCTTTTTTTTTTTTTTTTGCCCATTGCATTTTGGGATTTTTGTAAATCTAATCTCGCAACAATTTCTTTTCAGTCTGTCTTAAGAAAAATGTTATTGGCCCAGTGTTTATGGGTTTTTAAAGGTGACAACAATGGTAATTGCCCGTGGTTTTTGGGCTTTAATTAAATGCGCAGTTATGTACTTACTTGTGGTTGCACATTCTTCATTTTATGTTATGCTTGTGTACTTAGTGAAAACCGTCCATGTTGCGTATTTAATGGAATTTAGGCTACCCTTTCTTCTTCGGTGATTTTGCATGTTTTAACTTCTTAGTGACTTGTATCCGTTTGGGCGGTGTCTTGTTTACTTAGCCATTCTTGGCCTTTGTGACTTACACCCTCTTAGGGATCTTGTCAATTTTTCGTATTCGTCAGTAACTTACATCCGTCATGGCGGAATCTTGTTACTTAGCCACTTTTCGGGGCTTTTGTGACTTACACCCTTTTAGGGATCTTGTCATTCTTTTATATTCGTCAGTAACTTACATCCGTCATGGCAGAATCTTGTTACTTAGCCACTTTTCGGGGCTTTTGTGACTTACACCCTTTTAGGGATCTTGTCATTCCTTCGTATTCGTCAATAACTTACATCCGTCATGGCAGAATCTTGTTACTTAGCCACTTTTCGGGGCTTTTGTGACTTACACCCTTTTAGGGATCTTGTCATTCCTTCGTATTCGTCAATAACTTACATCCGTCATGGCAGAATCTTGTTACTTAGCCACTTTTCGGGGCTTTTGTGACTTATAATTGAATAGATCTGCTTGCAGAGAAACATTAGCTGAATAACTCATTTATTAATTTTTTGAATGAATACATTTATTTGTTACTTTTATTGGTGGTACTTCTTCAAGTGCTCAATGTTCCATGGCCTCGGGAGCTTTTGTCCGTCTAGAGTTTCCAAGTGATAGATGCCCTGCCTGGAGTAATGGGTGACTTGGTAAGGCCCTTCCTATGTGGGGCCAAGTTTCCCTTGGGCAGGGTCTCTGGTCGCTGTGGTGACTTTGCGCAGGACGAGGTCACTTATTTCAAGTCATCTGAGCTTTACCCTCTTGTTGTAGTAGTCGGCCATCCTCTTCTGGTACTCCGTCATTCTGCTGGACGCTTTCTCTCTTACTTCGTCCAGATAGTCCAGGCTGATTCGCAGACTACCGTCATTGTCTTCTTCATTGAATACATTTCTTCTGATGCTGGCTACTCTTACCTTGATGGGGATCACTGCTTCAGTGCCATAGGTGAGCCTGAAGGGGGTTTCTCTCGTCGGGGTTCTTGTTGTGGTCTTGTAGGCCCACAAGACGTTGGGTAATTCTTCTGGCTAGGCTCCTTTCGCATCATCCAACTTGGTCTTGATAATCTTGAGTAATGTTTGATTCGTCACCTCCGTTTGTCCATTTGCCTGTGGATGCCCTAGGGATGAGAACTGATTCTTGATGCCCAGGTTTGAACAGAAATCCCTGAAGCCTCGGCTATTGAACTATTGTCCATTATCTGATATGATCGTCTTTGGAATCCTGAATCTGCAAATTATATTCTTCCACACGAAGCTCCGGATTCTTGCTTCTGTGATGGTTGCTAGTGCCTCTGCTTCGACCCACTTTGTAAAATAATCGATAGCAACTAGCAAGAATTTTACCTGACCTTTACCTAGGGGTAGTGGACCGACGATGTCGATCCCCCATTGTGCGAATGGCCACGAGGATGATATCACCGTCAGTCTCTCTGATGGAAGTCGCTGGACATTCCCAAATCGTTGGCATTTGTCACACTTCTTCACGAGCTCCACTGCATCTACCTGCATAATAGGCCAAATATAACCAGTTCGAATAACCTTGCTTACCAGAGATCTAAGGCCGGCATGATCCCCGCAAATTCCTTCATGGATTTCTGCCAGGATGTACTTAGCTTCTTCTTCGTCGACACACTTCAAGGCATCGAGAAGCCTCTCTTGTATAAAGTATCATTAAGGATTGTAAACCTGGCCGCCCACTTCTTGACCTTTTTGGCCTCGTCTGCATTCTATGGGAGGTGCCCGTCCTGGAGGAAAGACACGATGGGTGTCATCCAGCTGTTTGTGCTCTGGATTGCAAACGTTGGAACTTCTTCAATGCTGGGGCGTTTCTAGACTTCCAGCATCAAACCTATGTCCGTCGTCTGTTCTTCTGACGATGCTATCTTCGAGACTTCGTCTGTTATCATGTTCTGGCTTCTTGGGATTTGTACAAATTCCACTTTATCAAACTTTTGAGTCAGATGCTTCGTTAGCTTGAGGTACTTCTGCATTCTCTCTTCTTTTGCTTCGTATTCTCCCTTGATCTGCCCAATCACCAGCTTCGAATCATTTTGAACTAACAGGTTCTTGGCTCCTAACGCCTTTCTAAGTCTCAACCCCGTCAGTATTCCTTCGTACTCGGCCTCGTTGTTGGTAGCTGGAAATTTCAATTGAACACCATACTTGAGTATTTCTTTGTCTGGGGTGGTTATGACGACCCCTACTCCCCCCCTCTTTTGGGCTAACGAACCGTCGGTCTGTATTGTCCATAATTCGACTTCATTGGTGAACCCATCCTCGTCCAGGGAGGTGAATTCGGCGATGAAGTCCGCCAAAGCCTGTGCTTTAATGGCTGTCCTGGGATGGTACTCAATGTCGAATTGGCTGAGTTCAATCGCTCACTGGACCATTCTTCCAGCTGCTTCGGGTTTGTTCATGGACTTCTTGATGGGTTGGTCCGTCATTACCAGGATAGGATTTGCCTGAAAATACTGTCTTAGTTTGCGTGAGGCTACTATTAGGGCGAACGCAATCTTCTCAATTCTTGGGTACTTTGATTCAGCCCCTTGGAAAGCTTGACTGACGTAGTACACTGGGAGCTGTTTCTTGGCTTCCTCTCAAATTAGGGCTGCATTCACGGTTGTAACTGATACTGCCAAGTATAAGTATAGGTTTTCTCCTTCCTTGGACGGGCTTAGGAGGGGTGGATTACTTAAGTAGCATTTGAGTTCCTGGAATGCTGCTTCACATTCGTCGGTCCAGGTGAAGGCCCGTCTCAAAGTCTTGAAGAAGGGCAGGCATTTTTCCGTTGCTCTAGAGATGAATCTATTAATGGCTGCAATCCTTCCTGTGAGCTTCTGGACTTCCTTGACGGTCTTGGGCGAGGTCATGTTGATTATGGCTTGTACTTTCTCCGAGTTTGCTTCTATTCCCCTTTGGGATACCATGAATCCCAAAAATTTCCCTGAGACTACACCAAAAACACATTTACTTGGGTTCAGCTTCATCTGGTACTGTTTGAGGGTGGCGAACGTCTCCTTTAGATTGTTGAGGTGGGTGAGTTCTTCCTTACTCTTGACGAGCATATCATTCACATAAACCTCCATATTCCTGCCAATCTGCTTGCTGAACATCTTGTTTACTAACCTCTGATATGTAGCTCCTGCATTTTTTAATCCAAAGGGCATTACCTTATAGCAATAGAGCCCTTGGCTTATGATGAAGGTTGTTTTCTCCTGATCTTCCACAACCATTTTTATCTGGTTGTATCCTGAGAAAGCGTCCATGAATGTCAGTAGCTTATGCTCGGCTGTAGAGTCTACAAGCTGGTCTATCCTTGGAAGAGGGAAACTATCCTTCGGGCATGCCTTGTTCAGGTCAGTGAAGTCTACACACATTCTCCATTTCCCATTTGCCTTCTTCACCAGGATGACGTTTGCGAGCCAATCAGGGTAGTATACTTCTCAGATGAAGCCTGCTGTCAAAAGCTTTTTAACCTCGTCTGTAACTGCTTGATCTCGTTCTGGAGCGAAGACTTGTCGTTTCTGCTGAACGGGTTTTCTTTTCGGATCTACATTTAACTCATGTTGAATAATTCCTAGGGATATACCTGGCATGTCTTCGTGGCTCCAGGCGAAGGCATCTATGTTCTCTTTGAGGAACTGGACGAGCTTTGTTCTCATCGTAGGGCTTAGTGTCGTCCCTATTTCCGTTGTCTTTGTTGCGTCCCCTTCAGCCAGTTCCACTATTTCCAAGGTTTCCACTTTATCTTCCATCTTCTCTTCAATCATCCATGTATGGTTTTCTTTTGCAGCCAAGACGGCTTGGTAGCATTCTCTGGCCAAGACTTGATCTCCTTTTGCTTCGCCTACACCGTCATCGGTTGGAAACTTTACCTTCCGGCAATAAGTGGACGTGGCTGCCTTCCAGTTGTTGAGCGTGGGCCTTCCAATAATTACATTGTATGACGAGGGGCAGTCTACCACTAAGAAATTTGACTGACGAGTCAACTGCATCAGGTAGGTCCCTATTGTTACTGTCAACGTTACTATTCCCTTGGGATAGACCCTGTCTCCATTGAAACTGATGAGGGGGGAGTCAAATGGGCGCAGTCTTCTTGGATCTAGCTTCATCTGTTGAAAAGCAGGAAGGTAGATTATATCCGCAGAGCTGTCATTATCCACGAGGATTCTTTTAGTGTTGAATCCCTCTATAGTCAGCATTATGACCAGAGGGTCGTTGTGAGGCTGCTTCACTCCTCTGGCATCTGCTTCACTAAAAGACATGTCCTGGTCCATTCTTTTTTGCTTGAACGGAGGTATCATGTGGACACTATTTACCTGTCTCTAGCATGCTTTTTTAAGGGATCTGAACGATCCTCCCTTGAATGGCCCCCCTGCAATCGTCTTTATTTCCCCAATCACATCTTGTGGAGGCTGGAACGGGCGATCATCATTCCTGGACGAGGACTCATGCTGGTTCTTATTGCCGTCTTTGAACTTACTATATTCCCCCTTTTTCACATATTTCTGCAACTTCCCTTTACAAATCAACTCCTTTATTTGCTCCTTTAGGTCCCGACAGTCTTCTGTGTAATGACCATGATCCTTGTGGAACTGGCAGTACTTATTCTTATCACGGACATGGGGGGATGAATGTAATGGCCTCGGCCACTTGAGGTAGTGCTCGTCCTTAATCTGTGTTAAAATTGTGTCAACGGGCATGACTAAAGGGGTAAACTTTACCGTTCGAGGATTCTTATCGTCTTTCCTCATGTTCCCGTCAGTGATCCGATGATCTGGGCGCTCTCGCTTCTGCCCCCTACGCTCGTCGCCTTCCTCCCTTTGTCTCCTGGCTTCTCTACATCCTTTATGGCTGCTAATGCATCTTCAGCATTCATGTACTTCTGTGCTTTTAGGAGCATCTCTGCCATCGTTTTTGGAGGATTCTTCGCGAGCGAAGCCACGAGATCTCTGGACCTTAATCCTGCTTTGAAAGTCATCAGCTGCACCTTATCGTCAGCTTCGTCTACCTACAGGGTCTCCCGAGTGAAGCATTTTACATATGACCTCAGGGTTTCCTTTTCTCCCTGTTTAATAGTGAGTAAGTGGTCTGTTGGCCTTTTCGGACGTTGTCCTCCAATGAAATGACGTAAAAAGGCGCTGCTCAACTGTTCGAAGTTATCGATGGACGACGTTGGCAGCTTTGTGAACCATTCCCTTGCAGCTCCTTTGAGAGTGGTAGGGAAGGAACGACACAATATCTTGTCAAGGGGCTACTGAAGCCCTAGTGTCATTTTGAATGTATTGAGATGATCCTGAGGATCCTTAAGCCCGTTGAACAGTTCAAGTTGTGGCAACTGAAATTTCGACGGCACTGGACATTCGAGGACCATTGTGGTGAAAGGCGAATCTATTGCCCTGACCATTCGATCTACACTCCGTTCTGTTTTCTCCTCGATGGCGCTCCTTAATTCGTCCATCTCCCTCCTCATCTCTCGAAGAAGATCTGAATTCTGCTCAGCGGGAGTGGTTGGCCTTCGATGGTCACTTCTTCTGTGGCTATCTCCCTCATCATCCTGGTTCCCTTTAGACTGATTATCCTCCTGTTGAAGCCGTAGCTTCATTTCCTGATTTTGCCTGGTAAGTTCTTCGACGGTAGCTGCAAGAGCCTAGACCTGTTAAGCCAAGGCTGCGGAATCTTGATTGGACTCCATCTGATCGTAATAGTTGGTCGGAAACTACTCTTTCGAGTCTGAACACGAAAATGTCGTTCCCACAGACGGCGCCAAACTGATGAAGCGTAAGTTCGTCAACCAGCAGATGGAGCCAATCCACAGTTCCTGTGTGTGTCTTCTCAAAGATGGTCATCGATGTGATGCTTGCCACAACGTCTCTGATGCCAAAGTTAATACAAATGAGTTTTATGAAGTAAAACAGAATAGCAAAATGGTAGCAAAATTATCTCAGCAATTTCTCATACCTTGTGTTGATATTGTGAGGGCATTATATATGTTTTTGTAGCTCTTGACCGTTGGAGTAGTTATGGTGGCCTTAATGTCCCTCTTGATAACGTTTTATGCTTTGTAATGTGGCTTCAATGCATTCCAACGGCTCATATAGCTGGCTTTGTAACCGCTTCGGGTGTAATTGGCCGTATTGAATGGTCTGGTTGTCTTCGTCAGTGATGTGGGTATTTGTTCAATTCGTCAGAGGATGTCCTCGTCAGTAACTGTTGAGATCGTCTCTGAGCGATGAATTTGTCAGTCCCGTCAATAAGCATCAGTTTCATGCGAGTTAGCATCCTGTTCTTCTTGTCTCGGCATCCGACGGATTCAAGCAACAGCGGTTCTTTTGTCCTCTCTGGACTCCGGGATTGTAAGCTTCATCAGTGTATCCATCCCACTGCCCTTTGTCTCACGACCATTGGCGTGAGTGCTTCGTTTGCGCAACGTTCTCACCGCCTTTGTCACCGCCTTCGTCTTGCGGCCATTAGCACGAGAGCTCCGCCTGCACATTCTTCTCGTTGCCTTTGCCACTGCCTTTGTCTTGCGGCCATTGGTGCGATAGCTTCAACTGCACATCCTTCTCACCACCTTTGCCACTACCTTTATCTAGGAAACATCAATGCTCATTTGCACATCCTTCTCACTGCCCCTGTCTTGCAGCCATCAGTGCGAGAGCTTTGTCTATGCGCATCCTTCCATCAATGCGAGAACTTCGTCGGTGCATCCTTCTGACTGCCTTTGCCACTGCCTTTGTCTTGCGGCCATTAGTGTGAGAGCTTCCTCGGTGTACTCTTCAGCTTCTTATGGGCTAGATCATCGACATTACTCTGCTGTCTCATCTTATCTAGAGAATTCTATCCACTCCCAGCGACATGCGACATTTGGTGTTGCCATATCTACTCCACCGGTGCTTTGAGATCCCACCAAACTCCTTGTGATTATCATTGCAGTCTCATAGACAGTGCCCGTGCATCTTCTTTGAACCATGAATGGTCTTCTCATGGCTGTGGCATAATCAACGTCGCTTTGATCCTCCATTGCGTCAATGTCTAAAGCAAATCTATGTTATGATCTTCTTGCCTTGGCATCCAATAGATCCCAGCATTGGCGGCTTCGTCTTCGAACAACCTTCTTGAGTCTGCGCTAAGTCCAGAGTTAGTCATCGTGCATTGCTCTTCATCTTAGCATCCAACGGATTGCCCTTGATGCCCTCGTTCCACAACCATAGATGTGTTGCTTTGTTCGCGCATCCATTGTCTCCACCTTGTAGCTGTTGGCGTAGGAGCATAGAGATAGCCACATATGGATTCAAGCACCAATTGTCATTTCTTGGAGGCGATACTGTAGTGAGGTACCTGTTTCATCTCTGAACTACGCTCTTCTTCTTTCAACGCCTTGTGGATTGAAGTACCAGCAGCTTTAACTTAGACCTTGTTGTAGCCGCCCTCTATTGTGAGTCGGTATCCTCCGCGCCGTGGTCTAGAACGAGTTATGGGGTTCTAATCTTCGAATCAGCATTCAAAGGATTCAAGCATCGACGGTCCTCTCGCTGTCTCTGAGAGCTTTATCTGCTTAGCCATCTCACTGCCTTCGTCTTTTGGCTATCGGCGTGTGATGATGCCGAAAATCTCACCAGTGAGTTGCACAATGCTTGCGCGCTCGGAACTACACCTGCACAACAAAAAAGGAGAAGACCTAACAGAGAGCACCGGTGTGGTGCCGGCCAAATACCCTCCGAAGGTCAAGTTAGGACTTGTTTCAACTCTAGAGTGCTAGAGAGGGGTTAATTGTGCGTACCTCGATTTGTGAGGGTATTGGGGCTTTTATAGTAGTAGAGGGTTGACCTCTCTTCCTTGGAGTAGAAGTCTTTTCCATATAGGGATTCATGTGAGCGTAGATTGCGGAACCCTTTCCTTATAGGATTCTATCACTAGGTGTGGTGTCCAAGTAAAAGGATTTTCTTGAACCGTCGGCCTCATGATCCGTCAGCCTGGACAGGGGTGTCATTCTCGTCAGCTTCTAGGGTTATCCTTCGTCACATGAATTCGTCAGCATAAGTGTAAGCTGACGGGTTCATCATGTGAGGCTGTATAACCGTCGGCCTGACGTATGCTGACGGCTTAGGCATGTGGGGCTGTATAACCGTCAGCTTGACGTACGCTGATGGGTTAAGCCTAAGGCGATGTCTAACCGTCAGCCTTAGTATACGCTGACGGATTAAGACTATAATGCTGCTATTTTTTATTCCTTATCAGCGTGTAAGCTTCGTCGGTGTAGCCCTCTCACTGCTTTCCTCTTGCGACTATCAGTGTAGCTTCCTTCATGTGTTTCATTCTTCATCTCGCAGCTGTTGTTGCTAGATACAAACACCAATTGTCATCTCTTGGAGGCGCTACCGTACGTAGTGAGATCTCCGCTTTATCTTCGAACCTCCTTCACGCGTCAGCACAAGAGAAGCAAGTTGAAGTGCTCAGTTCTTCTTCTTTAACGTCGGGTTCAAGAACCAGTTACTCTCTTTCACTTGCATTGACATCGGACTACCTTTGTTTCCTAGCTATCTGTGTGAGCTTTGTTTGCCTATCCTTACCCATGCCCAAGAGTAAGGGTCGTCTAAAGCTCTTTAGTTTCCACATCGCGAGTTTGTGATGCACTACATTTGATTTTGGGCACTCCAACGACGTCCTTGTAAGCCGCCTATTTTCATGTTGATTCTTTGCATACGCAGAGTTAAAGGAGGAGTTGCGCTATCCTTGAAGCTCCACGTAAGAACAAGCACTGGTTTGTTAATTGTCTCCTTTTGCTTCTACGAGACTATAGCGTTCTAGCCTTCATCTTCATGTGACAACTAAGGTGCACATTAAATACATGCCTAAAGCTTTAATGCCCCACGTGAACACATGGCTTCCTTGTAGGCTTGAATTTCAACACCACGCCTAATAACTAATAAGCCATGAACGTGGTTTTCAAATTTGGATAGTGTACATGCAAACCTCTACGTGTCTTTCTTGTCTTTGTTTTTTTTTTTTTTTTGGTTGCAACTTACACACAACTTGACATTTCATGACTTGAGAAACTGCTTTTGTATGACTTTGCTCACAGGTGTATGCTAAGATATGGTTGGGATGCGTTTCTTCTCTCACAAGCTTAGTTGTAATCTTCACATTCTCAAGGAGTGGTTACAACGAAACGGGAGTCAATTCAGCCAATTTTTGTCTTCCACTTGGATCACAATCTCTATGTGCTTGATTTTATTTATTTTTTTATTTTTTTTCCAGCGATTGTGATCAAGTAGATCTTTAGGCCTTTGTCCTCATACGGATTATGAGTATCGCTTTGTAAATTACACATTCGGCTAGCTCCTTCAACATTGCTAGTTGCTAGCATGACCAATTGATTTGAAATCGTTTGGATTTGCACTTCACTTTTTTTTTTCTTGGAGATATATGACTAAACTTAGCAAGTGATACCAAGTTGCCTACATACCCAATAAGGGATCAAGTCATAATGTAGTTCAATTTTTTTTTTTTTTTTTGGTGGGCAGTTTAAGCTCTTACCGAGGAGCACATCATATTTTCAAACTTAGTGACGTTTTGCCTCTATGGGACTAACCATTTGCCCATCTTTGTCAACTATTTGGTAGGTACCATTGCTATGAACTTCTTGGACAACATATGGACCACCCCATTTCAATGCAGACTTCTTGGAGAACATATTGAATGGTCGTCATGTTGCAAGTGCCAAATCTCCTACTTGATAAGGATATGGACGAGCTCTTTTGCTGAATGCTTTGGAAGTTTGATCTTGAGGCTTTTCATCACATACTTCTGACTTTTCAACTCTCAAGCCATCAGTCCTCATCTTGAAATAACTTTTGGGGAAGAAATCATGAAGGGTGATTGGAGAGTTGCTTCTTTGTTGCAACAATTTGTCGTCATGAACTTCTTTGCTTGGATTCCTTATCACCTTTTCGCGAGGCCCTCTAAGATTGCTCTTTTGATATTGCTTTTTTGTGTGGATTATTTGTGACTTCGAGTTGCATTTCTTCCTAGATTTCTTTCGAGTTACAAAAGCCCAACTCTCATCTTCATTCATCAGCTTGCCTTTTATTTTAGCTTCATTCAGTAGGTCTGAGCATGGCATGTGAAACGGCTCAATTGTTCCAAATTGAATATGCTTGTCAGATGCCCCTAGTGTTGAAGCTAAAGGTGACCATGTCTTTGGTGGAGTTTGTGACTTTATTAGAGCTGAGGATGTAGCGGTGAATGCAGTATAGTTTGACTCAACCGTTTCACCTAGGTCCAAGAGGATTTTACCCTCCTTTGCAAGCCTTATGATGATATCTTTCAAAACAAAGCATTTCTCCACTGGGTGACTTACAACTCGATGGTATTTGCAGTATTTTGGATTGTTGGTGTGACCCATTTCTTCCGGTCTTTTGCATTCCGGTAACTTAATTATCTTCTTTTCTAGGAGGTCATCAAGCATTCCTGAAACATCAGAGTCCGGAAAAGGATATGTCCTTTCTTCCATCTCTTTTAAGGTGGGTCGACACCGTTCCTTTTCTTGTGGTAGACTAGCGTTCTTCTTGTAATGAATAGGCTCTGTAGTGATGGCTAAAGACTCCTCAACAGTAGTCTTGGAGTACTTGTCACCTCTCTTCATATCTTTATCAATGGGTAGGCCTTTTTCTCCATGGCTAGATAAGCTAAGCTCCATGTCATGTGCTCGAGTAGCAAGTTCTTCAAAGGTGCGAGGCTTGATTCCCTGAGGATGTAAAGTAGTCCCTTTGCATACCTTGGATGCACATTGCCACCCCAGATGCTTCTAAAAGACGATCTTTTCAATCAAGGCTTAAGGAATGCCAACGGTTAATGTAGTCGACGACAGGTTCATCATTTCGTTGCCTCATGTTTGTTAGTTCCATTATGCTCATTGTGCGACGAGTACTATGATAGCGATTCAAAAACTCTCTTTCCATTTGCTCCCAACTGTCAATGGACTTAGGCTCAAGATCAGAGTACCAATCAAAAGCATTCCCTCGAATGGAGCGGAAAAACTGTTTCACAAGGAGATCTCCTTTTGTGCCATCATTGTTACAAGTTTCAATGAAGTGGGCAATGTGTTGTTTGGAATTTCCCTTACCGTCAAATTGTTGAAACTTAGGAGGTTGATAACCTGTGGGCATTTGTAAGTTGTCAACCCTCTTTGTGTATGGCTTTGAGTACATAAGAGAACTCTAAGGTGCACCACCATATTGAGCACGAATAGTATTTGCTATCATGTCTTGCAATTTCTGGAATGATAAAGAAGCAATGAAGGCAGAGCTTCTGTGTTGGTTGTCAGCCTTCTTTGGAGAGGATGTATGAGCCCTTTGCAACATATGTTGATGAGTTTGAAAGGCAGAGAGGTCCCACTGGGCATGCTAGAAATCTGTACACACAAAATTCGTAAAAGATGAATCACATGATCATGAAATGGTGTAACAAATTATCAATTTATATTAATTTGTATATATGTGAGTACAATCCTCTGTATGACTATTTACAATGAAAGAATACAATAAACTCCTCTGATTCGATTTCCAAGAAATTTTACGATCTGAAGGGATATGAAGCTTGATCTTGAATTGTGCCTTGATGTCTCCAAGTTAGATGTGTGGTTGGATGTATTTGATTTGAAGTCGAGGGCCGTTGGCATGATCTTGAACAAAATTGAAGGAAAAATCCTTAGCTACTTTGATTTGAAGAAGTAGGAATGAGCTTGATTTTGAGGGAGCAAGGGTGCTCTTTTGGACTTAGAGATGACTCTCTATTTTGGCAGAGTGTCAATAGGGTTTTTCTCTCTTTGTTTCTCCCCCCTTTCTCATATGGGAAGCATCTATTTATAAGCAACTCAATCGTATTTAAGTTGGAACTTTATCTCAGCATTTATTGAGAGTTAATTATGAATTTAATTTGGTCTTCCATTTAAGAAGAACTTTCCATATAGGTCTTTTCTTCTGACATTGCCATATAGCTTTCTTATTTGATGTTGTCACGTGACTTGATTTCATTTGTTGATCGTCCACCTCATCAATTGGAGATTAATTTGATCACAAACATTTTATCATGAACAATCGGATGGTTGTGAATACATCATAAAATTTTGATGTCTACAAACATATATAGATATAATTTCTCAACATTCAAAGCATCCAATGAAAATATAGGAATTTAGACATCAATATCACATATGCATTTGTATATTGCTTACATTTGGATAGCTATAAACAGAAATCTCCAAGCGCAAAACCTTCTTGACAATATCGGAACTTGGACTTGCTGGTGCCGCTTGCAAAAGATTCCATTACATATACCTTTCAGTCTTTAGGTTTTCTTCTAAACTGGCAACGTTTGCTCGTAGTTCAACAAGTTTTGTATCAGTATCTTCATGAGCCAATTTGGTGGCTTTCTCTTGCCATTTCAAGAAAGATAATTCTTTCAACATGTACGCTTCTGCTTCATTCTTCACATCTTGTTGCAACAAAATATGTGAACAGGAAAGTAAATTCATATAATAAAAATTAAAATAAAAACCCCAAATTGATAATGACAACATCATCTAGAAGGATGCATACTCTTATCTTAATGAAGAACACAGTGTATCAAGCTATTACATAGAATGCTCTTTCAATTAATACATATTAAAGGCTGGCTCCCCATAAATAGCCCATTTGCAAGCTATACCTTTAATCCTCAAGTTTCAATTTTTCAACTAACTAACAAGAATTATGCCTCCAATTAGAATTAGCACTAACACAAGTAATAGACATAGTGCATCATTAAAAATAGGAAATTGACGTAGCAAGCAGGAATAAGAGGATAAATTTCAACTAAGTTAACACACAGATTGTACTCATTGCTTATACGCTTCATCAATTTTTTTCGACATATTTGTTGGTACCAATCATGTCCTCAAGATATTCAAGAAAACCTTCATCATGGGGTCCCTGAGCTTTTGGCTTCATAAGTGAAATTTGCTCAACTTCACCCTGGCAACACCCAAGAAGCAAAGTTTACAACAAATGGAAACAAACTTCTTATTCAAACTCTAACGACTACATAATAAGTATCCAACCTGAAGAATCAAAAAATAGTTGTTGTCCAGGTCAACTCCTTTCCCTTTCAATTTCCGGGTAACTTTAGTAAAATTACTCAGACGGTCATTTATATTGATAGGCCACAATCTGAATGACCCCTTGTGATTTAAACCAATTAATTAATTAGCCAAATTGTTAATTAATCAATTAATCATGCAAACGCGTGGAAGCACAAACAAATCACCAATAAAATAATTAAGCAGCGGAAAATAAATAACACGGTGATTTGTTTACGAATGGGGAAAACCCTTGCGGCAAAAACCCCACCGGGTGATTTTCAGGTCACTACTCCCGAAACTCCACTATTATCAAATCAAGCGGTTACAAGTAAAGGAATCCCAAGTACCTTACCAACCTACAGTTGAACCCTTACCCCAATACCCAATTGGACTTGATCTGTAGCGACAGTTCCCACCTTTGATGCACGGCTCCCAAGTACGTGACTAACCAATGCGCGGATCCTAGTACGCGACTTCAAACACCAACTTAGAAGGAGAGGTTGGCTGCAAAGTTCTTCAGTTCATCCTACACGATGAAGATCAGGAAGATGCTTGGTCACAAAACCCTTTGGTGCAAATACACAGCAACTTCTTCAGAGAAGATGAACTAGGTCAAGAACTTCGTCTTTGATCACAAATTTGCTTGAACAGAGATTGCTCAATGCTTTTGCAACTTGTGTACAATTTGACGGCTCTTAAAACAATCCTTTTATATGTTTAGGCTTAGAAGAAAAGAAGGCCCAAAAGCATATTCACGGATCCTAAGGAAATCAGATCAGAAAATCTGATTTTATAATTCTCGCCAGATAGCAGGTGTCGAGGTAGCTATCGAGAAGGTGTCGAGATTTAATGAATTTGCACTTTAGCTTGTTTTTTCTTGGACAGACTTGATGATTTCAACACTTGATCTTGAAACCTTGTTTCTTGAAGTATTAAGAACACCTAGAACTATCCAATTACAAGTAGAGTGCGTTTTGTCAAAAGGATTAGCCAATTTGCATAAATAAGTGATATATGTTCTTAACAAGTGAACACACATATGTCGTAACATATATAATTTTAAAATGCATATATTCAACTTGTGCGGCAGTTCATGGGAATAGACACAAGCAATAGGGGGAAAAATTTAACATCTAACAAAACTAGAAGTTGATAATCATTTTGGCATTATTAATAAGAAATTGATGATACACGTTGCCTAATGATCTAATGGCATATATCATGCATTTTGTTTGAAGTTGCATTTAGAAGGATGCCATGATTCAAACTTAGCGTACCTAGTCTACGAGACCACCACTCGTCAGTACCTCGATCTGCTTAGGGCATGTTCTTCGGTTATGCCCCTCTTGGTTACATAACCCGCGTCGCACCTTCCTCCCCCCCTCCTTCCATGGTGTGGTTCTTGGCCATTTCCCACTCTTGTCCATCTCATTCCTGATTCGTGTTAAGACAGGGCGACCTTTCTCTCGGATCAATCGGGAGTTAGGGACGACCCTTCAAGTTTCTTTAAGATCCGGCCATGATAATCTATCTTTCAACGCAGGGAAAATGGGAGCATAGCTACGGAACAGTGCATTCACGCTATAGCATGGGTCAATGTACTGCTCTGCATTGTGTCGATACCTACAACAAACTGCAATGACATGTGAACATGATATCTTGTACAATTTCCATTTCTCACATGTGCAGGTTTTCTGTAGCAGATTAACTCCATGTGTGTGATCTCCCCCCCCCCCCCCCCCCACCAGTAGTCCCTGGATTATGCGGTGTATCTACTTGATATGATTGTTGTTGCGCGCTCAAACTCGTTACCCTATAACGCTTCGTCTACTCCTTATTTCTCATGAAGATATCCAAGGCATATTTACACCATTTTTCCCCGAATTCAACTGCGCTATGCTTTTATTGCGACGATCATTGAAGTAAGCATTCAGTTTGAACCATGTGTATTTCACCATTGCTTTAATAGGTAGGCTGTGAGCACCCTTTAGAGCACCATCGAAGCACTCGAAGATGTTTGTGGTCATCACCCCATAATGGTAACCCTTGTCAATAGCTAGAGCCCATTTGTCTTGGAGCACATCCTTGAGATATTGGTATGTTGCCTGGTTGACATTTTCAATTAATTCGAAGGTGACATTGAACTTTGCTCTTGGGTTGCACTTGCTGCCCTCCATACTAGATTCTTTAAAGTTTCATTATTCCATTTAGTGTTGATGTTACTGCATAGATGATGGAGGTAGTAACGATGTTTTGTCATGGGAGGCTGCAAAAAGTCTCGACTAGTGTCTCCGAAGACAGCTTGTATCCCAGGGTGTCTGTCAGATATGACGCATAAATCACTCCAGTTGGTAACATACCTTTTTATACAAGCTAAGAACCAACCCCAAGTCTTTGTGCTCTCACTCTCGACAACAACGAAGGCTAGTGGATAAATCTTATTATTAGCATCTGTCATCATTGCAATCATCAAATTCCCTTTATATTTTCCATAAAGGTGGGTTGCATCAATGCTGATCATAGGCTTGCAATGCTTGAACACAACAAGATGGACGAAACACCCAAAATACGTATTGAATGTACAGGTTCCCCATTCATAATTATCGTCCACTAGTAACTTTTACTTTGTATCCGGACTTGCATCTTCAGTCCTGCCAAAAAACGCAGCAACTCTGCATACGGCTCCTTTTTAAAATCCCCATACATAGCTGCAATGGCCTTTTGTTTGGCATCCTATACCTTATAGGTGAACCATAATGATTATGTTAGAAATGAATACAAGTTAAATAATTGAAGTTGAAGAAAACAAATCAAGACTTGTAAGGCTATAAGATGAAGATAATCTTTCTTTCTCCTTCCTTTTATTGTTTTTTCTTGTTTTTTTTTTATTAAAACTATAGATGCTTATTTAATCGGAATGTCAAGAATGAAGATGCTTATCAAATATGATCCATGTGTCACATGCATTTAGTGATTCACAAAACATTTAGTGTGTCACATGCATTAGTGATTCACGAAACAGGTTGCTGCCATATACTTTAAATCACCACCTAGCCTTTATTTATTTATTTTTTTTCAATTTCAATTTTCGTAATATAAGGTATTCATGGGTCTTGGGAAAGAGAGGCATGAACCTGTGTGTTAGGTTTTAAAACTATAGAACAATTGGCAAATCGTGAACACACAAGAACATACAAGCTGCAGAAAGAAGATTTCAAAATTTGCCTGGTTCGATCGATCAAAGAACAGGCTCGACCGATCGAAAGTCGTATCTGCAGAATTTTAATAAAAGCCCAAACAGCAGTTCAAGCCCATTAAGGATTAGGGTTTCAGATCTACTTCTCCCAGTATATAAATGAAACCTTAAGCACGTTTTCATAAGGCTTTTTAGAGAGAGAAGAGTGTGCCTCTTTTGTATTTTAGGGTTTTGTACCTAAAAAGCTCTCTCATATTTTCTACAGGTGTATTTACTTGAAGAATCTCAAGATTTGGTGTTGTAGAAGTTGCTGCCTTCTTTAGTCATCAAAGGTGTTGATGATCTAAACCTTCAAGAGTGGTCTTGGAGTCATAAACAGGAGAGTTTGTGTTGCTAAACCTTTGAGTGGGATCTCAAAGTCACAAACGTGGGTGTTTGTGTTTTGCAAAGGCCAAAGAAAGAAGTAGTCCGTGGACTTAGAGCTATCATGGGGTCGTGGTAGTAAGTTTTCTACTCAAGGTAGCAATAGGATGTTAGTGGTCTAATTCGCTATTGTACAAACTTCAATTCTTTCATAGTGGTTTTGCTGTTTTACCTTAAGGATAGCTAGGTTAAATCCTCCTCAGGTTTTTATCGGTTTGGTTTTCTTGGCTCATCATATCTTTGTGTTCTTTATTTTCCGCACTTTACATTGATATGATATATTTGTGTTAACCTAGATTTGATAATTTGACTAAGTAATCACTTGGCTAATTAACTAGGTTAATCTGGTTGTGTTTTAAGGGTCTAAAAACAAACACCGTGACCTAACCCTCTTAAAAGATCATTCTTATACTTTCATGAAGACTGATGTCTCTACATTGTATTGAAAAAAGAATGCAAGTTAAAGAATTCCTTGTACTGAGATATGTCGTCTTATAAGTTTGCCAAAATAAGGTGGTGTAAGGACTTTATCTTATACGCGAAGTCTTCTCGTATATAGCGCTGAAGTACGTATGCTAGGAATGCCGAATCAAGCATCCGACCATCATGAGCATTTTGAATTTTGTCGCACATGTAGGGGCACTTGCATTTTGTGATCTTCCAGACATCGTCTCACTTGCAACAGATTGCACAGACTAACCATGGACAGGAATCATCCTTGTAACTCACCATAAGCCTCTCTGAGTCTGAATGCTCAGTTTTGAAGCTAAAATTCTCCCACACTGAGAACCAAGTCAACACATGTTGCACTGCCAATTTAGTCGGGAATACTATCCCTTTCACTGGCTGCTCCCCAGGCTGCCAACTTTATACTGCCGTTTGCATAACCGGTGATGGATCAAACATATTATCCCAAGTGTTTTTGGTGAACCATTCCGACGTAGGATCGGGACTAGGGCATGTGTCTCTATTCTCTTCTGCAAGCACCTCTTCGATACCATCAACATCCTCATGTTCACCCATGGTATCTAGAAGCTCCTTGAACTCATCCCTAGCAACATCAATATGGGTTGCATCGTCACCAAGTCCGTGATCATCTTCATTTTCGGATGTGCCCCCATGCACCTCATCACAAGATAAATGCTCTCCTTCATGCACTTCCTGGTAGCCTTCCTACTCCTCAATCGAGTTCACATGCAGAAATGTCTGGCACCGTTCACCGCCATACCTATCTCCTATGTTCTCTGCACACCCTTGATAAGACTGTAACGGTATTGAGTTGATGTGCTCATCTCCAATTTAATCCAAAACGGCATATTGTGAACCCTGTCCAGCCTTTACTATAGCGGGCTTAATAGTGACATAGAGATCCGAAGCAATGAATCCCTTCACCAGCATTTGTTCAACAAATTCCCACATCATCTTCACTTCGGCACTGCTTGATAGCTGTAGTGAATTGTAGAAAACCTAGGTGTTTACAACCCATTGAGGTGCTCTATACACGATGGAAATGTTATGCCTAGAGTGGTCCAACCCCATCGTCGTCAATATTCTCTGTTGCAATTTCCTAAGGCTTATCCCATGCTTCACCTTAACACATTTATGCTTTTAGTTCGAGCCTTGGTATGACAACCCATGCAACTCATGATAATATGTCTCTCCATCGTAGTACACATAGAAATAGTGAAAATCCATCACCGATCTGTTCAAAGAATATTGTAGTTGTCATAATCTATAACTAGTTAAATAAACTAGGTGTATGATAAAAAGAATTTATATTCAAACTCAACCTCCTTGACTTCGTGTATACACATATAAATAATTGAATCTCGATCATAAAAGTAATTTATACACATAGACATAATGTGCACTAAACCATATATATATATATATATATATATATAATACACATACAAATAATTAAAACTCAACCATTTCGACTTTATTTTATTAAGCCAATTTTTTTTGTTGAGTAATGAATTCATATTGCTATGAACTCTCATATTAATATAAAACTCAACCGAATATCATATTACCTCCATCTATCAACCCCATGAGTTTTATACAATTAAGCCACACGTGAACTATACTTGGCACTAATTGGGAATTCAACTAACATTTTTTAATATATGTGTATATATATAAATCAGCAGCTGTACATAGTTATGCATGAGTGTGGGTGCGCGTTTCATCTTGTAAATCAGCAGTTACATAGTTAATATTGCAAAACTCATTACATGAAATACACCCCATGCACAAAAAATTTATACGAACCACATGCAAAGACAATCTAACTAAGCATTTAACTATTACCTCTATGTACTAATCACAGCAGGGTTGACCCAAAGGTGGAAATGGACAGCACATTGGTCTTGGAAGGAGACATTCACATTGAGAACCCAAGACTTGCAGATGGTAACCCAACTACTAGTAAGGCTTCTACTTCTTTAGAGGAAATAAAGTGGGAATGGTAAATACTGAAAATGGTTGAGAGTTGGCAAGGGGTTAGAATGTTAAGAGGTACTAGAGTTTAATAAACTCGAGTTCTTAAAATAAAAAATACTCGAGTTTAGAACTATCGAGTACCATTGATTATGCATTAATTGAGATTGTTGACGCTAGTAAGTTGGTGAGCATAATAAGTACAGAACTCGAGTTCAGCAAACTCGAGTTCTTTACTTGCTTAATACTCGAGTTTCATACTCTCAAGTTCCTTTAATTAAATATCCACTTTTCTCGATCGACCACTGTGGCGGTTTGTACCCAGCATTAACTTCAAAAAACTACTATATAGAACTCGAGGTTAGTAGACTCGAGTTCTTTACTTGCTTAATACTCGAGTTTAGTACTCTTAAGTTCCATTGGTTAAATATCCACTTTTCTCCAACGACCACTCTGGCGGTTTGTAGCCAACATTAACTTCAAATAATTGTGTGTTTAACCAATACTATGAAATTTTTTGTTTTTTTATTTATTTTGATATATACAAATGACTTAGGGTTGTGTTTGGATGGCAAGATTTGAATTTGGATTTGGATTTTAAATCAATTGATTTCAAATGCCTTGATTTCAAATCCATTGATTTTAAAATTCCATGTTTGGGTCTTTTTTTATAGAATGAAGGATTTGAAATTCATCGTTTGAAAATTTATTGTTTAGATACTTAAATTTGGATTTGGATTTGGATTTGGATTTAAGATCAATAATTTTTTTTCTTCAATTATTATTTTTCTTAAAAGGGTAAATTACACTAACCTACCTTGAGGTTTAGGATAATATCAAACACATCCAAAACTTCTTAAAAATAGCCAATTTGGTCCTTGAAGATAAACGGCGTGTAACACCATTTGTTTCAGACCCAACGATTTTTTTTTGTTAAATCTTTTCTCCGTTCTTTCTTCTTATCCTCACAGAGTCACAGTCAACACCTCACCTCCACACACTTGGCCTTCTCTCTATCTCTTGTGAATGTTCAAATAGCGTGCAAAACACTATGAACGTTTAGACCCCCAAATACAAATGACCAATTCAAGCTTATTATCAAACAATAAATGTGCGGAACATGAACATAAGCTAATAACAGAATTGATAAACAATCTAAACCAATTAAAATCACATCCACAGCAGAAATTAAAAGGCATAGATTAAGGGAAGAGAGATGCAAACACAAGGACAACATAGCGATGTGTTATCGAAGAGGAAACTGAAACCCTCGGCATAAAACCACTCCGCCACCCTCCAAGCGGTCAATAATCCACTAAAGAATGAAGTTGGGATACATGAACAGCAAAAGACCCTTCAAGCCTAATCTACCCAGTGTACCTAAGCCCTCCAAGCTTCTTGCTCCAACGAGGTTGTGTCGAACCTTTGTCTTCTTTAGCTTATCGGATTCCGCTATAGCCCATTGCATCAACTAATAACCATTGGTCCCTTCCTAACTGATAGGCCACAAACTGAATGATCCCTTGTGATTAAACCAATTAATTAATTAGCCAAGTTATTAATTAATCAATTTATCATGCAAACGCGTGGGAAAACAAACAAATCACCAATAAACTAAATATGCAGTGGAAATTAAATGACATGGTGATTTGTTTACGAATAGGGAAAACCCTAACAGCAAAAATCCCACCGGGTGATTTTCAGGTCACCACTCCCGAAACTCCTCTATTATCAAATCAAGCGGTTACAAGTAAAGGAATCCCAAGTACCTTACCAACCTACAGTTGAACCCTTACCCCAATACCCAATTGGACTTGATCTGTAGTGACAGTTCCCCCTTTTGATGCACGGCTCCCAAGCACGTGACTAATCAATGCACGGATCCCAATACGCGACTTCAAACACCAACTTAGAAGGAGAGGTTGGCTGCAAAGTTCTTCAGTACATCCTACACGATGATGATCAGGAAGATGCTTGGTTACAAAACCCTTTGGTGCAAATACACAGCAACTTCTTCAGAGAGGATGAACTAGGTCAAGAACTTCGTCTTTGATCACAATTTGCTTGAACAGAGATTGCTCAATGCTTTTGCAACTTGTGTCCTCTATGACGGCTCTTAAAACAATCCTTTTATATGTCTAGGGTTAGGAGAAAAGAAGGCTCAAAGACACATTCACGGATCCCAAGAAATTAGATCAGAAAATATGATTTTATAAATCTCGACAGATAGCAGGTGTCGAGGAGCTATCGAGCAGGTGTCGAGCTTTAATGAATTTGCACTTCAGCTTGTTTTTCTTGGACAGACTTGATGACTTCAACACTTGATCTTGAAACCTTGTTTCTTGAAGTATTAAAAACACCTAGAACTACCCAATTACAAGTAGAGTGCATTTTGTCAAAAGGATTAGCCAATTTACATAAATAAGTGACATATGTTCTTAACAAGTGAAAACACATATGTCCTAACAATCTCCCCTTTGGCAATCCGTGACAGAACCACAACAAACAAATGAACATATGAGAGAAGTC
This sequence comes from Quercus aquifolioides, assembly GCA_019022515.1. NCBI lineage: Eukaryota > Viridiplantae > Streptophyta > Magnoliopsida > Fagales > Fagaceae > Quercus > Quercus aquifolioides. The sequence goes on from CM032328.1 coordinate 3,994,055, forward strand.
ATAAATCACTCAACTCATACTCACTTGTTGAATACAATAAAATCTATCCTATCACAAACCCTTGAAAAACTTTGCAAGAAAAGTGTTTATAGCAAGTAGACTTTGACAACCCGTATTTCTGAAACACTTTAAACAAAACTCATTAAGGCATCTTGTGTGAGACAGAAATAATAGATTGCATACAAGTATAAGAATCATGTGTATAAAGATAGAAAAGAAACAACACATGTAGAGAAAGGTGAAAGAAACATACATCCACATATAATGAATATAAGTACAATGTATGTAAAACTGGTCACAAGACCTCATATACGAGAACAACGTATCTAAAAAGTAAGAAGAGAAAAGATACATCATAACCTCACTACATCCCTCAAATATCAACACTCCCCCTAACAAAAATGTCCTATACTAACTCTCCCCCTAAGATGACTACTCTCATAACCCAAAACTACTCCCCCTTTTTGTCACGAGTGACAAAGGGTAAAGTGTCATGTAGACATCTCATCAGTAGAGCTAGCACCTCCATCATCATTCGAAGCGTCATCGTCATCACCATCATTATCATCATCCTCAGAGTCAGAAGCCGCTAGAGGAGGTGGTGAAGGAGTAACCTCAGAAGCAAAACCACCCATGGTTACCTGCCGTCGTGCAATACGACCAACACGAACATTCACCTGATACAACTCAGTGGAGAGTGTATCAAGGCGAGCATCCATGCGCTGCAACTGCGCCATAATGTCTCCAAGAGATACATCGCCCATAGAGGAAGAAGGAGCAGATGTAGATGGAGCAGATCTGGATGGAGCTGAACGGGAGGGAGGAGTGGAATCTGTCTGTCTCGACCTAAACTGAGCCTCACTACGTTTTACGGTAGCGGCATCTATGGCACAAATGTGTGTGAAGTGGTCGGATACAGGAAAAGGGATAGAAAAATGGCATAAGATCCTCGTGATAGCGGAAGGAAATATGAGCTTATCACGGGACGCCGAATCTAAATGAACATCTATGATAGAAAGAATGAAATGAGAAGTAAAATCTATAGTCAGATGCTCAAGAAGAGATAACAAAAATCGAGCACGAGGCTCTGTAATGGAGTTGTAGTGAGAGAGTGGATGAAGTACAAAAGTCATCACCATTTTTAAGAATCTAGGACCTTTATCAAAAGGTCTACATGATGTATACTGATGTTCACCCCAATCAGCAGGGCGCTCACAGAAAGCAGAGATGAGCTCATCTTTGGACACAGTCCTCAGACGCTTACAAGAAGGATAGTCAGGAAACTCTATCCTAGGAACCCTAAACACACTTGCAACTAGCTGCGGTGTGACAGGGATGCGCATACCTCGAACGCGAGTGAAAAAGAGAGGTACTGAACGATCAATCCCGTGCATGTTGGAGTAGAACTCTTGAATGAGCACAAGAGGACATGTGACCGGGACGTCACATAGTGACTCCCATCCCCTACTGTGAATGAAAGAGGGAAGGTCAATGTCGGCGAAGTCCGCCAAAATGACTTGGAGTTCCGAATGAACACCTCGTCTAGAAAAGTTCTCCGAAAATGCCTTGTGGGCATCTCCATCACGGAACCGAAGATTTAGAGGAGCAGAATCAAAAGATGAAGAAACTCCAGAACGCAGAGGGTTTCGAGCCGGAGTGGATTTACGCTTAGGTGCCATAGACACTACTAACGTAAACAGAATGAGAAAGAGATAGAGAAAGAGACAATCAGAAAAGTCCCAAAACAGTTCACATATATCAAATATATTGAACAATGAGTACATATGCATGGGGAATGCATGAACATGTGACATGCAAAGGAAAAACATCATGGGCTCAGCCCAATCCAATCCTAGCAGCACACAAACATAGAACACACATCTAAATGCATGTAAATACCATTCTAATGCACATGAAATGCAATGTATGACATTTTGAACACATTTAAGTGAAAACCCAACCCAAAATTTCAAGAAAAACTCATTAATTTTCAAAAACCCCAAAAATTTTCAAAAACCCCAAAACCTAAGATTCAAAACATGAAATGCATGAATAATGAGAGAAAAAAGAGATCATACCAAGTGATTTGAAGCAAGGAAGGGCCGAAAATCACGTGGATTGAGGATTTGGAGTGAGAAAAAGGAGTTTGGGAGATGAACAGCCGCGGACAGATCGAGAGAGATCGAGAAAATGAAGTTCAGATCGCGACAGAAGCTTATATAGGAGCTTCAGTAAATCTCGACAGCTGAGGTGTCGAGGAAGGTATCGAGAAAAAACACGTCGACAGCTGAAGGTGTCGAGGAATGAACACCAGAACCAAGAACAGAAGCTCGATCGATCGACAAGGTATCGAGAAGGTATCGAGGAGGCAGGAGATTTCTCGATCGATCCACCAGGTGTCGAGATTGCGATAAGAAAAAGGCTTGAGAATGTCGACAGATACCAAGGTATCAAGGAGGTGTCGAGCCAGCAGTTAAAAGCAGTTTCTCGGGAAGTGAAAAACACAGACATGAATGCAATCCAACATACACCTCAACCAATGATCCAATCAACATATTAAGCTCTTAAAATCATCTCTCAACAATAATTTTAAGTACATGGATCCTCAGAAACACACACACACACTAAACAAGTCTAACCAATTTTATTTTTCAAAAACAAGCCAAGACAGTTTAGTGAGCATACATTAGCACATGTAAACACTCGTGATGGCCAAATCACATTGTACCTGCACATGTATCAATAGTAGCAAAGAATATTGCGTGTTGTGTGTGAAAAACATCGCAAGATTGCATATGTGTATACATGTTATGATGATCTAAGATATGAGAAAATAACTTTAACTCACACACAATCATAACTGTTTGATGGGGACTATCACCTTTGAGGTACATCATATAACTCCCACATCTCCTAGAAAACACGCTTGCAATCATATTTAAAGCATTTTAATCTTTTTGCTTTTTATTTTCTTTGCATATTTTCTTTTAAGCATATCATGCATGGGCATATAAAGAGAGAAAAGAAATACCCAACATGTTAAGCATAGACATTGCACTTTTACTATGCCGAAGCATACGGATGTCTTTGACACTGCACTTTTGCTATGCGGAAGCATACAGGTGTCTATGACACTGCACTTTTGCTATGCCGAAGCATACAGGTGTCATATTATGATTGGCGGGCAACAGTGGTGAGATGGTTATTTATGCCTTTCTCTTAGGATTTTCTAGTCCTACTCGTCAAAAAGAGTGATATGAGTGTTAAGTTTTAAGAGATAACTTAATCTTACTCATCACAAACAAGAGCCACAAAGCTCACTTGCTTAGTTGTGCATAGAGATGCTCATCTAAGCTACAAATGATACAAAGTTTAGAAAACTTTGTTTCAATGGCCATCCAAGGTACACAAATACCAATATACACATAACACACACTGTTTTTGTATTTTTCAATTTTTCAATTTTTTTTATTTATTTTTATATCAAAAACAAAAATAAACAAAACTGAAAATAAACAAACAAAAACATGTTAAAGCAAAGCATAAAACTAGATTGACTCAAAAAAAAAAAATGCAAAACACATAAGTAATGCAACAAACAAAAACAATAAGATAGAAGAAAGTGATAAAATCACTTAGAGTCCTTTTTCTTCCACACTCTAGAAGAACCTTTCCTTTGATTGAATCCTTGAACTGGCGGTGAAGGGGAAGAATTGAAACCGTTCAAGTTCGAAAGGAACATGAGGGCTTTCAGAAGATCTCCAAGAGGAGCAAGAGAGGATTGAAGCTGATTTTGGCTTCCAGATGCTATCATGTTGTTGCTCTGTTGAGTGGCTAACCACTTATAGCAATTTGGTCGTGTATGACCGGCAACTCCACAATGATGACAGAGATGCTGCTTCTTTTGTTTAGGCTTTTGAGAGTTAGCCTTCTTAGCCCTAGGGTTTTTAGCATCTTTCTTATCTTGCTTAGGGTGTGCTCCTAAGATAGATTTACTCTTGTCTAGGTTCTCACTACCTAATTCAGTTTTAACAACAATGTTTTCAATTTCAGCATTATTAGCAGAAGGAACAAAAACAGCAGTACTAGTAGAAGCAATACTAGAGGAAGAAAGACCATACCCTAAACCTATTCGATCCGAAGCAGATTTCTGATTGCTGAGCATCTCATCAAGCTTTGCACTTGAAGTCCTCTCCAGTTGAGCTCTAACTTGAAACAGCTCCGCTTCAAGCTTCTTGGTCTTCTCAGCCAATAAATTGTTCTCAAACCTTAGTGCACCAATAGTTTGATTCGCTTCATCAAACTTTGTGGACAACTCTTCATGATCAAGTTCCACATCACTGAGCTTCTTGGTGGCCAGCCTATACAGTTTCTCATGCTTCTCAGAGAGCTTGTATAGTTTCTCATAGGCTGAATGGATATCATCTTGATCATCCATCTTCTCACACTTAGAGTCCACCAATTCTTCTTCTTCTTCCACTTCATCAACAATCCCTTCAGTAGGATTGATTGTGGCAGTGAAGGCATTTAAGATTCCGTCATCCTCATTGTCGGAATCATCTTCAGACTCAGTGTCACTCAGGGTTGCAGCAAGTGCCTTACTCTTCCCAATGCTCTTGAGATATGTGGGGCATTCATGCTTCATGTGACCGAATCCATGACAACCAAAGCACTTTGGTCCTGCAGGAACAGTGTACTGACCGCCATCCTTAGCGTCCTTCTTCCCTTTGTCTTGGATTTTAAACTGAGAAGAACTGGACTGCCTGCGGTCCTTGTAGAAGCTCCTTCCATTGGCATTCTTCATGAACTTCTTGAACTGCCTTGTAATGTAGGACTTCATCTTGGAATCTTCATCATCGGAAGACTCATCTGTATCACTGCTCTTTGCCTTCAAGGCCATGCACTTGCCTTTACTTGACTTGCCAATCCTAGATAACCCTATCTCATAGGTTTGCAAGTTTCCAACCAGCTCAGTCAAAGGAATCTTGTCAATATCCTTTGATTCCTCTATCGCCGTAATCTTGGCATGGAATCTCTCGGGTAGAGATCTGAGCACCTTCCTTACAATCTTGGGTTCAGGGATGGTTTCCCCAAGATTGAAGGCTGAGTTCACTATGTCCTTGAGCTTGGCATAGAACTCATCGAACGACTCATCCTCCTCCATCTTTATTTCTTCAAAGCTTGTTTTGAGCCTCTGAAGCTTTGAATCCTTGATAGCCTTTGTGCCCTCATAGGTTGTCTGGAGGATGGTCCATGCTTCATTTGCAGTTTCAGTAGAGGATATCTTTTTGAACTCCTCATTGGTGACTGCGCTGAATAGGGCATTCAACGCTCTGCTGTTGAAGTTTGCCGCCTTGATCTTGGCTTCATCCCAATCGGTCGGCGCTTCCTCTGGCTTAGTCCAGCCAATCTCTACAGCTTGCCACACCTTTTCATCTAAGGACTGCAAAGAAGCTCTCATGCCCACTTTCCAGTATGCATAGTTAGTCCCATCAAATAAAGGAGGTATAATTAGCGACTGTCCTCTATCCATGACAAACAGGGGTCAATGGATCAAACACAGCAAAGATTAAACCCTAATCAGAGTGTGCCTGCTCTGATACCACTTGATAGGCCACAAACTGAATGACCCCTTGTGATTAAACCAATTAATTAATTAGCCAAGTTATTAATTAATCAATTTATCATGCAAACGCGTGGAAACACAAAAAAATCACCAATAAACTAAATATGCAGCGGAAATTAAATGACACGGTAATTTGTTTACGAATGGGGAAAACTCTAACGGCAAAAACCCCACCGGGTGATTTTCAGGTCACCACTCCCGAAACTCCACTATTATCAAATCAAGCGATTACAAGTAAAGGAATCCCAAGTACCTTACCAACCTACAGTTGAACCCTTACCTCAATACCCAATTGGACTTGATCTGTAGTGACAGTTCCCCCTTTTGATGCATGGCTCCCAAGTACGTGACTAACCAATGCGCGAATCCCAGTACGCGACTTTAAACACCAACTTAGAAGGAGAGGTTGGCTGCAAAGTTCTTCAGTTCATCCTACACGATGAAGATCAGGAAGATGCTTGGTTACAAAACCTTTTGGTACAAATACACAACAACTTCTTCAGAGAAAATGAACTAGGTCAAGAACTTCGTCTTTGATCACAATTTGCTTGAACAGAGATTGCTCAATGCTTTTGCAACTTGTGTCCTCTATGACGGCTCTTAAAACAATCCTTTTATATGTCTAGGGTTAGGAGAAAAGAAGGTCCAAAGACACATTCACGGATCCCAAGAAATCAGATCATAAAATCTGATTTTATAAATCTCGACAGATAGCAAGTGTCGAGGAGCTATCGAGCAGGTGTCGAGCTTTAATGAATTTGCACTTCAGCTTGTTTTTTTTGGACAGACTTGATGACTTCAACACTTGATCTTGAAACCTTGTTTCTTGAAGTATTAAAAACACCTAGAACTACCCAATTACAAGTAGAGTGCGTTTTGTCAAAAGGATTAGCCAATTTACATAAATAAGTGACATGTGTTCTTAACAAGTGAAAACACATAGGTCCTAACACTAATTGCTTCCCAAAGCACCAAAAGGCCTTCTCACAGATGTGGGTATGGTGAGAAAAGGATTTGGGTAATGAACCTCTCAAGGATGTAACAATGGAGAGGGTGAGAGTAGAGGAATTTGAAGAGTCTCTATATGAAGATTGTGGATGAATCAATCTTGTTTTTCTCTAGGGTTTCTCTCTCAAAATTCTCTTTGGAAGCTCTCTACATTTCGTGGGTATAAGGGGTATTTATACTAGGGTGAGAAAGGAATGCAAAGAGTCAGTTTTTCCAAAATAGAGCTGGCTGGCGACTTGGCCTCGCGACTTGACTGAGTCGCAAGTTCAAGCCGCGAGCTAACTGAATGGCTAGTCTGGACTTTTTGTCCTATAATGTAACAACTGGCATAACGGTTCAGCTTCTTTGCATGCTTTGCTCGTGTGCATCATCTGGCGGCTTGCCAGTCGCGAGCCACCCGTGAGATCCAGTCGCGAGTCCCTGCTTCACTGCACATTCTTGAGCATTTTTTCACACTGTCTCACACACTACCCTTACAGGATTCCCACCTAAATACAGGGTTTCTAAATCTTGAATTACAAGCAAATTTGGCACGGAATAAAGCCAACAAGATGGTTGATTATATTCAACCTTACAATCTCCCCCTTTGGCTATTCCGTGACAAAACCCTGCAACAAACTCTAGACTTAACGCGTGAGTTGGGAACAGTTGATCAAAACTCACTCACACCTAACTCTAGAATCGGTGAAGCTCTTGAACCATAAGAACAAGTTTCTCCTGAAACACAACAACACAATATGATCATTGTATGCAGAAAACTTGTAATGCATATGGAGCAAGCACAATGCGATTAAGCAAAATGGAAATAAGTAATAAACCATGGCTTGACCAAAAATGAACAATCACTATAAATAGTGACCACAATGCTCATTCACACATGGAATGAACATCCGGACATGCAAGCTAATAAGCTCAATTGCAAAGTATCATTTGCATGTCCAACACTCAACCAATGCAACAACACAAGGTAATTGCATTAAGGATATAAAATCCAACAAAGGGCACAAGAGTGATGTACTTAAAGAAAATGCAAAACATTTAACCACAAGTACTAAAGCTACAAAGCATGGGTACAAAAACCTTAAAAGCTTACAAAAGCAAAAGGTACAAACGCATAAAATAAAATTGAATAACATCTAATAAATACTAGAGTACCAATAGCTTTAAACACTATAGACACAAGACCTAAATCAAGACAAGTCAAAAGAAAAAGATTAAAGTATGTGTGTATTCCTCTTCTGAGCTCACACAACTCCCCTTTTCAATATGCACACTTCCCATTCTTGTGTTGCTCTCCCCCTTACTGTATGCTATCTCTCCCCCTTTTTGGCACGAATAGCTATAGATTGTCATCAAACTTTTGTTGAATAGCATCTAACTGTGTCTTAATGACTGTGAGATGCATTTGAACTTGGTTGTTGGTGGAGTAGAGAAGCCGTTCTAATCCTGAAATCCACTGATGCACACTCTCAATCAAAGTGCTTAACCTATCAGTTTGAGAGCTAGGCGATGCAAATGGAGTGCCAGTTGTTTGCATCTCAGAAGGAATGGGAGAAACAGTCTCGGTATGCATAGGTGTAGCTGAACCTTGGCCGAATGAAGTGGCATGAAGGAAAGGTTCACTCTTAGGTGCTTTGGAGGAGTGACTTTTGCTGGCTTGAAGTGAAAACATGGACAATGGACGAAGACGATCCATTTTCTTCCCATCTGTTGGTGGACTTACCCCTTCACAAACCATGATCTTCATGACAAGACTACAAAAAGAAATACATGTTCGTGTTGCTGATCGAGCCGATGTTTTCCCAATGATCTGAAAGATGTGGGCACATATGTCAATTGGAGCTCCTGTGATTAGATCACATAGAAATTGCGCTCTCCAAAGGTTGATGAATGCAGTGTTTGAGAGTGGATACAAGTTAAAGAACATGATCAATTTAAGAGTTGTCAGATTAGGTGCAAACTTTGCAATGCCTATGGATGTGCCTTTGCTTAAAACCTCATGGTCAGGCCTAAGAACTTGAAGAATGTCTTGTATCTGAGGTTGTCTATTATCATACGGAGTGAGGTCTACATCTGCCGGTCTATTGATGCGAAGAACCTTTGCGATGTAGTCTGGATTGATGGAAAACTCTTTTCCTCGTACCCAACATTTCAGCTCAACTCCTGTGTATCTAGCATGTGAATAGAATTCTTTAATCAATTCTTCAATCGGGTCCTCGAAGTTCTCAAATAGATCAGCCCAATCTTTTGCTTCAAATATCCTAGGAATAAATGTTGTTCCCAGGGTATCAAATTTTACAACCCTTTCCACCACAGTAGGAGCCTTTTTAAAAATGCTATCAAAGGTCTGTGAATCGAGTGAAGTCCTGAATCTCTCAATGTTTGAAGTTTGAGATGAACTTCGAGTCTGTTTTGAAATAGGAGATGATGGAGGATCAGTTTCAGGCTCTTTTCCTCGAGAGGAACGACGAGACATCTGCAAAATAACATACACACAACAGAGAACCAAGAGCAAAACCACAAGACACAAACATGAACTTGATTAGATTCAAGTTAGTCCATGAAATACACACATTGTCATTGAGATAGACATATCACTTAAACAAGGTAAATGAACCAAATATGCAAAAAAAAAAAAAAAAAAACATCATGCATAATCAACAATGATGCAAATGGTGTGCAAATGTGATGAGTGTACAGGCACAATTAAGCACAATGTAGTCTGTACAAACCACAGAAACATATGAAACTGTCTTTAAGACACATTACAAAGAACATGAGTTGCACAGCATAGTACAATCATGATGTACAATCTCAAGAATGAGAAACATGCTCGAAAACATGTATATAATGCATCATATAAACAATGTCAACAATAACCATTGAACAAACTTAAACAAAAACACCCAAACCATATTTGAAACATCATATTTCCAAAACCCAAAAAAAACCAAGAAATCCAAGGCTAAAGACATGAAATACTTTGAAAACCCATACCTTTTCTTGAATATTGAAGTAGAAATGATGACCACCAATGGAGGTTTTTGTGAGAAACATGGTGGGTCTGAGAGAGAGTTGAAATGAGGAAGACAATGAACAGTCACAAAAGTTCGAGGGAAAACTGAAAAGTTTTAAAAACTGTCCTATTTGCGCAAAACACGCGATTTTTGTGACTGAGTCAAGTCGTGTGCAAGTCACCAGGGCCAGCTGCCAGAACACTTAAAAGCAAAAATTAAAAAAAATTTCCAAGTGTTTTTCGCAACTGGAAGGTCTACTCGCGAGAAAGTCGCGAGGTAAGCCGCGAAAATCTCTGTGTACCCCTTGCGACTGGACCTTCTACCTGCGAACAAGTCGCCACACTGAGCCACGAGAAACATAAAAACTCGAATTTTGAAAAATATTCTAAGTATTTTCCGCGACTGGGACATTGACCCGCCAGTGAGTCGCGAAGACCTTCTGAGTAATGTTCACGACTAGGGGCATGTGACTGGACTGACCCGCAACTGAGTCGCTAGAACAGGGCAACATTGTTTTTGAAGTTTTGGCAATTTTTATAAAAACAAAATACTTTCCAAAAACAAACTAAAACACTCAAAAATCTTTTTGTGTTTGATCAACAAAGATTGAGCATGTGAAAACACTTTTAATCAAGTACAATCACACAAATGAATATGACATTCATTGAACAAAGACATGTGTGATGTGTGTGGGTATCAAAAATAAGATAGTCCTTAGTCTAATGTGAAGCTTCAATGATCAATTCAACCAAGACATACACAATTAGCACTAGATAGTGTGACTCATCTCAATTATAGAAATATGCATATATGACCTCCCACATAAAACTTGATAACATAATGTTAGGTTCTAAAGACTTAGGAACTAATGTATTTAGAACTCTAATGTGTAATGTTGGCAAACCATGATCAAAAAAATTGTTAGTCTTATTTAGACTTGCTCAAAGTGTGTGCGTTGTATGTAAAGTTGGAATCGAGTGGCTGCAGAAGTATTAGTTACTTTCGGCTTGTCTCGATTGATCGAAGCTTAGACTCGATTGATCGAATATCGGGCAGAATGTTTTTTTCTGCAGAATTCCAACTTAGCCCTAGCTCATTAAAACGTTTAGGGTTTTATGTTTTGCCCTAGGTATATAAGGCAAACCATAGCCATGTTTTTGAGTTGCTCACATTGCTATTTATGTGAATCTCTTGTGAGATCTGAGAGGTGCTTGCCTTCACACAAGCTTAGGATTATCAAGAAGGTGATTTCTTCAAGAACTTGATGATCATTCAGTTACTGCCATAAGAGCTTAAAGATACATAAGTGGGAGTGCTTGTACTTGCTGGAGAATCCAAGAAAGAAGGAGTCCGTGGTCTTGGAGCTTGCACGTGGTTGTGTTAGTAAGTTTTCTACTGGTGGGTAGCAATAGGATGTTAGTGGTCTAAGTTGCTATTGTACAAACTTTGATTCTTTCATAGTAGATTCAGGTTTACCTTGAGAATAGCTAGGTTAAATCATTCACAGGTTTTTTACCGGTTTGGTTTTCCTAGGTGATCATATCTTTGTGTTTTTTATATTCCGCACTTTGCATTGATATGATTATATGATTGTGTTAACCTAGATCTGGAATTTGTCCTAAGTAATAACTTGGCTTATTAACTAGGTTAATCTGGTTGTGTTTTAAGGGGTCTAAAAACAAACACATAACTTTGAAGCTTTTCATTTGGCTCCAAATACAGCATATCATTTGATCTTTTTTATTCAATACATCTCATTTTGAGATTGATGCCTGAAATTTTTGATATTTCAATTTGATGAGCAAGCCTTTGGCTTTTTGGGCATCATACATTTTATTTTTGGTCTCTTTCCCTTTTTCCTAGTCAAATACTAGTATGTGCGACAGGCTTTTGCAGCTCAATATCTCTTTTCATTTGGAGATTTACATTTGGTGAGCTCTTTAAGCAAAAAAAAAAAAAAAAGTGGGAAGATATATAGGCACAAGTCTATGCATATCTTAAGATCAACAAAACCATTCACTAATTATTCATGACAAGGTTGAAGATCTATTTACAACAATCACATAGATTTCAAGATTTCTCCCACTATGATATGAGTGCATAGGGAACAAGCTAAGCTCGTAGATGCACAAAACCATTAGTACAAAGGTACAAGGCAAAACATGATTTGAGACAAAACTCAACAATGTCGATCAAACTTTTTGGATTTTCTACTTTTTATTTGTTTTTGGATTTTTGACACAAAAGCAAAGAAAAGATTGATAAAAAACAATAATGTAAAAACATTTAAAAAGAAACAAATAAACAAACAAACAATTTTCAACTCAAACTAGCAAAAAGCACACTACCAAGCATAGTCACAAAGTATAGGAAGTATTAATGCATGTACATGTTGTAATGCTTATGCATGAGTACCCTTCTTCACCCACATGTCACGAGCGTTTGGGGTGATATCCCTATAGGTTGGGTATGAGAGTTAGGACTTTCAAACCTTCTAGTGAAGCTTTCCATGCAAGTGGTGAATGCACCGATCATCTTCATCACGTCCATCACACCGGGATCACCATTTCGACCTCTTGATGACTCAACAGCCCAAGTCCTCTTGTCATTTCTTGGTCCTTTTGACCTTTGACCAGTTGCATTCTTCAATGCTCTAAGCTTATGACAATTTGGTTTGGTGTGTCCTTGAAGTCCACAATGATGGCAAAAATAGTTCGTTCTCGGACCTCTTTGTGATCTTGGAAGAGATTTCCCTCTAGCTTCAGGTTTGATCACTGATTGGTTACAGGGCTTCTTCAACACCCGTTGGTCAGCCACATTCTTCTTCTTTTCATCCTCTCATTTCTTAGGTGGAGAGGCAGCCACTACAGTTTCTTTGGCTATCACAAACTTCACTTCCTTGGTGATTTTGACAGCTGAACTACTTTCTCCAGTATATCCCAACCTGGATTTGTCTGAGAATTGTTTTTGAAAGGAAATGACATCATCTAGTTTCTTAGTGGAGACCCTCTCTACCTTGGCATTTACTTGAACTACCTCAAGCTCAAGGAATCTAATTTTTAGATAAGCTTCTGACAACTCTCCATTCAGCTTCTCTATCTCACACTTGGCCTCTTTATGTCGCACTAGGAGACTTCTATAGTCCTCCTCTGCCTTCTTCATCTTTTTCACGGCTGCCTTAGCCACACATACATATTCTCCTGATTTCTCAAGGAGTGAATTAAAGTTTTCTTGAAGACCCTCTGTATTCTCACCTTCTTCAACATCCGATTCTTCTACAATTCCCATTGATTCCTCGTCACTATGCTCCCCAAGCTCTTGTACAAGCAAATTCAAGTCCTCTGAAGACTTAACATGAGCAATAGTCATAAACGCTGAGTAATTCCCTTCTCCATCACAGGTTTCCTCAGAATTAGAGGAATCAAAATCACTAAGGGTAGTAACATACACCTTGCTCTTCAATTTCAAATAATTGGGACATTCTTTCTTGAAATGTTCGTGTCTGTTGCACTCGAAACAAGTGATTCCTTGTGTAGATTGGGATTCCTTTCCATCTTTCCTTTTGAATTCCTTTTTCTCCTTCCAAGAACTTTGGAATTTCCCTTTATCACCAAATTTTCCATTGTTCTTGAATTTCAGGAACTTTCGGAAATTCTTCACCAAATATGCCACATCTTTATCGACAACATCCTCATCCAATGAGTCATGAGCTTCAACCCTTTCATTAACTGTCTTAAGAGTAAGAGATTTGCTCTTCCTTTGTGTGGGCAATGACAATTCATAAGTCTGAAGTGAGCCAATCAGTTCTTGGACTTTGATATCATCAAGGTCCTTACTCTCTTCAATTGCTGTCACCTTGGCACGGAAGCTCTTCGGCAATGAACGAAGGATTTTCCTCACAACTTTTGAGTCCTCCGTTTTCTCCCCCAAGTTGAACTTGCCGATGACCACTTCATTCAGCTTGCTATAAAAAGAGTCAAAGGACTCGTCCTCACTCATTTTTATCTCCTCGAATCGAGTGGTCAGCATCTGCAACTTGGTATCCTTTACTTTCTTCGTTCCTTCATACGTGGTCTCCAATATTTTCCATGCCTCCTTGGCAATAGAAATGTGAGATATCATGTGGAACTCATCTGGAGACACACCACAAAAAATAGCATTAAGTGCTTTGTTATTTGCATTAGACGCCACGAGAGTTGCCTTATCCCACGTGGATTTGGCAGCCTCCAACCTAGTCCATCCAATATCCACCGCATCCTAGACGGTTTCATCCATTGAACACAAAAATACCCTCATCCTGACTTACCAAAAGGCATAGTTGCTACCATCAAAATATGGTGGTGCATTTAAAGATTGAGACCGGTCCATCTCAATACGAGGTCAAGGATCGCACTAAGGTGTTTAAACCACAAAGAGTGCACCTGCTCTGATACCAATTGAATGTTCAAATAGCGTGTAAAACACTATAAACGTTTAGACCCCCAAATACAAATTACCAATTCAAACTTATTATCAAACAATAAATGTGCAGAACATGAACATAAGCTAATAACAAAATTGATAAACAATCTAAACCAATTAAAATCACATCCACAGCAGAAATTAAATGGCAAAGATTAAGGGAAAAGAGATGCAAACACAAGGACAACACAACGATGTGTTATCGAAGAGGAAACCGAAGCACTCGGCGTAAAACCTCTCTGCCGCCCTCCAAGCGGTCAATAATCCACTAAAGAATGAAGTTGGGATATAGGAACAGCAGAAGACCCTTCAAACCTAATCTACCCAGTGTACCTAAGCCCTCCAAGCTTCTTGCTCTAACGAGGTTGTGCCGAACCTTTGTCTTCTTTAGCTTATCGGATTCCGCTATAGCCCATAGCATTAACCAATAACCATTGGTCCCTTTCTAACTACTTCCCAAAGCACCAAAAGGCCTTCTCACAGATGTAGGTATGGTGAGAAAAGGATTTGGGTAATGAACCTCTCAAGGATGTAACAATGGAGAGGGTGAGAGTAGAGGAATTTGAATAGTCTCTATGTGAAGATTGTGGATGAATCAATCTTGTTTTTCTCTAGGTTTTCTCTCTCAAAATTCTCTTTGGAAGCTCTCTACATTTCGTGGGTATAAGGGGTATTTATACTAGGGTGAGAAAGGAATGCGAAGAGTCAGTTTTTCCAAAACAGAGCTAGCTGGCGACTTGGCCTCGCGATTTGACTGAGTCGAGAGTTCAAGCCGCGAGCTAACGAATGCCCAGTCTGGACTTTTTGTCCTATAGTGCAACAACTGGCATGACGGTTCAGCTTCTTTGCATACTTCGCTTGTGTGCATCATCTAGTGGCTTGCCAGTCGCGAGCCACCTGCGAGATCCAATCGCGAGTCCCTGCTTCACTACACATTCTTGAACATTTCTTCACACTCTTTCACACACCGCCTCACAAGATTCCCACCTAAATACAGGGTTTCTAAATGCTGAATTACAAGCAAATTTGGCACAGAATAAAGCCAACAAGATGGTTGATTAAATTCAACCTTACATCTTGTTTCTTTTCTTTTTCCTCTATTTCTCACTTGATTCTCTCACTCTTTCTATTTTCTTTTCCTTTGCCAAGCCAAATCTTACCCTTTTCTTGCTCCCATCTCTTCTTCTCTCATGTCTCTATTTCGCTGATGGAAATCCTTCGGTGTTGGCTTGTGGGTCAGCCATTTTCGATGGAATAACTGGATTTGGGTTTAATAGCAATATTGTGATGGAATTTTGGACCTTGGTTGGTGTGATTGGATTAGGGTTATTTGGGTTTTCTTGGGTTTCTTTGTGAAAGAGATGGAGATGTTCCTTTTGGTTTTCTTGGCAACCAAACACTGAGTAAAGGAGTCTAAAGAGCAGATGAGACTATATGGGTTGTCCTTTTGATATTTTGGCTACTAAATTAGGAATGAAGAAGATTTATGGGTTGTACTTCTGATTTTCTTGGCTACCAAACACAGAATGGGGAAGATCCATATGACTTTTTCTTTGGATTTTCTTGGCTACCAAACACAAAACTATTAATAATTTTATTTTAAGAAAAAATCTAAGAAAATCGTTGGTGTGGTATTGATGAAACATGAAATGGTGTGGTGTTAATGTCCCACTTGCTTGCTGTCATTGTAGTCTTCCTTTGGAAATCCTAGGTAGCTTTGCACTGGGAGAGAATGCACAAATGGCCTTACATGTCGTTAATGTTTTAAGGACCAAATTGGACATTTTAAAGAAGTTTTGGATTTTTTTGACATTATCCCAAACCTCAGGGTAGGTTTTTGTATTTTACCCTTCTTAAAATTTTACAAAGATAAATAGTGAAAACCCAATAAAAATAAAAGGCACCCAAATAAGAATTTCATTATCTTTTATTGCTAAATTGCTTGGAAATGATACAAGGAGAATTTCATGTACAATACAAATGGCCAATTTCACTAGCAGCTGATAAATATCTATATATCTATCTATCTATCTAAACATTCAGAACCCAACAAACATTAATTAAAAACAGACCATCCCAAAAAGACCCTCATATTTGCTATATAAGTAATATCAAATATACTGAGGATTTGTCATTACAACTCCATGCATTAGCTTTTGAACTGTTTGGATCAGTGATAGGCGAGGCTTAGCTGTAAAACTTGAATGCTCTAAAAGCACATTTCCATAACTACTCACACATAAAATAAAACTAGCTAGCAACTTGATTGCTTAGCAGAATAAAATGATGGTTCCGGAAAAACTTTACTGCAATGTTTAAGCCATTTTACCCATCAACCATCACCATCACCCCAGTCCCTCACTAGATATAGTACTAGAAACGGTAGTAGACATAAAATTTCACAAAGCCAAGTTGATCCTTTAGTTTACTTACAAATAACAAAAGGGAAAGAATAACAAATAACAAATAATTGGAAAGAGTAAAAATTAGATTAAAGATAAAGATTCTACTTTTACCATTATACCCAAAATTTTCCTACATTATGACATCTAAACATTAACATTCCAAAACTGAAAGTCATTCACAATCTGGAACCAATGTCAATGACAATATTTATATTAGATACTCATATCACATTTACTCAAATAAATTGAACCCATCAATCCCTACTATACCCAATCCAACCATTTCACTAGATTAACAGGGAGTTAGGTTTTAGTCACAATAACATTTTAGTTGCTCAAAATCTCAGACAAAAAACTCATGCATTAAAATATACAACTCACACAGAAATTTCATCAAACAATTTCTTAGCAAATCTAAACCGCACTCAGTTTACCAGACCTCACATATAACTCAAAAAATTGAAAACTAAATAACATTGCACTTCCAGCCTTAGTAGAAGTTATAGACCCACATAGATAAATCCAAAAAAAGAAAACATTAAATTTTTACCATAATTTCAAAACCAGTTCCATGAATGAATGAAAAAACAACTATCAAAACCAAGACAAGCCAAAGACGTTACTTTTTTGCAATTCCAAAAGCCATCCACATAATCTGCACATGATTTCTCAGAAACCCAATCCTCAAGACTTTGTGTGAAAAGTTCTAGGTTGACAAATTTCCTTCCATAGTCCTTCAGCCCTTTGAACACTCTGCTGGAAGTAGGAACAAACTTACTTGAAGCAGAAGCACCAGAGATACCATGAATAGAGGTTACTGCATCACGTACAGCAAAAAAAATATTAAAAATAAATCGATGCATTACTTAGAAGATGGTAACAAAGAGAACTTATATTAGAACCAAAAAACCAAGAACAAGCACACAAGTAATTATTGATAATTAAGAAGTTTGATCAAAGCATATCAAATTTAGTAGAGATATAGATTAGGAATCTTTCACCTGGAAAGCTGGAAAGCATGGGGAAAAATGACCTCTAAGCCCTTTGAATGAGTTTGCATGTGTGGGCCTGTTTTCTATTGCATACTCACATTTTTACATTTTAAACAACACGTTTTCAAACACTTTTTCACCGACACATATTTCAAAAAACTACAAAAATTCTATTTCAAACTACTCTACCAAACACCCCCACAGATTTGACTCCCTCCCCCCTATCTCCTACAAGATGACAAGAAAATATCATCTACTCTTTCTTTTCTCTTTTTTTTTGGCTGAATTATCTAACTCAAACCGAAACCTTTCCCAACATTTATTAGGCCTTTTTCAAATTGCACAGTACACGTGGTACCAACAAGGATGGACAAACTACGTGAATGTGTGAATGGCTGAAGTACAGTATAAGCGAGTCCCACTTCAAACTGCACAGTACACGTGGTCCCAACAAGGATTGACAAACTACATGAATGGCTGAAGTACATTATAAGCAAGTCCCACTTCAAACCAAAAAATGCAAAAACACACAGTCTGAAGACCAAACTACCAAGGGGCTAAGAGGGGCCATCCCCCCCCGCAGCAGAAAAATTCCCTAGTATATATATTAGCATAAAAAATTTACTTATGGCTCTAAAATTAATATACTTGGCCCCCCTCTCCCAAAAAATGTACAAGCTGGCCCATGAAACCAAAAATGAAAAAAATTATCAAATCATCCCTTGTTTGGTTGTTCCAAGAATATCATGAAAAACATTTAGCTAAACATTTGGACAATTTACAAATCTGGACAACAAGAAAAATCTACAAAACAATTCACATATTCAGATTTTAAAAAAAAAAAAAAAAATCTTTGGACACAATCTAAGTAAAAAAAAATTATAACAAATCAATTATAAATCTTAGCAAAACAAATCACAAAAACCCAATAATCTTTACCCAAATTTTACCTCTAATTTGAGAGCTCTTTGTCCCTCTCAAATGACTCCACCCCATAGTTACAGAGACAACTTCTATGCTGCTAATCACTCCATCCACACACCAATTAGTGTCACTAGCAACTTGGATTAGTTGGTGTCTTTAACTCAATCCATGGAAGAAAATTATTTTGTTAAAGAGCTGTTGCTCTTTAACACAACCCGTGGAAAATTTTTATTTTTATTTTTTGAATGATAGAATTTTATTAATTTTTAATATTTTATTAACTTTGGGACACACTTACCACGCATGCATAAATGTGATACACATGTGAAACAACAATCTACTATTTTGTGCCTTACCTAAACTGCCACCAAAGCATGTGTGTGATTAGTCTATTGGTAATAAACTTTGTGCATTAGCTAAATTATTGTAGTGATGGGAAAAGATTTATTATTTACATAGTTGAAAACTCAAAGTTACCGTTCATTATCATGTGATTGTTTAACAGATCTCTTTTTCTTTTATTTTTTTTACTACTTTTTCAAAATGGAAATTTTTTAAAGGAAAAGATCTCACATCTTTATGCTACCTCAACCTTAACCAAGACACCGATAATTGTCTCACCCTTTTTTTCGCTGAATATTAGTGCATGATGTTAATTAACCATTATTTTAGTTGTTTTATTAATGTAATACTAGACATGGATTTGAACTTTTAACTATAGTTTTTGCATTTTTTTTTTTAAGAATCTTTTATATATAGCATTATGAAGTTATTAGGTATAGAATTATGTGAAAAGAATAAATAGATTTAAAAAAAAAAATTATAATGTGGATAGAATAAAGAATTGGTCTAACCTCAGTCAGACCTTGAAAATATCAAAACGTACCAATTGACTCACAGAACTCTTGATTATAAATATCTATTATTGATTTAAAAAAAAGAAAAAATACAAAAAAATATATATAAAAAAATTAATGCTAATAATGCATTGTTCTCAACCTCTAGTATTAATATTCTAACTTTCTAAAATTCTTGAACAAAGAACTTTGGCCCGTCCTAAGTTTGAATTCTAGTTCCGTCTTTGCACACAGTTAACGCAATTCAAACACACATTGGATACGGATGTAAACAAAGGCGTCTGCGTTTTGCCTTTTTTTTTTTTTTTTGAGCTTCAGTTTTACATGATTATGTACTGTTCAGTAGGTCCCGTGCATTATTCACGAAACCCACAAGTACTTTATTTAAAAAATAATAATTTAAAATTGAGCCCCACAATATTATTCACGAATGTTTTCATGTTTGGCAAACACTATAGCATCTCCTCTATAATTCAAAACCTAACACTAGTGAGTTAGCATGGGACCAAGTTTGCAGTCAGGAGAGAACCACTATTACAGGAAGGAAGTCCTCTTTAAATTGTCCTTAGCACAAGACTGTCTATATATTTTCTTGATGATGTGGAACCTCACAAGGCAAAGTCCCTTTGGACCCACAAGACAGACTATATTATCAAACAGAATATTAGAGCCGGATCACTGAACACATTGTGGATCATGGATTTTAAATGGACCAAGTCTCAGTCCTTGTAACGTGTAGTACTGGCTACTAATGAAGTCATTTATTCATTTATGTTGTATAAAGAAAGACACCTTACATCAAAAAAAATAAAGAAAGACACCTCAAAAGGTAAACGTAATTATCAATTCCTTTTCCAAGGAAAGATACCAACTCCAACACCCTGTACCACCTAATAAACTGAACATCAAGCTTTCGACTCGTATATTCACACACATCTCCAACAATCCTATCAATCTGCATGCATAAAGTTTTCCAAAATATAGGTTGAAGATTGGTGTCGGCAAATGGTGAAAGAGCTTACTAACAGAAAAGGTGTAAAAGAGAATACAAAACAAGCTAGTACGGGTACCGGCCGTACCGGTTCGTATGTATCATACCGGCTAATATGTATCGTACTGGTATATATTTCGGTATTGAAATACTAACGTTTCATATCGGTTTAAATACTGGTTGTATTAGTCATATACCGTCTATACTAGTTGATTTTGAGCATTACCGGCCGGTACAAAAAAAAAAAAAAACCTTTTTTTTTAGTTTTGAAATTTTGTAAGAGAAAAATGATAACTTATTTTCATTAACTTATTAGTATTATTTGTTTTCTTAGTATGCAATGAACAATTAAACTTTCTATTTTTTTTTTCTTTTAATTGATGCTAAAGTCTAAAATCATAAATAATTTGTTCTGAATTGAGGTAATGTTTTATAGTAAACTTTTAAATTTATTAATATATTTATTTATAAATATAAAAAATAACAGTAAACTCGAAACAGTACATCGGTATTAATCGGTACCAAAATATATCATTCTACTAGTCAAATCGGTATAGCCTCCGGTACGAGATCAACTCCCTTGATACAAAATTGAGAAAAGTCATCTATACTTTTTACCCTTTCTGGGAATGCTGTGTTGAGAACTATATAATTTATATTCATTCCATCATTGGACGTTTCTAGTAAAGCCACACTCACCCCAATCATCCACAAGTTATATGTGACTTATATGTCAAATCTAAGTTTAATTTCAAAAGACAGGATTTGAGAGCATGTACAATCTATGCTATTAATAATCATAAGTTGAAAATAACTAGCATTGCAATTTGTACAAGATAAATTGGAGGATTGCAAACTACCAACTGCTTAACAAGATAAAGGAATCATAACAAATCAGAGCTAGACTTCCTGAAACTTCCGTCCAAGCTTTGCCCCGGAGATAAGTCCATATCATTGTGAATAAAACCTGAGACGTAATATCAGTTAAAGTGTGCAAAAAACTCATGTTTGAAATATGTTATACAAGAAATGCATAGCCCAGTATGATATTTTATTATAGCTTATAAGAAATTAACATCTTAATAATTGTGAAAATATTATAGCAATTTGTTGTGTTAATAATTTTTTTTTAGAGTAGCTCATATGTTATATGTATATAAAAGAATAAAAAATAAAAAGCGTGTTCAATAAGCCATTTTACTGCCAAAAAAAAAAAAAAAGGTAAGTGAAAGCGTGAAAGGAATTGAATAAACCAAATTTACTGTTGCTTTAGTATTGACACTTTTTATACATAGAGACAATGGTTAAACAAATCACAAATTGACACGGACTATCCCCATGTACAAAATGGAAAATGACCTAAATAACTTTTTTTTTAAGAAAAAAATTTCCCTTGGTTGGCATCTCAGGTTGGTATGGTTGGTGGCTTTTTTGTTTTTGTTTTTTATTTTTTTTTTCATTTTTTGAGAAACTTCAAATGGGTTACTTCATGGTTAAGTCATCATCCTCTTCCTAGTCATATGTATGGACATCAAATACAGTCAAACTATACGTATTTGCTTTTAGAAAAAATGATAAAAATTAGCAATTTTGACGTAGTATTAAGTATTACCTGAGTTGTATACCGTTGGTAGAGGCTTGTTTAATTTAGTGCAAATCTTAGAATTTGATGTATATATATTTTTTTAAATGAATAATTTGTTGTATATAAATCTCTTAAAAACACATCAAGACTAATTTTGAGAAATAGATCAATTATAATTATTTGTATATTATGTTTTTTTGGAGGAAGATAAACTAAAAGCAAGCTAAATGATTCACAAATATCAATTTAGAGGAGTAGAACACACTCCTAAATTGATTTAAAATATAAGGCATGATATGTAATAAATATATGATTATTAAAAAAATGTGTGTGGGAAGACGAGAAACCCAGGACAAGAACATGGAAGCCAAGGACAGGAATGAGCGAGAAGAGGTCAAGACCAAAAGGGCACATTGTGGACAGTTTTGTAGCAAATATGATAACACAACCACAAACTCGAGAAGATTGGAGTGCCCGAGGATCCCGAGGATACTGATACATCCTTGGCCGGACTAAGATCTAGTTCTGAAGACCATCAGACACACATCCAAGGAGAGGAAAGAAGGTTTGTCATTGGGCAAATGAAGGAAGAGTACAAATAAAGTATTAATCACCTCCACATTCAATACTCTACAGCCACTTAGCTGGTTGCATTAATGGTGGAATGACACCTAAATAGTGTCATCACAACTCACAACCTAATAGAGAAACCTTCTAATAAGGCCCTGATGGGACAAGTATATGAGGAAATAAGCCTTGACTCTCCAAGTGGAAGGCCAGGATACAACCTGGATGACTATATAAAGGAAAGATATCCCTACAAGGAGGGAGAGGGAGAATGGTAAAGAAAAGAAATAGAGAGAAATAGGGAGAGAATATTATCATTCAAGAACAAGTATTAACCTTCACCTCGGTCTAGAATCAAGGAGCATTGTTAAATTAATCCTAGACGTATATTGTTCTGCTTTTACTGACTTATACATATACCAAGCACACATTCCAATATCGCTCTATTAACTTGTTAAAAAAATGGTAACTAAGGTTGATTGACATCCTATCTCTATAAATTAATTGTGTGTGGTTGAAATCTATCCCAATCCAATCTCAGCCCGCCACAATGTGTATAAGTATTCTTATGTAATCCTGGATTTGAATCTTGATACGATAATAAATAATACTAATTATCATGAACCAAATTGATAATTCCCATTATTTTAAATTTTATCATATCTATAAATATATATAATTTAGTTATTTAAAATGAAAGTGTGATAGGAAGTTTCATCAACTTCTCATTTGACTTTCAACCTGAAAGTATTATTAAAATGAAAGTGTGGATACTGGATACCCCTGAAAGTATTAAAATGAAACTATGATGGGAGGTTGTGGATACCCATTTGAACTTTCATTATTTATTGATAATTTCTTTTTTTAGAAACACAAAATATGTAAAGTTCCTATAGTCAAACGAACTTTACATATTTTCTTTTCAAGAAAATGATAATAGATAATAATTAAATGAAGTATTAATTGAGTTGTATACTAATGTGTGTATATATATATATATAATTTATTGTGAATTCTTAGAATTTGTTGAACATAAGTCTCTTAAAAGTAAATTAAGAATAATTTTGAGAGGTAAACCAATTATAATTATTTGCGTTTTCTTTTGTTGTTGAGGGAGATAAACTAGAAGCAAACTAAATGGTTCAGAATTATTGCTGTAAATTACCTAGTTAATTAAATGAGATGAATGGTTAATATATAGCTGTGAGTCTAATGAAATTAACGTATTTATTTGGATGAAGTGACTACTTTATCCCAAGATGAACCCTCAGCAAAATGATAAGTAAGTCAAAACTGCCAATGCAAGATGCTTAATAAAATAAGATAATAAAAAACCCCCATAAGTGGTAAGGGGCTGATAATGAATTAAAAAAACCCTCAGCTCCCGTAAGTGGCAAGGGGCTGATAATGAATTAAAAAAACCCTCAGCTCCCGTAAGTGGCAAGGGATAAAAAAAAAAACCCCCATAAGTGGTAAGGGGCTGATAATGAATTAAAAAAACCCTCAGCCCCTTACCATATGTGGTAAGGGGCAGGTAATGAATTAAAAAAAAACCCTCAGCCACTCAGCAAAATCTATTATCCCAGTTCCTCCATACTACCATATTGTCCCAGTTTTGCTCCATATTATCCCAGTTCCTCCATACTATAAAATGAGTCCTCTTAAAGATCCTAAAATTGCTGCTCAAATTGTTTTTGGCCTCGCACTGCATCTCGAACTCCCCAGGTTTATAAATAACTCTTTTTAGAACACATCAAGAATAATTTTGAAAGTGAATTAGATAATCTCAATGCACATGAATCATGACGGGTGAGAGAGTTTCAACTTCTTCCTCCTCACGACCCATTATTGACGCTCTGTAATTTTTTTTCTAACAATCCGTTTTTGTTTCAGATTTCAGCAAGTTGAGTTGGTCCTGGAACTCATTTCTGAAGTAGTTAGGACCCTTGTCAGCATTGTTGTTCTACTCCTACGGTTATTAGGCGATCTTCACCAGATAATCTCAATGACACATGATAGGTGAGAAAGTATTTCAATTTCTTCCTCCCCAAAACCCATTATTGACGCTCTGTAAATTTTACTGTTATTCTAACAATTCCATTTTGTTTCAGATTTCAGCAAGTTGTGTCAGTCCTAAAACTCGTTAATGATGTAGATGGATCCCTTGTCAGCCTTGTTGATCTACTCCTACGACTGATACGCATATGCAGAAGGATTTGGTCCATTTGGACTGCAAGACAACCTGTTGTTGTTGCCAATGACCACCAGAACGAAGTCCCATTTGTTGATATTAACTATGGCCAGAACGATATCCCACTTACTGATGCTGCGAATGGCCAAAACGATATCCCACTTACTGATGCTGAAGGTGATGCTGCCAATAGCCAAAACGATGTAATTGTGAACGAGGAACTGAACATCTGAACTCACCGGTTTCGAGAAAACCTAACTTGTACGTGTAATACCACTTTCACCAACTCCACTGTTCATAATATGCAGTCTTTGTTCTTCCAGGTAGCTTTATTGTGTGTGTAACAACTAAACCAAATGCTTTTGGGTTTTTTTTTTCCTTATTTCTGAGCTTTCTTTTCAGACTTTACTGTAATCAAAGTGTCCTTTTATGCTTTTGTTTGAGTTATTACTACATAGTTTCTATCATATTTATCTGCGCGCACATGTGCATATATTTTGGGTCTTTTGGCATGTTCCGTCATTTTCTCATGGTATAAAAAGAGAAAAAAAAAAATAGAGAAAAAGAATGAAATGCATGTTTGCTTCTAATTTTTTCAGCAGAAAAAAATAGCTTTAGAAGATTTATTTATCTTAATTATCTGTGTTTATTTTATTTTATGTTGGTTAACAGTGTTTGGCGTAAGATTTATATTATTAGTGAAAATTGAATGCTTTGCTTTTCACATTTGATTTTCTGGGTGCTTTTCACTATCATGATTATTATTAGACACTCATTCTTCTATACTATCTGATTTTAGAAGGAAATAACATATTATATATGTCAACGATTTGTAATTTATTACTGTGAATTTTACCATATACTATGTTGGCTTCACATCATTTAATATACATAAAGTTGAAACAGAGTGTACTGTTATCCATGCTCTATTTTTGTTGGTTTGTTTGAATAACGTAGCTTGAATTGAATTTTCTTGTGGTTTGAGGTTTGCAATTTACTTCTTGCTATGTTACGTATTATTTTTCCCATTTTGTAGAATATATGTTGTGTGGATCTGTTGCACTTGTTGAGGGGTTATGAAAATTTGAACTGTTTATTGTTGTTGGTTTGAGGGGTTATGAAAATTGAATTTTAACATAATAAATGGATCTGTTGTACTTGTTGAGGGGTTATGAAAATTATTCAAATGCAATTTATTGCGAGCCATAGATAAACCACTAGAAACTAGAGCCATAGATAAACCACTAGAAACTAGAAAGAAATAAAGATGAAGAAGCAATGCCCTCGTGATGAGTTAGCTTCATAAATAAATAAATTTTAACAATATGAAAGTAAACATGCTAATAGATTGCTTATATATCATGTTAAACAGCAAGATCCATAATAATATATATGGTTGATCTATACCATTAAAATGCTCATGCTTAAAGTACGAAAAACAATAAACAAGCTTGAATTGGCAACTAATTCTTCTGAAGATTTTATATTCACATCAATTTATGAAGTTTCGTGGATCAATTCAATATAAAATCATCTGATTGTTGGGCATCTGATAATGAGCCAAGGATTGATTTTGTTTCATTCCAGTGAATAAAGAATTAGAAAGCCCAAAACGCAATATTTCTAAAATTTGCAATGAATAAAACAACACAGAGTAAGTTTGAATATGACACCTAACTTTACCTTCAAGAAAACAACCAAATGGTTGTAATTGGATCTATAAAATAAAATATAGGTCTAATTGATTTGTAGAGAGATATAAAGCAAGACTCATAGCTAAGGACTACACTCAACAAGATAGGGTTGATTATTCTTTCTTTCTTTCTTTTCTGTTTTTTTTTTTTTTTTTTTTCAATTTTTTTTAAAATAATAAAAGTTACCTTCTCTTTCAAACTCTTGTATAATTGTGCAAGTGGTCTTACATTGAAATTTCCTAATGGCAACATGACATAAAATTTCCAAAGCCAAGGAATGATTTTGTTTCATCAGTCCAATGAATAAGGACTAAAAAAGACCAAAACATAACTTATTGCTAAAATTTTCAATGAAGAAAACAACGCTCCTTGAGTTTAAGGCACCTGAATTTATCCACTAGGAAATAACTAATTGATTATAAGTGGGACTATAAAATAAAATATAGGTCTATTGGATTTGTAGAGAGATATAAAGTAAGACTCGTTGCTTAGACTCTAAACATGTTTAACATGTACATGGGGAGAGGGGAGAACGTCTTAAAGAAATTTACATTTATGTATATCCAAAATGGTTTACCTCTTGGACACACAGCACATACTTTAAACCTCTTTAACTCATACTCATTTTTCAATGTGGGATTAACCCACTGTTTTTTTCTTTTCTTTTCTTTTGAGAGTACTAAATATTTTCAACAAGATGGACTTAATTACACTGAATTCTTTTCACACAAGCCAAAGAGGATAGTTTTAAAAAAGGATCAAAATTAATAATTTCTAATGCAATATTGATTTAATCTTGTATTTTTACTAGTAACTATATATTTATTGAACAAGATTTAGGTACAATACTTAGATGTTATTTCTTAGGTTCCATTTTTAGGATTCTGTCATATGAATTTTTTCTCTCATGGGTTGAAAGTATATTTTTTAATTAAGTAGCCATATGGCTAAATCTTAAGAGGGGAACTTAAGGAATAGCATCTAAGGTACTGTACTTAAGTTTTATCCATATATATTTTTCTTAAAAAAACTATATATTTATTTAATATGTTCCACTTTTTTAGAATGTGTTTATATATATATATATATATATATAGACAAGCTTAGGTTCAATTCTTTATTTGTTGTACTTTATGTTTCTTAATTAAAATTAAACACATTATTGCATTGACCAATACAATATAAATAATGCTATTTTCCCTATAAAATTACATTTAGAGTAATCAGTTGTTTGAATTTAGATAAAAAGCATAAAGTACAGCACTTAAAAGAATTGCATCAAAGTTTAAACTCATAGGCAAGATATCAAGCTTTCCAAAGGGTTGACATAAAGCTCACCCGAGTTATAGGCCTAGAATTTTGCCTATCTATATATAAAATGATTGTGTTATTATATGTTTGTACATATACGTGTACATTTGTTAGAATTATTGTTTAAATTTTTTTTTTTTTAATGATGATTCAATAATTGGGAAGGAAAAATTCGAATCCTGTATGTCTACGTTAGAAATAACGAAAAATGCCACTTGAGTTAAAGGCTTTTAGCATGTTTTAAAATATTCCATAAACAATTTATTGTATAACAACAAAATCTATGTTGCAATAAAAAGGTTGCACCTACCACCACCTTGTCTCTAGCCTATGACTCATTTTCTCATTCTGTTAATTAGGAACAACAATCTCATTTTCTCTTTAACTGTTTTATTTCTTGGCTTTGTGCTCTTGACCCAAGAATTTGATAGAGCTAAATTCTTTAGCTTGATTACAAGAATAAATATTAAAGAGCAAAAACTAAGAGCAAATCCCATCCAATTTTTCATTTCAATTATTAAATTGCTAAAATCTTTATTAAGAGGAAAAAAAAGGTACAAAGGAATGATAAGAATCAAATCAGTTGTACTACAAGCAAGCAAAGTGATAGGCCACAATCTGAATGACCCCTTGTGATTAAACCAATTAATTAATTAGCCAAGTTGTTAATTAATCAATTAATCATGCAAACGTGTGGAAGCACAAACAAATCACCAAAAACTAAATATGTAGCGGAAATTAAATAATACGGTGATTTGTTTATGAATGAGGAAAACCCTAACGGCAAAAACCCCACAGGGTGATTTTCAGGTCACCACTCCCGAAACTCCACTATTATCAAATCAAGCGGTTACAAGTAAAGAAATCCCAAGTACCTTACCAACCTACAGTTGAACCCTTACCCCAATACCCAATTAGACTTGATCTGTAGTGACAATTTCCACATTTGATGCACGGCTCCCAAGTACGTGACTAACCAATGCGCGGATCCCAGTACGCGACTTCAAACACCAACTAGAGAGGAGAGGTTGGCTGCAAAGTTTTTCAGTTCATCCTATACGATGAAGATCAGGAAGATGCTTGGTTACTAAACCCTTTGGTGCAAATACACAGCAACTTCTTGAGAGAAGATGAACTAGGTCAAGAACTTCGTCTTTTGATCACAATTTGCTTGAACAAAGATTGCTCAATGCTTTTGCAACTTGTGTACCATTTGACGGCTCTTAAAACAATTATTTTATATGTTTAGGGTTAGAAGAAAAGAAGTCCCAAAAGCATATTCACGGATCCCAAGAAAATCATATCAGAAAATCTAAAATTATAAATCTTGACAGATAGCAGGTGTCGAGGTAGCTATCGAGCAGGTGTCGAGGTAGCTATCGAGCAGGTGTCGAGCTTTAATGAAATTGCACTTCAGCTTGCTTTTTCTTGGACAGACTTGATGACTTCAACACTTGATCTTGAAACCTTGTTTCTTGAAGTATTAAAAACACCTAGAACTACCCAAATACAAGTAGAGTGTGTTTTGTCAAAGGATTAGCCAATTTACATAAATAAGTGACATATGTTCTTAACAAGTGAAAACACATATGTCCTAACAATCTCCCCCTTTGGCAATCCGTGACAAAACCACAACAAACAAATGAACATATGAGAGAAGTCATAAATCACTCAACTCATATTCACTTGTTGAATACAATAAAATCTATCCTAACACAAACTCTTGAAAAACTTTGCAAGAAGAGAGTTTATGGTAAGTAGACTTTGACAACCTGTAATTCTAAAACACTTTAAACAAAACTCATCAAGGCATCTTGTGTGAAACAGAAATAATAGATTGCATACAAGTATAAAGAACATGTGTATAAAGATAGAGAAGAAACAACACATGAAGAGAGAGGTGAAAGAAACATACATCCACATATATAGAAAATAAGTACAATGTATGTAAAACTGGTCACAAGACCTCATATACAAGATCAATGTATCTATAAAGAATAGAAAAGAAAAGATACATCAAAACCTCACTACATCCCTCAAAAATATCAACACTCCCCCTATCAAAATGTCATATACTAACTCTCCCCCTAAGATGACTACTCTCATAGCCTAAAACTACTTCCCCTTTTTGTCACGAGTGACAAAGGGTAGAGTGTCATGTAGACATCTCATCAGTAGAGCTAGCATCTCCATCATCATCATCCGAAGCATCATCATCATCATCATCCTCAGAGTCTGAAATCGCTGGAGAAGGTGGTGAAGGAGTAGCCTCTGGAGCAAAACCACCCATGGTCGCCTGCCATCGTGCAATACGACCAACACGAATATTCACCTGATACAACTCAGCGGAGAGTGTATCAAGGCGAGTGTCCATGCGCTGCAGCTGCGCCATAATATCTCCTAGAGATACATCGCCCGTAGAGGAAGAAGGAGCAGATGTAGATGGAGCTGATCTGGACGGAGCTGAACGGGAGGGAGGAGTGGAATCCGTCTGTCTCGACCTAAACTGAGCCTCACTACGTTTTACGGTAGCGGCATCTATGGCACAGATGTGTGTGAAGTGGTCGGACACAGGAAAAGGAATAAAAAAATGGCGTAAGATCCTCGTGATAGCGGAAGGAAAGATGAGCTTATCACGGGACGCCGAATCTAGATGAACATCTATGATAGAAAGGATGAAATGAGAAGGAAAATCTATAGTAAGATGCTTAAGAAGAGATAACAAGAATCGAGCACGAGGCTCCGTGATGGAGTTGTAGTGAGAGAGTAGATGGAGTACAAAGGTCATCACCATGTTTAGAAATCTAGGACCTTTAGCAAAAGGCCTACATGATGTGTACTGATGCTCACCCCAATCAGCTGGACGCTAACAAAAAGCAGAAATGAGCTTTTCTTTGGACACAGTCCTCAGATGCTCACAAGAAGGATAGTCAGGAAACTCTATCCTAGGAACCCTAAGTACATCCGCAACTAGCTGCGGTGTGATAGGGATGCACGTACCTCGAACGCGAGTGAAAAAGAGAGGTATTGAACGAATAAAAAATAAAAAATAAAAAGCGTGTTCAATAGGCCATTTTACCGCCAAAAAAAAAAAAAAAAAAGCAAGTGAAAGCGTGAAAGGAATTGAATAACCCAAATTCACTGTTGCTTTAGCATTGACACTTTTTTTACATAGAGATAATGGTTGAACAAATCACAAATTGACATGTACTATCCCCATATACAAAATGGAATATGACCTAAATAACATTTTTTTTTAAAGAAAAAAATTTCCCTTGGTTGGCATCTCAGGTTGGTATGGTTGGTGGCTTTTTTGTATTTTTTTTTTTCATTTTTTGAGAAACTTCAAATGGGTTCATACTTCATGGCTAAGTCACCCTCCTCTTCCTAGTCATATGTATGGACATCAAATATAGTCAAACTATACGAATTTGCTTTTAGAGAAAATGATAAAAATTAGCAATTTTGATGTAGTATTAAGTATTAACTGAGTTGTATATTGTTGGTAGAGAATTATTTAATTTAGTGCAAATCTTAGAATTTGATGTATATATATATATATATATATATATTTTAAATGAATAATTTGTTGTATATAAATCTCTTAAAAACACATCAAGACTAATTTTGAGAAATCGATCAATTATGATTATTTGCATATTATGTTTTTGTGGAGGAAGATAAACTAAAAGCAAGCAAAATGATTCACAAATATCAATTTAGAGGAGCATAACACACTCCTAAATTGATTTAAAATATAAGGCATGATATGTAATAAATATATGATTATTAAAAAAATGTGTGTGGGAAGACAAGAAACCGAGGACAAGAACATGGAAGCCGAGGATAGGAATGAGTGAGAAGAGGTCAAGACCAAAAGGGCACACCGTGGGCAGTTCTGTAGCAAATATGATAACACAACCACAAACCCGAGAAGATTGGAATGCTCGAGGATCCTGGGGATACTGATACATCCTTGAAAGGATCGAGATCTAGTTCTGAAGACCACCAGACGCACAACCAAGGAGAGGAAAGAAGGTTTGTCATTAGGCAAATGAAGGAAGAGTACAAATAAAGCATCAATCACCTCCACATTCAATACTCTGCACCCACTTAGCTGGTTGCATTAATGGTGGAATGACACCTGAATAGTGTCATCACAACTCACAACTTAACAGAGAAACCTTCTAATAAGGCCCTGATGAGACAAGTATCTGAGGAAATAAGCCTTGGCTCTCCAAGTGGAAGGCTAGGATACAACCTAGATGACTATATAAAGGAAAGATGTCCCTACAAGGAGGGGGAGGGTGAATGGTAAAGAAAAGAAATAGAGAGAAATAGGGAGAGAATATTATCATTCAAGAACAAGTATTAACCTTCACCTTGGCCTAGAATCGAGGAGCATTGTTAAATTAATCCTAGACGTATATTGTTTTGCTTTTCCTGACTTACACATATACCAAGCACACATTCCAATATTGCTCTATTAACTTGTTAAAGAAAGGGTAACTAAGATTGATTGACATCCTATCTTTATAAATTAATTGTGTGTGGTCGAAATCTATCCCAGTCCAATCTCAGCCTGCCACAATGTGTATAAGTATTCTTATGTAATCCTGGATTTGAATCTTGATATGATAATAAATAATACTAATTATCATGAACCAAATAGATAATTCCCATTATTTTAAATTTTATCATATCTATAAATATATAATTTAGTTATTTAAAATGAAAGTGTGATAGGAAGTTTCATGAACTTCTCATTTGTTTCATCAACTTCTCATTTGACTTTCAATCTGAAAGTATTATTAAAATGAAAGTGTGGACACTGGATACCCCTAAAAGTATTAAAATGAAACTATGATGGGAGGTTGTGGATACCCATTTGAACTTTCATTATTTATTGATAATTTCTTTTTTTAGAAACACAAAATATGTAAAGTTCCTATAGTCAAACGAACTTTACATATTTTCTTTTAAAGAAAATGATAATAGATAATAATTAAATGTAGCATTAATTGAGTTGTATACTGATGTGTGTGTGTGTGTGTGTATATATATAATTTATTGTGAATTCTTAGAATTTGTTGAACATAAGTCTCTTAAAAGCAAATTAAGAATAATTTTGAGAGGTAAACCAATTATAATTATTTGCATTTTCTTTTGTTGTTGAGGGAGATAAACTAGAAGCAAGCTAAATGGTTCAGAATTATTGCTGTAAATTACCTAGTTAATTAAATGACAAAGTCCCAAATAGGATAGAAATAGTAAGGATGAATGGTTAATCTATAGCTGTGAGTCTAATGAAATTAAGGTATTTATTTGGATGAAGTGACTACTTTATCCAAGATGAACCCTCAGCAAAATGATAAGCAAGTCAAAACTGCCAATGCAAGTTGCTTAATAAAATAAGATAATAAAAAAACCCCATAAGTGGTAAGGGGCTGATCATGGTAATGAATTAAAAAAACCCTCAGCCCCTTACCATATAAGTGGTAAGGGATAAAAAAAAAAAAAAAAAAAACCCATAAGTGGTAAGGGGCTGATAATGAATTAAAAAAACCCTCAGCAAAATCTATTATCCCAGTTCCTCCATACTACTACCATATTGTCCCAGTTTTGCTCCATATTATCCCAGTTCCTCCATACTATAAAATGAGTCCTCTTAAAGATCCTAAAATTGCTGCTCAAATTGTTTTTGGCCTGGACATTCTCATCATCGCACTGCATCTCGCACTCCCCAGGTTTATAAATAACTCTTTTTAGAACACATCAAGAATAATTTTGAAAGTGGATTAGATAATCTCAATGGCACATGAATCATGATGGGTGAGAGAGTTTCAACTTCTTCCTCCCCATAACCCATTATTGACGCTCTGTAAATTTTACTGTTATTCTAACAATTCCATTTTGTTTCAGATTTCAGCAAGTTGTGTCAGTCCTAAAACTCATTAATGATGTAGATGGATCCCTTGTCAGCCTTGTTGATCTACTCCTACGACTGATACGCATATGCAGAAGGATTTGGTCCATTTGGACTGCAAGACAACCTGTTGTTGTTGCCAATGACCACCAGAACGAAGTCCCACTTGTTGATATTAACTATGGCCAGAACGATATCCCACTTACTGATGCTGCGAATGGCCAAAACGATATCCCACTTACTGATGCTGAAGGTGATGCTGCCAATAGCCAAAACGATGTAATTGTGAACGAGGAACTGAACATCTGAACTCACCGGTTTCGAGAAATCCTAACTTGTACGTGTAATACCACTTTCACCAACTCCACTGTTCATAATATGCAGTCTTTGTTCTTCCAGGTTGCTTTATTGTGTGTGTAACAACTAAACCAAATGTTTTTGGGTTTTTTTTTTTTCCTTATTTCTGAGCTTTCTTTTCAGACTTTACTGTAATCAAAGTGTCCTTTTATGCTTTTGTTTGAGTTATTACTACATAGTTTCTATCATATTTATCTGCGCGCACATGTGCATATATTTTGGGTCTTTTGGCATGTTCCGTCATTTTCTCATGGTATAAAAAGAGAAAAAAAAAAAAAAAAAAAAAAAAAGAGAAAAAGAATGAAATGCATGTTTGCTTCTAATTTTTTTCAGCAGAAAAAAATAGCTTTAGAAGATTTATTTATCTTAATTATCTGTGTTTATTTTATTTTATGTTGGTTATCAGTGCTTGGTGTAAGATTTATATTATTAGTGAAAATTGAATACTTTGCTTTTCACATTTGATTTTCTGGGTGCTTTTCACTATCACGATTATTATTAGACACTCATTCTTCTATACCATCTGATTTTAGGAGGAAATAAAATATTGTATATGTCAACGATTTGTAATTTATTATTGTGAATTTTACAATATACTATGTTGGCTTCACATCATTTAATACACATAAAGTTGAAACAGAGTGTACTGTTACCCAAAATAAGTGAATTGAAATTTACAATATGATTTTTTTTTGGGTGAAATACTAAATTTGGTGATAGCTAATATTTGTTTTAATGTTGTTAATGTAGTAAAATTCAACCCTTTTATTTCAAAATTGATGGATAGAATTTAGGAAATCGATGATAGAATTATCTTAAAAACTCTCAAAGATCTTAATCCACTAAGCTCATCTAGCGGTTTTAAATACTATATTAACTAGTTTGTAACCTTATGCATATGCATGGATACTCTTAAAGATATACAATAAAATGCATAATATAATTCTGTTATATATATATATATATATAATTTAAATATTATTGATAGTTATTTTTATATTTTGTTAACTCTTTAAAAAAATTTGTAAGGATATTATTAGGTATAAAATGTAAATTGTCCATGTTATTTATTTATTTATTATTGTGAAGTACTTTTTTTTGTTTTTTTTACAATTCATTTACTCTAGATTTTTTTGATTTTTGTACTTAATAACTTACTTGGATGAATATTTATGATGTGATCCCACATTTGATTTTAAAATTAAGAAATAAAACTCTTTAAGAATAAATAATTTAGGACACATGGCGCAAAATTGGAACTCTAATTTGAAATTTTAATTTGAGTTTCTCTTAATTTTACCTATTATTATATATATATATTTCATATCAAAAGTAGTTCCAGCTTCTTAAATACTCTTGGAGTTGTCCATTGTAAAAATTACAATGATATATATATATATATATATCACCTGTCCACGCTAAATCT
The DNA here is from genome assembly GCA_019022515.1 of Quercus aquifolioides. Lineage (NCBI taxonomy): Eukaryota > Viridiplantae > Streptophyta > Magnoliopsida > Fagales > Fagaceae > Quercus > Quercus aquifolioides. The sequence goes on from CM032328.1 coordinate 4,029,393, forward strand.
AATTCTCAAACAAAAACGTTAAATATCATTCATTAATTAAATCAGTGACTAAAATTTCCTCCTAAAATAAAATAAAGTAAACGAGAATGAGAATGATGATGTAGTAACAATAATAATATTAAAAGCATTCATAAATCATTCCATGATTAAAATACGAAAGGTCCATGACTAAAATGCAAGAGTAACGTGTGTGGACCTTTTTTACTCTAAGTTCGGCTGTGGGCCTCGTATGTCGTAACCGTCACTACTGGAACAGAACAGATAAAAAAAAAAAAAATAATAAAATAAAAATAAAATAAAAATAAAAAACCGAAAGGAAAGAAATCAATCATTTTGCAATTCGTTGTGCAATTTGTCTCACTCACATTTATAGTCTTTCTTTAAAAAATAAAAAATATTGTATGGAAAGCCTGTCAAAATTTTATTCAAATCATAATGAATGAAGAACATCTTTGAGCTAGTACTTGCTTGTTAATATTAGGAGTTTCCTCAATCCTCAGTCCAGCCTACATATTTAGTTATGTTTTTTTGCATGTTGAGCCAGTAAATGGGATCTTCCAACAGCCTATCCTCTCAATAATGTCTTATGGAGCATTTATTAGGCTTAACACTCAATTCGTAACAGGAATATGCCAGATTTGGGAGTAATTAAACATTTTAGAAGCACTTCCATCAACCATTGATTCCTCACATACAAATTATATACTTGTAATTGCAGAGTAATTAAATAGATCAAGGTTAGTGATATAATTGTGAATAGATATTTGTGAAGAAACTCTAACTCTAGTTAACTCATTATCAACAGAAGTCTAAGTTGCAAGTTATTCATTGGTTTAGTTTCAGCAATATTGCAGACACAGTAAATGACAAGTAGTTTAGCTATAGTTACTGTACAATACTACATGTCGTATATGCATTGTGTTTAATTAGTTAGGAGTTGACACTTGTCATGTTTTCAATATGGTGGATCAGGTCAGTCAGTTAAATATTCTGTCAGTAGTAGTTACTACATTATTAGTTTTTTCTGTTAGTTCCTACTTCTTGTACGTAAGAGCAGAGTAATGTAATGCTTATCCCTAAGAAAGATGATCGCTTTTCTCTCATCTAAGCTCGATTGTTGAGATCTTATCATCACATTTTAACACTTATCACCATAAGTCCACAACATCAATCTACTCTAAAATGAACTGTCCCGGTGTTATCAAACTACACCAGTGCATTAGATTTCCACATCACATATTAGTGCAACGACAACACTTAGGGTGTGTTTGTTTGGAGATGAAATATGGTGGATGAAAAATTTTGAAGAGAAAATAGGAGGAAATTTTTTTTTAGAGTGTGTTTAGTTGGGTGGAAAGAAGGAAAATAAATGGTAGGGCCCAGTTATTTTCTTTCCTGGCCCACCAAAATGTTTTATCTCCAAAATGGAGAGAAAATTGAGTGAGGATAAATTTTTTCTTGATTGACAAAAATGCCCCGTACATGTGCACACACTTCTTCAAGTTGCCTTTATTTTTTTTTCTTCTTAGTGACATTGCTTTGGCTTATGTGTTTTTTTTTTTTGGGGGGCAACGTTGCCTCTTCATTTTCCTTTTTTCTTCTTCTAGGCAGCAACGTTGCCTTCCCTTTTTTTTTTTTTTTTTTTTTTTTTTTAACTAGACGTGATTTTTTTTTTGGAAATGATTTTTTTTTAAATAAATTTAGGTGATTGTTTTTGTTTTTTTTTTTTTTTTTTTGTGATTATTTATGTCACCTTTTTGTTTTAATTGGACACCATTCTTTAATAAGGATATATGAGTAAATTTATTAAAACTCATTTTTTCCATCCCATCACTTTATCACTCCCAACCAAATGAATAGGAGAGAAAATAAAATCTTTTCTATCCTCCCACTTTTCCATCCTCCAACTATTTTCTATCCTCCCACTTTTTCACTTCTTAAATACTTTTCAGTAAATCATATAGAATAACCAACCATATGTTCACTTAGCTCAACAGCCTTTAGCTGAACTTGGAAAGTGAATATTACAACATTCAAAAAACCACGTTGCTATCCACTTCACATTGCTATCCACTTCACACTAACATGGCCAGAGCCACTCGTCATCTACCGATCTTGACCTTTCCTATATTATTTGTCCTGGTTAAGTTCAATAACTTATTTTTCACATGCAAACTGCAAAGTTCAAAAATTTATTTACCTTTCCTAATTAGCAACCAAAACCAAACATATTTTAAGAATTTTAATGCGTGTGGTTTGATCACAGAAGGAAGATGTGTCTATGCTTCTAGAACAATCATGTATCAAAAGAGAAATACATATCAAGTAGTTTAACCAAATATTGGCTCAAAAAAAATCCATACTTTCCAACAGTACAAAAGCTCAGGAACAACCTTTTTCAACATCCAATTACAATGCAAAGCCATCTTGACTAGTCTTCAAATGACATAGCAAAAGAACTTGAGGAACCAAATGACAATTGCCCATTTGTCTTCCAAAATAATCAATCATTGCATTTAAATAACTGTAATGAAAACATCTAGGGCTCAAATCCTACCCTCCAGCTATCGAATTATCAACCAAAAAAAAAAGACTATAAGGTTGCAGTTGCTTAAACCACCTATGTATTAGGATTAAAATCACTTCTTTCAAATTTTTACTTCAAGGACTACTTTTTGAAGAGTCCATTGTAAAATTCACAATATGTCGGCAATTACAATTTGCCTACTATGGAAAAGGACACATATATCTCATGCCAACCTGTTTGGGCTAAATTTAACTCTCGACACAACAAAGTCAATCATGCAATAATTAAACCATCCAAAAATCGAATAAAGTATATGAGAATAATATCTAATAATATAAAAAAGAAACACCCAGATGATCAAATAGTTAAACTTAGAGGTGTGAAAAACAAAACATTCATTTCACAAAAATTATATAACTCTCACACTCAACACATATTACCATTTTTTTTTAAATAAATAAAAAACACATATTACCTAGATCAAATCCACATCTATATAGTTTCTCAAAAAAAAAAAAAAAATCCACATCTATATTTAATGCCCAACTGACAAAAACACAAAGTAGCAAGGCACAGATTAATTAAGATTCAATATAACTTAAGAAGCCAAAATGCCCTAAAACAAAAAAATGTAGTGAGATCAAGTATAAGCGAAAACCAGAAAATGTAGTGAGCATTGCCCAGTTGCCCACCAATGCTTAAACAGCCTATGAATCCGGATAAAAATTTTACTTTGAGAACAACTTTTTGAGGAATCCGTTGTAAAATTCACAAAATAATGCCTGTAATTACAATTTGCCAAAAATAAAGATATATATAATATAACACCAATCTGCCCAGGGCTAGAACTTTATTCTCTCAAAACAACAAAGCCAAATATTAATGACATATATTTCCTCCTAAAATCAAATAAATTTGATATTCACACCTATCTTTTATAATTTCTGTAACTTCGCCCTTAAAAAGTTTTTTTTTTTTTTTTTCAAATTTACAAATCCTCTCTACATCTGACTCTCTATTCTACAATTCATTCTATTAAAATATTATAACAACCCCATACAGATTTTTCTCCCCAAAAAAAAAAAAAAAGAAGCCCAGATCAGACCCAAAATACTTAAAATCAAATAGAACAACTAAGAGCTGAGAAAAAGAAAGCAATTTTTTTCACAAAAATGATATAAATCTCACATAGAACACAGATTACCAGGATCGACACCACAGCTAAATATCTGACGACAAAGAGAACCAAAAAGCAGCAAGGCAAAAATTCGGCATAAAAAAAAACGAAACAAATCCAAATTCCGAGCTACATGCTAAGGAAAAGATACTGTAGCAATTTTCAGCTGAGCAATTCTTGTGCGGCGCTCTTTATTTAATTACTTTTTAAAAAGTCCATTGTAAAATTCACAATAATAAATCGTTGACATATTTCCTACTAATATCAGATGATATAGAAGAACGAATATTTTGAAAAACTTCCAGAAAATCAAACAGTATAAACTTATGCGAAAAGAAAAACCTATGAAGCACGGGTGCGTTTTGGGACTCGGGTGCGGGTGCGGGGTGCGGCGGGACTCGGCGATTAAAAAATTATTAAAAATATTTTTATATAATGAATTTAATATTTTTATATAAAAAAATTCAAATAAATGATAGAATTTATTATTAAAAAATAATTATTTATGATTTGTTTTTAATCAAATTAATATTTTTGGTAATTGTAAACAAAAAACCACATTTCAAGGAGGTTGCTTTACTCATTTTTCAATTCCCAAGCCCACCCACATTAAATAATTGACTTTTCCACCTTCTTAAATTATATTCTTTTGTTACGTACTTTTATTCTTCTTCCTCCATCTTCTTCTTCTTTTTTTTTTTTTTCTTTTCTTTTTTTTTCCTGGTGTATTCTCATCTTCTTCTTCCTTCTCTTTTTTTTTTTTTCCTCTCACAAGGCCACATGAAGCAGAAGAATGGCAGCCGCTGCCCATTTCGGCCTGTTTTGGCCGGAATCGGCCGTATCGGTTCCCGTTTCCGCCCGAATCGGCCCGTTTTGGCCCGAATCGGCCCGTTTTGGCCCGAATCGGCGCGAATCAAAAAAAGAAGGGGAGAGTCGGCAAGTTGGACGCCGGACGCCGTGTCGAGCCGCGTTGGACTCCGGTGCGGCAACCTTGGAGCCGCGTCGGTGCTTTCTAGAGGAAAACATTCAATTCTCTCTAATAATATAAATCTCACGCCAAACAATAATAACCAAGATAAATTTAAAAAAAAAAAAAAAAAAAAAAAACAGATCACCAAGATAAATAAATCTTCTAAAGCCTTTTCTTTTTTCTGAAGAAATTAAAACAACCAACGGATTCTAGAAGCAAAAATACATTTCATTCTTTTTTTGCTTTAAACCGTGAGAAAATGACGAAAGATGCCCAAAATATTGTGTTTCTAAAAAAAGAAATTATCAATAAATAATGAAAAATACTCAAAATAAACGGCACACGCACATGCAGATAAAAATGACAGAAGCTTATGTATTTAACTCAAATAAAAGTTTTTTTTTTTGAGGGACAACTCAAATAAAAGTTGATGAAGTTATGTAGTTACATAAAGGGGCACTTGGATTATTAATTTATTACAGTAAAGTCTGCAGAAGAAAGACCACGTATTTTGAGGTAAGATGTCGAGATCCTCGTTCACAATTACATGGCTATAGCTATTGCCTATTGGTAGCATCAGCTTCAGCTTCAGCATCAGCGTCGGCATCAGCTTCAGCTTCGTCATTAGCATCAAGTGCGATATCATCCTGGTAGCCATTACCAACAAAAGCAGGTTGTCTTGCAGTCCAAATGGACCAAATCCTTATGCATGTGCTTATAAACCGATTGAGTTGATCAACAAAGCTGGCAAGGGACCCAACTACTTCAGCTATGAGTTCTAGGTGTGTGATGTACACTACAAGAAATTTGGTTATTTTCAACGGTTGAAACCGTTGAAAAAAGTACTAAAAACCGTTGAAAATACTATTTTCAACGGTTAAAGTAACCGTCGAGAACCGCCATTAAAAACTATGTCGAAAATTTTTTTCTACGGCCTATGCAACCGTCAGAAAAAATATTACGCTTTTATCAACGGTTAATAAACGTCGAAGTATTATTAAAAGCCATTGAAACATAAACACATAAAGATACATATTACTTTTTTCTACATGTACTCAACCGTCGATAAAAGGTATCATGAGATAAATTTCAACGGTTTGTAAACGTTGAAATAAGTATTTTCTTTAAAAAAAAATAAAAAATTTGGATGCACTTTTTACATTGATCAAAATTTAATAACCTAATTCAAAATATAATGTAAACACAATTGTGCAATTCCTAATTAAATTTACAACAACCAATCGACTACTCTTTTAACACAATAAAAAAACTGTACAAATACAATGGATAATTTAGAGCTGAAATTTTTTTTTTTTTATCAGTAATAGGATCATCATTGTTAACCAATGATGCAGCATCTCGATTACCAATTCTATCATAATGTATTTCAGTGCAAGGTCCACAAGGACCTGTATCACCCATCTCCCAGAAATTGTCCTGTACAAAGAAACAAAAACTGTAAAAAATTGCACACAGGGAAAACACTTTTTTTTTTATTCAACTTCCCTACATATATTCATAGACATGTAATAATCCTATACTTCCATTTTATCAACCTCACATTTTCATTTCAGCTGCACTAGTCTCATAAAAATGTTTCTTGGTAGCCAGCATTTCTTTGCTATCATTAAATACACAAACAATTGAATCTGCAAAAATTCAGACAACTGTATACCTGTTGGCTATGGAGACGATTCTCACGTTCAAGCTCTTCAATTTCCTCCTGAATTGAAACGAAAATCAGAAACTAAACTGGGGGAAAAAAACCATTTAATTTAGATTTCATCTGACATACGTATGACACAATTTACTATTTAATTATTGTAATTTATTATTTTTGGTATTTTTATGTAAAAAACGTTATTTTAGGTTTAGGTGATTTATTTCCTTGTTTTTAGGTGTATTTAATGCTTTTTAGGTCAAATTTGATTTCTGTTATGGTTAGGTATCAATTAGGAGTTATTTTAGATTATATTTTCTTGTCTGTCAAGTTTTAAGGAGCCCTTAAATAGGCCCCTAAGTCTGTAAACGTTTTTCATAGTTTATTATCAATAAAAATTCAGACTTGTGTTTATTGTGTTCTCTGGTGGATTGAAGACCTATCACCTTGTGGATTCAAATAACCCTTCATGGATTCAAGGAACCCTTCATGGATTCGAGGTTTACTACTCAGGAACTAACAGTTTAGTTTCTGTTCCATCAAGAGAGCATCGTGTGTGCTTTCTTTAGGCTTCCGCGACATCAGTTGGTATCAAAGCCTTGACTTACCCTGGTTTGATGGCTAACCGGCGAGACGGTGACTACCACAACAATGACGGCAGTGACTACATCAACAACCCAGTCCTCACTAGGGCTGAGTTCCTTAATTTTCGTGATGAGAATCACCAATTTTGTGAAAAGAGTCAGAAAATTATAGGCGAAATCCAGCAAAAGATTGCTACTCTTCTTGCTAGGAAATCATCTTGCAACAACAATGTTCGATATATTCAAAGACGCACTCCTAACTACAAGAAAATTTCATTCTTTGACGGAGATATGTGTAGGATGGATTTTATTGACTGACTTCTTGATTTAGAAGAGTATTTTAATTTTTGGAAGATTTGTGATGAAGAAAAGGTGCGGCTTGTATCTAATAAATTAGACAATGAAGCAAAAGAATGGTGGGAAGACATTCAAATTGATAGAAAGCGACGAGGTAAGCATCCAATTCGCTCTTGGCAAAGAATGAAAAGAGTATTAATTGATTTATGGTCTCCTAATGACTATTATGATATACTAGATTATACAAGTGTTGATTATAAATCTGTATATACATATGAAAAGCAATACATTCAAAACCAAAATTATGACAGTCAAGTTCATGTGTTAAGTAAAGGAAAGGGATTGAGGGTTGAGAAGAAGCAGCCTATTTCTAAAGAAAATTTTGAAGTGGTTAAAAAAGATCAAGATTTGCTACAAGTTGTTGAATTGAAACTTGAAAAGAAGATTGAGTTGATTGTGGAAGATCACAAAAATCAAGAGATAGTAATTATTGAGAATATTGTGGAAGATCCACTTGAGGTCAAAGGTGAGGATGAGTCCATCACCCACAACCCCTAGGTTCCGGTTGATTTATTGAAGATGACTACACAATATGTTGATTTTCTTGGAGCAGAAAATTTTAATTTTATTATCAACCCATTTTTGATTGATGTTGCAAATGAATTGAAAGTAGATGAGAAGAAATTTTATGCTACATTTTTATGAAGGATTCAAGTTTCAGAACCTAATCAAGTTATTAAAGCATTCGAAGTATTTGTATATTTGGAGCGGAAGATTTATGATTTCAAAGATGAACTCGAGGACGAGTTTGTTTCAAGTCAGGGACGGACCCACTAAGGGGCAGGGGGGGACCATTGCCCCCCTCCTCAAATTAGCTATTTTATTTGCATGCCCATATTTTAGAGTTTATGGTTGGCCCCCTCATATTTTTGGATTGGTCCAAATAGCCCAAAAGAAACTAATCACTTAATCCTTTCTTTAGACCCATGGCCCCTCCATAGTCCAAATACAACACAACAAAAAATCCACAAATCACCAATATCATAATTCAATAACTCATAACCAAAAAAATCTCATAGAAAAAAAAATTCCCTTACTGGAGTGACAATAATTTATATAACTTTTTAATTGATTTATAAATTATGAGAAAGTCAATTACAATATTTAAATTTTTTTCAAAAGATAAAATGCAAAATTCTTTTAGAAGCCAATATTGATGATGTAGCATTGCCAACTCTTAATATTAATACCCTAATTTTTTAAAATTCTCAAACAAAGTTTTGAAAACTTCATTAGTGTGATTTTTAGTTGCATCCAAAAGTATGGGTTTATCATATTGGTGAGTTGGTCAACGTGATAAAATCAACATATTAATTCCAATTATCCAAAATTTGGAGATCCGAAGTCCTCTTCTTTTTTTATTCTTCTTCGAAAAGGTTAGAATATCATATTGTAACTTTCAACTTTTTTTCTTCATATTATTTCCTTCTTGACTTAAATATTTATGGTAATAAAGTGCAATTGTTTTGTCTACCATGATATTTTTTTTTAATAAACCATGTCACTTGAAATTTTTTTGGTTCATGCTTTGGCCCCCCTAGGTTCAAATCCTAGTTCCGTCCTTGTTTCAAGTGGAGGGGTCTGATGTAGGACACAATTTACTATTTAATTATTGTAATTTATTATTTTTGGTATTTTTATGTACAAAACGTTATTTTAGGTTTAGGTGATTTATTTCCTTGTTTTTAGGTGCATTTAATGCTTTTTAGGTCAAATTTGATTCCTATTATGGTTAGGTATCAATTAGGAGTTATTTTAGATTATATTTTCTTGTTTGTCAAGTTTTAAGGAGCCCTTAAATAGGCCCCTAAGTCTGTAAACGTTTTTCATAGTTTATTATCTTCAGACTTGTGTCTATTGTGTTCTCTGGTGGATTGAAGACCTATCACCTTGTGGATTCAAGGAACCCCTCGTGGAATTAAGGTTTACTATCCAGGAACTAACAGTTTAGTTTTTGTTCCATCAAGAAAGCATCGTGTGTGCTTTTCTTCAAGCTTCAGCGACATCAGTGCGACACAATTAACTGAATTCTGAAATAAAAAGGATTTTTGTTAGAATATTAGTAAAATTTAGAGACTTATGAGGGAGCAAGAAGTTGAAATACTCTCTCACCTATCCGCCATTGCCATTGATGGAAAATTTACAGAGTATTGTGGGATATCCTCCTAGTGGCCACTGCCAACAAAAGCAGGTTGTCTTCCAGTCAAAATGGACCAAATCCTTATGCACATGCGTATTAACCGTTTGAGTTGAACAGCAAAGCCGGCAAGGGACCCAACTATTTCAGCAATGAGGTCTAGGACCAGCACAACTTGCCGAATTCTGAAACAAAAAGGAATTTAGTTAGAATAACAGTAAAACTTTCAGAGCGTGAGTCAATAATGAGTTATGAGGGAAGAAGAAGTTGAAATACTCTCTCACCTATTATGTGCCATTGGCATTGTTGTGCTTATAAAGTGGGAAGTTGAAGAAGAAGGTTTGAAAATAAGAAGTTGAAGAAGCAAGTTAGTAAAATGCCATTGCCAGTGGCGTGCTTATAAAGTGGGAAATGGGATGCCTCGCTATTGAAATTGCAAAGTTCACTAACGAATATTGCATATTCAAAGTGTAGGGTCAGATTTTGCAGCCCAAGCCCAAGAAGGTATGGATTTGGAGTCTACTGAACCCAAAACAATAAATTTGTAGAGAGTGGGTGAAAGAGCTAGGCTAATAATGAAAATAACAGTATTAAACAGCAACGCTAGTGGGAGAATTTGAATTAATATGTGCTCGGGCGGATGTAAGTGTCTCGTCCGAAGAGGTGATTTTCATTGATGAACTTGGGTTACAATTCTTAGAGCTACAGTAAAATAATACTCTCTTTTCTCTTTCTGATTTTCCCCCTCTCCCTTCTATCAGAGACACCTCTCTCTTATATAGTACTGCCTTTCCACATCTTCACCGTCCACTTGTTCATCATCTAGGCGCCCACTTGAGTGCATGTCCCATCACACTCCCCCTTTAGCCCTGTCTGAGTGGCGGTAGCTGAGAATGCACTGTTCAGGGGTCTTCTTCACATAAATGCGGCCAGGAAGGTAGGTGCAGTGCATTAAATGCGGTGGTTGAAGTCTGTCTCCTTGATATTTCTCTGTTCCTGTTACCTTCTTGCGTGTCCGAGGCTCCTTTCTCTCTTAACACTTGTCAAACAGATCACTTGAACCTCCCATACACGTGTCGGGCAAAACTTCGTCGGATCCGAGGATATTGGACTCCTCGGACAAATGAACATCTCCTCGGATAGTGCACGTATTCATCTCCAGACATTCTCCTTTTACATGGGCCTCTGACTGAGTGTCTTAATCTCCTCGGACGAACAGTATTCCTCATATAGGGCCTTGGGCCCAATACGTTGGGTTGGGCTTTTTCTCCCCCCACACAAAGTTCACTAAAATGCCCTTGCTATTGAAATTGCAAAGGCTGAAAATGAGAAGTTGAAGAAGCAAGTTAGTAAAATGCCCTCGCTATTGAAATTGCAAAGTTCACTAACCTTTTTTTTTTTTTTTTTTTTGAGAATCCAAAGTTCACAAACCTTTGCTTTACCTTTTTATTAATTATTGCATATGCATATGCTTTTATATCACTAACCTGCTAACGAATATTGCATATTCAAAGTTCACTTATTGCATATGCATATGCCTTTATATCACTAACCTACTAACGAATATTGCATATTCAAAGTTCACTAAAATGCCCTCGCTATTGAAATTGCAAAGGCTGAAAATGAGAAGTTGAAGAAACAAGTTAGTAAAATGCCCTCGCTAAAATTGCAAAGTTCACTAACCTATGCTTTTATATCACTAACCTTTGCTTTGCTCCCCCAAAGTTCACTAGCCATATATATGGCCTGAAATTGCAAAGTTCACTAACCTATGCTTTTATATCACTAAACTTTGCTTTGTTCCCCCAAAGTTCACTAGCCCTATGCTTTTATATCACTAACCTTTGCTTTGTTCCCCCAAAGTTCACTAGCCATATATATTATATATGGCCTGTTCCCCCATCTCACAGTAACCTTTGCAAAGTTCACTAGCCACCAGTTTAGTTTAATTGTTTTAAATCTTATGCTCGGATCAATCTTACTGGGTCTGGCTATTTTAATCGTTCACTATACTATGTCGTTATGTGTTAGTTTAACAACGATATATTAACCATTTACTATTTCTATAACTATCCTATGTGGGAACTCTTCTTCTTCTTCTTCTTCTTTATTTATTTTTATAGAAGTTCTATGTTGGAATTAATCATTTAAATAACTAAATTATATATTTATCGATATGATCAAATTTAAAATAAATGGGAATACAGCAGCTTAACAAACAAAAGCTAAGAGAAAAAAGAGCAAAGGTATTACTGGTTTTATTATCTATTTGGTTCATGATAATTAGTATTATATTATTTATTATCCTATCAAGATTTTTAATCCAGTATTACATAAGAATACTTATACACATTTTTTTTAATAATCATATATTTATTACATATCATGCCTTATATTTTAAATCAATCACTACAAGAAAAATGAGCTATTGCGGCAGGTGCGAAAATTGCCACTATATGTCGCCAATTGCGGCGCATTTTTGGCCCGCCGCTATACATGAGATTTATTGCGGCGTTTTTTGTGACCTCCGCTATAGGTAGGTTTTTTGCGGCGTCCTACAGCGGCGGGACATAAAACCGCCGCAATAGACCAGTTTTAGCGGCGGTAACTGAGATATAGCGGCGCTCCAAAAACCCCGCCGCAATAAATATATCATTTTGAGCTAATGCTATAGCGGCGGTAGAGAAAAACGTCGCAATATGCGGGATGTAGCGGCATTTTCTATGACCGCCGCAATAGGGATCCTTTTTGCGGAGTTTTTTCTTAGTTATAGCGGCGGGTTGGACCGCCGCAATAAATCTTAAAATTTCCCAGCCCCAAAATTTCCCTTTGAGTTTTTCGCCTTCTCACTTAAAGATCAAATGGTAAACTACATCCGATTGGCATGAAAATTGGCATATATGTTAAGAACATATAGAACATGTAATCCAACGGTTGGATTTTCAAAATATGAATTCAATAATAAGTTATTAGTTGGTGTAACATTTTTTAGAGTTACATCAAGTATAACTTGAACTCAATCCTATATTTCTTAATTCAATATGAATTTTGACAAATCTACCATTAGATTACATTATCTTCATATATTTTTCATGCTTAAAAAATTTTAAGGTCATCAAAGACTAATAGTCATGTCATCAATCAATTGTTTAAATTCAAGTTTTTGTAGTTTTAAAAAAACGCATAAAAGATGAGTTTAAAGATCAAATTGTAAATTACACCCGATTGGCATAAAAATTGGCATGCACGTTAAGAACATATAGAACATGTAATCCAATAGTTGGGTTTTCAAAATATAATTCAATAATAAGTTATTGGTTAGTGTAACATTTTTTAGAGTTACATCAGGTGTAACTTGAACCCAACCCTATATTTCTTAATTCAACGTGAATTTTGACAAATCTAGCGTTAGATTGCATTATCTTTATATATTTTTCATGCTTACAAAATTTCAAGGTGATCAAAGATTAATAGCCATGTCATCAATCAATTGTTTAAATTCAAGTTTTTGTAGTTTAAAATAACGCATAAAAGATGAGTTTAAAGATCAAATAGTAAATTACATCCGATTGGCATGAAAATTGGCGTGCAAGTTACAATTATATAGAAAATGTGATCCAACGGTTGGATTTTCAAAATATAAATTTAACAATAAGTTATTGGTTGGTGTAACATTTTTTATAGTTACATCTAGTGTAGCTTGAACCCAACCCTATATTTCTTAATTCGATGTGAATTTTGACAAATCTACCGTTAGATTACATCATCTTCATATATATTTCATGCTTACAAAATTTCAAGGTCATCAAAGATTAATGGCCATGTCATCAATCAATTGTTTAAATTCAAATTTTTGTAGTTTAAAATAACGCATATGAAAGTTCAATATGTGTCTAAAACACCCTTGAACGTTTAGACCTCAAATTACAAAATATCAATTCAAGCTTATTATCAAACAATTAATGTGCGGAACATGAACATAAGCCAATCACAGAATTGATAACTAATCTAAGCCAAATATAAACACATCCACAGCAGTAAATATAAAGCAAAGATAAAGGGAAGGAAGATGCAAACACACGAACAACACACGATGTGTTATCGAAGAGGAAACCGAAGTCCTCGGCGTAAAACCTCTCTGCCGCCCTCCAAGCGGTCAATAATCCACTAGAAAATGTAGTTGGGATACATGAACAGCAATAGACCCTCCAAGCCTAATTTACCCAGATACCTAAGCCCTCCAAGCTTCTTGCTCCAACGAGGTTGTGCCGAACCTTTTTCTTCTCTAGCTTACCGGATTCCGCTATAGCCCATAGCATCAACCAATATGAATTGGTCCCTTCCTAACTGCTTCCCAAAGCACCAAATAAACCTTCTCACAGATATGGGTATGGTGAGAAAAGGATTTGGTCACTAGCCTCTCAAGGATTTATCAATGGAGAGGAAGAGAGTAGAGGAATTTGTAGAGTCTCTTAGATGAAGATTGGGGATGAGGCAATCTTGTTTTTCTCTAGGGTTTCTCTCACAAAAATTCTCTCTGGAAGCTCTCTCAATTTAGTGGGTATAAGGGTCTATATATAATGAGGTGAGAAAAAAATACGAAGAGACAGTTTTTTGCCAAACAAGGTAAATTGGCGGCTTGGTCTCGCGGCTTGTCCAAGTCGTGAAATCAAGTCGCGGCGTAACGGCCTGGCCAGCCTGGGACTTTTGTCCTATAGTGCGACAGCTGGCACGACCTTTCAGCTTCCCTATGTGCATCTCACGTGCCTGAAGTTGGCGACTTGCAGCCGCGAGCCACCCGCGAGTACTAGCCGCGAAACTTTGCTTCTTTGCACATACTTGAGCTTTTCTTCACATCTTCTCACACACTACCCTTACAATAATCCCACCTAAATACAGGGTTACTAAGTGCTTAAATTACAAGAAAATTGGCACGGAATAAAGCCAACAAGATGGTTGATAAATTTCAACCTTACAGCATAAAAGATGAGTTTAAAGATCAAATGGTAAATTACACCCAATTGGCATAAAAATTGGCATGTACGTTAAGAACATATAGAAAATGTGATCCAACGTTTGGATTTTCAAAATATGAATTCAACAATAAGTTATTAGTTGGTGTAACATTTTTTAGAGTTACATTAAGTGTAACTTGAACCCAACCCTATATTTCTTAATTTGATGTGAATTTTGACAAATCTACCGTTATATTAAATTATCTTCATATATTTTTAATGCTTACAAAATTTCAAGGTGATCAACGATTAATAGTCATGTTATCAATCAATTGTTTAAATTCAAGTTTTTGAGATTTAAAATAACGCATAAAAGATGAGTTTAAAGATCAAATGGTAAATTACATCCGATTGGCATGAAAATTGGCATGCATGTTAAGAACATATGGAATGTGATCCAATGGTTGGATTTCCAAAATATGAATTCAGCAATAAGTTATTGCTTGGTGTAACATTTTTTAGAGTTACATCAAGTGTAACTCAAACCCGACCCTATATTTCTTATTTCGATGTGAATTTTGACAAATATACCGTTAGATTACATTATCTTCATATATTTTTCATGCTTACAAAATTTCAAGGTAATCAAAGATTAATAGCCATGTCATCAATCAATTGTTTAAATTCAAGTTTTTGTAATTTAAAATAACGCATAAAAGATGAGTTTAAAGATCAAATGGTAAATTACATCCGATTGTCATAAAAATTGGCATGCATTTTAAGAACATATAGAAAATGTAATCTAACGGTTGGATTTTCAAAATATGAATTCAGTAATAAGTTATTAGTTGTTGTAGCATTTTTTTGAGTTACATCAGGTGTAACTTGAATCCAACCCTATATTTCTTAATTCAATGTGAATTTTGACAAAGCTACTGTTAGATTACATCATCTTCATATATATTTCATACTTACAAAATTTCAAGGTCATCAAAGATTAATAGTCATATCATCAATCAATTGTTTAAATTCAAGTTTTTGTAATTAATGGTCCTCCAGTCTCATCTTACATTTTTTTTTTAGTTATCATTATATTTTAGTAATTTGTTGCGGGGAATTATATTTTATTAATTTGAAGTATCAAATTAAAATATATTAAATTAGTTTGAAGTATTAAATTCAATTAAATTTTGTTAATTTGAATTATTAAAATATATTTTTATTAATTAATATATTTCATTTTATTAATTTGTTGTGTTAAATTATATTTTATTAATTTGAAGTATTATATTAACTCTTATTAATTATTAAGTTTTACTCAATTAATTTGTAGTATTAAAATATATTTACATAATTGGAAGTATTAATTATATTGTTATTAATTAGTAAATTATAACAATTGAAACACTCCCACAACCTGAAAATGACCAAAATACCCCTGAAATATAGAAAACGACCAAAATACCCACATGCCTGAAAAAATACCAAAATACCCTCGATGACTAAAAAAAAGACCAAAAACGGCTTTCAACTTCATGTCCCAGGTTTGAACCTTCAGAACGGTTTTTTTTTTTTTTTTTTTTTTTTTTTTTTTTTTTTTTAAGTTTCTATCAAACCGACCGATATGTATTAAATATAATTATGTACAAAATACTTCAGGATGTGAACCACTAGTCTAGTGGTAAGACACGCGTGTGACTATACTTGGCCTAGGTTCGAACCTTGCTAAAAACATTTTAATATTTTATTTTTTTCTCTCCTACAAAACTACGTCGTTTTATACATCAACTTAAAACATTAAAAAAAAAAAAAAAAAAAAAAAAAAAAAAAAAAAAAAAAAAAAAATCCTACTCTCTACATTTCACTTCTGCCGCCCCACGCCCTCACCCTCATTCTTTTCTTTTCTTCTCTACATTTCAGTTCAGCAAACATTAAAATATATGAAGATAATTCTAATAATCTAAACTAACAATAAAAGCTAGGGAACCCACCTTGTTTTTTTTTTTGAGAAATGACTACTTGTATTAAAATCAAGAATAAGGAAAATCATCTAAAACAAAAGACATAATGTCCGTTGGAACACACTCCAACCAAACTTGAGAAAAAGGAGATGATCTCGCTCGTTGGGCTAAAGCATGCGCTACAGCATTACCTTGCCGACCTACATGAGCGAAAGAAATATTCTGGAAAGAGTTTGAATGAGACCGTATATCCTTAATGAGATGCCCCACCTTATAATTCCCTTTCATTCTTGATTGTTGCAAAAGTAAGTAGAATAATATAATTTTTTTATAGAGAATATGTATCGGAACAGGTTTTAGTTTTCTTTGTGACCCCACGTATAGTATATTGATGTAAAAATTTCTCTAGCTATTGACTATGTGGTTGTCTATGTTTGTGAGTTTATAAATTTATATTTTTCTGAATTTTGGCTAATTGGGTTTTGTGTGACACTAGGGGCTAATAATTGAAAGAATCCAAGCTGAGCCTATGGAGGGTAAGAGAAAGTTCATCTATCTTGGGGATGGTAAACTTTTTCCCCTAGATTTGAGCTTGTGTCGTACAATAATGTGAACATCAATTATCACATTCAGTTTGTGAAATTAGTTCTGGATTTAGTGTTTGTAATTGTACCTTCTTTCTTATTAGTTACTTTCCCTTTAATCATGCTTGTCTCACAGGAGCACAGGTGTGGAAGAGAAGCTCTCAGATAAATACAAAGACAAAATAGTTGATTAGAAAAGATTGGCGAATGAGGTAGGTCCTAGGTCTCTAGGGCCATAGGGAACACGTATGACCACTTCTCTTTCTCACACGCACTTATCTTCTACCTTTGACATAACCTACACATCTCTTTCTGTCTCTCAAAACTACTGTGCTAGCTGCGGCCTTCAATGACTTTATCATTATTTTCAATCTTGTGCATTTTGATTTTCTAAACAATATGGTTCATATATCAAAATTTAACTGAAGTGAATGTGTAAATTTTTCTTTAATTTTTATGCTATTTTTAATATGTACATCGTCTTGACTCTTGAGTGAATAAATCAATATCTCAAATATTTATTACTTGATATGGGATAGGTAATGGTAAATCCTTTATTGTCACGTTTCATGGTCGTTGAAAAGGGATTGTATGAAACTTTGAATGCTGTCTCTTAAAGAACTTCCTTTTGGGAAATTGCATCTTTTTGACATTTGCAAACATAAAGTCGAAAGCCATTGTTGCTTACTTTTTTACTCAATAGTCATAATCTTTTTGAGAGTCGCTTTACAATGATTTTCAAGGAGAGAGAAAGAGAGAACATCTATTCAAGTTTTGTGAATTACTATAAAAGCCCTTACTGCCACTACTTTTTATGAATTATGTGTGAGTGTCTAGTGTCTACTACACTTGACCAAGACTTCAAAAAATTTTGAAGACTTCGATCGAAAAATTGGATTGGATGGGAAGCTAAGGACCTCATATTATTAGCTTGGACATAGGTTATACATATCTGTTGAATTGATTATTCCAATAGTATAAGTACAATTAATGAAGCCTGGCCACTTATAGTGGAATCCATGGTAGCATTGATCTCACTTTTTTCCTAAGCCTTGTGATTGGAATTTCAAATTTGAAATCCATTTTGATTGGTAACCTTAACCTCTTGCCTCTTTGTAGTGAAGAGTTCTATTTTTTGTTTTGTAACTTTGAGTGCATGTTAAGAGTCCCACTAATGACATGTTGACAAGTGTGGAAATTTTCTTTTTGGGGCTTGGATGTGCAAGTAGTGAACTTTTAATTTGCGATAAGCTCTCTGCTTTGTCTCTCTATCACTTCTTTCTCTCTCTCTTACGTCTGCAAAGACAAAGAAGGTATGTTAGATCTCTAGTCATGGTCACACTTTCAAAGAATCAAATAAACTTCAGACGTGGTGCCATTATAATGTTTTTCATTAAAAACAGAAATACAATTATATTTTTATTAGTTAATTCATGGATGGATATATGAATGTTTACATGCATGCATGATGATCAAGCAGCACATTTGTTCTCACATCTTAATAGAGAGAGCACCTTCGCTGATTGAGGCTAACAAGGAAATTTAAAATTACAAAAAAGAAGTAATGCTTGATATTGATGCCAAAAATATTATATTCGTGAAGTAGAAAATAGGTGATTCCTACGAATTTGGAAAATAAAATATATTGGCAATTTGAATTGGAATAGTTAAGTAGATACTCCTGTAGCTATTTTACTTATGCAAGGACCCTTTTTAGTGCAATTGTTGAGATGCTTGTATTGGTTCAGGTATTCCTTATGTTATAGGCGTATGTAATGAAAAATGCTTCTTGCCATTTGACTTTCTGGGATGTACTTTACTCTTTAAATTGTGTGTGCCTGAAATTCTTTTACCCCTTATCTTGTATATTTCCTGTGTTATTTGTTGGTTGGTTATGCAATGGTTTTATTGATTTACATCAGCATGTACTGGAGAGGGGAAAGCCTCATGAAAGAAGCCAGATTATAAGTAAGTTGTCAGGACATATTGTACAACTGAGCCAGCATAAATTTGCATCAAACTTTATTAAGAAATGTTTGGAGTATGGTGGCCCCACTGAACGAGAACTATTAATTGGGGAGATTTTTGGTAAGTTAAAGCATAGGTTTATGTTTGGTTATGATTAATTTGAATACTCATTTCCTCACCCCCCCAAAAAAAAAAAAACATGGAAGCAGTTCTCCTGGGTTTTTAATAGATGAAAATGTTCTAGAAGTGTTTGGAATAATTCTTAGTTTATTAGATTAAAATATGTACTTGTAGTTGCTATTGATTGTCATTTGAAGGTGCATGATTCTTATGCATTATATATATATTGGATATTGGGGGGGTGGGGGTGGGGGTGGGGAGCATGTGCTGTGGCTATATTAGAAAATCTAGACTTGATGGCTGGGTGACATTCTACTCTGAGTTATATCCCAATGATTCAAGGCAACGATTACTCATTTATAGTTCTTGTTAACCATATGGTAAAATGCTTTTTTTGTTTGTTTGTTTTTGGTGTTTGTTTCAAAAAGGAAATAGGTATGGTACTATGGTTGTAAGACATACTTAGAGTGCTTCTGCAACTATGTTTTGACCCTCAAAAACATATGTAACTTACCATTGTTATTTATCTAGTTTTCCTTTGAATTTTTTAAGTATTTATAAAAGCCTATATATATATACATAGATTTTTTTTTAATCAAAAAAAAAAAATATATATATATATATATATAGATTTTTGGTGTTAAATTTTGGGTATAGGAGCTTTGGGATTTGTAAGGGTTTATATTGTGTTGTAACGTGTTTAATTTTGTGCGATATAGGCCGAAGGTTTCATCGGCACTTTTCTTCAATTACAACACCTCGATGGGACCGCCATATCGGGTTTTGGTAGATACCAACTTCATCAATTTCTCTATCTAGAATAAAGTGAGTGATTAGTAGTTTTATTCCATTTTATTTTAAATGGGTTTGGTTAAAAAAAATGCATAGTTTGAGAGAAATTTTTATTGTTCATGACTTACTGAATGTGTAATTACCAATTGAGAAGGAAAAAAATCTAAGAATGAGATAGAAATCCTTATTCAATTCTAGAGCTTGTTCTCTTCCCATTAATGCATTGAATGATATGTTTTGGAAGCATGGATAAAAATAATAACTTTATGTATTTTGACTTGGTAACTTTGCATTATAATCCTAACTTATGCAATTTCTTTCATTGTTGTGTAGCTGGACTTGGAGAAGGGAATGATGGACTGCCTATATGCAAAATGTGAGTTTAGAATCACTGGTTTCTTCAATTTAATGTGAATATTAATTTGCTGCAAGAATTGTTGTGCCGTGTTGATGAGGTATCCTAAGTTCAACATAGTTGTTAATGTGGTTTTATAACAAGCATTGAGTGCCATGTATCATTGGCAAACACTTAAATATGTGTTGGTTGCTTAATGATATTTATCAAAATATTACTCTTGGTTGTGTGGATGTCCATGAGAATGCATAAGGAATAAAATGTGGATTTTTTTTAAATTATGATTTTATTGAATCCGCCTACCTTGTGGATTGAAGGCACTCCTTGTATCACGCAATGTGTGATGGCACTCCTTCTGTGTACAAATGACCACATCTTTTCTTTTGTTAATTTTATGATGATGGTTATAGACAATGTTATGTATTTAATAATATATTTCTATGTTAATATAATGTTAGTTTTGAGACAATTGTGGTGTTATTTAGTTTAAATTTGTGGTATTGTCTTAGTGGAGCTAAAATTATTACAGGATTATTTGTTATAGAAATGTGGTTTTAAAACCCGCTAGAAAAGGAAAAAAAAAAAAAAAAAAAGACCTATAGCGGCAGGCAAAAACCACTGCTAAAGGTGCACATTTTATGTTTTAAATGATTCCCTATAGCGGCGCATATTGCCCACCGCTGAAGGTTGAAACAAATAGTGGCGTTTCTACCCGTCGCTACAAGTGCAATTAGTCTGTTTTAATTGATTGCCTATAGCGGCGCCGTCTGCCCGCCGCTAAAAGTCAATGCCACAAATTCTAAACATGTATGGCGGCGGTTGTATGCCCGCCGCTAAAAGGTACATATATAGCGGCGCTTTTTGTGACCGCCGCAATAGATCTATAGCGGCACCGCAATGCTGGCAGGAAAAACCACCACAATAGCACCCGCCGCAGTCAAATGTACCTTTAGCGGCGGTTTTTGGGCTTCAGCGGCGCTTTTTGGCCTGCCGCAATAGGTTGTTTTTCTTGTAGTGAATTTAGGAGTGTGTTCTACTCCTCTAAATTGATATTTGCGAATCATTTAGCTTGCTTTTAGTTTATCTTCCTCCACAAAAACATAATATGCAAATAATTATAATTGATCTATTTCTTGAAATTAGTCTTGATGTGTTTTTAAGAGATTTATATACAACAACTTATTCATTCCAAAAATATATATACAGCAAATTCTAAAATTCGCACTAAATTAAATAAACCTCTACCAATGGTATACAACTCAGTTAATAGTTAATATTATGTCAAAATTTCTAATTTTTATCACTTTCTCTAAAAGCAAATGCGTAAGTTTGATTGTAATTGATATTCATAGCATATAATGACTAAGAAGAGGAGGATGACTTAGCCATGAACCCATTTGATGTTTCTCAAAAAATGAAAAAATACAAAAAAGCTACCAACCATACCAACAACCAACTTGGCAAATTTTGATTTATACATAGATAGTCAAAATTTGATTAATATATAACTCGGGTGAGCTTTATGTAAAGTCATCCTTTGAAAAGCTTGAGCTTTATGTAAAGTCATCCTTTGGAAAGCTTGATATCTTGCGTATGAGTTTAAACTTTGACGCAATTCAATTGCTGTACTTTATGCTTTTTATCTAAATTCAAACAAGGCGAAAAGCACATTTTAGTCCCTACATTTTCAGGCGATTCCCATTTTAGTCCCTACATTTTATTTTTACCGATTTTAGTCCCTATCCTAGAAAACGCGTCTCGTTTTAGTCCCTGGCGTCAGTGCCCTAACGGCAAAATCCTAAGTGGCAGACGGAAGCTGACGTGGCAATTAAAATATTATTAAAAAATACTATTTAGTTTTTTTTTAATACCACGTCAGCATTTTAATTTTTTTTTAAAGCCATGTCAAAAAATTTTAAAAAATAAATTAAATTTAAAAAAACCTTAAATTTAATTTAATTAAAAATTTTAATTAAAAAAAATTTCTTAATATTCTTAGTGTTCTTCATCTTGTTATTCATTTTACAACTTATTCTTTATATTCTTCCCAAATCAAACCCAGCAACAAGCACTCAGACCCAAACCCAGCAACAAGCACTCAGACCCAAACCCAAGAACAACAAATTTAAAACCCAAGACTTTTTGAAAGACCCAGAAACCCCAAAAACCATGGAAGTGAAGCTTTGTTGCTGGTGACAAAGCTTCGACGCCTTGTGCGAGCTTCGGCTGGTGACAAAGCTCGACGCAGAGAGCCGACCTCTAATAGCAGAAGCCGGCGCCGGCGCCGTCCCTTACTTGGCCGAAACTCTCTACTCTTCGTCCCATTCTTCACAGGACAACGCAGCCGCCACCCTCCTCAACCTCTCGATCTCCTCACGCGGCCTCCTCGACGCGATCTCTCACATCCTCCGCCACCACGCCTCCACGTCGTACGCCTCGGCCGTGCAGTCCTCCGCCGCCACCCTCCACAGTCTCCTCATTGTCGACGAGTACCAACCCATTTCTGATGCTGGGTCAATCAGAAATGGGTCTGATGCGAGGGCTCGAACTTGATAGAAATGTGGGCCAATCAGTTATCTGATGCTGGGTTTGTGATCTTGTGATGAGTTTGAGTTCTTGGTTGGGTTTGATTTGAGAAGAATATGAAGAATAAGTTGTAAAATGAAGAACAAAGGAAGAACAATAAGAACATTAAGAAATTTTTTTTAATTAAAATTTTTAATTAAATTAAATTTAAGGTTTTTTTAAATTAAATTTATTTTTTAAAATTTTTTGACATGGCTTTAAAAAAAAATTAAAATGCTGACGTGGTATTAAAAAAAAACTAAATAGTATTTTTTAATAATATTTTAATTGCCACGTCAGCGCCACGTCAGCTTCCGTTTGCCACCTAGGATTTTGCCGTTAGGGCACTGACGCCAGGGACTAAAACGAGACGCGTTTTCTAGGATAGGGACTAAAATCGGTAAAAATAAAATGTAGGGACTAAAATGGAATCGCCTGAAAATGTAGGGACTAAAATGTGCTTTTCGCCTTCAAACAATTGATTACTCTAAATGTAATTTTTTTAGGGAAAATAATATTATTTATATTTTATTGGTCAATGCAATAATATATTTAATTTTAATTAAGTAACATAAAGTACAACAAATAAAAAATTGCACCTAAGCTTGTCTATATATATAAACCCATTCTAAAAAAGTGTAACAAATTAAATAAATATATAGTTTTTTAAAGAAAAATATATAAATAAATATATAGTTACTAGTAAAAATACAAGATTAAATCAATATTGCATTAGAAATTATTAATTTTGATCCTTTTCTAAAATTATCCTTGTTGGCTTGTGTGAAAAGAATTCAGTGTAATCAAGTCCATCTTGTTGAGTATAGTCTTAGCCCAATAGATTTATATTTTATTTTAGGATAAATTACAAAATTGGTCCCAATCCTTTACACTATATTGCAATTTGGTCCCTAACATTTCAATTGTGTTAATTTGGTTCTTAACCTTTTCAGTGTCGTATCAACTTGGTCCTTGCCATTATCACTTGGATGGAAACAGCTGATTTGTCAAACTGAATGAGAAAAAATTATTTTTTATGCCACATCAGCAGCCAACTATACCGCCACATTAGGTTTTTTTTTTTTTTAAAACCAAATTAAATCTAAGAGATGTGATAACCAAAATCCCCAACTCATCTCTCTCTCTCTCTCTCTCTCTCTCTCTCTCTCTCTCTCTCGTTAGTTAACTAGAGTTTTCACTCTTCAGGCAACAAAATTTTCCAATTTTTTGGAATTTTGAAACAAATATTTTAAAGAAGAATCAATTTACTGTGTATTTGTATCCCTTTGTATTATTATTTTTTATTAACGAACAAAAACAGTACAGGAGAACATTAGACACTTAATATTTACAAGGATAGAGAACTAAGGCTGTGTTTGGCAACATGTAAAATATTTTCTGAGTGTAAAATATTTTCAGGTGAAAATATTTTTGGGAAAGGAAAATATTTTCAATTGTTTGGTTGTATTCGGAAAATTCCTTTGGAAAATGTTTTTAGGTGTTTGGTTTCATTTTGAAAATGCTCATTTTCTACTAGTTTTTCACATTTTCTCCACTTCCAAACAAATTTTATAATAGAAAATTTCAATATATAAACTTCAAAAAACAAAACTCAAAACAAAAAACCATTCATTAAACACTGTCATCCTTGGTAAAACTAAGAGAGGGAAGAAGAAAGAGTGAGCAATCGAGGAAAAAAGAGAGGTAGATCGAGAAAGTGATAGAGGCGATTAGTCATGGGTGGGTTGATCTAAAGGCAGCGGCGGCGATGACGATATCGAGAAGAAAAAACGACGAGATCGGTCATAGGTGGTGGCAACGAGATCGTGAGTAGACGATCTGACCCAAATCATGGTTGCATGCACGATTGCGGGGCCATGGGTTGAGGACGACGATCTAGGCTTCACCGGCTGCTAATCTCTCTGTGCTTCGGCTTGGGCTTAGCATGACTCTTAAGTGATGCGTGGAGGGGAATGGGGCGGCGTGATCTAATTGGATTCGGGGGTGGGTGGTCGAAGTTTGTGACTTTCCCTTCTAGCTCTCTCTCTCTTTTCTGGTGTGAGAGTCCATAAATTGGTTTTGAAGGTAAATGGGATCTGTAAATGGTTTTACGGTTGAAGGGGCTCTATTTTACAGTCAAAGGAAATAATTTTCAAGTTGACCATATTTTCCATGTGCATCCAAACACACGTGAGGGTGTAAAATATTTTCCCAATTCCATTTACACCCGAAACAAACACAACCTAAAAGTAGGAGAGGAAAATGAAAAGAAAAAGGAAGAAAAATAAATGCACGAAAATAGCTGAAAATCATGGGATTCCACTTTAGGTGCACAAAATTTTATTTGTTGCTTTAATTTCCTTCTGCACTTCTCGAAATATTATTTCTATCACTGGTGCAACTCGATATCGTAAATTGTGGAACATCCCTGACAGCACTTCTAGATCATCAAAAACAACCAAATCTCATATAGAGCCTCCATAACAGTATATGCAATTGCCAGGTTTTAACAGGCTAGGAGAAACACCCATTTCAAACTTGAGGATGAGAGAGAAGAGATGAAGATGGGTTTGGTTGGTGGTGACTAACGAGAGAGAGAGAGAGAGAGAGAGAGAGAGAGAGAGAGAGAGATGAGTTAGGAATTTTAGGGATTTGGTTGTCACGTGTCAGATTTAATTTGGTTTTTAAGGAAAAAAATAACCTAACGTGGATGTATAGTTGGTTGCTGATGTGGCATGAAAAATAAGTTTTTTATTATTTCGTACGACACATCAGTTTTTCCATCCAAGTGATAACAGCAGAGACCAAATTAACACGATACTAAAAAGGTTAAGGACCAGATTGGCACAATTGAAAGGTTATGGACCAAATTGAAATATGGTGTAAAGGATAGGGACCAACTTTGTAATTTACCCTTTATTTTATAGTCCCAGTTACAATCAATTAGTTTTTTCCTAGTGGATAGATTCAGGTGCCTTAACTCAAGGAGCATTGTTTTATTCATTGAAAATTTTAGCAATACGTTATGTTTTGGCCTTTTTTAAAGGAATGTTTGAGATCTGCCTATTTTGCTGAAACTAAAAACTTTCTGCTGAAAATATTATAGATAAATGTAAAAGTTAGTTGAAATAGTATGGTGTGACCTATGAATAGTACCAAAAATTGCAATGGGATTCATGAATAGTAGCAAAAATAAGCTGAATAGTAAAATAAGTTAACAATTTAATCTTACCAAACCGACACTTAATCATGCCAAACAGACACTTAGTCCTTATTCATTGGACTGAAACAAAATCACTCCTTGGCTTTGGAAATTTTATGCTTTATCAAGGTGCAGGGTGATTGAAAGTTTTATGTGTCTCGTTGCCATCTGGAAATTTCAACACAAGACCACTTGCACAATTATACAAGAGATAGAAAGAGTAATTAACATTTGTTATAAAAAATAAATTAAAAAAAAAAAAAAAAAAGAATAATCAAGCCTATCTGGTTGAGTGTAGTCCTTAGCTATGAGTTATGCTTTATATCTCTATACAAATCAGTTAGACCTATATTTTATTTTATAGATCCAATTACAACCATTTGGTTGTTTTCTAGAAGGTAAAGTTAGGGGTCATATTCAAACTTACGCCGCGTTGTTTTATTCATTGAAAATTTTAGCAATATTGCCTTTTGGGCTTTCTAATTCTTTTTTCATTGGAATGAAAACAAAATCAGTCCTTGGCTCATTACCAGATGCCCAACAATCGGATGATTTTATATTGAATTGATCCACGAAACTTCATAAATTGATGTGAATAAAAATCTTCAAAAGAGTTAGTCGCCAATTCAAGTTTGTTTACTGTTCTTCGTACTTTAAGCATGAGCATTTTAATGGTATAGATCAACCATATATATTATTATGAATCTCTTGCAGTGTATCATGGTATATAAGCAATATATTAGCATGTTTACTTTCATATTGTTAAAATTTACATAGGATTTGACTATGCAATTGGAAGGGTAAAGTGATCCAACGTTCCTCCTCAAACAATTCATTTCTTTGCCAGAGATGGCTTAATAAATTTTGCTGCTGATCCACGATCAGAACATTGCATCATTAATATCACCACCACACGTTGCAATTTTTTTTTTTTTTTTTTTTTTTTTTTGAGAAAGACCACACGTTGTAAGTTGATTGGAAATTTTATTTACTAGGCTAGCAGGGGGTGATGGAATTTTTATGCGTTATCAAAGTGCAAGGTGATTGGAATTTTATTTGTCACACTGCCACTTGAAAATTTCAACATAGGACCACTTACACAATTTTACGAGTTTTTTTTTCAACACAATTATACAAGAGTTGGCTCATGCTCATCAAAAAAATTATACAAACAGATTTTCTTTGCATTTTTCCCATCTCATTCCTCCCCTTCTCAATCAGGCCTCAAGAGTCACTGGCACTATAAATCTTGATGAGCGTTCCTATATAATCTCTAATAATTCAATTTTGTTAAGTAAAGCAGTAATAGTGAAAGAAACAAACTATCACTTTTTTTTTCTAATTTTCTTTTCCACTATTGTTTCTTTTCATGAGGGCATTGCTTCTTCATCCTTTATTTCTTTCTAGTTTCTAGTGGTTTATTTATGACTGGCACTAAAATGAGTAAAAAAAAAAATTGTTTTCCTTTGCACTGGTTGTTATTTTTATGATCAAATTGACAATTAATTGATTGGAATAGTGTTTAGATTTTTTTTTTTTTTTTTTTTTTTTTTTTTTTTTTTTGCAACAAAATGATTCACACTTTTTAATTGACGGTTTCTGGAGAGTTAAACGGCCCAAAGTAAATTTAATAGTTGGGTTAAAATGTTGGCAAACCCATTAAAACCAGACGTCTTCGATTCTCATCCACTAGAAATGTTAATTTTTTTGGCTACTTATCTACATGTGTTTCAGTCAACCAAATGGTTTGGACTGGAAGCTTATGCTATAGGTTTCACTCGCTTTTCACTTCTAAATTTTATGAACTTTTATTATATGACCGCTAACACAAATCTGACATTTGAAAAGTACTTGTTATACCATATATATGTGAAGTCGGTGGCTTGAATTATCCTAATCCATAATTGTTTTGGAGTGCCATACAAAGACTTGAAGTCTATTTCATTGCCAACACTATTCCCATACAAGCCTTGATTTCCTATTTCAAGTGCAACTATATTTCCTAATTGTAATGGACTAGTATTCATAGAAGTTTGGTGAAAAGCGATCGTCTCTCTAGCCGGCTTAACTTAGTATAAATAGGATAGAGGTGCTTCGGCAATTCTAGAAAGAAATAGAGAGTGAAATAGAAAGATTGGTTGCTGCATATTTGTGAGAGTTCTCTAGTTTAGAATAGGGTACAAGGTTTTTTCTATTCTTTGTATTTACAAGGTTTTCTCTATTCTTTGTATTTGTGAGAGAGAGCTATTGGGTGTATTGGGGATTGGGTGTGTGTGAGAATTTTGATACACCAACTTGTATATTTTCATATTTTGATTAGTGGAATTTCTCTTTGTATTTGTGAGAGAGCTATTGGGTGTATTGGGGAATGGGTGTGTGTGAGAATATTGATACACCAACTTGTATATTTCCATATTTTGATTAGTGGAATTTCTTCGTTGTTGCCCGTGGATGTAGGGCAAAAGCCGAACCACGTAAATCCTTGGTATTCTTTTGTTTGTATGTGTTTGTTTATTTTCTGATTTTGGGTTTACTTCGTTTCTATTGTTTATTTCTTGGAGGTCTTTCTATAGTCATAATATTTTCACAATTAATATTGAGGTGAGAGTGTTATCCAGAGACACTTTCCTACAACAATATATAATTAGAAAATTTGTTAATAAAAAATATTCAGCTATCTGATGACATTGGAGGCTCAAAAAGGAACAGAAGTGAGCTATAATTGTTTTTGCGTTCTTACTATGGCTTGGATTTCACAGAGGCTGAGGTCGGAATTTGGTAATAGAGGCCTGGTCCTATTAATAGAGGCAGAGGCAGGTGTAAGGCAATGACCAATGACTATCTCACTTAGAAGCTGTCTCA
Source organism: Quercus aquifolioides (assembly GCA_019022515.1). Lineage (NCBI taxonomy): Eukaryota > Viridiplantae > Streptophyta > Magnoliopsida > Fagales > Fagaceae > Quercus > Quercus aquifolioides. Next base: position 4,058,169 of record CM032328.1, read on the forward strand.
ATAACCATTGTTAATTGATACTATATCATTATCGGCATTTTAGATTTGGTAATGGCTGCTCAAAAAAAAAAAAAAAGATTTGTTAATTGATATCTCGGCACCATTGTCTCAATAACCATGTTAATTGACATTTTAGGTGAGTGTTTGGATTCGAGTTTGCGTTTCTGCGTTTGAACGTTTTGCGTTTTCTCCTTTTTTTTTTTTTTTTTCAGCGCTTATGAACAGTAAACGGTACTATGATTACACTGTGCGGAGACAAAGTTACTGTTTATGCACTGTTCATGGGACCCATAACAGTAAACGGTACTAGGATTACACTATGCGGGAGACAAAGTTACTGTTCATGCACTGTTCATGGGACCCACAACCACTTTATTTAGAAAAAAAATTTTAAAATGAGTCCCACGGCACTATTCACACATTTAAAAATTATTTTGCTACAGTGTTTTCAATTTTCAATTTCAGCAAAAATAAGTTGTATCCAAACGGACCCATGCTCTCAGTTCCAGTCTTTTGAAATTAAACTTAGATTTGACATATAAGTCACATATAATTAGTGGATGATTGGGGTGAGAGTGGCTTTACTAGAAACGTCCAATGATGGAATGAATATAAATTATAAAGTTCTCTACACAACATTCCCAGAAAGGGGAAAAAGTATAGATGACTTTTCTCAATTTTGTATTATCTTTTACACCTTTTCTATTAGTAAGCTCTTCCACCATTTGTCGACGCCAATCTTCAACCTATATTTTGGAAAACTTTATGCATGCAGATTAATGGGATTGATGGAGACAAGGACGGACCCACTAAGGGGCAGGGGGGACCATTGCCCCCCTCCTCAAATTAGCTATTTTATTTGCATGCCCATATTTTAGAGTTTATAGTTGGCTCCCTCAAATTTTTGGATTGGTCCAAATAGCCCAAAAAAAACTAATCACTTAATCCTTTCTTCAGACCCACGGCCCCTCCATAGTCCAAATACAACACAACAAAAAATCCACAAATCACCCATATCATAATTCAATAACTCATAACCAAAAAAATGTCATAGAAAAAAAAATTCCCTTACGGGGGTGACAATAATTTATATAACTTTTTAATTGATTTATAAATTATGGGAAAGTCAATTACAATATTTAAATTTTTTTCAAAAGATAAAATGCAAAATTCTTTTAGAAGCCAATATTGATGATGTAGCATTGCCAACTCTTAATATTAATACCCCAATTTTTTAAAATCCTCAAACAAAGTTTTGAAAACTTTATTAGTGTGATTTTTAGTTGCATCCAAAAGTATGGGTTTATCATATTGGTGAGTTGGTCAACGTGATAAAATCAACATATTAATTCCAATTATCCAAAATTTGGAGATCCGAAGTCCTCTTCTTTTTTTATTCTTCTTCGAAAAGGTTAGAATATCATATTGTAACTTTCAACTTTTTTTGTTCATATTATTTCCTTCTTGACTTAAATATTTATGGTAATAAAGTGCAATTGTTTTGTCTACCATGATTTTTTTTTTTAATAAACCATGTCACTTGAAATTTTTTTGGTTCATGCTTTGGCCCCCCCTAGGTTCAAATCCTAGTTCCGTCCCTAGATGGAGATGTGTTTGAAAATAGGAGTCAAAAGCTTGATGTTCTGCCCATTAGGTGGTACAGGGTGTTGGAGTTGATATTTTTCCTTGGAAAAGGAATAAACACATTTTTGTGTTTGAAGTAGGACTTGCTTATACTGTGCACGTTCAGCCATTCACGCATTCTCGTAGTTTGTCCAGCCTTGCTAGGACCCACATGTACTGTGCAGTTTGAAAAAGGCCTGATAAATGCTGGGAAAGGTTTCTTGTGCTAAGGAGAATTTAAAGTGGAGTTCTTCTCTGTAATAGTGGTTCTCTCCTAACTGAAGACATGGTCCCATGCTAACTCACTAGAGTTAGGTTTTGAATAGGGGAATGCTATAGTGTTTGCCAAACATGCAAAATAATTTTTAAATGTGTGAATAGTACTGTGGGACCCAATTTTAAATTTTTTTCTTAAATAAAGTATTTGTGGGACCCACTGAACAGTGCACAGGACCCACTAAACAGTGCATAATTACGTGAAACTGAAGCTCAAAAAAAGAAAAGAAAAAAAAGAAGCCAAAACGCACCTTTGTTTTCATCCTTATCCACATGTACAATCTATGCTATGAATAATCATAAGTTGAAAATAACTAGCATTGCAATTTGTACAAGATAAATTGGAGGATTGCAAACTACCAACTGCTTAACAAGAAAAAGATAAAGGAATCATAACAAACCAGAGCTAGACTTCCTGAAACTTCCATCCAAGCTTTGCCCCGGAGATAAGTCCGTATCATTGTGAATAAAACCTGAGACATAATATCAGTTAAAGTGTGCAAAAAACTCATGTTTGAAATATGTTATACAAGTGATGCATAGCCCAGTATGATATTTTATTATTTTATTTTGGCTTATAAAGAATTAACACCTTAATAATTGTGAAAATATTATAGCAATTTGTTGTGTTAATATATTTTTTTTAGAGTAGCTCATATTTTATATGTATATAAAAGAATAAAAAATAAAAAACGTGTTCAATAGGCAATTTTACCGCCAAAAAAAAAAAGGCAAGTAAAAGTGTGAAAGGAATTGAATAAACCAAATTCACTATTACTTTAGCATTGACACTTTTTATTCATAGAGATAATGGTTGAACAAATCCCAAATTGACACGTACTATCCCCATATACAAAAAAATGACCTAAATAACATTTTTTTTTTTTTTAAGAAAAAAATTTCCCTTGGTTGGCCTCTCAAGTTGGTATGGTTGGTGGCTTTTTTGTATTTTTTTTCATTTTTTGAGAAACTTCAAATTGGTTCATACTTCATGGCTAAGTCATCCTCCTCTTCCTAGTCATATGTATGGACATCAAATACAGTCAAACTATACGCATTTTTTTTTAGAGAAAATGATAAAAATTAGCAATTTTGACGTAGTATTAAGTATTAACTGAGTTGTATTCCATTTATAGAGGCTTATTTAATTTAGTGCAAATCTTAGAATTTGATGTATATATATATTTTTAAATGAATAATTTGTTGTATATAAATCTCTTAAAAACACATCAAGACTAATTTTGAGAAATAGATCAATTATAATTATTTGCATATTATGTTTTTGTGGAGGAAGATAAACTAAAAGCAAGCTAATTGATTCACAAATATCAATTTAGAGGAGCAGAACACACTCCTAAATTGATTTAAAATATAAGGCATGATATGTAATAAATATATGATTATTAAAACAGTGTGTGTGGGCAGATGAGAAACCGAGGACAAGAACATGGAAGCTGAGAACAGGAATGAGCGAGAAGAGGTGAAGACCAAAAGGGCACACCGTGGGCAGTTTTGTAGCAAATATGATAACACAACCACAAACCCGAGAAGATTGGAGTGCTCGAGGATCCCAAGGATACTGATACATCCTTGGAAGGACCGAGATCTAGTTCTGAAGACCACCAGACACACAACCAAGAAGAGGAAAGAAGGTTTGTCATTAGGCAAATGAAGGAAGAGTACAAATAAAGCATCAATCATCTCTACATTCAATACTCTGCACCCACTTAGCTGGCTGCATTAATGATGCAATGACACCTGAATAGTGTCATCACAACTCACAACCTAATAGAGAAACCTTCTAATAAGACCCTGATGGGACAAGTATCTAAGGAAATAAGCATTGGCTCTCCAAGTGGAAGGCTAGGATACAACTTGGATGACTATATAAAGGAAAGATATCCCTACAAGAAGGGGGAAGGAGAATGGTAAAGAAAAGAAATAGAGAGAAACAGGGAGAGAATATTATCATTCAAGAACAAGTATTAACCTTCACCTCGGCCTAGAATCGAGGAGCATTGTTAAATTAATCCTAGACGTATATTGTTTTGCTTTTCCTGACTTACACATATACCAAGCACACATTCCAATATTGCTCTATTAACTTGTTAAAAAAAGGGTACCTAAGGTTGATTGACATCTTATCTCTATAAATTAATTGTGTGCGATCGAAATCTATCCCAGTCCAATCTCAGCCTGCCACAATGTGTATAAGTATTCCTGGATTTGAATCCTAATATGATAATAAATAATAATAATTATCATGAACCAAATAGATAATTCCCATTATTTTAAATTTTATCATATCTATAAATATATAATTTAGTTATTTAAAATGAAAGTGTGATAGGAAGTTTCATCAACTTCTCATTTGACTTTCAACCTGAAAGTATTATTAAAATGAAAGTGTGGATACTGGATACCCCTAAAAGTATTAAAATGAAACTATGATGGGAGGTTGTGGATACCCATTTGAACTTTCATTATTTATTGATAATTTTTTTTTTTAGAAACACAAAATATGTAAAGTTCCTATAGTCAAACGAACTTTACATATTTTCTTTTAAAGAAAATGATAGTAGATAATAATTGTAACGTTGAATTTAGTCAACCATCTTGTTGACTTTATTCCGTGCCAATTTGCTTGTAATTCAGCACTTAGAAACCCTGTATTTAGGTGGGAATCTTGTAAGGGAAGTGTGTGAGAAAGTGTGAAGAAATGCTCGCGACTGGATCTGTGAGAGAGTGTGAGAGTGTGTGAGAGAGTGTGAGAGAGTGTGTAGTGAAGCAGGGACTCGCGATTGAATCTTAGGGGTGGCTTGCGACTGGCAAGCCGCCAGATGATGCACACAAGCGAAGCATGCAGAGAAGCTGAACCGTCATGCCAGCTGTTGCACTACAGGACAAAAAGTCTAGACTGGCCATTCAGTTAGCTCGCGGCTTGAACTTGCGACTCAGTCAAGTCGCAAGGCCAAGTCGCCAGCCAGCTTTGTTTTGGAAAAACTGACTCTTCGCATTCCTTTCTCACCCTAGTATAAATACCCCTTATACCCACGAAATGTAGAGAGCTTCCAAAGAGAAATTTAGGAGAGAAACCCTAGAGAAAAACAAGATTGACTCATCTATAATCTTTACATAGATACTCTTCAAATTCCTCTACTCTCACCCTCTCCATTGTTACATCCTTGAGAGGTTCATTACCCAAATCCTTTTCTCACCATACCCATATCTGCGAGAAGGCTATTTGGTGCTTGGGAAGCAGTTAGGAAGGGACCAATGGTTATTAGTTGATGTTATGGGTTATAGCAGAATCCGGTAAGCTAAAAAAGACAAAGGTTCGATGTAACCTCGTTGGAGCAAGAAGTTTGGAGGGCTTAGGTACATTGGGTAAATTAGGCTTAGAGGGTCTATTGTTGTTCATGTATCCCAACTACATTTTCTAGTGGATTATTGACCGCTTGGAGGGCGGCGGAGAGGTTTTACGCCGAGGGTTTCAGTTTCCTCTTCGATAACACATCGTTGTGTTGCCCTTGTGTTTGCATCTCTCTTCCCTTAATTTTTTCCATTTAAATTCTGTTGTGGATGTGATTTTAATTGCTTTAGATTGTTTATCAATTCTGTTATTAGCTTATGTTCATTTTCCGCACATATATTGTTTGACATTAAGCTTGAATTGATATTTTTGTAATTGGGGGTCTAAACGTTCATAGTATTTTATACGCTATTTGAACTTTCAATTGGTATCAGAGCGGGTACACTTGTTGTGGTTTAAATACCTAAGTGTGATCCTTGACCCCTTGTGTTTATTTGCCATGGATAGTGCTTTATATGCCTCTATGCACGTTTTGGATGTTGATGAATGTGACATGCCACGTGTTTGTAAAAATGCCTCTATGAGTGATAATCCTCATGATTGTGATGCTATGTTACATGAATCTTTGGATGTTGTTGATATTCCTAACATTAAACTCTTGAAGAAAAAAGCTAAGAAGTTTCATAAGGATTTGAGCAAGGTATTTTGTGAAAAGGATGATTTGATTGCTAAACTCAATGAATCCAATAAATTGGTTGAGGAATATAAGAAACTTGCTGAAACTTCTCTTGAAAAGCTGAAAGAGTTTGAATGTTTGAATATGGACTTGGATGCTAAACTTGTTTTGTCTAACAAACTTGTTGATGAGCTAAAATGTGAAAATGAATCTCTTAAGATGCATGCCAAGTGTTTGATTACTGAACCTATTGTTAAAAAGGGTGAAAATATTTGTTGCAATCATGTTATGGTACTCGATTTTGTGCCTATTGTGTGTTCTACCTCAAAGGACAAATTGGTGTACATTCCTCCACACAAAAGAAATCAAAAGGTGGAGAGAAAGGCTATTAAGTCAAAGCCTACATTTAGGTCTCAACTTAAAGTTTTGGATGGATCTAAATTTGTTCCAACTTGTCACCATTGTGGTGTGATTGGTCATATAAGACCTCAATGTTATAAGTTGAAGAGAGAACAAAATCATGTTGCTAGATCCCTTCCTAAAAAGCCTAGTGGACCTAAACACATTGTTTGTCGCCATTGTGGTGCTTTTGGTCATCTAAGACCTCATTGCTCTAAGTTTCATGCTCTTAAAAGTATCAAAAGAAAAGAGAAACTTGAGCTTCTTAGAAGTTGTGCTAAAAAGGGTAAACCGGATTTGAGTGAAAATAGTATGTTGTTAAAGAAAGTGTTTAATGCTCTTAACTCCTTGACTATGTGCATCTCCGGTTCTCATTCTTCCAACCCTCGTCTCACTTCTCTTGAGACACTCATTCCAAACAATCGTTCCGTTTGGATGATGAAGGGTTCCTATAGTTGAGCTTTTTCTCTTTTGGTCCTTGATCTAATTCTTTCAATCTTTGTAGGACCCTTCATGCATTGAATGTCATATCTTCATGCATTTGTGCATTTTGCATTTATTTGTATGCATTGCTTTTGTTTTGATCTTACTTTTTTGTTTTATTTTTGTGTGAGTAAAAAACCAAAACCACATAAAAAGTGAAAAATTCAAAAAGTTTGATCGTATATGTTTGAGCACATATCACATGTGAGTTTTTCCTTGTACCTTCGTACAAATGGCTTTATGCATTTACGAGCTTAGCTTGTTCTTTATGCACTTATATCTTGGTGGGAAAAATCTTGACATCTTTGTGTGATTGTTGTAAATCGATCTTCAAGCTTGTCATGAATGATTTGTCAATAGTCATGTTGGTTTTTGATACATGTGTAGACTTGTGTCTATATATCTTCCCACTCTTTTATATTTTTTTAAAGAGCTCAACAAATGTAAATCTCAAAATGAAAAGAGATAATGAGCTGCAAAAGTCGTCGCACATACTAGTATTTGACTAGGAAAAAGGGAAAGCGACTTTTATGAAAATGTATGATACCCAAAAGCCAAAGGATTGTTTATCAAATTGAAATATCAAAAATTTCAGGCATCGATCTCAAAAAGAGATGTAAAGATAAAAAATGATCAAATGTTGTGAATTGTAAAGAAGCCAAATGAAAAGCTTCAAAAGTTATGTAATCATTTTCTTGTGGGAGGTCATATATGTTCATTTCTATAATTGAGATAGACCACTTGTCTTAGCACTAGTTGTGTATGACTTGATTGAATTGATCATTGAAGCTTCACTCTAGACTAAGGACTATTCCACATTTGATACACACACACAACACACATGCCTAATGTTCAATGAATGCCTTATTCATTTATTCGATTGTACTTGTTTAAATGTGATGTGTGTGTGCTCAACCATATATGGATCAATCCAAAAAGATTTTTGATCATTTTATATGTTTTTGGAAGTGATTTTTATCACTCTTTATGTTCTTGTTTAATGCTTACTTTGTTTTTCATTGTTTAAACATGTTCTGTGTTGAAAAACAAGTGTCAGAATTTTTGGCTACTCATTCTGGCGACTTGCAAGTCGCGAGACTCAGTCACTCGTTTTGGCGACTTGCAAGCCGCGAGATCCAGTCACAAGCTTACACAGAATGGTTTTGCGACTCACTCGCAACTCAGCTCGCGACTCGCCAGTCGCAAAACGCCCAGAATCAGCTTTTTAAAGAGCTTTTTCGTGGGAAACTTGTTTTAAACCTCTCCCATCCTCTCTAAACCCCTCTTTCAATATTTTTACATCAAAACCCAACCAATTTGAATGGTTTTTCATTGCATTAACATCTCTAAGGTAATTTTAAACTCTTTTCATTGATTTGGATCCTTGGATTATGTTTTGGAGAGTTTTGTGCTCTTGGTTGGGATTTTCATTGTAGGGGTTGGAAAAACTTAATTTTTGTCAAATTTTTGTATGGGATTGGTTTCTTTTGATGATTTGCTTTGGATGTTGGCCTCTTGTGGCAAAAAGAACATGTATTAAGGGTGGATTTCATTTTGTTCATGCATTGTTTCTCATTGTTGTTCATAGTGTGCATGCTAGGTGTTTGATAAAATGCCTCTTAGGCATTTTCTCGCTTGTTTGGACTCCGATGAGTACCAAACTTTGGGGTTTCTCATGTTTCCTCATTAGGAACATGTTTGGTTCCTTGGTTGTGTATTTAACACGCCTTGCCCCACATGTGCTCTTTACATGCTTTGGTCATGCATTGCACTTGCCACCTCTTGCATACACATTTGCTACCCTTGTCATGCATTGGTCTATACCTTGTTGCCTCATCCTAGCATGTCATGTTTACCTTGTGCTTTGTAGCATTTTGTTTTGTCTTATGTTTGAGTTTCATTTTCTCATTTATCTTGCACCCCTCATGCATCATTATCATTGTTCTTACCTTCATCTCTTGCCCTCTTTCTCCTTGGCCCTTTGTCTATTCGTGTCAAAAAGGGGGAGAGTATACTCTAGAGTAGTATACCGGATAGTTTTGTCATTTCTATATGACTCTTGTGCACATTCTTAGGGGTAGAAATTCCATTTCTCATGCACATTCGTAGGGGGAGAGATATTCCATAGGGGAGATGCATATACCAAGGGGGAAGATGACATTGTGTGGTCTAGTTGCTCACATGTTTCACATCATGTTTAATTGATCGCAATTTACTTGTTACATTATACTTGTTTGTTTATTATTTGCTTTACCTTGAGGGTCTAATGTGTTTTGTGCAAGTGTTTCAGGTTACAGATATATATGTTCCAAGTTCATCACAGCTCCTATGATTCATGATAGGGGGAGTGATATGATAAGGGAAGTACTTTATAATTTGTACCTTCTGCTTTTGTAAGCTTTTAAGGTTTTTGTACCCATGCTTTGTAGCTTCTGTACTTGTTGTTAAATGTCACGCTTTTTCTTTAAGTACATCACTCTTGTGCCCTTTGTTGGATTTTATATACTTAATGCAATAGCCAAAGGGGGAGATTGTAAGGTTGAATTTAATCAACCATCTTGTTGGCTTTATTTCGTGTCAATTTGCTTGTAATTTAGCACTTATAAACCCTGTATTTAGGTGGGAATCTTGAAAGAGGAGTGTGTGAGAGAGTGTGAAGAAATGCTCAAGAATGTGCAGTGAACCAGGGACTCGCAACTGGCAAGCCGCCAGATGATGCACACGAGTGAAGCATACAAAGAAGCTGAACCGTCATACTGGCTGTTGCACTATAAGACAAAAAGCCCAGACTGGCCATTCAGTTAGCTCGCGGCTTGAACTCGCGGCTCAGTCAAGTCGCAAGGCGAAGTCGCCAGCCAGCTCTGTTTTGGAAAAACTGAATCTTCGCATTCCTTTCTCACCCTAGTATAAATACCCCTTATACCCACGAAATGTAGAAAGCTTCCAGAAAGAATTTTAAGAGAGAAACCCTAGAGAAAAACAAGATTGACTCATCCACAATCTTTACATAGAGACTCTTCAAATGGCTCTACTCTCACCCTCTCCATTGTTACATCCTTGAGAGGTTTATTACCCAAATCTTTTTCTCACCATACCCATATCTGTGAGAAGGTAATTTGGTGCTTGGGAAACAGTTAGGAAGGGACCAATAGTTATTGGTTGATGCTATGGGTTATAATGGAATCTGGTAAGTTAGAAAAGACAAAGGTTCGGCGTAACCTCGTTGGAGCAAGAAGCTTGGAGAGCTTAGGTACAATGGGTAGATTAGGCTTGGAGAGTCTATTGTTGTTCATGTATCCCAACTACATTTTCTAGTGGATTATTGACCGCTTGGAGGGTGGTGGAGAGGTTTTACGCCGAGGGCTTCGGTTTCCTCTTCAATAACACATCGTTGTGTTGTCCTTGTGTTTGCATCTCTCTTCCCTTAATTTTTGTCATTTAAATTCTGCTGTGGATGTGATTTTAATTGGTTTAGATTGTTTATCAATTCTGTTATTAGCTTATGTTCATTTTTCGCACATATATTGTTTGACATTAAGCTTGAATTGATATTTTTGTAATTGAGGGTCTAAACGTTCATAGTGTTTTATACGCTATTTGAACTTTCAATAATTAAATGTAGTATTAATTGAGTTGTATACTAATATATATATATATATATATAATTTATTGTGAATTCTTAGAATTTGTTGAACATAAGCCTCTTAAAAGCAAATTAAGAATAATTTTGAGAGGTAAACCAATTATAATTATTTGCGTTTTCTTTTGTTGTTGAGGGTGATAAACTAGAAGCAAGCTAAATGTTTCAGAATTATTGCTGTAAATTACCTAGTTAATTAAATGACAAAGTCCCACGTATGATAGAAATAGTAAGGATGAATAGTTAATATAGAGCTGTGAGTCTAATGAAATTAACATATTTATTTGGATGAAGTTACTACTTTATCCAAGAAGAACCGTCAACAAAATGATAAGTAAGTCAAAACTGCCAATGCAAGTTGCTTGATAAATAAAAAAACCCCATAAGTGGTAAGGGGCTGATAATGAATTAAAAAAACCCTCAGCCCCTTACCATAAGTGGTAAGGGATAAAAAAAAAAAACCCATAAGTGGTAAGGGGCTGATAATGAATTAAAAAAACCCTCAGCCCCTTACCATAAGTGGTAAGGGATAAAAAAAAAAACCCATAAGTGGTAAGGGGCTGATAATGAATTAAAAAAACCCTCAGCCCCTTACCATATGTGGTAAGGGGCTGGTAATGAATTAAAAAAACCCTCAGCAAAATCTATCATCCCAGCTCCTCCATACTACCATATTGTCCCAGTTTTGCTCCATATTATCCCAGTTCCTCCATACTATAAAATGAGTCCTCTTAAAGATCCTCAAATTGCTGCTCAAATTGTTTTTGGCCTGGACATTCTCATCATCGCACTGCATCTCGCACTCCCCAGGTTTATAAATAACTCTTTTTAGAACACATCAAGAATAATATTGAAAGTGAATTAGATAATCTCAATGCACATGAATCATGATGGGTGAGAGAGTTTCAACTTCTTCCTCCCCATAACCCATTATTGACGCTCTGTAAGTTTTACTGTTATTCTAACAATTCCATTTTGTTTCAGATTTCAGCAAGTTGTGTCAGTCCTAAAACTCATTAATGATGTAGATGGATCCCTTGTCAGCCTTGTTGATCTACTCCTACGACTGATACGCATATGCAGAAGGATTTGGTCCATTTGGACTGCAAGACAACCTGTTGTTGTTGCCAATGACCACCAGAACGAAGTCCCACTTGTTGATATTAACTATGGCCAGAACGATATCCCGCTTACTGATGCTGAAGCTGATGCTGCGAATGGCCAAAACGATATCCCACTTACTGATGCTGAAGGTGATGCTGCCAATAGCCAAAACGATGTAATTGTGGACGAGGAACTGAACATCTGAACTCACCAGTTTCGAGAAAACCTATCTTGTACGTGTAATACCGCTTTCACCAACTCCATCTTTCATAATATGTAGTCTTTGTTCTTCCAGGTAGCTTTATTATGTGTGTAACAAGTAAACCAAAGTGTCCTTCTCTGCTTTCGTTTGAGTTATTACTACATAGTTTCTATCATATTTATCTGCGCGCACATGTGCGTATATTTTGGGTCTTTTGGCATGTTCCGTCATTTTCTCATGGTATAAAAAGAGGAAAAGAATGAAATGCATGTTTGCTTCTAGTTTCTTCAGCAGAAAAAAATAGTTTTAAAAGATTTATTTATCTTATTATCTGTGTTTATTTTATTTTATGTTGGTTATCAGTGTTTGGCGTAAGATTTATATTATTAGTGAAAATTGAATACTTTGCTTTTTACATTTGATTTTCTGGGTGCTTTTCACTATCATGATTATTATTAGACACTCATTCTTCTATACCATCTGATTTTAGGAGGAAATAACATATTATATATGCCAACGACTTGTAATTTACAGAGTGTACTGTTATCCATGCTCTGTTTTTGTTGGTTTGTTTGAATAACGTAGCTTGAATTGAATTTTCTTGTGGTGTGAGGTTTGCAGTTTACTTCTTGCTATGTTATGTATTATTTTTCTCATTTTGTAGAATATATGTTCTGTGGATCTGTTGTACTTTTTAATCCTCTGTTGAGGGGTTATGAAAATTTGAACTGTTTGGTTTTCTGACTGTTCTAGTACAAGTCATGCTCTGTTTTTCTTTTCCTCCAAAACTTGCTGAGGTTTATGAATAATAGTGTCTGTGTGGATATGGGCCTTTTTCTTTCTGCTGGGAGGTTTGTTTGAGAAGTTTTGATAGGGGAAATTGATGGTTTGTTTCTTTCACTATTACTGCTTTACCTAACAAAATTGAATTAATTGAGACTATATAGGAATTGTCATCAAGATTTATAGTTGTGCAAATGACTCTTGAGGCCTGATTGAGAGGGGGAGGAATGAGATGGGAAAAATGCAAAGAATATTTGTTTGTATAATTTTTTTGATGAGCATGAGCCATGAATCCTCTAACCTGTTACCTACTCCACTCTAGTACTCTTTCTAACTTTTGTATAATTGTGTCGGAAAAAAAAAAAAAAAAACTCGTAAAATTGTGCAAGTGATCCTATGTTGAAATTTTCAAATGACAACGACACATGAAAATTCCATCACCCCATGCTAGCCTAGCACATAAAATTTCCAATCAACTTGCAACGTGTGGTGGTGATATTAATAATGCAATGTTCTGATCGTGGATCAGCAGCAAAAATTTATTAGGCAATCTCTGGCGAAGAAATGAATTGTTTAAGGAGGAACGTTGGATCACTTTACCCTTCCAATTGCAAAGTCAAATCCTATGTAAATTTTAACAATATGAAAGTAAACATGCTAATATATTGCTTATATATCATGTTACACAACAAGAGATCCATAATAATATATATGGTTGATCTATACCATTAAAATGCTCATGCTTAAACTACGAAGAACAATAAACAAGCTTGAATTGGCAACTAATTCTTCTGAAGATTTTATATTCACATCAATTTATGAAGTTTCATGGATCAATTCAATATAAAATCATCCGATTGTTGGGCATCTGATAATGAGCCAAGGACTCATTTTGTTTCATTCCAATTAATAAAGAATTAGAAAGCCCAAAACGCAATATTGCTAAAATTTGCAATGAATAAAACAACACAGAGTAAGTTTGAATATGACACCTAACTTTACCTTCAAGAAAATAACCAAATGGTTGTAATTGGATCTATAAAATAAAATATGGGTCTAATTGATTTGTAGAGAGATATAAAGCAAGACTCGTAGCTAAGGACTACACTCAACAAGATAGGCTTGATTATTCTTTCTTTCTTTCTTTCTTTTTTTTTTTCCATTTTTTTTTTAATAATAAAAGTTACCTTATCTTTCGAACTCTTGTATAATTGTGCAAGTGGTCTTACGTTGAAATTTCCTAATGGCAACATGACATAAAATTTCCAAACACCCTGCACCCTGATAAAGCATAAAATTTCCAAAGCCAAGGAATGATTTTGTATCATCAGTCCAATGAATAAGGACTAAAAAAGATCAAAACATAACTTATTGCTAAAATTTTCAATGAAGAAAACAATGCTCCTTGAGTTTAAGGCACCTGAATTTATCCACTAGGAAATAACTAATTGATTATAAGTGAGACTATAAAATAAAATACTGATCTATTGGATTTGTAGAGAGATATAAAGTAAGACTCGTTGCTTGGACTATACTCTTTTGAGAATACTAAACATGTTTAACATACACATGCGGAGAGGGGGGAATGTTTTAAAGAAATTTACATTGATGTATATCCAAAAGGGTTTACCTCTTGGATACACAGCACATACTTTAAACATCTTTAACTCATATTCATTTTTCAATGTGGGATTAACCCACTGTTTTTTTTTTCTTTTGAGAATACTAAATATTTTCAACAAGATGGACTTAATTACATTGAATTCTTTTCACACAAGCCAAAGAGGATAATTTTAAAAAAGGATCAAAATTAATAATTTCTAATGCAATATTGATTTAATCTTGTATTTTTACTAGTAACTATATATTTATTGAACAAAATTTAGGTACAATACAATACTTAGGTATTATTCCTTTGGTTCCCTTTTTAGGATTCTGCCATATGGATTTTTGCTCATGGGTTGAAAGTATATTTTTTAATTAAGTAGCCATATGGCTAAATCTTAAGAGATGAACCTAAGGAACAGCATCTAAGGTACTGTACTTAAGTTTTGTCCATATATATTTTTCTTAAAAAAACTATATATTTATTTAATATGTTCCACTTTTTTAGAATGTGTTTATATATATATAGACAAGCTTAGGTACAATTCTTTATTTGTTGTACTTTATGTTTCTTAATTAAAATAAACACATTATTGCAATGACCAATACAATATAAATAATGCTATTTTCCCTATAAAATTACATTTAGAGTAATAAGTTCTTTGAATTTAGATAAAAAGCATAAAGTACAGCACTTAAAAGAATTGCGTCAAAGTTTAAACTCATAGGCAAGATTTCAAGCTTTCCAAAGGGTTGACATAAAGCTCACCCGAGTTATAGGCCTAGAATTTTGCCTATCTATATATAAAAATGATTGTGTTATTATATGTTTGTACATATACGTGTACATGTGTTAGAATTATTGTTTCGATTTTTTTTTTTTTTTTTAATGATGATTCAATAATTGGGAAGGAAAAATTTGAATCCTGAATGTCTACATTAGAAATAACGAAAAATGCCACTTGAGTTAAAGGCTTTTAGCATGTTTTAAAATATTCCATAAACAATTTATTGTATAACAACAAAATCTATGTTGCAATAAAAATGTTGCACCTACCACCACCTTGTCTCTCAACCTCTGACTCATTTTCTCATTCTGTTAATTAGGAACAACAATCTCATTTTCTCTTTAACTGTTTTATTTCTTGGCTTTGTGCTCTTGACCCAGGAATTTGATAGAGCTAAATTCTTTAGCTTGATTACAAGAATAAATATTAAAGAGCAAAAACTAAGAGCAAATCCAATCCAATTTTTCATTTCAATTATTAAATTGCTAAAATCTTTATTAAGAGGGAAAAAAAGGTACAAAGGAATGATAAGAATCAAATCAGCTGTACTACAAGCAAGCAAAGTGATTGGCTTTCAATTTCATCTCCTTGTTATTCCGTCTCCAGGTCAAAGTCCATTTACTCCACCTCTTCAATCTTGCTCCTCGTTGAAGACCTCCTCAATGGTGTTTATAGAGAGAAACTTATCTATAAAAAAAACAAAATATTTTAATATGAATATGAGCGAAATTTCTCTACCCAAATTACTTCTCCTCTGGTACTACTTCAAATTCTATTCTACCTTTATGTATATTTTGCCAATCCATTTCTATGTTGTTAACTGTGTCAAAAACCAAAAACAATATAGGGAGAAAATCCCCCTCAAAAAAAAAAAAAATATATATATATATATAGGGAGAAAAGATTATATAAATACGTATGAGAGAGAGAGAGATACGTATACCTTTTTTGGGTTTAGAAATAAGTATGTAATGTCATAAACAAGGGATAATAAATGATATCCTAATCTCAATATTAATGAGTGTCTTTTTTTAACTGTTGGATTTACTTAAATCCAATAGTTTAGAAAATGTGTAACTCTAAAAAGTTATACCATGTGTAACTTGAACTCATCTCATACACTAGTAAATCCTATCTATAAAACATAAATATTATGAAATTACAGGGATCAATTCATGAATAGTGTATGACTAGACCAATATGTCACTACAACAAAATCTATTTTCAGTGACGAAAAAATTCGTCACTAAAAGTCCAGGTTTTCGTCACTAAGGACCTTTAGTGACGAAATTAGACTTTTAGTGACAAAACTCATTTCGTCACTGTAGCCCCGTCACTAAAAGTCCTGGTGACGAAAAATTTCGTCACTAAAAGTCCGATTTGATTTTTTTTTTTTTTTTTAACTTTTAGTGACGAAAATGTTTCATCACTAAATATTTTCCTCACTAAAAACACTATTCAGTGACAAAAATATTCCGTCACTAAAAACGCTTTAGTTTACTAAATCATATTTAATGACGAATAATTTCATCACTAAAACTATGTTTGGGTACATATAGTGACAAAAAAATTCGTCACTAAAACTATTTTTAAGAAAATCCAGGCACATATAGTGACGAAAATTTTCATCACTAAAACCATTTCTTACAAAATTTTGCTATATTTAGTGACGAAAATTTTCGTCACTAAAACTTATTTTATGTTTTTATTTTTTTCATGGCTTTAATATTAATCTGTAACCTGTCATTACATTATTAAAACCTCACATTTGAATAACACATTTATTTCAACAACACATTTATAAAAAAAGATCCATACATTCCACAAGTAAAAAATAAAACAAGTATCCAATTCAAACTCCTTCCATACAATAATTGTTTGCAATACATACAATAACTCTACCTAAACCCTATTTTAGAACTAATGGAAGATGTCCTCATATGTCTTAAAGTAATGCCAAAAGTAAGTCCCCTAAAAGCCACCAATAAGAAATCTGCACAAATATAAAAACAATACTTTGTTAAAATCGTAAAGTAAAAACATTAACTATGTTATAAGAAACATTTTTAACAATGCATTAAGAGTAACCACACCAATAAATTAAAATCACAGCTCCTAATGTATAAGTTATAGAAAGCAAATAAAGTACTAACCAAAAAGTGTTTTAACTTGAAGTTGAACCACCCCCATAAGTAAGAGCATCATCATAACTCTTGCTCCTCAAAAAATTAAGAATATTCTTTTGGACCTCATCTTGCTTAGTTCATGCATCTTGGTGCATCTTTTGGACCACACCAATAAATTATCCATGTTTGACTACAATTACAAGATGAATGTTACTTAAGTAAAATAAGGACAACTAATGTATACTATATTCTAACATCTAAGTTTATAAGCTATTTAGATAAAGTTCTATCTCATACATGAATGCACAAGTCTATATTAATCCTTAAACAAATATACATTGCACACACAAATATACCCTCCTAATATGAATTTAAACAACCTTATAACACCATGCAAGCCATCCGCTTGCTCCAACACAACATTCCACCACAATACCAATTTCCAACATCACAAATATAAAGTTTTACAAGTATTGAAATGAAATAAAATATTATTCATCATATCTAATCAACAATACTCATTAACATTTGCAAGAAATGAAAAACACTCCTAATATTAGTTTAACTCACCTTATAACACCATGCAAGCCACCCGCTTGATCCAATACAACATACCATCACAAATCCAATTTCCAACATCACAAGTGATGGGAATGACGAATCCAGTGACATCATGATGAGGAAGTCTTTCAGTGACGAGGCTACACGAGACAGACGAAGGCATGCACAGATGAGCATATCTTATATTCACGTCACTGACGAGGAAAACACGATACATTCATTATAGCACAATTAAGTTCAGAACGGTTATAGAGCCAACTGTATGAGCCGTTGTAACACATTAAAGTCACATTACACCAGACCAGACGTTACGAGGAGGAGCATTAAGACCTCCATAACTACTCCAACGGCTAGAAGCCATGAAGGTATGCATATAAAACCCTCTCATTGTCAAGAACAAAAGATACACAGAGACACTGAGAGAGAACTATTATTTTCTTGTATTATACATTCTTCTAAGATTTTCTTGCTTACTAACTTTGGCATCGGAGGCGTGGTGGCAAGCACCACACCGGTGACCCTTTCAAGAGGCTGCAGATTGGCTTCATCCGACAACATTGACTAACGAGTTCACGCTCCATCAACAAGTATAGAGTTTTATAAGTATTTAAATCAAACTCCAATACTATTTTTCACATCTAATCAACAATACTCGTTCACATTTGCAATAAATAAAAAACACTCCCAATATTAGTTTAAACCACCATAACAAATAGAAGAAAAACTAAAGCAAACCTCAATAGTGAATACTAATCTATCACCCCATGTATTTAACAATTATCCTGAATTCTCATAATAGTTTTCAATCCCTAAACTTTCTAAGATTGAGAACCCATCCAAGAAATTCATTCAATAGAAACCACCATTACCATCAAAACTAAGTTCAGAGACCCACATAGCAATTTTTGCTTATTTAAGCACAAAACAGAAAGAAACATAGTATAGAAACCAAGGTCTTGCATGGCTCCTCTGACATCTAGACAAGATAATAGCAAAGTTAAACATCATTTAGCATGAAGTTACTTGAGGGCAGCTAAGAGTGGAAAACAAATCACAATAAATGGATGGACAAACTGAAAGGATCGAAAAATGGCATATTCAAGATGTGGTTTAAACCACCTTTAACAACATACTTAAAACACTCACCTGCAATGTCATTCATATATCTCTATAGTCTATATCCTCCTTCTATGCTAATCCCAAAAGATAATATATATAACAAAGGACCCCCCCCCCCCCCCCAACATTTTGGTGCATTTCAATCATTTAGGCCATTCCAAAATCCTCTCTCTCTCTCTCTCTCTCTCAAAACACCAACTTATTCTTCAATTATTCTTCTTATTTTCCCCAATCCCCCCTTCATTTTCTCTCCCCTTTGTAATTGAGGTGTGAAAAGTAAAAATAAAGAGTAAGGGCAGTAATAAACGGAGAAAAAAAAAATTAGAGCCCTAAAAAAATTTATAAAATCTTTTCTATCTAAGCCTAGTCCTATCAATTGCCAAAACCATAACTCTAGATTTTCCACTAACTTCAAAAGCCTCTAACTCAATCCCACCATTATCCTCAGCCATTGATCTTCCTAAATTACAACTTTACTAAACATGAAACCATATTAACATAAGAATATATATCAGATTTTTTTTTTTAAACAGACCCAAAAGAAAATTCAATAATAACTGCAAATTCCCTGCATATTTAAGTCGAATTGCTATGAAAAAGAAAAGAAAAGAAAAAAGCTATTAAAATAAAAAAGAGAGACTTACATCTTCATCTTCAGACACACACACACACAGAGCTAAAGAAGAAAATAACTCATATCTTCATCTTCTTCAGCATTGTTAGCCTCCAATTTGGCCTTGCCATACTTTGCCTTCAACTCAGCAGCCTTATCCATATAAGGCTTCTTCTCCTAAAAACCAAAAGGGCCCAGTAAGAACAAATTCATGAAACCACATCTAAAATAACCCAGCAACATTCAAAACAAGAGAAATTTAAGAAACTTACGTCATCAGTCATAGATTTCCACTTCTCTCCACCCTCCTTTGCTACCTAAAATTCATTGTAAGTCAAACAACAAGATTAGAAAAAGCTGTCCAAAGTTTAATCACCTAACAAAAAATAAAAATAAAGAGTAAGGGCAGTAATTAATAAATACTTGTACCTCTTTACCACCCTTAGAATAAGGATTTTCTTCTTTGTAAATCTTCCTAAAGTCATCCCTGACACACAAATTGAAAACGTTTCAGCGCGCACACACACACACAAAAGATAATCCAAACATGCAAGGGAGAGAGTGAGAGATAGTATACCCAGTTTGTGGGCATTTGGGAACATTTGGATCCTTAGATTTCTTGTTAGTTTTTGCTTTCTTTGCCTTTGGCTTTGTTGAACTTGATTTCATCCTGCCAAACAAAAAAAGAAAAGAAAAAAAAAAGCAATGTTATACCCAGAAATGATTGCATACACAGAGAAAGGGAAGAGAAGAAGAGTACCTGTCTGTAGTAGTAGGCTTCTTCTTGGGGGGGTCACTGGGCTTCTCCACAATCTGAGCCTCTGAATCCAAAAATAAGAATTAAGAAAAACTATCTATCTTCTTCAGAAGTTCTTCAGAAGAATTGTAAAATGGAATATATTAAGAAAAACAGACCGAGATTCAATTTGATTCATAGCTGCTACAGACGAACATGCCTTCCAGCTTTAACCCTTCTAAATAATCCCAAATTATGAATTTCTAGGAGCTAACCCCGATGTACAATGAGCTATAAACACACATATACGTACTTATACAAACATATTTATACAAGAACCCAAATCAGTTTGACAAGCGATAAAGAGCTTCCAAAATTGAAACCTTCAATCTTATCACTAAATTAGCACCGCATTAAAGTTGAAATTTATACAAAACAAAAGGCAATAAACCAATTATCAATAGATTAAATTTGAAAATTTGAAAAACGAAGGAACAGAGAGCTTAAAGGTAGAACCCAAACCTGTTCAATCGGTGATAAATAGCTTCCAAAATTGAATCCTTCAATCTGATGGCTAAAATCAGAGCCGCATTTAAGCTGAAACTTGTTGAAAAAAAAAGACAAAAAATTAATTATCAAAGAAAAATTGTCCCAATCATCCATCCAATTGACAATAAATTTGAAAAACATAGGAATAGAGCTAATAAATCTATAACCCAACCTGTTCAATAGGCCATTAAAAGCATTCGAAATTAATGCTTTCAACCTGATCGTTAAGCCAAAAAATGGAAATCAATTATTAAACAAAAAAAACGGAGCCCTTCTCAACAGAATCATTAAACAAAAATACCCAAAGGAACTAGAAACATTAAACAAAAATTAACAAAAAAATTAACTCAAAAGGAAAAAAAAAAAATACCCATTACACGTTTAGGGGAGGCGAAGGGTCGCTGGCTGGGTGGAAGGTGAAGGGTCACCGGAAGCGTCACGAACTGAAGCGTCACCGGAAGCGTCGTGAACTGAAGGATGAAGTGTTGCGAACTGAACGTTGCCGGCGAGTTGAAGTGTCGCCAACGATCAGCGAGTTGAAGCGTCGCCGATGGCGAGCTGAATCGTCGCCAACGGCGAGCTGAAGCGTCGCCGTTGAGCTTCGGCGATCTGAAGCGTCGCCATTGAGCTTTGACGATCTGAAGCGTCTTCGACGATTTGAAGCGTTGCCGTTGAGCTTCGGCGAGCGGAAGCGTCGCCGTTGAGCTTCGGCGATCTAAAGCGTCTTCGACGATCTGAAGCGTTGCCGTTGAGCTTCGGCGAGCGGAAGTGTCGTCGTTGAGTGTCGCCGTTGAGCTTCGGTGAGCGGAAGCGTCGTCGTTGAGTGTCGCCGTTGAGCTTCGGCGAGCCTAAGCGTTGCCATTGAGCTTTATCGGCGACGATGGGTTTTTTTGGTCCAGCTTTTTTTTTTTTTTTTTTGACTGAAATGCTTGGGTTGAAATGTTTTGGGGTTAGCTGAGTATTGTATTATATATTGAAATAAGGCTTTAAAGTTTTTGGCGACGAATTTCAGTTTCATCACTAAAAACCCAGGCTTTCTTAAGATTTTTAGAGACGAAATTCATATTTCATCGCTAAATCATACTTTTAGTGATGAATTGTGATTTCGTCACTAAAAATATATAAGTGCAAAATTATTATTATTTTTAGTGAAAAAATGTTTTCGTCACTAATTCTTCCTTACAGTGACGAAAAGATTTTCGTCACCAATACTATCCACAACAATACCTACAGTGATGAAATATTTCGTCACTAAAAATTTCAACTTTTAGCGACGAAATATTTCGTCACTATAGATTAATTAAACTCGTGCCAAACTTTCCCTCCACTAGTGCCCATTTTTCAAATCACAATAGTGACGAAATTTATTTTTCGTCACTAAATGTTATAATTTTTTTCATTATTAATGACGAAATTCATATTTCGTCACTAAAGCTGTATTTTTAGTGACGAAAAATATTTCCTCACTAATTTTTGTCACTAAAAATACATTTTGTTGTAGTGTGTGTTAGAATTATTGTGTCAAAAATTATTATTTTTTTGGATGATTCAATAATTACGAGCAGGGGGATTTCAACATCTAGAAGTAACAATTGAGCTAAAGACATTTGGCATGTGTTAAAGTATTTCAATACATTTTATTGTGTAACAACAAAATCTATGTTGAAATGAAAATGTTGCACTAAATTACCAATGACCTTTAGGTCAATTGCCCTAGCACTTTTGAGTGTTTCAAACATCCAATTTTCAAATCTTCATCTATTATTTAAAATATATACATAAATACTATGAAATTACTCGTATTTATTCAGCATACAATCTAAGCATGGCACATGACCAGACCAATATATAGACAACTAAGTTTGGCTCATAAATCATACCGTAGATCAACTAAATCTTCTAACTATTTGTTGTTTGATAATGCATTTGAGACATCCTTCTCTTCCTTGTTATACGGACATAAAACATAGTCCCTCAACAAGGTGTTCTTAAAAGATTTTATCATCGTTAAATACTAGTATAAGTGAGTAACACAACAAAATTTTGTTACAACAAAATTATTATGAAGTTTGAGGGATCGGTTCAATATAACATTTAAGCATGGCCCAAGACCAATATAGGTGGAGGTGAAGTTAGGGTCATAAAATCGTACCATTGATTAATTAAATCTTCTAACTGTTAATAATGCGATAGAGACATCCTTTTGTTCTTACAGTCAAACGAACTTTACATAATTTTTTTAAGAGAAAATGATAAAAGTTAATATTTTAATATAGTATTAATTGAGTTGTATACTAATATATATATATATATATATATATATATTTATATAAATTTATTGTGAATTCTTAGAACTTGTTGAAACATAATTAAGTCTCTTAAAAACAAATTAAGAATAATTTTGAGAGCTAAACCAATTATAATTATTTGCGTTTTCTTTTGTTGTTGAGGAAGATAAACTAGAAGCAAGCTAAATGGTTCAGAATTATTGCTGTAAATTACCTAGTTAATTAAATGGCAAATTCCCACATAAAATAGAAATAGTTAGGATGAATAGTTAATACTTAATATACGGTTGTGAGTCTTGTGACATTAATGTATTTTTTTGGTAATAAACGCGAGTAGATGAAGTGCTTAACCAAAGTCAACAAAATAAAATATCTAACAAAATAAAATGTCTTATCAACAACTGTTGTGTTCTCAATCGGTACGCCAAAACTCTTATAAAAAGTTTCTTATAATAAGAAACTTTTCCACGTAACTCCTCCTTGTCAATCAGTATGCCAAAACTCTTATAAAAAGTTTCTTATAATTAATAAGAAACTTTTCCACGTAACTCCTCCTTGTCAATCAGTATGCCAAAACTCTTATTCTACGCCAAAACTTTTATAAAAAGTTTCTTATAATAAGAAACTTTTCCACATAACTCCTCTCAGATACTAACTCAGTCTCTCAGATACTAACTCAGCTAACTCAGCTTCCTCTCTCAGATACTGTCTCTCAGATACTACAAGTCTACTAATCCAAATGGGTGAGAACGAGCCTAATCCAGACGTCACACTTACTGCTCAAATAGTTCTTGGCCTGGTCATTCTCATCATCACACTCCTTCTCACACTTCCCAGGTTTTTAACAAACAACACTGCTATGTTAATACCTACTACGTGGGTTTTACTTTTACATAACACGGAGCTTCCAATATAAATAAGTTGAAACGGAGTGTTCCCTGCTTCAAGCTCTGTTTTTATTGATTTGTTTGAATTGCGTAGCTCGAATAGTCATGGTATGAGGTTTGCATTTTCTTTTTTCATTTTGCAGAATATATATTGTGTGGATGTGGGTTTTACTTTTACATAACTCGAAGCTTCCAATATAAATAAGTTGAAACAGAGTGTGCACTGCTTCATGCTCTGCTTTTATTGGTTTGTTTGAATTGCGTAACTTGAATTGTCCATGGTATGAGGTTTGCATTTTCTTTTTTCATTTTGTAGAATCTATATTGTGTGGATCTATTGTGGTCTGTAATGTTCTATGAATAAAGTGATTTGTTTATATATATATATACTCATTATGATTAATAACATATCAATTTGTAAATATTATATAGTAAAATTCATTGTAACCTTAGCATCACTCGCACAATAAATCTAGGGACAACATTTTTTATGATTTATTTCACAACTCCTAATATGGCTTATTATATAACAAAATTAGTATTGGTATATAATAAAAGTAGTTGTAAGGTTGAATTTTATCAACCATCTTGTTGGATTTATTCCGTGCCAATTTGCTTGTAATTTGGCATTTAGTAACCCTATATTTAGGTGGGAAACTTGTAAGGGTAGTGAGTGAGAGAGTGTGAAGAAATGCTCAAGATTGTGCAAAGAAACAGAGACTCACGGCTTGCAAGTCGCCAGAAGTTGCACACGTGCCAAGCATGTCACAAGCTGAAGAGTCACGCCAGCTGTTGCACTACAGGACAAAAGTACCAGGCTGGCCAGGCCGTTAGCTCGCGGCTTGAACTCGCGACTCAACCCAGTCGCGAGGTCAAGTCACCAGAATGCCCTGTTTGGGAAAAACTGACGTTTCACATTCCATTCTCATCCTAGTATAAATACCCCTCATTCCTACAAAATGTAGAGAGCTTCCAGAGAGAATTTTAGGAGAGAAACCCTAGAGAAAAACAAGATTGCCTCATCCCCAATCTTCATCTAAGAGACTCTTTAAATTCCTCTACTCTCTTCCTCTCCATTGATACATCCTTAAAAGGTCATTAACCAATTCCTTTTCTCATCACACCCACGTATGTGAGAAGGTTCATTTGGTGCTAAGGGGAGCAGTTTGGAAGGAACCAATATCCATTGGTTGATGCTATGGTTTAGTAGCGGAATCCGGTAAGCTAGAAAAGAAAAAGGTTCGGCGCAACCTCGTTGGAGCAGGAAGCTTGGAGGGCTTAGGTACCTAGGTAGATTAGGCTTGGAGGGTCTATTGCTGTTCATGTATCCCAACTACATTTTCTAGTGGATTATTGACCGCTTGGAGGGCGGTGGAGAGGTTTTACGCCGAGGGCTTTGGTTTCCTCTTCGATAACACATCGCGTATTGTCCTTGTGTTTGCATCTCTCTTCCCTTTATCTTTACCATTTAATTACTGCTATGATTGTGATTATTTATGGTTTATATTGTTTATCAATTCTGTTATTAGCTTGTTATCATTTTCCGCACATACATTGTTTGATATAAAGCTTGAATTGGTAATTTTGTAATTGGGGTCTAAACGTTCAGAGTGTTTTCAACGCTATTTGAACATTCAATTGGTATCAGAGTGGGTGCACTTGTTGCGGTTTAAATACCTTAGTGAGATCCTTGACCCCGTTTTGAGATGGATAGGTCTCAATACCTAAATGTGCCACCATTTTTTGATGGTTATAGTTATGCATTTTGGAAAGTCCGTGTGAGGGCGTTTTTGTGTTCTATTGATGATGCTGTGTGGGATGCTGTTGAGGTTGGTTGGACTAGGCCAGAGGCTACCAAATCCACTTGGGATAAGGCAGCTCTTGCGGCAGCTAATGCTAACAGTAAAGCATTGAATGCTATTTTCTGTGGTGTCTTTCTAGAAGAATTTCATAGGATTTCACATATCACTATTGCTAAGGAAGCATAGAGATTTTGGAGACAACTTATGAAGGAACTAAGAAGGTGAAAGACACCAAACTACAGATGTTGACCACTTGCTTTAAGGAGCTAAAGATGAGTGAGGATGAGTCCTTTGATTCATTTTACAGTAAGCTGAACGAGGTGGTCGTTGGCAAATTTAATTTGGGGGGAAAGACGGAGGATTCTAAAGTTGTAAGGAAGATCCTTCGGTCACTACCAGAAAATTTTCGTGCCAAAGTAACGGCCATTGAAGAGAGCAAGGATCGTGATGACATTAAAGTACAAGAGCTGGTCGGTTCATTGCAGACGTATGAATTGTCACTGCCCACACAGAAGAAGAGCAAATCTCTTGCTCTTAAAACAATTGATGAGAGAGTGGCATCTCATGACCCTTCGGAAGAGGATGCAGTAGATAAAGATGTGGCGTACCTTGTAAAGAACTTCCGGAAATTCTTGAAACTCAAGAATGGTGGGAAATTTGTGACAAAGGAAAATTTCATAGTTTCGGGAGGGAGAAGAAAGAATTCTGAAGGAAAGATGATAGAGATTCCCAATCTTCTCAAGGAATCACATGTTTCAAGTGTAATGGACATGGACACTTCAAAAAGGAATGTCCCAACTATTTGAAGTCAAAAGGAAAGGTCTATGTCATTACTTTAAGTGATTCGGATTCATCAAAATCTGACTCTGAAGAGAGCTGCGACAGAGAAGGAAATTACTCCGCATTTATGACCATTGCACATGTGGAATCCTCAGATGATTTGAGTTCACTTATGAAGGAGCTTGGTGAGCATTCTGATTTGGAGTCTATTGGGATTGTTAAAGAATCGGAAGCTGAAGAGGAGGAAGATTCATCTGGTCTTCAAGAGAATTACGCCTCACTTCTTGAGAAATCAGGTGAGTATACAAGGGTGGCAAAGGCGGCTGTGAAGAAGATGAAGAGAGCTGAGGAAGATTACAAAAGTCTACTGGTGCGATACAAGGAGGCAAAGTGTGAGATTGAAGCACTTAATGGTGAGCTATCAGAAGCTTACACAAAAGTAAGATTTCTTAAGCAAGAGGTAGTGCAAGCTCATGCCAAGATAGATAGGGTCTCCTCCAAGAAGTTAGATGATGTTATTTCATCTCAAAAACATGCCTCAGACAAGTCCGGGTTGGTATATACCGGAGGGAGTAGCTCATCAGCCAATGTTATCAAAGAAGTGAAGTTTGTAAAGGCCAAAGAGACGGCTGCGGATAAGCTTATTCCTGAGAAAGTTAAGGCTGAAAGGAAGAAGAATGTGGCTGATCAACGGGTGTTAAATAAGTCCCGTAATCAATCAAAATCCAGATATGGAGCTAGAGGAAGATCACTTCCAAGATCACAACAGGGTCCTAGAACGAACTATCTTTGTCACTATTGCGGATTGCAAGGACATACTAGACCAAACTGTCACAAGCTGAGAGCATTGAACAATGCAAGCGCTCCTCGATCAAGAGGAAGGAGAAATGACGAGAGGTCTTGGGGTGGAGAGCAACCAAGAAGTCAAAACCGTGATCCAAGAATGATGGATGTTATGAAGATGATCAGTGCCTTCACCAATTGCTTGGAAAGCTTCACAAGAAGGTTTGAAAGTCCCAACTCTCATACCCAATCCGTCAAGGATATCACCCCAAACGCACGTGACATGTGGGTGACGAAGGGTACTCATGCATAAGCATTACAACATGTCCATGCATTAATACTTCTCATGTTTGTGAATATGCTTGGTTGTGTGCTTCTTGCTAGTATTTAGGTTGTTATTTTGTTTGTGTGTTCGTCTTTGGTTCAAATGTTTTTACATTGTTATTTAAGATGCCTTTGTTAAACTTTTTACTGCTTTTGTGTCAAAAATCCAAAACACATAAAAAGTAGAAAATCCTAAAAAGTTTGATCGGCTTTGTTGTGTTTTATGTCAAAGCATGTTTTGCCTTGTACCTTTGTACTTATGGCTTTGTGCATTTAATGAGCTTAGCTTGCCTCTTATGCACTCATATCATTGTGAAAGAAATTCTGAAATCTATGTGACTGTTGTAAATAGATCTTCAACCTTGTCATGAATGATTAGTGAATGGTTTTGTTGATCTTGAGACATGCATAGACTTGTGCCTATATATCTTTCCACTTTTATTTTATTGCTTTACTCAAAGAGCTCTCCAAATGTAAATCTCCAAATGAAAAGAGATATTGAGCTGCAAAAGCCTGTCGCACATGCTAGTATTTTACTAGGAAAAAGGGAAAGTGACCAAAATAAAATATATGATGCCTAAAAAGCCAAAGGCTAACTCATCAAATTGAAATATTAAAAATTTCAGGCATCGATCTCACAATGAGATTTGTTTATTCAAAAAGATCAACTGATATGTTGAAAATGGAGCCAAATGAAAAGCTTCAATGAAATGTACTCAAGTTTATGTGGGAGGTCATATATGCACTCTTCTATAATTGAGATGGGTCACATCATCTAGTGCTAGTTGTGTATACCTTGATTGAATTGATCATTGAAGCTTCACATTGGACTAAGGACTATCTCATTTTTTATACCCACACACAACACACAAGTCTATGTTTAATGAATGTCATATTCATTTGTGTGATTGTACTTGTTTAAAATGTGTTTTCACAAGCTCAATCTTTGTTGATCAAACACAAAAAGATTTTTGAGTGTTTTAGTTTGTTTTTGGAAAGTATTTTGTTTTTACAAAATGTCAAAAATTTCAAAAATAGTGTTGCACTATTTTGGTGACTCAGTCACAGGTTGGTCCAGTCGCATGTTACAGTCGCAAGCTCACTTCGAAATTTTTCGCGGCTAACTGGCGAGTCAAGGTTACAATCGCGAAAAATACTTAGAAATTTTTTTCAAAATTTAAGTTTTTATGATTTTCGCGGCTCAGTGTGGCAACTTGTTCGCGGGTGGAAGGTCCAATCGCGAGGGGTACTCAAAGATTTTCGCGGCTCTTCTCGCGACTATCTCGCGGGTAGACCTTCCAGTCGCGAAAAACACTAAGAAGATTTTTTGAAAATCTTGGTTTCATAGTGTTTCACGGCTTACCCTGGGGACTGACTGGCGACTTAATCCAGTCGCGAAAAACACGTGTTTTCATTTTAAAGACAGTTTTTAAAATTGTTTTTCAGTTTTTCCCTCGAATTTTAGTGATTGTTCATTGTCTTCCCCATTTCTCTCTCACAAACACTCTGTGTCTCTCTGAAAAACCTTCAATTTTTGCATCATGTCTACTTCAAACATCAAGAAAAAGGTATGGGTTTTCCTTCCCTCACTTCATACTTACTGGTTGATCTTCATTTTCTTGATTTGTGAGTTTCAACTGTGTTCTGCGAAATAATTTGTTCGAACATGGGTTTGCCTAAAATGGTGGGTTTGATTGTTTGGGGTTGTTTTATTTTGTTGCTGAGTTTATTTAGTGTTATGTTTTTGCATCTGGCTGCTAGTCTTTGTTCTGAGCATTGTTATTTGATAGATTTTTGCTCTTTGAGAATATGGGTTTGGGGTGTTCTATGTTTCACTCTGAATGTGGTTTTGGGTTTTATCTAGTTGGTTGATTTTTTGTAGTGTGTGGCTGGCATTGTTTTGATCTTTAAATCACCATATCTTGTGTGTGCTGCTGCCTTGGCGTTTTGTTTTTCTTGCACATTTCATACTCATTATGTCATGTCTCATTGACATTTGATCTCATCTATCTGAAAGTGCTTTACACTGTTAATTTTTCTTTGCTTGCTCCTGTCTGCGTTTATACAGATTAAACGAGTTTGATTTGATCCATCCATCTTTTGGTTATCAACTGTGCTTGATCTGTGTGCTATCTTGACGCTCTGTTAATCTCTTTGTAACTAACTTGTTACTAATATGTGTGCATTTCCACATATTATTTTTTGTTCTTTTTGTGGCCACTTCTGCTTGTTTACAGATGGTTGCATCTCCTACAAAGAAGAAGACTGCTGCTAAGAAATCTGACAAAAGGTTGAAAATGGATCCCAACTTATTTAGGTCGATTCAACACTTTGAGAGATATAGGGATTTTTTCTTGAAAGGAACCATCATTCAGGAAAGATTTGTTAATCTAAATGAATTAAAAGATACCTTCATTCCAGAATGCTTTGAAGGCATGGGATGGGAGAAGTTGCTGGGTGACCTACCCCTTGTGTGTGAACCCTTGATACGGGAATTCTATGCAAATGCTGTTATAAAGGAGGATGAGCTGAACTGTTGGATTAGAGGACGTGAGTTCACCATAGATGCTCATGATATTGATAAGGTTCTGGGGCTTGAGGGACTAGAGGATTATGAGTTCACAAACTACAAAGACAGAATGCTATCTTTGGACGTTGTCCAGTCTCGACTTGGTGGTGTTAAAGAAAAGAGATGTCTCAACACTACTGATTTTTCTGCTGAATTGAGGTGTTTGACCACTATCATGATGTTTAACCTGTATCCTATAAGAAAGATGACCACTCTTACAAATGCCAAAGCTATCTTCTTCATGGAGCTCAAGGAGAAAACTTTCATTGATATAAGTTCTCACATATATGACACAATTGTGGATGAGACTAGAACTACCTCAAGGGCCAAGCTGATATTTCCTAGTCTTCTCATGAGAATTTTCAAAGCAAAAGGAGTTGCAATCCCTCAAGATATCAGTCCCATGACTCCTCTATCGGCCATAAATAAATTTAGTCTCACAAGGATACAAAGTCGTCTTCCAGGTGAAGAAGAGGAGGATGTCCAAGAAAAAGGTGATCCAATGGAGACTGAAGCTGAAGCTGCAGGACAGACATCCACACCCAGAAGCAGAGCCAAGAGGAGCAGAGCTTCTATTTCATCAGTTGTACCTCTTGATGCATTTCAGATCATCCTGGAGAGGCTTGATGGACTCAGAGATGTTCAAAATCAGCATACTGAAAGGATGACAGCAATGCAGGATCAGCTTGGTGTACTTTCAGCTAAGTTTGACAGCATTCACACCAGCCAGGAGCACTGACCCTTTGGCCATTCCGGTCAAAAAAGGGGAGAATTTTTGGGGATACACTTGAGGGGGAGTGCTTGTTTTGAGGGGGAGATTTCTTTATCATATGATGTTTTATGTATAGCTTTGATATTTTTTTTTGGTTATCTGCTGTTATTATTAGTTTGATACACTGTGGTGTTAGTTGTTGTTTGGCTAAAACTCATAACTCTTGATTAGTTTGAATCTTTGGTGGTAGTTATTAAGTATATATTATGATGTTATTCAACATATCTTACTATATGTTTTGGTGTGTACCTGGTACCTTTGTAGGTTTTTAAGGTTTCTGTTTTTGGTTTGTACCCATATTGCTTTTGTAAGCTTTTAGGATTTGTTTCTATGCACTTTGTAGGCTTTATGGTTTGTACCTTGCTTTATGCAGCCTTTGTGCTTTGTTAAATCAATACTTTTAACTAAATGTTATGCATTTCCTTTTAAGTACTGTCACTCTTGTGCCCTTGTAGGATTTTTCCTAGATGCACATACTTCATGTACTGTGCATTGGTTGAGTGTTGGTCATTCAAGTGATTTGCCTTGTGTTTGTCAACTTGAATGTCCGGATGTTCATTCCAAGTGTGAATGAGCATTGTGATCACTTGGTTATAGTGATTACCTATTTTGGTCTTGCCATGGTTTATTGCTTTATTCCGTTGTGCTTGATCGCATTGTGCTTGCTCCATATGCATTACAAATTTTCTGCATACAATGAACTTATTGTGTTTGTGTGTTTCAGGAGTACTTGTTCTTATGGTTCAAAAGCTTCACAGATTCTAGAGTTAGGTGTGAGTGAGTTTTCCAACTGTTCCCAACTCACGTGTTAAGTCTAGAGTTTGTTTTAGGGTTTTGTCACGGAATAGCCAAAGGGGGAGATTGTAAGGTTGAAATTTATCAACCATTTTGTTGGCTTTATTTCGTCCCAATTTGCTTGCAATTTAGCATTTAGTAACCCTGTATTTAGGTGAGAAACTATTAAGGGTAGTGAGTGAGAAAGTGTGAAGAAATGCTCAAGATTGTGCAAAGAAACAGAAACTCTTGACTGGATCTCGCAGGTGACTCACGGCTTGCAAGTCGCCAGAAGTTGCACACATGCCAAGCATGTCAGAAGCTGAAGATTCGTGCCAGCTGTTGCACTACAGGACAAAAGTCCCAGGCTAGCTAGGCCGTTAGCTCGCGGCTTGAACTCACGACTCAATCCAGTCGCGAGGTCAAGTCGCCAAAATGCCCTGTTTGGGAAAAACTGACATTTCACATTCCATTCTCATTCTAGTATAAATACCCCTCATTCCCACGAAATGTAGAGAGCTTCCAGAGAGAATTTTGTGAGAGAAACCCTAGAGAAAAACAAGATTGTCTCATCCCCAATCTTCATCTAAGAGACTCTTCAAATTCCTCTACTCTCTTCCTCTCCATTGATACATCCTTAAGAGGTCATTGACCAAATCATTTTCTCATCACACCCACGTCTGTGAGAAGGTTCATTTGGTGCTAAGGGAAGCAGTTTGGAAGGAACCAATGTTCATTGGTTGATGCTATGGTTTAGTAGCGGAATCCGGTAAGCTAGAAAAGAAAAAGGTTCGGCGCAACCTCGTTGGAGTAGGAAGCTTGGAGGGCTTAAGTACCTGGGTAGATTAGGCTTGGAGGGTCTATTGCTGTTCATGTATCCCAACTACATTTTCTAGTGGATTGTTGACCATTTGGAGGGCAGCAGAGAGGTTTTACCCTGAGGGCTTCGGTTTCCTCTTCGATAACACATCGCGTGTTGTCCTTGTGTTTGCATCTCTCTTCCCTTTATCTTTGCCATTTATTTTCTGTTATGGATATGTTTATATTTGGCTTAGATTGTTTATCAGTTCTGTGTTTGGCTTATGTTCATGTTCCGCACATTAATTGTTTGATTATAAGCTTGAATTGATATTTTGTAATTTGGGGTCTAAACGTTAAAGGGTATTTTAGACACATATTGAACTTTCAATAGTATTAGTAATAAAGTTGATTGCAAATAATATTATTCTAATCATAACTGGTGACATCAACAATTACCAGTTGAAAAATATTATATCTTCAAAATTACTCTTTTTATTACATGAACATTAGCAACGTGTGTCAAGATGCTTAAAATTAGAATAGCTTATTAAAAGGAGTGCTGCTTACTCTAAATAGTAGTATTACTCTTTCTTCTTATAAATATGAGAGTTAGTTAACAGTTGTATTACTCTTCCAACTTCCAACTTCCAACATCCATTTTTATTGGATACCACGCTAATCTTTGCTACTGTGTTACCATTGGAATGATTAGCATTATTATTCTGATCTCTCTAGTAAGGCAGAAATTGTTCTCATAGATCTAAAGCCTTAAATAAAAATATTTTTTAGTGTATGACATTGTTACAGGTTATAAGAGGATAAAGATGTGAGGTTCTTTCAGAAATTCAGCTTGTTCTGTATTGTGTAAACTTCTTGTTATTCTTTGTTTGATCGAATACATTCTTATTAATTAAAAAGTCCCCTGAGGGGTGGGGGGACATCCCATGACATTGGAAGATATATTTAAAAAAGAAAGAAGAAAAAGAAAGAAAAGGGTAAAGGGAAAAAGTTTATTTGGATTGAGAGTCTTGTGCCCATTGTTGTTAGGCTTGAAGTGAATTTGCCTAGGGTTGGGTACAAAAAAATGAGAAAGGTTTTTATATAAAGTAACAACATTTGACAGTCTAAGTACTCTATACTAAATCATAATTTGGTTGTCATTGATCTTGTTGGGTACTCTGCACTAAATCATAATTTGCGTGTCATTAATCTTGTAGTTTAGTGGTAGTGCCTAATCTCTTCCATGACAAATGTTGGATTCAAATACCCCCTCATTTTTATTTTATAAAAAAATAAAAACAAAAAAAAATTATTTGCTTAAAAATCATAGCTAGTGTGTAATTATGTGTACATATACATATATAAGTGTTAGAATAGATGCATCAAACTTCTTCTTAACCACTTACTACATTAATACTTGTGTAGATCAACAAATCTTTCTTAGAACGAAAAGGTTGCCCCAGTATCAATATAATCTTGTTCAAATCTAACTAGTCCACTTTCTATTCCAACAATCACAATCTGCCACACCTTTATTTTTTTCCACCTTTAAAAGAATCAATGGGGAAAAATGCACATGATATACTGATTTTTTTTCCTTGTCTAGGAAAATGCATACCAGTGTAAAAAATGGAATATTACGGGTGGAATTAAAGATTCTCATTCACATCAATATTATGAAAGTTTCATTAATCAATTTAATATATATTAATCGGGACCAACTTTGGTCATAAATGGTATCATTGATCAACTAAATCACCCGATTGCTAGGTATTTGGTAATTACATTTTGACCATTTGAGACCTCTTAGTCATAAAGACATATAACATAGTAAAACGAATTTTACATATTTTGCTTCCTTTTTTTTAAAAATCTTTTAATGCAGAATTTTTAATTTTACGTATTTTGACCATTCGAATTTTACATGTTTGTATATATATATATATATGTGTACATGTGTTAGAATTATTGTATCAATTTTTTTTTAATAAATTTTTATGATTCAATAATTGGGGGATTAGTGAGTTAAAGACTTTTGGCATGTGTTAAAGTATTTCAAAACATTTATTGTGTAACAAAAAAATCTATGTTAAATCGAAAATGTTGCACCAAAATACCAATGACCTTTAGGTCAATTTGCTTGGCACTTCTAAGTGTTTCAAGTATCCAGTGTTCAAATCTTCCCCCCCATTTGAAATATATCTCTAAAAAAAAAAAAAAAAAAAACATAAATGTTGGGAAATTTAGACCCCGGTTGTTAGAATTAACAAGTTTTAAACCCAAGTTGTTAATTACATTTATTATGAATAAACCTTGTTAAAACAAACAAACATCAATATCATGCACAGCGAAATAGTAAATAAGACAATATATGATGACCTAGGAAAACCAACTAGTTTCATAGTAAAAAACCTAGGGGGAAACCTTCCCGTTAAAGCAATTCACTATAGTAAAGAGAAGTTTCAGGTCTAGCATAAAACCTTTGTCCTTAGACTCTACAATCCCCCTAGATGAACTTACAGCAGAAACCTTCTACTACTTCAGAACCTCTGAACTCTTCAATATATGAACGCCACCCTTTTGCGCGGATCTCAGTACGTGACTAACTCCAGCAGCTTGAAGAAGATGTTGTTGGCTGCAAAGTTCTTCACTTCATCAACAATAAAGATCAAGAAACACTTGGTTACAAAATCCTAAAACGCAAAGACGCAGTAACTTCTTGCTGAGAGAATAAAATACTAGGTCACTTTCTGCATGTGTTCTCTATGTATAACACCCTTTAAAATAAGCCTTATATATGTCTAGGGTTGTGAGAAAAGAAACCCTACACATACATGCATTTCATTCTCTCTTTTTTTCTTTTTCTCTTTATCCCGCAAGAAATTAAAATGTAGAAGCAAACATGCATTTCATTCTTTTTCTCTCTTTATACCGTGAGAAAATGATAACACATGCCCAAAATTTTGTGTTTTTAAAAAAATAAATTAGCAATAAATAACTTAAAATATCCAAAATACACGCTCATGTGCGCACATATACAAATGATAAAAGCTGATGGTGTTCCATAAAAATACTCTTGGATTATTACTGTAAACTGTAAAGTTTGCGTTCAGATCCTCGTTCACACAACTTTCTTGGGTTAATCATCCTTCCTTATTACACTTATGCTCGTGCACTTATGCTCATCGTTCACTATTACTTTGTCGTTATCAATGTGTTAGTTTAACAACGATATATTAACTATTTACTATTTCTATTACTATCCTATATGGGACTTTTTTTTAATATATATAGAAATTTTAGTTGGAATTAATCATTTAAATAACTAAATTATATTATTGATATGATAAAATTTAAAATAATGGGAATTATCTATTTGGTTCATGATAATTAGTATTATTTATTATCATATTAGGATTCAAATCCAGGATTACATAAGAATACATAAAATAATCAATATATTTATTACATATCATGCCTTATATTTTAAACCAATTTAGGGGTGTGTTCTGCTCCTCTAAATTGATATTTGTGAATCATTTAGCTTGCTTTTAGTTTATTTTCCACAACAACAATATTATATGCAAATAATTATAATTGATCTATTTCACAAAATTAGTCGTGATGTGTTTTTAAGAGATTTATATACAACAAATTATTCATTCGCTTCTCAAAAAAAAAAAAAAAATTTATTCATTCAAAAAAAAAAAAATATATATATATATATATACACATAAAATTCTAAGATTTGCACTAAATTAAATAAGCCTTTACCAACGATATACAAGTCAATTAATACTTAATACTACCTCAAAATTGCTAATTTTTATCATCTTCTCTAAAAGCAAATGTGTATAGTTTGACTATATTTGATGTCTATATCATATGACTAGAAAGAGGAGGATGACTTAGCCATGAAGTATGAACCCATTTAATGTTTTTCAAAAAATGAAAAAATACAGAAAAGCTACCTACTAACCATACCAACCTGAGACGCCAACCAAGTAAAAAAATTTTCTTAAAAAAAAAAAAAATGTTATTTAGGTCATTTTCCATTTTGTATATGGGGGTAGAACATATCAATTTGTGATTTGTTCAACCATTATTTAAGAGAGAGAGAGAGAGAGAGAGAGAGAGAGAGACAGAAAAAAGTGGAATAAGGATGAGCTAAGCCAAGTCCTTTTCCTCATACAAGGCTAGCGGTTTCCAGCCTCTCCTATGTTGACTCCCCTTGAATTTCTGTAAATGTGTGGCTGCCACGTGGCTTTTTTCTTCTCCCTGATTTTAGGAGAGAAAATGAGGAGGAAATAGCTAGACGAGAAAATGCCATATGTTCTGTACTTTTTTTTTCTTTTCCTTCAACGTGTTTTCTTTATTTTCTCAAATGGTTTTTTCCCCTTTTCCTTTTTCTTTCTTTTATCAACTAGTCTATTTATTTATTTATATTTTTCAAAATCAAGTCTCAGCAGTGATTTTTGTGTTTGCCAGTAGATTTTTTTTTTCCTTTTCCTTTTTTGAATCAAAGGTAGTTTTAAAAAAAAAAAGAACCAAATGATGGCCGGCTCCTCTATAATTGTCATATATAAATAATACAATGTAATGTAATAATAAATAAAAATAAAAGATTTTTTTTTTATATTATGTAATAGAGTATAACAGTAAATTTATATAAATTACTTGTTTTATTCTTCTACTTTTCTCTTCAACTAAATAAAAGAGTTTTTCATCCCTCCAACCAAACATATATGAGGAAAAAATATTTCCTATCCTTCAACTTTACCATCCTCTTACTATTTTTTCTATCCTCCAACTTTTCTACCTCTCTAACCAAACAAACCATAAAAGAAGAGAAGGATGTATCTAATGCATTTTCAACAGTTTAGAAGATTTGGTTCATCAATGGGACGATTAATGACCTTAACGTCACCTCCCCCTATATTGTTCTTGCAAATGCTTAAATGTTATATTAAATTGATTTATGAAACTTCATAATATTTTTGTTGATGTATTTTTGTTGTAACAGAAATTTGTTGTGTTACACACTTGCACTAGTATTTAATGATAAGAAAATGTTTTAAGAACATTTTGTTGAGGAACTATATTGAAAGCTAAAAAATGTGTTGAAAACACAAGAGCAATTTAGACCCCCAATTAAAATTACGGCTTGGTTGATTTTACACTAACATAATACTAAGTGCGGAATAGTGTAAACACAAGCGTATATGCAAGACAGCTACTCTAATCCATAATTAAAGCAACACAGCGGTAATAATGAAATAAACAAGAGTAGGGAAGAAGGATGCAAACACAGAAAACATTGAGACATGTTTTCAAAGAGGAAACCGAAGAACTCGGCGAAAAACCTCTCCGCCGCCCTCCAAGCGGAAATCGATCCACTAGAAAATTAGTTGGGATACATGGGTTAGCAAGAAACCCTCCAAGCCTAATCTACTCGATGTACCTAAGCACTCCAAGCTCCTACTCCAACAAGGCTTCTCGGAACCGTGTCTTGTCTAGCACCTCGGATCCCGCAACAAGCTCCATGTTGCATCTGTCATTCCAGGCTTCTTCCAATACTTCCCAGCAGCACCAAAACGTCACACAGCACTCTCAAAGGGTGTGGTAAGTGTTTGGGCTATCAACCTCTCAATGGTGTGGAAATGGAGAGGGAAGGGTTGAGGAGATACCACAAGCAAGTGTATAGAGAAAGGTGGGGATGACAATCTCTAATTCACAATGTGTTTGGCTAGGGTTTTTCTCTCTAAAGCATTCCTCAACATTTGTGGGTAATGATGGTATATATAGGATAGGCACAGAAAGTGTGAGTCAGTCAGTACAGGCTGGTAGAACAGATAGCCTCGCGGGTGTCTTGCGGGAAGGCCTTACCCGTGAGATACTCGCGAGACACAGCTATCTCCACCTGGCCTGACTCTTCGCATTCCAGCATGTGCAGGGCACATGTTTCACTTCGCGAGAAGCTAAGTCGCGACATACCCGGGAGAATCCTTCAGCCTCCAAATGCTTGAGTCTTCACACACTCTCTCTATCACACAACCCTTACAACAAATCCCACAATAAATACAGGGTATAAACGATTGATAATAATTACAATCAAATTTGGCACGGAATAAAAGCCAACAAAATACATAGTTGTAAATAACAACTTTACAATCTCCCCCTTTGGCTATTCCGTGACAAAACCCTAAAACAGACTCTAGACTTAAACGTGAGTTTGGGAACAAAGGCAAAACTCACTCACACCTAATTCTAGATTCTGATAAGCTCTTGAAACATATGAACAAGTATCTCCTGAAAAATAATAACAAAATAATATCATTGTATGCAGAAAACTTGAAATGCACATGGAGCAAATATAATGAGATCAAGCAAAATGGAATAAAACAATATACCATGGCAAGATCAAACAAGTAATCACTATACACAAGAATTTACTATGTTCATTCACACAAGGAATGAACATCCGGACATGCAAGATGATAAGCTCATTTGAAGAGTATCATTTGCAAATCCAACACTCAACCAATGCGAAATACACGAAGTATTTGCATCTAGGAACAATCCTACTAGGGCACAAGAGTGTTGTACTAAAGTAAAATGTATGACATTAGACTTCAAGTACACAAGCATAAAGGCTGCATACGCAAGGCACTGTATATGCATGGCACAAACCATAAAAGCCTACAAACATGCAATGAAACAAACCCTTAAAGCTTACAAAAGCAACATGGGTACATGCAAGATATGCTAGTAAGATATGCTACAAAGCATAGAGAATATCACAAAAGAACTATTGAAATTAAACTGAAATAAAAACAGAGTATCTAAGTTTAAAACATAAGTAGTAAGCATAAAACATCAAACATAGGAACTGGTGGCTTCTTCTCCCCCTATCACCATACTCCCCCTATCAATGACATCATCTCCCCCTTTTTGTCATGGAATAGCTAGTCATTCTCTTCTTGCTTCCGTTG
Organism: Quercus aquifolioides; assembly: GCA_019022515.1. NCBI lineage: Eukaryota > Viridiplantae > Streptophyta > Magnoliopsida > Fagales > Fagaceae > Quercus > Quercus aquifolioides. Next base: position 4,097,537 of record CM032328.1, read on the forward strand.
AATTTCATCCAACTGAGTTTGGAGTGATGTGAACTGTGAATCAAGACATCTGTGGTGAGCATACATGATAGTCGCCAGCCCGGACATCTTTGTTCTCATCTCTTGAAGAGCAGCGAAGATATTGTTGAGCTGTTCATCATAGGTACGAGTTGCAGAGCTCGAGATTCCCGACGGTGCATGACTTTCTTGCTTGGTGTTCTTCTTGGTATGGCTCATACTCGCATGGAGAGATTGAATGTTAATTGGACTTGGTCTTGTATATGGACGCTCATCCTCCAATGGACGGACACCTTTGAGCTTCAAAATCTTTGAAATAAGGCGACAGAAAGGAATACAATTCCTAGAAGCAGTCCGGTCAACTGTTTTTGCCAAAATGTGAAAAATATGAGAGCACACATCAATCTCTACGTCAATGATCAGATCATTCAAAAACAATGCTCAACCAAGATTCATATATCCGGTGCTGGACAAGGGATAGAGATTGCTACACATGATCATTGAGAGAAGTCTTAATTTGGGAGAAAGGGATGCCACATTGATTGACTTCTTATTTGAGGAGAATTCCAAATTGGCTCCTAAAGACTGTTTGAGATACTTTTCATCTGGGTTCAGCTCATCATATACCGGCGGTATGGGGAGTATTGGCCAGTTAATGTGTAGAATTTCCGCCAAATACATTGGTGTGACAGAAAAACTTTTTCCTCGAACCCAACATTTTATCTCTTCTCCGACGACAATGGCACTGGCATAGAATTCCTTAACCATGTTCTCGTCTGTATCCTCGAAAGTTGAAAGCAGATAGTTCCAATCTTTCATGGCAAACCAAATGGGTATATTTGTGTCCCTGAGTGATGGCTGATCAACGCCCCTTTCAACTAGTAAAGGAGCATCCCGAAAGAGGTTCTTATAGGATTCAAAGGCAGCATAAGACCTAAACAAGTTAGGATCAAAAATTCCCGTTGAAAAACGAGCTCTCTTTGGTCTAGGTGAATCGGCATCAACATCAATGATCGGCTCTTTCCCTTTGTTGCTGCCACCTTTCACTGCTGAAGTTTTGAATGGAGACATCTGTGCAACAGAACACACAAAAGAAACAGGAAACATGTGCACAACACAGAACACAGAACTTGATTAGATTCAAGTTAGTTCAAAACAAAAAGTAAAACTGCATAGAACAGGACATAATCAACTCCAAACAATATGCTGAATGCATAAACACAATGCAAGAAACTAAGTAACTGTGCATGTGTGTGCATATGTGTGTGGGTGTGTGTGTTTATGCATGAGAGTGCAGCATCAGATGCATGAGGGGTGCCTAGGTGTGTGCCTAGTGTGTTCAACATGGGCAAAGAGTATGAAACATATGACCAATGTCCAAACTGAGTGAAACATGGTCAAACAAGTGAAAACCCATAGATTGAAGTCACTTGATTTCAATTGGCACAAAAATGTCACTCGGACATTTTGTCAAACACCTAGCATGCACAAATGTACTCTAAGTATGAACAATGCTTGAACATGGTGAAATCATGCCCAAAATACATGTCAAAATGCCACAAGGGGCCAACACAGAGGCACAAACAGCAAATGGGACACAGCCCAATCAAAGAATTTGAAAAATTTTCACCCAATTTAGAAAAACATTCAAATTTTCGAAAATCCCCAAATTTTTGAAACCCTAACAAAAATTCTGCATAAACTAAAAGAAAACTTGAAGGAAAATTCTTTAGAAGACATACCTTGAAGTTGACAATGCAGAAAAGATGCTTGAAAATGATGGGTTTTGATAGAAATTGAATTTGGGTTGAAAAGGGTTCGAGAGAGGTTGAGCGAGGGAAAAGAGAAATTTTTGAGAAACTGTCACATCTGCTACATATAAAGTGAAAACACGCGTTTTTCGCGGGTTAGGGAGTAGCGAAACAGTCGCGAGAACGACCACTGAAGCACAAAACTTTCGCGAGAAGCTTCTAGGTCGCGGAACAGTCGCGAGACAGTCGCGATACCTTCTGTCTGAATTTTGAAAAATCCAATTTTTGGCAAACAGCATTTCGCGAGAAGCTGTTGGTTGCGATACAGTCGCGATGGGTTCTGTGTGACATGATGAAACCTCAAGCCCTTTTCGCGGGAAGCTCTAAGTCGCGAGCTTCTCGCGAAACAACCCCTGAACCAGTTTTTGAAGAAAAACACAAAAAAAATGCATTTTGAACAAAAGCAAAAGACAAGAAAGTATAAAATCACTTTCAAAAACAAATAAAACACTCAAAAATCTTTTTGGGTTTGATCAACAAGTTCTTGAGCATACACATCACATTTGAACATATACAATCACACAAATGAGATAGGCATTGATTGAATCAAGGTCTTGTGTGTTGTGTGTGAGTATCAAATGTGAAATAGTCCTTAGACCAAAGCGAAGCTTCAATGATCAATTCAATCGAGTCATACACAACTGATACGAAATCAAGTGGACTATCTCCATTATAGAAATGAGTATATATGACCTCCCACACATTGAATACATAACTTAGAAGCTTTTCATTTGGCTTCTACAAAAGGCATAACAATTGGTCCATTTTATTTTGTTTGGACAAAAACATCTCATTTTGAGATTGGTGCTTGAAATTTATGATATTTCAACATTGATGATTAGCCTTTGGCTTTTTAGCACCATACAAAACACATTAAAAAGAATCGCTTTCCCTTTTTCCTAGTCGAATACTAGTGTGTGTGACAAGCTTTTGCAGCTCAATATCTCTTTTCATTTGGAGATTTACATTTGGTGAGCTCTTGTTGCAAAAACATAAAAATAAAGTGGGAAGAGATATAGACACAAGTCTATGCAAGTATCAAGACCAACAAGACTATTGACCAATCATTCATGACAAGCTTGAAGATCTATTTACAACAGTCACACATAGTGTTCAAGATTTCTTCCACATAGAAAAGAGTGCATACATAACAAGCCAAGATCGTAAATGTACTACACCATTAGTACGAAGGTACTAGGCCAAACTCACATGTGAAATGTGCTCAAACATATACGATCAAACTTTTTGAATTTTTTTTTTCACTTTTTATGTGGTTTTGGATTTTTTACACACACAAAACAAAGACATAAAAGTAAGATCAAAACAAAAGCAATGCATACAGATAAATGCAAAATGCACAAATGCATGAAGATATGACATTCAATGCATGAAGGGTCCTACAAAGATCGAAAGAATTAGACCAAGGACCAAAAGAATTAGATCAAGGACCAAAAGAGCAAAAGCTCAACCATAGGAACCCTTCCTCATCCAAACGGAACAATTGTTTGGAATGAGTGTCTCATGAGAAGCGAGACGAGGGTTGGAAGAATGAGAACCGGAGATGCACATAGTCAAGGAGTTAAGAGCATTAAACACTTTCTTTAACAACATGCTATTTTCACTCAAATCCGGTTTATCATGCAAAGCACAACTTCCAAGAGGCTCAAGTTTCTCTTTTCTTTTAATTCTTTTAAGAGCATGAAACTTAGAGCAATGAGGTCTTAGATGACCAAAAGCACCACAATGGTGACAAACAATGTGTTTAGGTCCATTAGGCTTTTTGGGAATGGATCTAGCAACTTGGTTTTGTTCTCTCTTCAACTTAGAACATTGAGGCCTTATATGACCAATCACACCGCAATGGTGGCAAGTTGGAACAAACTTAGATCCACTCAATTCCCTAGGATTGGACCTAAACAGAGGCTTTGACTTAATAGCCTTTCTCTCCACTTTTTGATTTTTTTTATGTGGAGGAATGTACACCGATTTGTCCTTTGAGGCAGAACACACATTAGGCACAAAATCGGGTACCACAACATGATTGAAACATATATTTTCATCCTTTTTAACAATAGGTTCAGCAATCAAACACTTGGCATGCATCTTAAGAGATTCATTTTCAGATTTAAGACCATCAACAAGTTTGTTAGACAAAACAAGTTTAGCATCCAAGTCCATATTTAAACACTCAAACTCTTTCAGCTTTTCAAGAGAATTTTCAGCAAGTTTCTTATATTTTTCAACCAATTTGATGGATTCATTGAGCTTAGCAATCAAATCATCATTTTCACAAAATAACTTGCTTAAACTCTTTTGAAACTTCTTAGCATTTTTCTTTAAGAGTTTGGTGTTAGGAATATCAACAACACCCAAAGGTTCATGTAACATAGCATCACAATCATGAGGATTATCACTCATAGAGGCATTTTCACAAACACGTGGCATGTTACAATCAACAACATCCATAGAAGCATACAAAGCATTATCCATGGCAAAACACACACACGGGGTCAAGGATCACACTTAGGTAATGAAACCAAAACAAGTGTACCCGCTCTGATACCAATTGAAAGCTCGAAAATGTGTTGAAAACACAAGAGCAATTTAGACCCCCAATTAAAATTACGGCTTGGTTGATTTTACACTAACTTAATACTAAGTGCGGAATAGTGTAAACACTAGCGTATATGCAAGACAACTACTCTAATCCATAATTAAAGCAACACAGCAGTAAAAATGAAATGAACAAGAGTAGGGAAGAGAGATGCAATCACAGAAAACACCGAGACGTGTTTTCGAAGAGGAAACCGAAGAACTTGGGGAAAAACCTCTCCGCCGCCCTCCAAGCGGAAATCGATCCACTAGACAATCAGTTGGGATACATGAGTTAGTAAGAGACCCTCCAAGCCTAATCTACCTGATGTACCTAAGCCCTCCAAGCTCCTACTCCAACAAGGCTTCTCGGAACCGTGTCTTGTCTAGCACCCTGGATCCCGCAACAAGCTCCATGTTGCATCTGTCATTCCAGGCTTCTTCCAATACTTTCCACCAACACCAAAACGTCACATAGCACTCTCAAAGGGTGTGGTAAGTGTTTGGGTTATCAACCTCTCAATGGTGTGGAAATGGAGAGGGAAGGGTTGAGGAGATACCACAAGTAAGTGTATAAAGAAAGGTAGGGATGACAATCTCCAATTCACAATGTGTTTGGCTAGGATTTTTCTCTCTGAAACATTCCTCAACATTTGTGGGTAATGAGGGTATATATAGGATAGGCACAGAAAGTGTGAGTCAGTCAGTACAGACTGGCAGAACAGATAGCCTCGCGGGTGTCTCGCGGGAAGGCCTTACCTGCGAGATACTCGCGAGACACAGCTGTCTCCACCTGGCCTGACTCTTCGCATTCCAGCATGTGCAGGGCACATGTTTCACTTCGCAGGAAGCTAAGTCGCAACATACCCGCGAGAATCCTTCAGCCTCCAAATGTTTGAGTCTTCACACACTCTCTCTATCACACAACCCTTACAACAAATCCCACAATAAATACAGGGTATAAACGATTGATAATAATTACAATCAAATTTGGCACGGAATAAGAGCCAACAAAATACATAGTTGTAAATAACAACTTTACATATGTTTTTAGTCCATATAACTACAAAGTGTAGGATGTCTCAAGTGCATTATCAAACAACAAACAGTTAGAAGATTTAGTTGATCAATGGTATGATTTATGAGCCAACTTGACTGCCTATATATTGGTCTAGTCATACACTATGCATGAATTGATCCCTGTGATTTCATAATATTTATGTTTTATAGATGAGATTTACTAGTATATGAGATGAGTTCAAATTACACATGGTATAACTCTTAATTTAGAGTTACACATTTTCTAAACTATTGGATTTAAGTAAATCTAACAGTTAAAAAAAGACACTCATTAATATTGAGATTAGGATATCATTTATTATCCCTTGTTTATGACATTACATACTTATTTCTAAACCCAAAAAAAGGTATACATCTCTATCTCTCTCTCTCTCTCTCTCTCTCTCTCTCTCTCATACGTATTTATATAATCTTTTCTCCCTATATATATATATATATATATATATTTTTTTTTTTTTTTTTTTTTTTTTTTTTTTTTTTTGAGGGGGGTTTTCTCCCTATATTTTTTTTTTTTTTTTGGTTTTTGACACAATTAAGAACATAGAAATGGATTGGACAAATATAAAACATAGGGGTAGAATAGAAGTTGAAGTAGTACCAGAGGAGAAGTAATTTGGGTAGAGAAATTTTGCTCATATTCATATTAGAAATTTTGATTTTTTTTTTTTAGATAAATTTCGCTCTGCAAACACCATTGAAGCTAGAGGTCTTCGACGAGGAGTAAGATTGAAGAGGTGGAGTAAATTAATGGACTTTGACCTGGAGATGGAATAACAAGGAGATGAAATTGAAAGTCAATCACTTTGCTTGCTTGTGGTACAGGCATACAGCTGATTTGATTCTTCTCTTTCCTTCATACTTTTTTTTTTCCCTCTTAATAAAGATTTTAGCAATTTAATAATTGAAATGAAAAATTGGATGGGGTTTGCTCTTAGATTTTGCTCTCTAATATTTTTTCTTGTAATCAAGCTAAAGAATTTAGCTCTATCAAATTTCTGGGTCAAGAGCACAAAGCCAAGAAATAAAACAATTAAGAGAAAATGAGATTGTTGTTCCTAATTAACAGAATGAGAAAATGAGTCATAGGTTGAGAGACAAGGTGGTGGTAGGTGCAACCTTTTTATTGCAACATAGATTTTGTTGTTATACAATAAATTGTTTATGGAATATTTTAAAACATGCTAAAAGCCTTTAACTCAAGTGGCATTTTTCGTTATTTCTAACGTAGACATTCAGGATTCAAAATTTTCCTTCCCAATTATTGAATCATCATTAAAAAAAAAAATTTGAAACAATAATTCCAACACATGTACACGTATATGTACAAACATATAATAACACAATCATTTTTATATATAGATAGGCAAAATTCTAGGCCTATAACTCGGGTGAGCTTTATGTCAACCCTTTGGAAAGCTTGATATCTTGCCTATGAGTTTAAACTTTGACGCAATTCTTTTAAGTGCTGTACTTTATGCTTTTTATCTAAATTCAAACAACTGATTACTCTAAATGTAATTTTATAGGGAAAATAGCATTATTTATATTGTATTGGTCAATGCAATAATGTGTTTAATTTTAATTAAGAAACATAAAGTACAACAAATAAAGAATTGTACCTAAGCTTGTCTATATATATATAAACACATTTTAAAAAAGTGGAACATATTAAATAAATATATAGTTTTTTTAAGAAAAATATATATGGACAAAACTTAAGTACAGTACCTTAGATGTTGTTCTTTAGGTTCCCCTCTTAAAATTTAGTCACGTGGCTACTTAATTAAAAAATATACTTTCATCCCATGAGAAAAAATCCACATGGCAGAATCCTAAAAAGGGAACCTAAGAAATAACACCTAAGTATTATACCTAAATCTTGTTCAATAAATATATAGTTACTAGTAAAAATACAAGATTACATCAATATTGCATTAGAAATTATTAATTTTGATCCTTTTTTAAAACTATCCTCTTTGGCTTGTGTGAAAAGAATTCAGTGTAATTAAGTCCATCTTGTTGAAAATATTTAGTATTCTCAAAAAAAAAAAAAAAACAGTGGGTTAATCTCACATTGAAAAATGAGTATGAGTTAAAGAGGTTTAAAGTATGTACTGTGCATTCAAGAGGTAAACCCTTTTTGATATATATCAATGTAAATTTCTTTAAGACCTTCTCCCCTCTCCCCATGTGTATGTTAAACATGTTTAGTATTCTCAAAAGAGTATAGTCTAAGCAACAAGTCTTACTTTATATCTCTCTACAAATCCAATAGATCTATATTTTATTTTATAGTCCCACTTATAATCAATTAGTTATTTCCTAGTGGATAAATTCAGGTGCCTTAAACTCAAGGAGCATTGTTTTCTTCATCGAAAATTTTAGCAATATGTTATGTTTTGGTCTTTTTTAGTCGTTATTCATTGGACTGATGAAACAAAATCATTCCTTGGCTTTGGAAATTTTATGCTTTATCAGGGTGCAAGGTGATTGGAAATTTTATGTCACGTTGCCATTAGGAAATTTCAACGTAAGACCACTTGCACAATTATACAAGAGTTCGAAAGAGTAGGTAACTTTTATTATTAAAAAAAGAAAAAGAAAAAAACAGAAAAGAAAGAGAGAGAATAATCAAGCCTATATTATTGAGTGTAGTCCTTAGCTACGAGTCTCGCTTTATATCTCTCTACAAATCAATTAGACCTATATTTTATTTTATAGATCAATTACAACCATTTGGTTGTTTTCTAGAAGATAAAGTTAGGTGCCATATTCAAACTTACTTTGCGTTGTTTTATTCATTGAAAATTTTAGCAATATTGCCTTTTGGGCTTTCTAATTCTCTATTCATTGGAATGAAACAAAATCAGTCCTTGGCTCATTACTAGATGCCCAACAATCGGATGATTTTATATTGAATTGATGCACGAAACTTCATAAATTGATGTGAATATAAGGAGTTGGTGAAAGTGGTATTACACGTACAAGATAGGTTTTCTCGAAGCCGGTGAGTTCAGATGTTCAGTTCCTCGTTCACAATTACATCGTTTTGGCTATAGGCAGCATCACCTTCAGCATCAGTAAGTGGGATATCGTTTTGGCCATTCGCAGCATCAGCTTCAGCATCAGTAAGTGGGATATCGTTCTGGCCATAGTTAATATCAACAAGTGGGACTTCGTTCTGGTGGTCATTGGCAACAACAACAGGTTGTCTTGCAGTCCAAATGGACCAAATCCTTCTGCATATGCGTATCAGTCGTAGGAGTAGATCAACAAGGCTGACAAGGGATCCATCTACATCATTAATGAGTTTTAGGACTGACACAACTTGCTGAAATCTGAAACAAAATGGAATTGTTAGAATAACAGTAAAACTTACAGAGCGTCAATAATGGGTTATGGGGAGGAAGAAGTTGAAATACTTTCTCACCGATCATGTGTCATTGAGATTATCTGGTGAAGATCGCGTATTAACCGTAGGAGTAGAACAACAATGCTGACAAGGGTCCTAACTACTTCAGAAATGAGTTCCAGGACCAACTCAACTTGCTGAAATCTGAAACAAAAACGGATTGTTAGAAAAAAATTTACAAAGCGTCAATAATGGGTCGTGGGGAGGAAGAAGTTGAAACTCTCTCACCCATCATGATTCATGTGCCATTGAGATTATCTAATCCAGTTTCAAAATTATTCTTGATGTGTTCTAAAAAGAGTTATTTATAAACCTGGGGAGTGCGAGATGCAGTGCGATGATGAGAATGTCCAGGCCAAAAACAATTTGAGCAGCAATTTAATATGGAGCAAAACTGGGACAATATGGTAGTATGGAGGAACTGGGATAATAGATTTTGCTGAGGGTTTTTTTAATTCATTACCAGCCCCTTACCACTTATGGTAAGGGGCTGAGGGTTTTTTTAATTCATTATCAGCCCCTTACCACTTATGGGTTTTTTTTTTATCCCTTACCACTTATGGTAAGGGGCTGAGGGTTTTTTTTTTAATTCATTATCAGCCCCTTACCACTTATGGGGTTTTTTTTTTATCCCTTACCACTTATGGTAAGGGGCTGAGGGTTTTTTTTAATTCATTATCAGCCCCTTACCACTTATGGGGTTTTTTTATTATCTTATTTTATTAAGCAACTTGCATTGGCAGTTTTGACTGACTTATCATTTTGCTGAGGGTTCATCTTGGATAAAGTAGTCACTTCATCCAAACAAATACGTTAATTTCATTAGACTCACAGCTATATATTAACCATTCATCCTTATTATTTCTATCTTATTTGGGACTTTGTCATTTAATTAACTAGGTAATTTACCGCAGTAATTCTGAACCATTTAGTTTGCTTCTAGTTTATCTCCCTAAACAACAAAAGAAAACACAAATAATTATAATTGGTTTACCTCTCAAAATTATTCTTAATTTGCTTTTAATTAAGAGACTTATATTCACACACACATTAGTATACAACTCAATTAATACTACATTTAATTATTATCTATTATCATTTTCTTTAAAAGAAAATATGTAAAGTTCGTTTGACTATAGGAACTTTACATATTTTGTGTTTCTAAAAAAAGAAATTATCAATAAATAATGAAAGTTCAAATGGGTATCCACAACCTCCCATCATAGTTTCATTTTAATACTTTCAGGGGTATCCAGTATCCACACTTTCATTTTAATAATACTTTCAGGTTGAAAGTCAAATGAGAAGTTGATGAAACTTCCTATCACACTTTCATTTTAAATAACTAAATTATATATTTACAGATATGATAAAATTTAAAATAATGGGAATTATCTATTTGGTTCATGATAATTAGTATTATTTATTATCGTATCAGGATTCAAATCCAGGATTACATAAGAATACTTATACACATTGTGGCGGGCTGAGATTGAACTGGGATACATTTCGACCACACATAATTAATTTATAGAGATAGGATGTCAATCAACCTTAGTTACCATTTTTTTTAACAAGTTAATAGAGCGATATTGGAATGTGTGCTTGGTATATGTATAAGTCAGGAAAAGCAGAATAATATACGTCTAGGATTAATTTAACAATGCTCCTCGATTCTAGACCGAGGTGAAGGTTAATACTTGTTCTTGAATGATAATATTCTCTCCCTATTTTTCTCTATTTCTTTTCTTTACCATTCTCCCTCTCCCTCCTTGTAGGAATATCTTTCCTTTATATAGTCATCCAGGTTGTATCCTGACCTTCCACTTGGAGAGCCAAGGCTTATTTCCTCAGATACTTGTCTCATCAGGACCTTATTAGAAGGTTTCTCTATTAGGTTGTGAGTTGTGATAACACTATTCAGGTGTCATTCTACCATTAATGTAGCTAGTTAAGTGGGTGCAGAGTATTGAATGTGGAGGTGATTGATGCTTTATTTGTACTCATCCTTCATTTGCCCAATGACAAACCTTCTTTCCTCTCTTTGGTTGTGTGTCTGGTGGTCTTCAGAACTAGATCTCGGTCCTTCCAAGGATGTATCAGTATCCTCAGGATCCTCGGGCACTCCAATCTTCTCGGGTTTGTGGTTGTGTTATCATATTTGCTACAGAACTGCCCACGGTGTGCCCTTTTGGTCTTGACCTCTTCTCGCTCATTCTTGTCCTTGGCTTCCATGTTCTTGTCCTTGGTTTCTCGTCTTCTCACACACATTTTTTTAATAATCATATATTTATTACATATCATGCCTTATATTTTAAATCAATTTAGGAGTGTGTTCTGCTCCTCTAAATTGATATTTGTGAATCATTTAGCTTGCTTTTAGTTTATTTTTCTCCACAAAAACATAATATGCAAATAATTATAATTGATCTAATTCTCAAAATTAGTCTTGATGTGTTTTTAAGAGAATTATATACAACAAATTATTCATTTAAAAAATATATATACATCAAATTCTAAGATTTGCGCTAAATTAAATAAGCCTCTACCAACGGTATACAACTCAGTTAATACTTAATACTACATCAAAATTGCTAATTTTTATCATTTTCTCTAAAAGCAAATGCGTATAGTTTGACTGTATTTGAAGTCCATACATATGACTAGGAAGAGGAGGATGACTTAACTATGAAGTATGAACCCATTTAAAGTTTCTCAAAAAAAAAAAAAAAAAAGCCACCAACCATACCAACCTGAGATGCCAACCAAGGGAAATTTTTTTCTTAAAAAAAATGTTATTTAGGTCATTTTCCATTTTGTACATGGGGATAGTACATGTCAATTTGTGATTTGTTCAACCATTATCTCTATGTATAAAAAGTGTCAATGCTAAAGCAATAGTGAATTTGGTTTATTCAATTCCTTTCATACTTTCACTTGGTTTTTTTTTTTTTTTTGGCAGTAAAATGGCCTATTGAACACGCTTTTTATTTTTTATTATTTTATATACATATAACATATGAGCTACTCTAAAAAAAATTTATTAACACAACAAATTGCTATAATATTTTCACAATTATTAAGGTGTTAATTCCTTATAAGCCAAAATAAAATAATAAAATATCATATTGGGCTATGCATTGCTTGTATAACATATTTCAAACATTAGTTTTTTGCACACTTTAACTGATATTATGTCTCAGGTTTTATTCACAATGATATGGACTTATCTCCGGGGCAAAGCTTGGACGGAAGTTTCAGGAAGTCTAGCTCTGGTTTGTTATGATTCCTATCTTTATCTTGTTAAGCAGTTGGTAGTTTGCAATCCTCCAATTTATCTTGTACAAATTGCAATGCTAGTTATTTTCAACTTATGATTATTCATAGCATAGATTGTACATGCTCTCAGTTCCTGTCTTTTGAAATTAAACTTGGATTTGACATATAAGTCACATATAACTTGTGGATGATTGGGGTGAGAGTGGCTTTACTAGAAACGTCCAATGATGGAATGAATATAAATTATAAAGTTCTCGACACAACATTCCCAGAAAGGGGAAAAAATATAGATGACTTTTCTCAATTTTGTATCAAGGGAGTCAATCTCATACCGGAGGCTGTACCGGTTTGATCAATGGAACGATATATTTCGGTACCGATCAATACTAGTGTACTGTTTCAGATTTATTGTTATTTTTTATATTTATAAAAATATATAAATTAATAAATATAAATGTTTACCCTAAAACATTACCTCAATTAAGAACAAATTATTTATGATTTTAGACTTTAGCATCAATTAAAAGAAAAAAAAAATAGAAAGTTTAATTGTTCATTGCATACTAAGAAAACAAATAATACTAATAAGTTAATGCAAATAAGTTACCATTTTGCCCTTACAAAAATTCAAAAATTACAAAACAAAACAAAAAAAAAAAAAAAAAAAAAAAAAAATTATACCAGTCAATAATGCCCGAAATCACCGGTATGGCTAGTACATAACCGAAACGACCGATATTTAAACCAATATAAAACGTTAATATTTTAATATTGAAATACACACCGATACATATCGACAGGTACCCGTACTACCTTGTTTTGTATTCTCTTTTACACCTTTTCTATTAGTAAGCTCTTCCACCATTTGCCGACGCCAATCTTCCAACCTATATTTTGAAAAACTTTATGCATGCAGATTGATGGGATTGATGGAGATGTGTTTGAAAATAGGAGTCAGAAGCTTGATGTTCTGCCTGTTAGGCGGTACAGGGTGTTGGAATTGGTATTTTTCCTTGGAAAAGGAATTGATAATTAGGTTTACCTTTGGAGGTGTCTTTCTTTATACGACATAAATGAATAAATGACTTCATTAGTAGCCAGTACTACATGTTACAAGGACTGAGACTTGGTCCATTTAAAATCCATGATCCACAATGTCTTCAGTGATCCAGCACTAATATTTTGTTTGATAATATAGAGGCTGTTTGGCTCCAACATTTTCATCACTCAATTTTCGTCACTCAATTTTCATCACTCATCACTCATCACTCATTACTCATTTTTCATCACTCATCACCCATCACTCTAAAATTAATACCCGTTTGGCCTATCACTGAAATGCCATAACTCAACAATTTTTCACACTATTCATGGGTCTCAGCTTTGTCACTTGGTCAGATGGTTCTGTTTTGTTACCCGCGCCTTGGTACTCATCCCCATCAGCTTCTCTTTTCTCATTTCCCATTTCCCCTTCCCCCTTCAGCCCTGTCACTCTCCCAAAGCAGAAACTCGAACCCAGAAAAATTTCTCAACCTCCCTCGCCTCGTCAGGACCGTCACCAGTGAAGAACACCTATCTCTCCAACGTGTACGACGGCGCCATCTGCCCATCTCCTCTGTCGTGACCCAGCGGCGCCGACGAGCATAAGAAGCGGTACCCATTTCCCGATTTTGTCAAGGCCGGTCTCCTCCGACCCAAGACGGTGCTACCTCGACATTTCTGTACTCTCTTACCTTGTTTAATTTATCTGATTTGTGTGTTTCACATTTGGATTTTGAGAAAAATGTTCTAGGTTTTAGCTTGAACTCTGTTTGCCTCTGTTTTTCCCTGTTGTTTGGTTGGTGAGAACATAAATAAAGCCTCCGTTTTTTTGGTTTTTTTTTTTGTTTATATCATATTATTGTGCTTACCCATTGCTGGTTTGCTTCAATGGATTGAAGTATGCAAAAGGGTTTGCTTAAATTCTATTTTGAGCACCAAGAATAATTCAACCCATATTTCGGGAAGAACAAGAATATTGTGTTTTGAATACTCTTTTAAGAATTTGAAGAAAGACTATCACTGCTGTGCAAGTTAACAAACCCAAGTATTAAAAAGCATCTCTAACTAATAAGGAAGAAGCATGTAATCATCAGAATTATATATGCTCTGCCATTAGGGACTGAGCTTTCATTCTTGGAATCAACAAGATTGCCATGTTCTTCTTCTGTAACGCTAATATCTCCCTCTTACTCACATGGGTATTTTTCTTTTTGGCTGCTATGTACTTAATATTTGTTGCTTTTTTTTTTTCTTAACTGTGTTGTGGTATCTGGGATTGCAAGCTGTAGTTAAAGTAATCATAGACATGGGATGGCTGTTCTTTTAGTCTAAAAGAGAACTTGTGCAGGACAAAAACAAAAAGAAGATAAAATGACTAAATATATAGTTCTTTTCGCAATGGGGTTGGAACAAACTGGACAAGAAGCACAAAACTACAAAAACAATATGAAAAAGACCCTACACTAGGAACAGAAAAGAATAGTTGCAGAATAGTAGCATCTAGAACCCCCAAATTTCTTACTTGAATTTTCTGTACTGTGTTTAAAGAGAGCATTTTACTACTTGGATTGCAGGGAAAGAGGGCAGAAGAAAACTAGATATATTGTCCATTTTTTTTATTTTTTTGAGTGATCTGATGCTGTTGTACTGTTGGTTAGATTGTTTGTGTCATCATTCTTCCTTCTTCTGTGTCAATATTTTATGGTCTTTAAAGTTGTTTCTTGTTATGTTTTAGTTCATTGTTGTCATAATAAGTGTGGAGAAGCAGAAGACAGGTTTAAACAATAAGATAGAGTTTTATAAGCCTTTTGGATTATATAATACAACTAGTGACCTCAATTATCATACTTCTAGAACAGTTGTGAACATGATTTTCAAGACACAATTGACATGATGTGAGTAATTATTAAGTCTTTTCCCTTTCTTTTTGTGCTTTTATCCCTTAATATTTTTACTGTAATAAAGAAGTCCGCTACAATATGGAATACGATTAGTTTTAGAAGGTGCTTATGTTTTTATGGTCTTATTAAGCCTATGATTGAATTTGTTATAGGTTGCTGATGATTGTTTCTATTCCCTTTCAATTCTTCCTCCCAAAAATTCTTTGCTCCGAGCATGACACCGAAAAATTGCTCTGGTTTTTTATTTCACTTAACTGGTTGTAGTTCTCTTCTTCACAGTGGTTTGAGCATCGTATATATTAACCACTTGAGGATGTCTTCTTTTATTTTGAGAAAGACTAATGATTACTACTTGCAAGCCAATTTTTTTTTTTTTTTTGTTTTGTTACCGTTTTGGGAACTAGTTGACGAATACTTACTTCAGCTGTTCAGCAACAGTTGCCATCTGTGCTAATTTTTATTGCCAAGTGTATAAAAATGCTTATAGTTTAGGATGTCTTGTTTTAATGCTTATAGTTTTCTTGTGTGTGGTTAACAAGGAGGGTTTATACCATGCAATTTTGTGGCTGTAATTATTGTTGGAACCAACTAAATGATATCCGTCTTTGTGCAATAGATGTGTTTTCTGGTTTAGTAAGCTAAACTCTATTTCCTTTTGAGTGCCTTTGTAGATGCTCAAGTCTTACATGTTTTTGGTGCAGGTGAAATACTTGCAAATAGCAAAGAAATCCGGAACTTATAATCCATATAGGTGGGTGAGATATGTTACTCAGGCCAATTCGTATGTTGCTTCCTGTTGCCCCCATTTTTTTAATAACCAAAAAAAATAAATAAATAATAAGGGTTAAAAGAGGGGGCAATCAAAGTGGCTTCCCTTCCTAGTCATGACCAAAGTTGCCCCCACTTTTGTTGCTAGCTTATCATTCTAGTTGAATTATACATCAAAGTTGTATTCATGTTTTTTGCATTTGATCCTTGTGCTAGTTGCTTTTTATCTAGATTGGATTCTTGTCTCTCTAGTTAGCATCGTTTGTTAAACATACAACATTTAAATAGGTGTCTGGATATTTTTAAGAATGGAATGTGATACAATAAATGTAATGATTCTGAGCCCTTGGCCACTAAGACACACGTGATATTGGAGGAGTTGGGGTCCAATCAATCAATTTGCCTACTGCCAGGTGGTAGTAGTATAATGAAGGCTATGAAGCTAAGAACAAAAAGATGAATTTCCATTGACTTCCATGATAGAGTTCTATTGCTGTATTTTTATGATATAAACTTATTATTTTTATGCTGTATTTTTCTTATTGAAGAAAGAGCAGTGAGATTGGGGCTGAGGAAGCCTACTAGTTAACATTGACAATGCATTGATTATGTAGAAATATGTACTGACATTATATATATAATTATATGTGTGTAGATATATTGGAATTGGTACTTTTTATTGGAATTGTTTCAATATTATGTTCTACCATGTAGATTTTTTGACTGTGATATCGTCTATCTGATGGTAAGACCATTCTATATGACCATAACAATTATCAATGTCTTGCGACATGGTCTTTAACATGTGTTGAGCGAAAACAGCTATTAGTGGAAAAAGAAAAGCCATAACCATGTCTTCTGCCACTACTTATGAGTCCACTTCTACCGGCCATATGTGTGATATGGATCGGTGTGTGGAAAGGACCTCCCTGTCTATCCGTAATTTCGGTAGGAGGTTTTATGGATGTCAGTAGTGGGCGCCGGTTAGTTTCTATCTTCAATTTTATTGTCGTTACATATTCGACTTGTCATTTTTTTACTATCTTTGCTGACCATCTTATATATGCCTTTAATGTTGTATGCAGGACTCCGATCAGGCATGTAAGTTCTTCAAATGGTTGGACAAGAACACATGCCCACGTGGCCGTGCAACAGCACCACTTGTCCATGAAAGGTTTGCGAGATATAAGGCCAAGGCCGTAGCTGCAAGAAATGAAAGGGACGAGGCTCATGCAAGGGAAGCAGAAGCATGGGAGCTCCTAAGGAAAGCAAAGCGCAAGGCTGAAAAAACTAATCTCAAACTCCGGATTGCTGAAGACAAGGTCTATAAGTATAGGGTAGCTTTATTTTTGTCTTTGACTGTACTCGGGGTTTATTTTGTGTTCTCTAATGGTTTTGGGGGTCATTGCCATACGCAAGTGTGTCTGCCATGAACCATTGACGGTCACGTGTATAATGTACATTACACTTCGCATGCCCTGTTTTGAGTTCTTAAATATTTCGCAGAATGAGAATTGTGTTTGTCAGCTGTTTGCTGTACAGGGAGGTATTGTGCATGTATTCTATCCAAAAAAAAATTCTTTGGCCCCTTCAGTGTATAAGACAATAAGGTGTCTTTATCAATAAATAAATAAAAAGAAAAAGATGTCTTTATAAAATTGAAATACTAATCTTTAATATGATAAGTGCAAATTATAACTAATTAAATGGATTTTCAATAAGCATGTTGACATTTTATTTTCAATTATTTACTTCTTTTTTTCTTTTTCTTTTTTTGAGAGTTAGTATGTGACAAAGAGTTACTATTTTATTTTCAATTCATGAGTGTTTATAGTCAAATCAACTTTAGCAACACTATAGGGTTGAAATAAATTTTCACTCTAATTTAAAATTGAAAGAGCTCTAGTATTTTTACTCAACTTAAACAATAGAACATAAAATTAATTTTTCTCTAAATTGAGATAAAATGATAAAAATACAAAACATGATCTCCATGAGGCTGTAGCTAAGGTTATCCATTTTACACAACTACAAACTTATAATGAGTGTTCTTAGAGCAATGGTTAATAAACTATTTTAGAAAACTTTTGTAAAGTTGTGATTTACAACTATGTGTTTTGTTGGCTTTTATTCCGTGCCAAATTTGATTGTAATTACTATCAATTGTTTATACCCTGTATTTGTTGTGGGAATTGATGTAAGGGGTGTGCGATAGAGAGTGTGTGAAGACTCAAGCAATTTGGAAGCTGATGGAATCTCGCGGGTATGTCGCAACTAAGCTTCCCGCAAAGTGAAGCATGTGCCCTGCACATGCTGGAATGCGAAGAGTCAGGACAGGTGGAGACAGCTGTCTCTCGCGAGTATCTCGTGGGTAAGGCCTTCCCGCGAGACACCCGCGAGATATGCTGTTCTGCCAGCCTGTACTGATTGACTCGCACATTTTGCACCTATCCTATATAAACCCTCGTTACCCACAAATGTTGAGGAATGTTTCAGAGAGAAAACCCTAACCAAACACATTTGCAATTAGAGATTGTCATCCCCACCTTGCTCTATACACTTGCTTGTGGTATCTCCTCAACCCTTCCCTCTCCATTTCCACACCATTGAGAGGTTGATAGCCCAAACACTTACCACACCTTTTGAGAGTGTTGAGTGACGTTTTGGTGCTGCTGGGAAGCATTGGAAGAAGCCTGGAATGGCAAATGCAACATGGAGCTTGTTGCGGGATCCGGGGTGCTAGACAAGACACGGTTCCGAGAAGCCTTGTTGGAGTAGGAGCTTGGAGGGCTTAGGTACATCGGGTAGATTAGGCTTAGAGGGTCTCTTGCTTACTCATGTATCCCAACTGATTGTCTAGTGGATCGATTTCCGCTTGGAGGGCGGCGGAGAGGTTTTTCGCCGAGTTCTTCGGTTTCCTCTTCGAGAACACGTCTCGGTGTTTTCTGTGTTTGCATCTTTCTTCCCTACTCTTGTTTAATTCCATTATACTGCTGTGTTGTTTAGTTTATGGATTAGAGTAGCTTAATTGTTCATCCGCTCGCTTTTACACTATTCCGCACTTTGTATTAAAGTTGTGTAAAATCTATTGAGTCGTATTTTTAATTGGGTGGGTCTAAACAGCTCTTGTGTTTTCAACACGTTTTCGAGCTTTCAACTTTGACACCACTTTAATGACAAATATATATATATATATATATATATAGAAAAATATCAAAAAATCACTTTTTTTCCTTTTCCATAAAAAATATCTAAAAATATTTTTTAAACCTATGCCCTTAAGGCATCTACTAACTTTTCTCATAATATAATATCTCCTCCATTATATTTGGCTTTTTATTCTCTACTTTTCTTAAATTTTCATTTTGCATAAAATTTGTTTCGTTATTTTTTAATTATATGTCTCCATCATTTTTTTCCTTGGAAGTTTTTAAACTTTTTTTTTCAGCGCATGACCAATTTTTTTCTCTCCCCATAGAATTATTTTCACCTTTTCACATTTTGACAATTTGTAATTTTTTATATGTTTTTTGAACCGCACGTTTTGACATTTGGCCCAATTTAATGATACTTAAATAATCTAAATTGAAAAGTCTAGTGCGTACATCGCATATTCGCATTTTATTTTTAATAAATTATTTTAGAATGGAGGGACCGTTGTGGCCGTTTTACGAAAGTGTTCAGTTTTGTATTCATTGCCATTGGTGAGAGTTGACAGTTGACAGTTGAAACTTGAAACCCTTACGTTACATATATCTTTTAATAATTGATACATTCGAATTACGTTACATAATTATGCTGAGAGCATATCTGCACGTTGTCATGTCATTCCAAAATAGTGCAGTAACGTTACAAGTTGAACTAAGTTATACATCCACCTATGTAATTAAGTTGTCCGTCACATACTACAATGCCAAAACGATTACGCTGCAAAGTAAATTGTCAATTGCCATTTTCAACATATAATCATCCCTCACTGTCATGGGCAACATAATCATCCCACATTGTGTCAGTGATATTGTCCCTAAATTTCCCCATCGCTCTCTTCGATGCACTTGACATTTCTAGTACATGCCTTTAGGTCGCTGAGCTTGTTGATGCTTCAGCATCACCACTACCTTCATTATTGGTCGCACTACCTTCGCCAACACTCTCCCCTATTGTTCTAAACAATTCATCACTCCGATTGTTCATGCGTATGAAATTGTGTAGAGCACAACACACAATAACCACGTAACGCTGCCTAATTGGCTTGAAGTTTGGCATTAAATTCAGAATGGGGAAACAGGCCTTCAGCACTCCAAAAGACTGCTCAATAACCATCCGCAAGGACGAGTGCTTGTAGTTGTACAACTCGTTCTTTGATGTTATCCGTCTACCGCTTGACTGAAATTCTTGCGCATGGTACCTAGTTGACTTGTGAGGGGGGAGAAAACTAGTGCCGTAGACCCGAATCCACTAAGTAGTATGACCCTACACACACGCACAACCAGGCAGCACGTAATTAAGTTGTACAATAAACACACTACTTAGACGTGGAGGATAAAATAACTTTTGTTAAACTCATAGTAATGTATAGTACTTGTTGGTGGCCATGGGAATCCATGCTTCCGGTCACTAATCGCTTCCTCGAAAACCCTTGAGTCATTTGCACTGCCCTCCCACCCACCATGGACAAATGTGAACTACATGTCCATGTCACACACATATAGCACATTGGTTGTTATAAGGCTCTTGCGGTCCCTATGTGCTTGAGTCGCATTTGTAGGAGGTCGGGCACTCACGTGCGTTCCATCAATTGCTCCTATACATCTTTACACATTGGACCTTTTCATTAATCTTAGCAAGCACATATAAAAAATCATATTATTTTACTGTTCTACGAAGTATGTCAAGTAAGGGAATGATTTATACCTCAAACCATGGCCAGTACTTGTTCACTTGAAGATGTTCAGGGAGGCCTGTGACATTCTAATCAGGTTTAATTAAATGCTTCGCGTAGTGGTGGACAGCCCACAACGCCTTACGAAAATGCCGGCACACGGTTTTTGTTGAGTGCTGAAACCGGTCTGCAACACATCTAAAGCGGGTGTTGTGTCCAAGTATGTACAATAACATGGCCATGGCCTGAGTGGCATTCACGTCACCATGTCCATCCCTCAAGTAACCATGTTCAGCCAACTCGTCCACTAAATGCAACAGTAATTCAAGTGTCATGCGAAACATCTCGTAACACTTAGCTGGATTACCTTCAGTGACCTCATCCATATACGCCTTGCCGGTCAACGCACTTGTTCGCATTGGTTGTTTATCATAATGCCGCTGCACGTACGCATACATCTCCCCGACTATAGGATTCACTAAATTAAACTCTGCTTCTTCTTCACGTTCGAACTCTGAATCGGGCCAGTCATCATCATTTTCTTCACAGTCATTGCTGGAACCAACGTCGTTGAAGTATGCATCATCAAAGTCATACTCTTGGACCACCTGCCACCAGTCATTTCCAGACGCCATAAGTGACCTACACATTAGCACAAACACACTATTCAGGTAGGTTATGTAAAGAGAGTATAAAAGTAAATATGTTATTAAAACAAGTACATCGCATAATATAAATGTAGAATATAAACACCTAATTCAATAGTCACCATAATAAACGTATAAAAATCAATGAACCTTATCCAAGTACGTCACATAATATAACACAAACCATACAAACATCCCAACTTCAAATCCAAATCCTTCACATAATATAACACAAACCATACAAAGATTCCAAGTTCAAATCCAACACAAACCATACAAAGATTCCAAGTTCAAATCCAAATCCTACACATAATATAACACAAACCATACAAAGATTCCAAGTTCAAATCCAAATCCGTCACATAATATAACCCAAACCATACAAACATCTCAAGTTCCTAAATAACATAAACATAATATAACACAAACCATGCTTGCGGTCCCAAGTTCATTAAATAACATAAACCGTTGTATTATCCTTACGAAACATAAACAAGTAAATAGAACAATCCGAATCCATATTACATAAAAACCAAATAGCTTAGACTTAATGCAATATTGCTCTCCCTCAATCCTCCTCCGGGTTTAGAATGGCCTCAATCCAAGGCTTCCTCCTATGCTCCGGCATACACATAAACACTACCCTATTATCCTTTTGCTGCAAAACCTTTGACATCTTGATATAGGCCTTGTTACTGAGATCCACATATGAATTCAGCACCTCTATTGCCTTGGGAAGTGAGCAAGGATCACCCTCTATGGCGGATTGAGCGAATTGCTCGGATGAACCGCTACCCTTGCCGAGTTTACCACTAAACTTATCCCTCGACATTGCCGTGTACTCCCTTAGGGCCACAGTCATTTCACTTACCCTATCCGACTTTCTTGAGACCTTCTTACCCTTGCCACTTGTATCTTGCACAGGACGTTTTTCCGCCCGTTGGGTTACCTCTTCAACCTCAGCATCCTCCACAGTGTGCGGGAAAGTGTCAAAGTTAGGGGTGTAACAGTCATCATCCAGATGGGTGGGTGCACTTGCATTGTCATTGGCATTGGCAAGCTCTTCCTCTAGGGCACGCTCCTCATCACTATTCAAGGGAGGAGTGTTTAAGGAGATCTGCAGGTTCCCAGTCGCGGTACTAGGGGCAAACAACTGCTGCAGTGATGGGTAGTCTGGGCATCCCTTATTCCTTAAGCTATTTGCACCACGATTGCTCTGGAATGTCCTTGGAAACATTAGCACACTAAACGCAGCAGTTCACAAGAGGAAAATTGCATAAATAAATAATTGCAATAAATCAAAATTAATAAACAAAAGTAAACATACCGCAACCACATTTTGCCACACCTCCTCAGAGCAAGTCACTGTTTGGGTCTGCTCGTCCCACCCCAATCCTGTGTGTCTTAGCAACTGGCTCCACTTGCGTTGTTTGGTACAGAGCCTATTGTGCTTCTGTTGAACTTGGTTAGGGATAAAATCTTTCCCGGTCCTTTGGTTAAGTTCAGTTGTGATTGATGTCCACATGGAACCCTTGAACACACCTTTTGCCATGTTACCCTTAAGTTGTTCCTCTAACATTATCTCAATAAAAATATGTTCTATATGGGAAGGCCACAATTTCTCCTCTTGATCTTGTGATTCATGTGCCATCTATTTGAAACATGTCACGTGGTAAGCTTATGACAGCTGATAATTTTAACAATTGAACAATAGGACTATAGGATTCATTTAAGGGGTCCAAAAAATGGAAAATCTTCCATAGTTAAATCAACAAGGATACGAAAAAGCATGCACTAAATGTAAGAAACAATGGTAATATATAATAAACAGTGGTAATATATAAATCCTTCATCGAGGTTTACCACATATACAATGTGACCAGATATACAAAAGATGGAAGATCGAAGCAATGAGTTAGTAAACTGAATAAGTGGTCACAAATACAACTAGGTTAGTGCATGGTTAAGTACATGGTAATCCATAAGAAAGTACGCTACTGAACATAATGGGAACAAAAGATGTCAGCAGTATATCAAAAGGGACATGCACTAAATTGCCTCGACTACACATCCGCCTCTTACTGCGACGGGTGATTTGACAATCGGTCTGGAGAGGCCATGGGGGAAACATTGGGCCGAAGAGATCTGTTACGGCCCACCATTGCTCTGCGATAATTTTGTTCAATACGCTTCCACCTCCTAATTACCCGCCTCACGGTAAAGGCCGTCCCCATGCGGGCATTAAGATTGTCTGTGATCTCCTCCCACACTTGCGCATTGGCATGACAATACTACATTAAGATTCATAATTCATAGCAAACAAAATAATAAAAAATGTTGCTTGATTGTATTCATATGATATTTTGGTAATTGAAGTATGGAACCTAGGTTACAGCTTGTCTCAGTGATGTTTATTTTTTAGGTACAACTTAAGGTTGTCTACAAAGGCTAAAACCATCAATTTGTGGTAGAGAACAAGTGATAGTTTTGTGGCAAATCACTTACAAAGAACAAGTGATTACACTACAAAATCTCATATTTGCAAATGCAATCCAAAATCACACTACAATATATAAACTAATACCAATTTCTTTTTCCTTATGGTCACTTCTTTGTCAAACACTGTTTCTTTTGAATTTGGCTGCTTATCATTTAGCCCATGCCTCATCAGACAAGTACATATCAGCCATAGGAGACCCAGGTATGAAGAGCCTAGATGTGAGAGTTGGATTAGAAGCTTGGAACTTTTGTAATGAGGTTGGAATGGAAGCACCCAACATGGGTAGCCCCAGGCTGGCTGATTGTGCTGCCCTTTGATCGTTGGTATAAATATATGCATGCTACTTTACTCATTCCAGTTATAGATATTTGATTACAAAGTTAGCCAATTTATCTACATTGTTAACAATTAATGCTAATTTCATGTTGGAGTATGTATTTATGATCATGGATGTGTGTGTGTGTGTGTGTGTGTGTGTGTGGGGAAACCCATGTAGCTAATGAAGTAGTATGATCATTGATCAGTGGACATAGGTTCTAGTTTCTGAATTAAACGTGGCAAATTGTCTTATGTCAAATTGTGTTGATTACAAGAATGTAATAAAAATGTTTCCTTTCTATTTTTTTTTTTTTTCTAAATTAGGACATAGGTTTTTAATTTTATTTTTTATAGATAAAGGTTAGGATTTGAATCTAGGACATAGGTTTTAGTTTGCAAATTAAATGTGGCAAATTGTCTTATGTGAAATTATACTGATTGCAAGAATGTGCTAAAAATGATTCCTTTCTCTCTAATTAGGACATAGGTTTTATTTTTTATTTTTTATTTTTGATAGATAGGTTAGGATTTGAACCTAGAAAGAAGTTTGTTTTTATTAAAAACCTTTTCTTTATTTTTTTGGTCTAAATATTAGAGGCCACATTATACTTGAATACTGAGAAATATCAGTTACTATCCACACACTACTAGTTCAATACTTTGTCACTGCATACAAGCAGAGAGACAAGCCAAAGCTGGGAGACGGAGACTGGGTTTCATAAAATTAAAAAAAGGGGCAGAGCAGCTAGAGTCTCTTCCTCACACAACACATCACAGAGAGAGGACCGTGGTTTGTTTTTCTGGTTTTAAGGTTTTGGCTAAAGGTTTTTCAATTATTCTTGGGGAATTTGGGCAAAAAGGAAGGTTTTTTTGGAATGTTTCATGGGGTAATAAGAACAGGCAGCTTAATTGAAAAAAAAAAAAATCAAACAGAGAAGCACCATAAATTAGTTCCATAAATTATTTTAGAAAAAAAAGAAAAAAAAACCCATAACCACGAGAATCTAGTAGATCAAATCATGCTCACCCAAACATCAAACAAAGAAAAAAAATAAAAAACTGCAAATAGAGAGAAGCACAGGTTCACCATGATTGAAAACCCATAACCACGGGTTTCAAAAGATCAAATCAATGCTTACCCAAACATCAAACAAAGAAAAAAAATCAGAGAAGCATTTCATCACCACGAGTTGAAAACCCATCATCAAGGGTTGATACAGTTAAATCAAATGCGAAAACCCAAACATCAAACAAAGAAAAAAAACAGAGAAGCAATACCTTCAGATTTCTGTGGAAAAAGCTGAGAAAGAGGTCGGTGGTTGGCTGAGCTCGGATCGGTGAAATAGTGTGTGAGGAGGTGAGGGCAGTGAGAGCTTCTTTGTGGTGGTACTAGAATGGAGATGAGAGAAATTTGAGATGAGAGACCTTTGCCAACTGAAGAGAGAAGTCTGAGATGAAAGAGCTGAAGTGAAGAGAGCCGTTGAGGACAGTATCAAAAGGCGCGCCTCACGTGAATGCGTCTGACCGTGGGACTGGATGTGTAATATTATTTACAAGTTTGCCATTGAAAACAGAGAATTGAGAATTGAAAACAGCCAAAACTTGTTTTCATTTTCCACAACTCATAACTCAAAAAGTAGAGAATTGAGTATTGGAAACAGAGTATTGGTGCAGGCAAATGAGTATTTTTCTATGGGTCCCACCATTTTTTAGAATTGAGTTATGAAAACTAGTGAACCAAACAGCCTCATAGTCTGTCTTGTGGGTCCAAAGGGCCTTTGCCTTGTGAGGTTCCACGTCATCAAGAAAATATATAGTCCGTCTTGTGCTAAGGAGAATTTAAGGAGGACGTCTTTCCTGTAATAGTGGTTCTCTCCTGATTGCAAACTTGGTCCCATGCTAACTCACTAGAGTTAGGTTTTGAATTACAGAGGGGATGCTACAGTGTTTGCCAAACATGAAAACATTTGTGAATAGTATTATGGGACCCAATTTTAAAATTTTTTTTTCTAAATAAAGTAATTGTAAGTTTCGTGAATAGTGCACGGGACTCACTGAACAATACATAATCACGTGAAACTGAAGCTCAAAAAAAAAAAAAAAAAAAAAAACCAAAACGCAGACGCCTTTGTTTACATCCATATCCAATGTGCATTTGAATTGCGTTAACTATGTGCAAAGACGGAACCAGGATTCAAACTTAGAAGGGGCCAAAGTTCTTTGTTCAAGAATTTTAGAAAGTTAGAATATTAATACTAGAGGTTGACAACAATGCATTATTAGCATTAATTTTTATATATTTTTTTGTATTTTTCTTTTTTTTTAAATCAATAATAGATATTTATAATCAAGAGTTCTGTAAGTCAATTGGTACGTCTTGATATTTTTAAGGTCTAACTAAGGTTAGACCAATTCTTTATTCTATCCATATATATATTTTTTAAATCTATTTATTCTTTTCAAATAATTCTATACCTAATAACTTCATAATGATATATATAAAAGATTCAAAAAAAAAAAAAAAATAAAACTATAGTTAAAAGTTCAAATCCATGTCTAGTATTACATTAATAAAACAACTAAAATAATGGTTAATTAACATCATGCACTAATATTCAGCGAAAAAAAGGGTGAGACAATTATCGGTGTCTTGGTTAAGGAATTTTTTATTTATAATTACTTGGTTAAGGTTGAGGTAGCATAAAGATGTGAGATCTTTTCCTTTAAAAAATTTCCATTTTGAAAAAGTAGTAAAAAAATAAAAGAAAAAGAGATCTATTAAACAATCACATAATAATGAACAGTAACTTTGAGTCTTCAACTATGTAAATAATAAATCTTTTCCCATCACTACAATAATTTAGCTAAGGCACAAAATTTATTACCAATAGACTAATCACACACATGCTTTGGTGGCAGTTTAGGTAAGGCACAAAATAGTAGATTGTTGTTTCACATGTGTATCACATTTATGCATGCGTGGTAAGTGTGTACCAAAGTTAATAAAATATTAAAAATTAATAAAATTCTATCATTCAAAAAATAAAAAAATAAAAAATTTCCACGGGTTGTGTTAAAGAGCAGCAGCTCTTTAACAAAATAAATTTATTTCATGGATTGAGTTAAAGACACCAATTGATCCAAGTTGCTAGTGACACTAATTGGTGTGTGGATGGAGTGATTAGCAGCATAGAAGTTGTCTCTGTGACTATGGGGTGGAGTCATTTGAGAGGGACAAAGAGCTCTCAAATTAGAGGTAAAATTTGGGTAAAGATTATTGGGTTTTTGTGATTTGTTTTGCTAGGATTTATAATTGATTTGAAAGTTCAATATGTGTATAAAACACTCTTGAACGTTTAGACCCCAAATTATAAAATATCAATTCAAGCTTATAATCAAACAATTAATGTGCGAAATATGAACATAAGCCAATCACAAAATTGATAACTAATCTAAGTCAAATATAAACACATCCACAGCAGTAAATATAAGGCAAAGATAAAGGAAAGGAAGATGCAAACACACGGACAACACACGATGTGTTATCGAAGAGGAAACCGAAGTCCTCGGCGTAAAACCTCTCCGCCGCCCTCCAAGCGGTAAATAATCCACTAAAGAATGTAGTTGGGATACATGAACAGCAGAAGACCCTCCAAGCCTAATCTACCCAAGCACCTAAGCCCTCCAAGCTTCTTGCTCCAACGAGGTTACACCGAACCTATTTCTTCTTTAGCTTCCCGGATTCCGCTACTATACCATAGCATCAACCAATGTATATTGGTTCCTTCCAAACTGCTTCCCTTAGCACCAAATGAACCTTCTCACAGACGTGGGTGTGGTGAGATAAGGATTTGGTCAATGACCTCTCAAGGATGTGACAATGGAGAGGAAGAGAGTAGAGGAATTTGTAGAGTCTCTAAGGTAAAGATTGGGGATGAGGCAATCTTATTTTTCTCTAGGGTTTCTCTCACAAAATTCTCTCTGGAAGCTCTCTCAATTTAGTGGGTATAAGGGTCTATATATAGTGGTGTGTGTTTGGAATACGAAGAGACAGTTTTTGCCAAACAGGGCTGGTTGGCGGCTTGACCTCGCGGCTTGTCCAAGTCGCGAATTCAAGTCGCGACGTAACGGCCTGGCCAGCCTGGGACTTTTGTCCTGTAGTGCGACAGCTGGCGCGACCCTTCAGCTCCCCTGTGTGCATCTCACGTGCCAGCATTTGGCGGCTTGCCAGTCATGAGTCCTAGCCTCGAAACTCTGTCTTCTTGCACATACTTGAGCTTTTCTTCACATCATCTTACACACTACCCTTACAATGATCCTACCTAAATACAGGGTTACTAAGTGCTTAAATTACAAGCAAATTGGCACGGAATAAAGCCAACAAGATGGTTGATAAATTTCAACCTTACAATCTCCCCCTTTGGCTATTCCGTGACAAAACCCTAAAACAAACTCTAGACTTAACGCGTGAGTTGGGAACAGTTGGAAAACTCACTCACACCTAACTCTAGAATCTGTGAAGCTTTAGAACCATAAGAACAAGTAACTCCTGAAACACAACACAATAAGTTCATTGTATGCAGAAAACTTGTAATGCAAATGGAGCAAGCATAATGTGATCAAGCACAATGGAGTAAAGCAATAAACCATGGCAAGACCAAAACATGCAATCACTATAACCAAGTGATCACAATGCTCATTCACACTTGGAATGAACATCCGGACATTCAAGTTGACAAACACAAGGCAAATCACTTGAATGACCAACACTCAACCAATGCACAATACATGAAGTATGTGCATCTAGGAAAAATCCTACACGGGCACAAGAGTGATAGTACTCAGAAAAAAATGCATGACATTTAGTTAGAAGTACTGATTTAACAAAGCACAAAAGCTGCATAAAGCATGGTACAAACCACAAAGGCCTACAAGAGTGCATAAGAAACAAACCCTTAAAGCTTACAAAAGCAACATGGGTACAAGTAGCTGACCATACAAAAAAAAAAAACTAACTGATTAAACATCATCAATATATATATTAGCAAGGAATTAAAACCATTCAAGAGTTATGAGTATAAACCAAACATTATCCCAAAACCACAGTGTATCAAACCAATAACACCAACAGTTATCCAAACCATAGTAACAAAACTATAGACAAAAACAGTAAGGATTATGAAACTCCCCCTCAAGTGTTGGCCCAAAAATTCTCCCCCTTTTTAACCGGAATGGCCAAAGGGTCACTGTTGTAACTTGGTGAAAATACCATCAACTTAAGCTGCTAAAACATCGATTTGGTCTTGCATGATTGCCAATCTCTCTGACTGCTTTCTCTGGCCATCACTGAGAGTCTTTTCCATTCCTCAAGGCGCTTGTGGAGGTTCTCAAAGAGCATCTCCAACCTATCAGGTTGAAGGGTAGACTATGCTTGTGTAGTGCTCGGTTGCTGTGATACATGGGGGGCATGTACATATGAATCTGACTCAGGAGTAGAAGGAGTAGCAAGAGAGAAATGTGCACTTTTTGGAGTTTTGGATGAATGACTTCTGCTAGCTTGTAGAGTGAACATAGAGATTGGTCGAGGACGAGCAATTATGTTCCCAACTGAGGGAGGAGAAACACCTTCACTTGGAATGAATTTCATAATGAGACTGCAGAATGGAAGACACCCTCGTACTACTGTTCGGGTTGCTGTCTTCCTTATGATATGAAAAATATGGGCATAGATGTCAATGGTGGTGCTTGTGATGAGATCACATAGAAATTGAGCCCTTCCAAGGTTGATATACACCGTGTTGGTCAACGGATAGAGGTTGGTAAACATGATCAGCTTCAATGTTGTCAACTCAGGTGAAAACTTGGTAGTACTTATGGATGTGCCGGCACTGGAGATGTCATGGCCAGGACCAAGAACTTGGAGAATGTCCTGAATCACTGGAGTGCAATCATCATAAGGAGTTAGGTCGGCATTCGCAGGTCGAGTGACTTTGAGAAGTTCAGCTATGGTGTTCGGACTAATGATAAACTTTGTTCCTCTTACCATACAGTGTATTTCACTTTCAAGATCAACTGTGTTGGTGAAACACTCTTTCACTAGTTCCAACATTGGATCAACAAAATTTCCAAATAATTCTGCCAATCTTTTTCCTCGAAGACCCGAGGGACAAAAGTGGTTTCCAAAGTGTCAAATCTGACCTCCCGTTCCACTATAGGAGTTCCTCGGTCAAAAATGCTTGAGTAAGCATCTAGGTGCTGAGGAGTTCTGAACAACTCAATATTGAGTTCAGTAGATGGCTGTGATGAAAACCGTGTTCTTTTTGCAATGGGTAATGTCTCCTCTTCTTTCATAACCTCTTTCCTTTGGAGGATCAACGAGACATCTGTAAAAGAGCAAACACATAGCAAAGTACCAAATCCACAACCCACTCATTTTGTTAGATCTAGTCACAAGATGAGAATGCAGAGACCAAACAGATTTAGAAGACATAGAGTCATAAAACGAGAACAAAGTCAATAAAGTGATAGAGTAAGCATTGCCGAAGACCAAAAACAGACGAAACATGGAACAGATGCCAAACACACAAAGAGTAATAGGCATTACAGCACACTCTGTCAAAAATGAATAACAATGTGTCACAGACAACAAGCATTTCAACACAATATCATGAAAGTGATATGCACAGACAGAAACAATCAAGGTAAGAACACTTAGATAAGTCAAAACATCATGTGAAGCCACACTGGACAAGTCATTGGTAACAAAAAAACATTCAACAAACCCAGCATATTTAAACAAAAACATGTTCGAACCTAACATTTCGCAGAGCACAATAGCAACAACACATTCTCATATTCAAGAATATAATACTCAAAACAAGAAATTTGAAATGAGGGAAAGAAAACCCCTACCTTTTTCTTGAAGATAGAAGTGAAAATGGTGCAGAAATGGGGGATTCACAAGATTGAATACGATGAGTTTCAGAGGGAGAAAAGGAAAAGACAATGAACAGTCACAAAGTACAAGGTAAAAACTGAAAAGTTTTTGAAAACTGACTTCAAAATGCAAAACACGCGTTTTTCGCGACTAGGACAAGTCGCCACTAAGTCGCCAGGGTAAGCTGCGAAACACAATGAAGGTAAGAAATTTGAAAATTTCTCTAAGTGTTTTTTGCGACTGGAAGATCTACCTGTGAGGAAGTCGCAAACTGAGCCACGAAAATCTCTGTGTACCCCTCGCGACTGGACCTTCCACCCGCGAACAAGTCGCCACACTGAGCCACGAAATATGCAAAAACTCGATTTTTTTTTAAATTTTCTAAGTCTTTTTCGCGACTGGGATGCTAACCCGCCAGTGACCTGCAAAAATCTCAGAGAGAGCTTTGCGACTGAAGCATGTGACTAGACCAACCCGTGACTTAGTCGCCAAAACAGGGCAACACTGTTTTTGAAATTTTTGATTATTTTGTAAAAACAAAACACTTTCTAAAAACAAACTAGAACACTCAAAAATCTTTTTGTGTTTGATCAACAAAGATTGAGCTTGTGAAAACACATTTAATCAAGTACAATCACACAGATGAATATGACATTTATTGAACATAGACTTGTGTGTTGTGTGTGGATATAAAAAATGAGATAGTCCTTAGTCTAATGTGAAGCTTCAATGATCAATTCAATCAAGGCATACACAACTAGCACTAGATAATGTGACCTATCTCAATTATAGAAACATGCATATATGACCTCCCACAAGCACTTGATAACAATTCTTTGAAACTTTTCATTTGGCTCCATATTCACATATCATTTGCATTTTTGAGCAAAGAAAATCTCATTTTGAGATATATGCTTGAAATTTTTGATATTTTAATTGATGAGATAGCTTTTGGCTTTTTGGGCATCAAACATTTTATTTTAGTCACTTTCCCTTTTTCCTAGTCGAATACTAGTATGTGCGATAGGCTTTTGCAGCTCTATATCTCTTTTCATTTGGAGATTTACATTTAGAGAGTTTTTTAAAGCATAAAAATAAAAAGCGGGAAGATATATAGGCATGAGTCTATGCATGTCTCAAGATCAACAAAACCATTCACTAATTATTCATGACAAGGTTGAAGATCTATTTACAACAGTCACATAGATTTCAGAATTTCTTCCACAATGATATGAGTGCATAAGAGACAAGCTAAACTCGTTAAATGCACAAAGCCATTAGTACAAAGGTATAAGGCAAAACATGTTTTGAGACAAAACTCAACAAAGCCGATCAAACTTTTTGGATTTTCTACTTTTTATGTGTTTTTGGATTTTTAACACAAAAGCAGTAAAATAATGATAAAAAACATAACAAAACAATGTAAAAACATTTGACCCAAAGACAAACACACACACATAATAACAACCTAAATACTAGCAAGAAGCACACAACCAAGCATATTTACAAACATGAGAAGTATTGATGCATGGACATGTTGTAATGCTTATGCATGAGTACCCTTTGTCACCCACACGTCACGTGCGTTTGGGGCGATATCCTTGACGGATCGGGTACGAGAGTTAGGACTGTCAAACCTTCGTGTGAAGCTTTCCAAGCAATTTGTGAAGGCACCAATCATCTTCATCACGTCCATCATTCCTGGATCACGGTTTTGACTTCTTGGTTGCTCACCACCCCAAGACCTCATGTCATTTCTTCTTCCTCGTGACCGAGGTGCACTTGCATTATTGTCTGCTCTCAGCTTTTGACAGTTGGGTCTGGTATGTCCTTGCAATCCGCAATAGTGACAAACATACTCCGTTCTACGACCCTGTTATGATCTTGGAATTGATCTCCCTCTAGCTCCATATCTGGATTCTGATTGATTACGGGACTTATTTAACACCCGTTGATCAGCCATATTCTTCTTCTTCTCAGCCTTAATTTTCTCAGGACTGGACCTATCCACAGTCGTCTCCTTAGCCTTCACAAACTTCACTTCTTTGGTGACATTTGCTGATGAGCTACTTCCTCCGACGTATCCCAATCCGGACTTGTCAGAGGCATGTTTTTGAGATGAAATAACGTCATTTAACTTCCTAGAGGAGACCCTATCTATCTTGGCATGAGCTTCCACTACCTCTTGCTCAAGGAATCTCACTTTTGTGTAAGCTTCTGATAGCTCACCATTAAGTGCTTCAATCTCACATTTTGCCTCCTTGTATCGTGCCAGGAGACTTTTGTAATCTTCCTCAGCCCTCTTCATCTTCTTAATGGCTGCATTAGCCACCTTAGCATATTCACCGGTCTTCTCAAGGAGTGAGTTGTAAGTCTCTTGCAATCCCACTGCTTCTCCAACTTCCTCATCTTCAGACTCCTCAACTATTCCAATAGACTCCAAATCAGAATGTTCCCCAAGCTCCTTCACAAGTGTACCCAAATCATCCGAGGTCTCCACATGTGCAATGGTCATGAAAGCGGAGTAATTTCTTTCTCCGTCACAGCTCTCTTCAGAGTCAGATTTTGATGAGTCTGAATCACTTAGAGTAGTGGCATAGACCTTTCCTTTTGACTTCAAATAGTTGGGACATTCCTTTTTGAAGTGTCCATGTCCATTACACTCGAAACACACAATGTCCGAAGAAGATTGAGACTCCTTCCCTTCTTTCCTCGTAAACTCTTTCCTATCACCTCTTGAAGATGAAAATTTCCCTCTGTTAAATGGTTTCCCACTGTTCTTCATCTTCAGAAATTTGCGGAAGTTTTTCGCAAGATATGCTACTTCCTTCTCCACTCCATCTTCTTCGGAGGGATCATCCATTCTTTCGGTGATGGTTTTGAGAGCAAGTGATTTACTCATCTTGTGGGAAGGCAGTCCCAATTCATATGTTTGGAGAGACCCAATCAGCTCCTGAATTTTGATCTCATCCAGGTCTTTACTCTCTTCTATGGCTGTGACTTTTGCTCTAAAGCTTTCAGGCAAGGACCTCAAGATTTTTCTCACCACCTTAGTGTCTTCAATCTTCTCACCAAGATTGAGCTTAGCAATGACAATTTCGTTGAGCTTCCCATAGAATGAATCAAACGATTCATCTTCACCCATCTTGAGCTCTTCAAACTTGGTGGTAAGCATTTGGAGTTTTATGTCCTTCACCTTCTTAGTCCCCTCATATATAGTCTCCAAAATCTCTCAAGCTTCCTTGGCCACTGTCATGTGAGATATCCTGTGGAATTCATCTGGAGACACACCATAGAATATAGCATTTAAGGCTTTACTGTTAGCATTGGCTGCCGCAAGAGCTGCCTTATCCCAGGTGGATTTTTCAGCCTCCGGCCTAGTCCAACCTATTTCAACCGCATCTCACACGATGTCATCAATAGAGCATAGAAATGCCCTCATTCTAACTTTCCAAAATGCATAATTTTTACCATAAAAAAATGGTGGAACATTGAGAGATTGAGACCTATCCATCTCAACAAGGGGTCAAGGATCACACTCAGGTATTAAAACCACAACAAGTGTACCTGCTCTGATACCAATTGAAAGTTCAATATGTGTATAAAACACCCTTGAACGTTTAGACCCCAAATTATGAAATATCAATTCAAGCTTATAATCAAACAATTAATATGCGGAACATGAACATAAGCCAATCACAGAATTGATAACTAATCTAAGCCAAATATAAACACATTCACAGCAGTAAATATAAGGCAAAGATAAAGGAAAGGAAGATGCAAACACACGGACAACACATGATGTGTTATCGAAGAGGAAACCGAAGTCCTCGGCGAAAAACCTCTCCGCCACCCTCCAAGCGGTAAATAATCCACTAAAGAATGTAGTTGGGATACATGAACAGCAGAATACTCTCCAAGCCTAATCTACCCAAGTACCTAAGCCCTCCAAGCTTCTTGCTCCAACGAGGTTACGCCGAACCTATTTTTTCTTTAGCTTCCCAGATTCCACTACTATACCATAGCATCAACCAATGTATATTGGTTCCTTCCAAACTGCTTCCCTTAGCACCAAATGAACCTTCTCACAGACGTGGGTGTGGTGAGATAAGGATTTGATCAATGACCTCTCAAGGATGTGACAATGGAGAGGAAGAGAGTAGAGGAATTTGTAGAGTCTCTAAGGTAAAGATTGGGGATGAGGCAATCTTGTTTTTCTCTAGGGTTTCTCTCACAAAATTCTCTCTGGAAACTCTCTCAATTTAGTGGGTATAAGGGTCTATATATAGTGGTGTGTGTTTGGAATACGAAGAGACAGTTTTTGCCAAACAGGGCTGGTTGGCGGCTTGACCTCGCGGCTTGTCCAAGTCGCGAATTCAAGTCGCGACGTAACGGCCTGGCCAGCCTGGGACTTTTGTCCTGTAGTGCGACAGCTGGCGCGACCCTTCAGCTCCCTTGTGTGCATCTCACGTGCCAGCATTTGGCGGCTTGCCAGTCGCGAGTCCTAGCCGCGAAACTCTGCCTTCTTGCACATACTTGAGCTTTTCTTCACATCTTCTCACACACTACCCTTACAATGATCCCACCTAAATACAGGGTTACTAAGTGCTTAAATTACAAGCAAATTGACACGGAATAAAGCCAACAAGATGGTTGATAAATTTCAACCTTACAGATTTGTTATAATTTTTTTTTACTTAGACTGTGTCCAAAGATTTTTTTTATTATCTGAATATGTGAATTGTTTGGTAAATTTTTCTTGTTGTCCAGATTTGTAAATTGTCCAAATGTTTAGCCAAATGTTTTTCTTAATATTCTTGGAACAACCAAACAAGGGATGATTTGATTATTTTTTTTCATTTTTGGTTTCATGGGTCAGCTTGTACATTGTTTGGGAGAGGGGGGCCAAGTATAATAATTTTAGAGCCATAAGTAAATTTTTTATGCTAATATATATATACTAGGGAATTTTTCTGCCCGCCGGGGGGGGGGGGGGGGGATGGCCCCCCTCAACCCTTTGGTAGTTTGGTCCCAGACTGTGTGTTTTTGCATTTTTGCGTTTGAAGTGGGACTCGCTTATACTGTACTTTAGCCATTCACGCATTCACGTAGTTTGTCCATCCTTGTTGGGACCACGTGTACTGTGCAGTTTGAAAAATGCCTAATAAATGCTAGGAAAGGTTTCAGTTTGAGTTAGATAATTCAGCCAAACAAAAAGAGAAAAGAAAAAGTAGAGGATATTTTCTTGTCGTCTTGTAGGAGATAGGGGGGAGGGAGTCAAATCTGTGGGGGTGTTTGGTAGAGTAGTTTGAGATGAGATTTTTGTAGTTTTTTTTATATATGTGTGGGTAAAAAAGTGTGTGGAAATGTGTGTGCAGTTTGAAAAAGGCCTAATAAATGCTGGGAAATTAAGGTTTCAGTTTGAGTTAGATAATTCAGCCAAACAAAAAGAGAAAAGAAAGAGTAGAGGATATTTTCTTGTCGTCTTGTAGGAGATAGGGGGGAGGGAGTCAAATCTGTGGGGGTGTTTGATAGAGTAGTTTGAGATGAGATTTTTGTAATTTTTTGAAATATGTGTGAGTGAAAAAGTATGTGAAAATGTGTGTAATGTTGTTCAAAATGTAAAAATGTGAGTTTGAAATAGAAAACAAACAGGCCCACACATGCAAACTCATTCAAAGGGCTTAGAGGTCATCTTCCCCCATGCTTTCCTGCTTTCCTGG
Organism: Quercus aquifolioides; assembly: GCA_019022515.1. Taxonomy (NCBI): domain Eukaryota; kingdom Viridiplantae; phylum Streptophyta; class Magnoliopsida; order Fagales; family Fagaceae; genus Quercus; species Quercus aquifolioides. The sequence goes on from CM032328.1 coordinate 4,134,425, forward strand.
TGAAAGATTCCTAATCTATATCTCTACTGAATTTAATATGCTTTGATCAAACTTCTTAATTATCAATAATTACTTGTGTGCTTGTTCTTGGTTTTTTGGTTCTAATATAAGTTCTCTTTGTTACCATCTTATGAAGTTTCATAAATCAATTTAATATAACATTTAAGCATTGGCAAGAACAATATAGGGGGAGGTGACGTTAAGGTCATTAATCGTCCCATTGATTCAAAAAAGGAAAAGGAAAAAAAAAAACTACTGGCAAACACAAAAATCACTGCTGAGACTTGATTTTAAAAATATAAATAAATAAATAGACTAGTTGATAAAAGAAAGAAAAAGGAAAAGGGGAAAAAAACCATTTGAGAAAATAAAGAAAACACGTTGAAGGAAAAGAAAAAAAAAGTACAGAACATATGGCATTTTCTCGTCTAGCTATTTCCTCCTCATTTTCTCTCCTAAAATCAGGGAGAAGAAAAAAGCCACGTGGCAGCCACACATTTACAGAAATTCAAGGGGAGTCAACATAGGAGAGGCTGGAAACTGCTAGCCTTTTATGAGGAAAAGGACTAGGCTTAGCGTATGCTTATTCCACTTTTTTGTCTCTCTCTCTCTCTATCTCTTAAATAATGGTTGAACAAATCACAAATTGATATGTTCTACCCCCATATACAAAATGGAAAATGACCTAAATAACAATTTTTTTTTAAGAAATTTTTTTTCCCTTGGTTGGCGTCTCAGGTTGGTATGGTTAGTAGGTAGCTTTTCTGTATTTTTTCATTTTTTGAAAAACATTAAATGGGTTCATACTTCATGGCTAAGTCATCCTCCTCTTTCTAGTCATATGATATAGACATCAAATATAGTCAAACTATACACATTTGCTTTTAGAGAAAATGATAAAAATTAGCAATTTCGACGTAGTATTAAGTATTAATTGAGTTGTATACCGTTGGTAGAGGCTTATTTAATTCAGTGCGAATCTTAGAATTTTATGTATATATATATATATATTTTTTTTTGAATGAATAATTTGTTGTATATAAATCTCTTAAAAACACATCACGACTAATTTTGAGAAATAGATCAATTATAATTATTTGCATATAATGTTGTTGTGGAGGAAGATAAACTAAAAGCAAGCTAAATGATTCACAAATATCAATTTAGACGAGCAGAATACACCCCTAAATTGGTTTAAAATATAAGGCATGATATGTAATAAATATATTGATTATTTTTAAAAATGTGTATAAGTATTCTTATGTAATCCTGGATTTGAATCCTGATATGATAATAAATAATACTAATTATCATGAACCAAATAGATAATTCCCATTATTTTAAATTTTATCATATCAATAATATAATTTAGTTATTTAAATGATTAATTCCAACATAAAATTTCTATATATATTAAAAAAAAAAAAGTCCCATATAGGATAGTAATAGAAATAGTAAATAGTTAATATATCGTTGTTAAACTAACACATTGATAACAACAAAGTAATAGTGAACGATGAGCATAAGTGCACGAGCATAAGTGTAATAAGGAAGGATGATTAACCCAAGAAAGTTGTGTGAACAAGGATCTAAACGCAAACTTTACATTTTACAGTAATAATCCAAGAGTACTTTTATGGAACTCCATAAGCTTTTATCATTTGTATATGTGCGCACATGAGCATGTATTTTGGATATTTTTTGTTATTTATTGATAATTTTTTTTTTTTAAACACAAAATTTTGGGCATGTGTTGTCATTTTCTCACGGTATAAAGAGAGAAAAAGAATGAAATGCATGTTTGCTTCTACGTTTTAATTTCTCACGGGATAAAGAGAAAAAAAAAGAAAAAAGAAAAAGAAGACCAAAACTAAGAAAAGAAAAAAACAAGCCACAGTTAATTTTTAAATAATAAAAAAAAGACCAAAACTAAAACCCACTAATAGAAAGTACGTTGTGAGGAAAAGAACAAAAAAAAAAACAAAACAAAAAACAAAAAAACAAAACAAAACAAAAAGAAAAGAAAAAGAAAATATACGTTGAGTGGAAATGAACCAAAAAAAAAAAAAAAAAAGAAGAAGCAAAAATACATTGACAAGAAAAGAACAAATCCCAAAAAAAGAAAAGAAAAGGGGAGAGACATACTCACGTGCCTCGGTGCCTGTCCAGATTGCAGAGTGCGGACAAGTTGCAAAAGAGAGAAGAAATGAGGGATAGGTGAGAGGTATAAATGAGTTTGGTTTACCTTCAGTACTTTTTTAATTGAAATTTTCTTTTATTTTAATGAGAAACTATCACATTACTCACTAATAAAATAAAATGTGGAGATTAAAACTCACTACCACTTGTTATTGTATATTTAAAACCAAAAGACATGTCTAATTAAAAAAGTACTAGAAGTAAGCCAAACTCGACATTAATGGAGGTAATTTAGTAACACCAATTGCATCAAGCTTTCACGCTTGTTATAAAATTTTGGCGGGCAAGGGAGAAAATAACTAAACCCCACCAAAAATCCTCCAACTTTTTTATTCTTACCAAACAATCCAAAAATCCTATTTTCTCTCTTTTCTTTTCTATCTTTCCCATTTCACCTCCAACCAAAAGTAACCTTACATTTACCCTGAATAGGTTGGGTTTAGATATATCCATCCCCCCCTTTTTATTGGAACATTGTGATTACTGATTTATTGTAATTTTTACAACGGATTGCTCCAAAAGTATTTAAGAAGTTGAAAGTTGAAACTGCTTTTAAAAAGAAATTACAAGCAGTAAATTTACTATATGAATTTTGAAATAAACAAATTGAATTTTACTACACTAACAACATTTAAACAAACATTAAATATCACCAATTTGGTTCACTTATTTTAAAATAAATAAATAGGATTTAAAGAATGTGGACATCAAATGCACTGGTGTAGTTTGATGGCAGTGGGACAGTTCATTTTGGGGTGGCATGAAGTTTGATTTATGGTGAGGGGATTACTATAGAATTAGGTTTTCTTCATAAATTTCAATTGAAGTTTCTCATGGTAGGTTTCTCCCAAAAAAAAAAAAAAAAAAAAAAAGAGGTTCTAATTCTTATGAACTATGACAAGTACACAAGAACAAATAAATTCTCATTTTGAAAAAAATTATACAATTGTGGAACATATTTGATCATTTTTCCAAATATTAAAAATTATCCTACTATATATGATTGATCTTGGGAATTTATTTTTTCTTGAGAGATTTTTAACCTATGGCGTCCGTTCTTGATAATAGTTTTTTATCATCAGAACAAGACACCAATTAGTTTTTTTTTATTTTTATGTAAGCAGGGATTAAACCTCAGATCTCTCATTCAAGCATAAGAGATTTTACCAGTTGAGCTAACTGGAACATACAGTTCTTTCTAAGCATGCCCAAAGAATATAAAAAAAAAAAAACCATTAAAATAAGTTAATTGCCCATTAATGGGGTCTTCCATTGCTAATGGTAGCAAAACCATTAATTTAATAATACAAGTTGGGCAGTTCGATTAAATAGAATAGTACGGTAAGAGCATTTTTAACACTTTTGATGAGAATGCTTTAATGTTGTGGAAAGAAAATCAAATATTTGATGTATGTCAAATTTTTGTCATTAAAATTTAACGTGACCATCTTGTCTTGTGTCATTAGACTTACTTAAGAGGTAAGAAAAGGCTAACTTAGTGTTTTGTGGAGTACAACTTATCATATAAAATAGGAAAGAAATGCAGTGAACAATAAAACAGGAGGTCAAGAGTAGAATAGAAGTCAAATTTAAAATTTTAGATCCCACATCTATTTTTGGATTTTCTAAAAAATAATTCTGATATTATTAAAAAATATGTTCATTTTCGAAAAATACTTTTTTGGTTTCATTATTTATAGAATTAATTTCCTCTTGTTATTTATTAAAGGAAAAAATGCTGTTGCTTTTGAACCTCAAACCGTCTGTGCTATGAGGTTTGCAGTTTTCTGCTTGTTCTGTAGTACAACAGGACAGAGTACTTTCCAAATGCCAAATTTAGGTCAGTGGACATACAAAGTTCATGAAAGTGAGGAGTAAGACCTATGAAGTGTGAGTGTAGCTGTTAAAGCTCAGGCCAAGAAGCAGAATTGCAAGGAGCAGAGTTCACGCGACATCGTTTTGACTAAAGGAATAAAAGTTGAATTAAAGGAAAACGGCACCATTCAGATTAATGAAGACATGGAATGTGCACGTGCCAGACTTAAAATTTCCAAAGGATTTTTTTTTTTTTTTGATAAGTTCCAAAGGATATTCTGTTTTCTCACAAGTCCAAGATGCCTGGTCTTACATTAAAATTTCCAAATGACGGTGTGGCACATAAAATTTCCAATCACTTGCAACTTGATAAAGCATAAGGAATAAGAAAGACCCAAATGCAAAGTATTGCTAAAATTTTAGATTAAAAAAATAACGCGCCATAAGTTTAATTAAGGCACCAGAGTTTACCTTCTAGGAAACAACCAATTAGTTGTAAGATTATCATCAACTGTGCTAAAAAAAAATTATTTTCACACAACAAAAAATTAATTTATCTATTTTAACATCACATCTCTTACTTTGGAAAGTACTCTATTTATCTACAATAGATAAATAGATAAAGAACAACAGCCAGCCAAATTTTAAATGCCAAATTTATTTATTTATCTACAATACACTTTACATCACATTTCTTACTTTACCATAGCACCTATTAAAATAACTTCTAAAAAAAAAAAAGCACCACCACCACCACCTCTCCTACAAGCAACAACCAGCCAACCACCACAAAAACCCACCCAAAACTTATTGGAACCTACCTAAACCCGGAGCAACCCAACCCAAAATTGTCCCACTCATCTGCAAAAATCATCCACATCAACTTATGTATTATTGTGCAAAATGCATTTGTAGTTACAGCGACCGTGTAAATATATACGGTTACTATTTATATGCAATTTTTTTTTTCTAATACTTTCTTTATTCATATACAGAGAGAGATTATTTGGGACAGTAGTAAAAAATTAATAAAGAAATGACACTTTAATAAAATGTAGTGTCAAACAGATAATTTTATGTAATTTTTTTTTTTAATTATGAAAAGGGGTTATGTAATATAGAAAAGTTAGCTTTTTATGCTAAAATAGATAAGAATTTTTGCACTAGGAATTTTTGTTGTTACTCAACTTATTGATTTTTGTAACTGTGTTTATCCTTATTGGTCTTTGTAACTGCATTTTAGGGTGTTCATTTTTATTTGTAGTAGACAAAAAAAGTATATATATTATTTATTTTTTTTCCAAGGTCAAAGTGTTCATTTGAACACCCTAACCATAACATAGAGCTGCTCCTGATTCTATAATATAATATATTTATATGTACATTTTAATTAACGCTTCTTTAGGCCTATACTCAATCAGGAAAAAATTAATAATAATACGGCCCGTTTTGTTAGCCAATAAAATGCATTGTGTATTTAAAAGGCCCTTCTAATACTCACAAAACACAGAAAATGAAGGTGAAGAGTAGTATGGCTGAATTGTGGGCTCTAAGGGATAGGCTGAACCTGGCTAAGAAACTTAATATAGAGAATATCTGTGTTAAAATGGATGCTGAATTTCTTATATATTTACTCTTTAATTCAACTGCTGATAATCTTATTCTAGAACTACTATTAATTGATTGTAAGAACTTGATGAAGACCTTCCCTAACTGCACTGTGGCACATATTTATAAGTGTTGATACCCATTTTTGCGACACATTTTTTTTACAAGCCTGATTCATGTATTATGTTTTATATTATTCTTTTAAAGCATGGCCCAAGCCCATGCGACTTATTAGAGAAATTGAGGAAGTGTGGTTTGGAGGGTATGGGTTGATTCCTTTCGGACCTTTTCCATGAGCCCAGCCCATGCGTGCTACTAAGTGGGCAAGGGACACTTGTAGCACCTCAGGCTTATGGAAGAAGTCTTGTATCCAAAATTTCCACCCCAAAACAGCTTTTATGCTCTGTGTGACTGTGGCCCAAAGTTTCTGCCTAAACAATCTTTTTCCTTTAAACATAGTTGGCTCCCATTGGCCAACTCCATCTGCTAGCCCTCACTTAGGTGACCCTCCCAATGGTCTGAAATTTCTGACCAAAGGCAACCAATTAAAGAAAACCCACTTTATTTCCAAAATCATGCTAAAAGCAACCCAAGCCAAAACACCAAAATAGTATCATAGGGGATAAAAGCCTCTTCCACTACTCAAAAACCAGTCACTTAGAGCACCCCAAGTTCAATACAAAAGGCCCCAATTAGATTCAAAAGTGGGCAGCCATGTTCTATTTATAGACCTGAAACTTCAGAGCCAAACCCCATTCAACAAGTTAATAATCTCACAATTCCGAAGCTTGGGGGTGGAAATATGGGTACAGGGGAACCTTCCCCCTCTTCCTCACAACCTCCCTCAATTTCCTCTTCTGTGTGACTGCGGGTCGAAGTTTCAGACTTGTTGAGCCACGTTCTATTGATATTTTTGAAACTTTAGAGCAAAACTCCATTCAGCCAGTCAATAATCTCACAATTCCGAAGCTTGGGGGTGGAAATATGGGTACAGGGGAACCTTCCCCCTCTTCCTCACTACCTCCCTCAATTTCCTCTTCTAGGTGACTGCGGGTCGAAGTTTCAGACCTGTTATGTTTTTATGCTTTTTTTGCACTTTTGTTATTAGCATTTTGATTCTCTCTTGTCAAAACACCATTAGCCTCTTGTTCATTATACATTTGGAATTTTGGGCTTGATTCTCCACAATAAACACTTCTAAAGAACCCAAGGGGAGATTTGGGCCGTTCTCGCATTTTTGGCCCTTGTCGCAAAACGTCCCCGACATTTTGGCGACTCCACTAGGGAATCAAGTAGCTGAAATAAGAGAAGTCATGTATCCGAAGATGTGAAACCAGCAAAAAGATGATTTTTCTCACACCAACTTGTTGTTCTAGGAGAAATTGTATGATACTTTGCCGTGCAAGAAGAGCACGGTGAAGTTGAGCTGAAATAAGTTCTATCCTTAGCTCATTGAGCAACTGGAGATGCTCCAAATCATGTGACGAAATCGCTCCAACCTCCAGAAACTACCCAAGAAGTGAAGGATGGAGGGAGAAACAACTTTCTTATTAAAAAAAAAAAAAAATCTTCCACTCATCTATATTATTATTTTTTAGCTATCATTCTTGTGGATGAATCATCATATATCTCTTGCTTTACATGATATTTGTGAAAATTTTTGTTGTAGCTTGAAAATGCAAAAATGGCGAGCCACAAATCCAACTGCGAAGGGAATGATGGTTCCAACCAATAATCAACAATGCAAAGCTCTAAACATCAATTTCAAAACCAAGAACCCCTCACGCACTGAGCATATGGAGCCGTGGGTGATTGACTCATTTTGGCGCAACAATAATTGCTGCTGTGTGCAACCCTTCACAGCTAAATATTTTTGGCGTCACCGCTAAACGAAGTCTTCACCAAATAGCTAAAGGCCATAGCTAAATGGCCCACCGCAAGGCGCTAGGTATTCCATATACCAAGCCTTGAGGTAGCGACATACCATACATCAAGTTGTATTGTTGCTGAGTTAGCGCCGAGCATATGGGGGCTGTCGTCGGTGATTAATTATTTTGGCACAACAATAGTCGCTGTTGTGTGCGACCCTTCGCAACTAAACATTTTTGGCGTCATTGCTAAATGAAGCTTCACCAAATAGCTAAAGACCATAGCTAAATGGCCCATCGCAAGGCGTTAGATATTCCATATACCAAGCCTTGAGGTAGCGACATACCATACATCAAGTTGTATTGTTGCTGAGCCAACGCCGAGCATGTGGGGGCTGCCGCGGTGATTAACTCATTTTGGCACAACAATAATTGTTGTTATGTGCGACCCTTCGCAGCTAAACATTTTTGGCGTCATCGCTAAATGAAGTCTTCACCAAAGAGCTAAAGACCATAGCTAAATGGCCTATCGTAAGGCGCTAGACGTTCCATGCACCAAGCCTTGAGGTTGCGACACACCATACATCAAGTCTTTAAGAAGCGACATTTCATAAGCCAAGTTTTGAAGTCATACGAGCGACATACTATCATTTAAAGCACGCTTAAGCTAAGACTCTTGAGCACTCTCTTCATTAATTCATTTTTTTATACATATCGTTTAAACCATTTAAGTTTTCAAATTTTTAATCAAAATAGTTTTTATAAGTCGTTTATGCTACTTCGCTTGGCCATGACTATCGCTTACTAATAGAAATCACATTTGCACTTAGGGTGAAATGGATACCTTCTCAGAGCACCCAATGACAAAGAAAATCTGAACTCAATTCCCTCTCACCGAAGTCGTGACACGCACATGAACGCTAAGCTATGACGAGCTCACGCATCCAAAATCATGGTTAATCTGCTCACGCCAAGCCATGGCATGTTCATATATCTCAAGTCATGACAAGCGCATGCATTCTAAGTCATGACAACGCCTTAATCCTTCTTGAATTTGAGATTATACATGAAGAGGGAAGTTCAAACGTTGCCATCATCAAGAAAATTGTTCTTGTCACTCAATTCTTGCAATTGAAATCCGCGGCCAAGCCAACTAATAAGGAAAGTTCGCGCACACCTTTGAAGAATGCTTCACTAGAGCTCGCTCTAAACATTGATGTCAAACAACTCAAAAATCACAAGCTAGTTGCTGGAAATCCATTCCAAAGATTTTCGAGTGGAATCTTAGTATTGATGTGAAAGCTCGGCATAAGTGGCATAGAGGCCAACGAGAAAAAAATGTTATGCTAGGGATACAACAACCCTATACCGACATCTCTAATGCTTAGCCCATCATTGTCCAAAAGTTAGAAGCCAAGCAAGCAAAGTATGGAGCTGCTGTTTGTGGTACTATGTATCTTCGACAAAGAGGCTAACCGAAGCGTGGGAGAAAAACTGTTGTGCTGGGAATGAAACAACCCTATATCGACATCTCTGACGCTTAGCCTATCATTGTCCCAAAATTAGAAGCCAAGTTAGCTGAGTATGGAGACGCTGTCTGCGGCACAACAAATCTTCGACAAAGAGGAATTATATTCTGCCCTTTATATAGCAAATGAGGAACCCCATTTTTGGAATTCATCTTGGAGGAATATGGTGAGTACTAAGGGAGGAATAAATCCTACCAAAAACTCTTGGCGATGGGATACCATTGGTTTGGTATAACCAAATTCACTAAAGTCACCACACTTCCAAGTGCACTCCAGGCTTATACGCACACACCATATAAGCCTTTAAGATGTGAGCGCTCCATATCCTTTTATACTTGGGGGCTTGAACTCATCGGACCTATCCATTCGCCCTTGAATAAGTACATTCGAGTCTTTGCCTCCACTAAATAGCTCACTAAGTGGGCGGAAGCAATTTGACTCAAGAAAAGCGATGGGAATGGCTGTAGCCAAACTCATTAAGAAGCATATCATTTGTTGCTTTGACGTCTTGTTCATAAGCGACAACAATACGTCTCGCTTATACCAATTTTCGAAGGCAAGCCCTATAAAATACTAGGAAACCGACGAACTATCATGTTATCCAAGCATCGTGAGATCCCTACATGTGAAGGTGCAATGCCTTCAATAAGATGGGGAAAGCTAACGTTTTCTTCTAATGAGAAACCTTGCGAAACGGCAAGAAAACCAACAAATTACTCTTACGGCTAAGCCTCTACATGCGAGAGTAAAAAAATACTCTCAATAAGGTAGGGAAAGCCAAACACATACTCTCTCAATGGTAAGCCCTATCAAATGGCTAGGAAGCCGATGAGACGTTTTATTATGGTGACACCCTTACTTGTGAGGGCACGACTAGCCCTCAACAAGGTAGGGAAGCCAATGCGTACTCAAAGGAAATCCCTACCGAATGATTAGGAAGTCGGCGAGATGTCATATCATTCACATGTGGCAAGACCCCTACTTGTGAGGATGCAATACCCTCGACAAAGTAGGGAAAGCAAAAATTTCTTAACGGCAATCCTTACAAAGTGGTAGGGAAGCCAACATAATATCTTAAAATTCAAGCACGGGGATCCACTACATGCGGGGACATAGCCAGCCCTCAAAAGGATGAGAAAGCCGATGCATAAACCTTATAAAGCGGCAAGGAAGTCAATGAACTATTACCCCATTGCCAAATGGTAATTCGCTATGTGCAAGGATAAAACTCCTCAAGAGAATGGCAAAATTGTGCATTCTATAAGGTGTTATGTCCAAGAATGTGATATCTTAAAAATTGATAGCAATACAAGCTTTATTCAAGCCGCTGCCTGTGAGAACGCAATCGGCCTCTATGAAATGGTGACAAACAAGGGCACCATAAGCCGCAGCATGCGCAAGCGCAGCCCTTATGTGGGGGCTTTTTGAAGCTAACGAAATAGCAACCTAATACATATCGAGAATAAGTCGACTACCAAATGGCGAGCCAAGCTTCAATATATATGAGCTGCTGTATGTAAAACCAAATCTGTCCATCAATAGAGCATTGAAAAATGGTGCATAGACAGCGAGACGTGCACTTAGCCAAAGCTTGTTCGCAAAGACATGGCAACCGAGCAACATGTCTACTGACTTGCCCTTGCAAAGGCAAAATCAAATTCACAACATATCTAGTCAAGCATGAGTCATTCTCAAGAGACTAAGTGTGTACAATCTATTAAAGCTATGCCACTCAACTACAAGGTATGCATGGTCTTTTCAAGCAAGTTTTTCTCAACATATCAAAGCATTCATAGCCATACATGAGCTGTTTTCACAACAAAAACGTGTTCATAGCCTATCAACAAAAGGTACAAAGTCATTCTCAAGGTATAAATTACAAACCATATACATCCTTGAGGTACAAATAAATTTTTCATTCCAAAATACAAGATATACATCCAAATATCATATATGTTTGTTTTGTACATAAATGCAAATTATGTCAACTAACCATGATAGTACAAACTCAAAGTGGCACCAATACAACTAAATAGGAGCTGCTCTGTACATAAGTGAGCTGTCTACAAAGGTGAAATACAATCAGATTAAAAAAAAAAAAAAAAAGTGAGAAAGGAGGTAAAGGAAAATTTGAAGTGATGTCATAGTCCCCTTCCAACATCACCAACTTTGGCTCTACTAAATCATGCTAATAATTAAGCTATGCAACACATGGCTTACTCTCAATACCATTGCTGGGGGCTAAAGGCTTATTCAACCGCTATGCGCCCCTGCACTAGAAATTCAAGTTTCATTCCTACACTTTCATTTCAAGCTTGCTGAATTGAGAAGCGACTACCACTTGATGACTATCACTCTCACTTGCGTTCATCGTAAGAATACGATACAGGAGGCTGCCAACCAATGTAGTAGCTATGTCACACCCCTATACTACATCGCAAAGTAATATCTTCGCTTCATTCTATCTCAAATAAACTTTCCCAAGACAGCCAGTAGTATCGCTCATGGCCACGACTTCATCGAAATTAATCTTGGCAAACACGATCTCACCAAATTGGCCAACAATAAAGCTACTAAAAAATTGAATCATCCTCAATGTGTCGTTTCATCATCATCTCCTCCTATGGACCCAATTCGCTCATTCAAATTTACAACAAACAATGGGGACAATTTACTTCCAACACGAAGTCAAGCATAGCCACATTGCAAACTAATTTCCATGACTATCGAAATCAATGGGAATCAGCTTCGACATGAGCTTCGGCTTCAATGAGAACAATGGCTCAACCTCATGAATCGACGCAATGAGACTATCATTTTTCCAAGGAAAACCCTACAAATTGAATTGAATAGCACGTTCAACATATCAACAAGCACAACCAAGGCATATCGAACAAAAAAAAAAAATCAGCTCACCAAGGTGGGCAACTGGGCATCATGCATTCGCATTTATTAAGTTTGCTCAAAGAACGAATTCAACACCTTGTCGCGATGTTTGGCATCATCCTCCAACAACAAAACTTTGCTCCTCACTGACGAGGGTACCTTTCTCTTCGCTGTCAACATTGCTTAGCCAAGATTGGTGCAAACAAATCCCACAGCCATGGGCGGCGAGTTGTCGCAAACCTCCATTGTCATCACTGACAGAACAACCTTTCTCCTTCACGATGGATTGCCTCTTTTCTTCGGCGACAACGCTTTGTCCCATCTAAATCTCAACTATGTGGATGGTGGGTGGCACCAAGCTCTTTAAATTCTTTTTTGTTGGAACTCCTTTGCTTCTCAACCATAAGGATCTCCACCATTGCAGTACCCTCCTTGAGTTTCGACGATATGGGTGGAGAATTGAAGATGGGCGTTGCAAGATTTGATCAAGCTTAAGGGTTTCAAAAAAAAAAAAAAAAACAGAGGAAGAGAATGAGAAACACATTTGAGATCAAAGAAAGAAGTTTAAATAGCTCTACTACAAGTCTTGAATCCTTGCTCCCAAAAGACACTTGAAGTAAATCTAAAGAAAAAGGAGAGCAAAGCGGTGTGAAAGATATTGAGGCCAAAAAAAAAAAAGATGACAATGGCCAAAGAAGAGACTAAAGTGGCGTGTAATATGCTGAGAGGAATAAGGCTACAATTGTAAACTAAAAAGCAAGTTTTTGGAAGAAAAGTCAAAGCCAAAATATAGATTGCAAGGCAATTGACATGGTGGCTTAAAGTCACGTACCATCCAATTGAAAGGAATGCTAAAATCACCATGGTGGTCACGAAAGTCATCAAGGAAAATATTTTAAAGTTACATGTGAGCATGAAAGTCAAGCCTTATGCCTTTTCTTGAAGTGTTTTGAATCATATTACACATAAGGTGCTACATATATCGACCAATTGATGTTCTTTAGCTGAACCAATAACCATCAAGTGCCCATGTTTGTGATCACGAAACTTTTACAAGCAGGCTCCTTTGAATTGAGAGTTTTCTACAAGTGGTCTCTGTGAGCCACAATATATCTACAAACATACTTCATCGACCTTTATCTTCTCAACAAAAAATGAAGCATTTGGAATGATTAATTCCCAAATCCGTGACATCTACAAGCAATGGGAAACATCAACTACTCACATACATGCCGCAAGCGCCACGCGTGCTCCGAGGGCTAATGTTGATACCCATTTTCGCGACACTTTTTTTTTACAAGCCTGATTCATGTATTATGTTTTATATTATCCTTTTAAAGCATGGCTCAAGCCCATGTGACTTATTGGGGAAATTGAGGAAGTGTGGTTTGGAGGGTATGGGTCGATTCCTTTCGGACCTTTTGCATGAGCCCAGCCCATGCGTGCTACTAAGTGGGCAAGGGACACTTGTAGCACCTCAGGCTCATGGAGGAGGTCTTGTATCCAAAATTTCCACCCCAAAACAGTTTTTATGCTCTGTGTGACTATGGCCCAAAGTTTTTGCCTAAACAATCTTTTTCCTTTAAACATAGTTGGCTCCCATTGGCCAACCCCATCTGCTAGCCCTCACTTAGGTGACCCTCCCAATGGTCTGAAATTTCTGACCAAAGACAACCAATTAAAGAAAACCCACTTTATTTTCAAAATCATGCTAAAAGCATACCAAACTCTTCCCTAAACAAAAGCAACCCAAGCCAAAACACCAAAATAGTATCATAGGGGATAAAAGCCTCTTCCACTACTCAAAAACCAGTCACTTAGAGCACCCCAAGTTCAATACAAAAGGCCCCAATCAGATTCAAAATGGGGCAACCACGTTCTACCTAGAGAGCTGAAACTTCAGAGCAAAAACCCATTCAGCCAGTCAATAATCTCAAAATTCTGAAGCTTGGGGGTGAAAATATGGGTATAGGGGAACCTTCCCCCTCTTCTGTGTGACTGTAGGTCGAAGTTTCAGACTTGTTGAGCCACGTTCTATTCATATACTTGAAACTTCAGAGCAAAACCCCATTAAGTCAACAATCTCACAATTCCGAAGTTTGGGGGTGGAAATATGAGTACACGGAACCTTCCCTCTCTTGCTCACGACCTCCCTCAATTTCCTCTTCTGTGTGACTGCAGGTCAAAGTTTCAGACCTGTTATGTTTTTATGCTTTTTTTGCATTTTGGTTATTAACATTTTGATTCTCTCTTGTCAAAGCACCATTAGCCTCTTGTTCATTATACATTTGGAATTTTGGGCTTGATTCTCCACAATAAACACTTCTAAAGAACCCAAGGGGAGATTTGGGCCGTTCTCGCATTTTTGGCCCTTGTCGCAAAACGTCCCCGACAATAGGGAAGCTAATAGGTGTGCCGATAAGTTAGCTAGGATGGGGGGCTGATCTTCAATCAGACTACCTATTTTTGTGTAACCCACTACCCATGGTGGAAGAGCTGCTGGCTAGTGACAAAGCCGAGCACATTTGTAACAAACTTGTGGTTCTTTAGTTTTTAATATATGTGTGGATTCCAGGTAATTCAACTAGTAAAGTCTTTGATGGTTGTATAAGAGAGCTGCGGTTCAATCCATGCCTACACTAAAAACTGATTGATGTCTTGGTCTGATGATAAAGAGCTATCATCAAGAGCAGACGCCATAAGTTGAAACTCTCTCAAAAAAAAAAAAAAAAGGTGGTTAACCAGAAAAAAAGGTGAAGAGACATAATTAAATTTAAAAAGGCTCCACTGACACACGTTTACACACCTGGTCAGAACCTTTTATTTTACTAAAACTAGACTACTACCATTATGGCATTATCATGTGTTTTGTTAACTTTTTATTATTATTTTAATTTCCAATAATTTATTTAATCTGGATTGTTTAGGAATATTTTTATTAGTTATTCTTTCAGAATAATTTACTTTATATTGGTACTAATTTATTAAGTTATGTGATATATACATGTTTTTGTGCAGATTTAGAGTATAAAGTGATCATATCATTTAGTAAAGTTGCAATCTTGTTTTTGATATATAAGTTTCTATTGTTCTTTATTCTTTAAATTTTATTTTAGTTAAATTGTAATTTTTTATTATAAATAGTGCTTTATTTATTTAGAAGTATTTCTTAATTATAAATATCTATTAAAAACTGGGTATAAAAAACTTTAAAAATAAAGAGAAAACTTGAAAAATAATTGAATCACAAAAATGATCTATCGATAAATTAATTTGTTACTAGTATTAATCAAAACACAATAGAAAATTAGGATGAAAATATAGCAAATGAACAAAAAATTGATAAAAAATAATTAGAAGATAATGAAATTATACAAAAAAAAAAGATAATAATGAAAATAAATTTTATTTAGTTAACATTTACATATAAGAAAATGCCCCACTTAAAGTTTTCGCCTTAGGCCCCAAAAGTTATTGAGCTGGCCCTGCATACTGGGGAAAGAGAGAGAGACAGACATGTGCTAGAGGAGAGAGAAAAAGAGAATAAAAAAAAAAGAAAAATTTACCATTTTTACCGTATAGTTCTACTAATTGAATTGTACTATTCATCCATGCTAAAGTTTTTAGCATTTTGAACATTTGATGTGTGAAGTTTTTGGTGTTTGGTGTGCTATGCTAACTTGATGCTAATGTTCTTAGTGGGTCTATAATATAAAGTATAAGTCTAATGGGTTTGTAGAAAGATATAAAGCAAGACTCTTGGCTAAGGACTGCACTCAACAGGATGGGCTTGACTACATTCAAATCTTTTCACGAAAGCCAACAAGGGTTATTTTAGAAAATGATCAAAATTAATAATTTTTAATGCAATATTGATTTAATTGTGTATTTTTACTAGTAACTATGTGCTTTTTTTAGAATCTATTTATATATAACAACAAACTTAGGTACAATTTTTTATTTGTTTTACTTTAGGTTTCTTAATTAAAATTAAACAAATTATTGCATGACCAATACAATACAAATTATGTTACTTTCCCTAAAACAATTACATTTAATGTAATCAATTTTTTGAATTCAAAGGAGAAACATAATGTATAGAACCTAAGAAATTGTCTCAAATGTTTAACTCATAGGCAAGATAATATGCTTTCTAAAGGGTTGGCATAAACCTCACCAGAGGTATCTGCCTGGATTTTGGTCTATCTTTATATAAAAATGTATGTAATTATATATTTGTACATATGTGTATATGTGTTAGAATTATTGTGTCAAAAATTATTATTTTTTTGGATGATTCAATAATTACGAGCTGGGGGATTTCAACATCTAGAAGTAACAATTGAGCTAAAGACATTTGGCATGTGTTAAAGTATTTCAAAACATTTTATTGTGTAACAACAAAATCTATGTTGAAATGAAAAGGTTGCACTAAATTACCAATGACCTTTAGGTCAATTGGCCTAGCACTGTTGAGTGTTTCAAACATCCAGTGTTCAAATCTTCATCTCTTATTTAAAATATATACATAAATACTATGAAATTACTCGTATTTATTCAGCATACAATTTAAGCATGGCACATGACCAGACCAATATATAGACAACTAAGTTTGGCTCATATTGTACTGTAGATCAACTAAATCTCCTAACTATTTGTTGTTTGATAATGCATTTGAGACATCCTTCTCTTCCTAGTTATATGGACATAAAACATAGTCCCTCAACAAGGTGTTCTAAAAAGATTTTATCATCGTTAAATACTAGTGTAAGTGAGTAACACAACAAAATTATTATGAAGTTTGAGGGATCAGTTCAATATAACATTTAAGCATGGCCCAAGACCAATATCGGTGGAGGTGAAGTTAGGGTCATAAAATCATACCATTGATGAATTAAATCTTCTAATTGTTAATAATGCGATAGAGACATCCTTTTGTTCTTTCAGTCAAACGAACTTCATGTATTTTTTTTTAGAGAAATTGATAAAAGTTAATATTTTAATATAGTATTAATTGAGTTGTATACTAATATATATATATATATATATATAAATTTATTGTGAATTCTTAGAACTTGTTGAAACATAAGTCTCTTAAAAACAAATTAAGAATAATTTTGAGAGCTAAACCAATTATAATTATTTGCGTTTTCTTTTGTTGTTGAGGGAGATAAACTAGAAGCAAGCTAAATGGTTCAGAATTATTGCTGTAAATTACCTAGTTAATTAAATGACAAAGTCCCACATAGAATAGAAATAGTTAGGATGAATGGTTAATACATTTTTTTTTTATATATATATATACAAGATAGAATTCTACTCTAGCCTAATCTAAGTATATATGTGTGAAGCTGCCTTCTGAAAACTTGAACCCTGATCCTTGCCCCCCACACCTTACAAACATTTATACTTTTTTTTTTTTTTTTAATACTTAATATATGGTTGTGAGTCTTGTGACATTAACGTATTTATTTGGTAATAAACGCGAGTAGGTGGCTTCTAAACGCAAGTAGATGAAGTGCTTAACCAAAGTCAACAAAATAAAATATCTAACAAAATAAAATGTCTTATCAGCAACTGTAGTGTTATCAATCGGTACGCCAAACCTCTTATCAACGCCAAAACTGTTATCAATAACTCTTATAAAAAGTTTATCAACGCCAAAATTCGTATCAACAACTCTTATAAAAAGTTTTGGGCGTTAAGAGATGGGTTGAAGCTTGCCTTGAATGAAAGAATCCAGCGACTGATTGTGGAGTTAGATGCGAAAGTGGCGGTGGACCTTATTAAATCTAATGCAGCCACTAATAAGCCGCATGCCCCTCTTTTATATGATTGCAGGTACTTGCTGACAAGGTTCATCCAGGTCCAAGTGGTTCATGTACATAGAGAAGGCAATCGTTGCGCGGATGCACTTGTGAGATGGGGTAGCACCATGGCGGAAGCTTTTGCTGTTTTTGATAGCCCGCCAAGTCCTGATGTTGTGTATTTAGTCAATATGGATAATAAGAAACTTTTCCACATAACTCCTCTCAGATACTAACTCAGCTAACTCAGCTTCCTCTCTCAAATATTGTCTCTCAGATACTACAAGTCTACTAATCCAAATGGGTGAGAACGAGCCTAAGCCAGACGTCACACTTACTGCTCAAATAGTTCTTGGCCTGGTCATTCTCATCATCACACTCCTTCTCACACTTCCCAGGTTTTTAACAAACAACACTGCTATGTTAATACCTACTACGTGGGTTTTACTTTTACATAACACGGAGCTTCCAATATAAATAAGTTGAAACGGAGTGTTCCCTGCTTCAAGCTCTGTTTTTATTGTTTTGTTTGAATTGTGTAGCTCGAATTGTCATGGTATGAGGTTTGCATTTTCTTTTTTCATTTTGCAGAAAATATATTGTGTGGATGTGGGTTTTACTTTTACATAACTCGGAGCTTCCAATATAAACAAGTTGAAACAGAGTGTGCACTGCTTCATGCTCTGCTTTTATTGGTTTGTTTGAATTGCGTAACTCGAATTGTCCATGGTATGACGTTTGCATTTTCTTTTTTCAATTTGTAGAATCTATATTGTGTGGATCTATTGTGGTCTGCAATGTTCTATGAATAAAGTGATTTGTTTATATATATATTCATTATGATTAATAACATATTAATTTGTAAATATTATATAATAAAATTCATTGTAACCTTAGCATCACTCACACAATAAATCTAGGGACAACATTTTTTATGATTTATTTCACAACTCCTAATATGGCTTATTATATAACAAAATTAGTATTGGTATATAATAAAAGTAGTATTAGTAATAAAGTTGATTGCAAATAATATTATTCTAATCATAACTGGTTACATCAACAATTACCAGTTGAAAAATATTATATCTTCAAAATTACTCTTTTTATTACATGAACATTAGCAACGTGTGTCAAGATGCTTAAAATTAGAATAGCTTATTAAAGGGAGTGCTGCTTACTCTAAATAGTAGTATTACTCTTTCTTCTTATAAATATGAGAGTTAGTTAACATTTGTATTACTCTTCCAACTTCCAAATTCCAACATCCATTTTTATTGGATACCACGCTAATCTTTGCTACTGTGTTACCATTGGAACGATAAGCATTATTATTATGATCTCTCTAGTAAGGTAAAAATTGTTCTCATAGATCTAAAGCCTCAAATAAAAATATTTTTTAGTGTATGACATTGTTACAGGTTATAAGAGGATAAAGATGTGAGGTTCTTTCAGAAGTTCAGCTTGTTCTGTATTGTGTAAACTTCTTGTTATTCTTTGTTTGATCGACTACATTCTTATTAATTAAAAAGTCCCCTAAGGGGTGTGGGGACATCCCATGACATTGGAAGATATATTTAAAAAAGAACGAAGAAAAAGAAAGAAAAGGGTAAAGGGAACAAGTTTATTTGGATTGAGAGTCTTGTGCCCATTGTTGTTGGGCTTGAAGTAAATTTGCCTAGGGTTGGGTACAAAATAATGAGAAAGGTCTTTATATAAAGTAGCAGCATTTGACAGTCTAAGTACTCTATGCTAAATCATAATTTGCTTGTCATTGATCTTGTTGGGTACTCTGCACTATATCATAATTTGCGTGTCATTAATCTTGTACTTTAGTGGTAGTGCCTAATCTCTTCCATGACAAATGTTGGGTTCGATTACCCCCTCATTTTTATTTTATAAAAAAATAAGAACAAAAAAAAATTATTTGCTTAAAAATCATAGCTAGTGTGTAATTATGTGTACATATACATATATAAGTGTTAGAATAGATGCATCAAACTTCTTCTTAACCACTTACTACATTAATACTTGTGTAGATCAACAAATCTTTGTTAGAACGAAAAGGTTGCCCCAGTATCATCAATATAATCTTGTCCAAATCTTATTGGTCCACTTTCTATTCCAACAATCACAATCTGCCACACTTTTTTTTTTTTCACCTTTAAAAGAACCAATGGGGAAAAATGCACATGATATACTGATTTTTTTCCCTGTCTAGGAAAATGCATACCAGTGTAAAAAATGGAATATTACGGGTGGAATTAAAGATTCTCATTCACATCAATATTATGAAAGTTTCATTAATCAATTTAATATATATTAATCGAGACCAACTTTGGTCATAATTGGTATCATTGATCAACTAAATCACCCAATTGTTGGGTATTTGGTAATTACATTTTGACCATTTGAGACATCTTGGTCATAAAGACATATAACATAGTAAAACGAATTTTGCATATTTTGCTTTTTTTTTTAATCTTTTAATGCAGAGTTTTTAATTTTACGTATTTTGACCATTCGAATTTTTCGTGTTTGTATATATATGTGTACATGTGTTAGAATTATTGTGTCAAATTTTTTTTTTTTTTTTTATGATTCAATAATTGGGGGATTAGTGACTTAAAGACTTTTGGCATGTGTTAAAGTATTTCAAAACATTTATTGTGTAACAACAAAATCTATGTTGAATCGAAAATGTTGCGCCAAAATACCAATGACCTTTAGGTCCATTTGCTTGGCACTTCTGAGTGTTTCAAATATCCAGTGTTCAAATCTTCCTCCCCCATTTGAAATATATCTCTAAAAAAAAACATAAATGTTGAGAAATTTAGACCCCGGTTGATAGAATTAACTAGTTTTAAACCCAAGTTGTTAATTAGATTTATTATAAATAAACATTGTTAAAACAAACAAACATCAATATCATGCACAACGGAATAGTAAATAAGACAAGATATGATGACCCAGGAAAACCAATGAAACAAACTAGTTTCACAGTAAAAAACCTGGGGGGGAAACCTTCTTGTCAAAGCAATTCACTATAGTAAAGAAAAGTTTCAGATCTAGTACAAAACATTTGTCTCTAGACTCTACAATTCCCCTAAATGAACTTACAGTAGAAACATTCTATCGCTTTAAAACCTCTGAACTCTTCAATATATGAACGCTACCTTTTTGCATGGATCCCAATTCATGACTAACTCCAGCAACTTGAAGAAGATGTTGTTGGCTACAAAGTTCTTCACTTCATCAACAATGAAGATCAAAAATGACTTGGTTACAAAACTCTAAGGCACAAAGACGCAGTAACTTCTTGCAGAGAGAATAAAATTCTAAGTCACTTTTTGCATGTGTTCTCTATGCATAATGCCCTTTAAAATAAGCCTTATATATGTCTAGGGTTGTGAGAAAAAAAAACCCTACACATACATGTTAGCATGAGTCGAAAATCAGATCTGGAAATTCTGATTTCGTAGATCTCGACTGATTCAGCTTCTGTCAAGCTTCTGTTGAGCTTCGTTCTTAAGTCTCGATAGATACTATTTCTGTCGAGGTATCTGTCGAGTTTTAATGAACAGCTTTTCTTCACTTGTTTCTTGGTCCAATCTTCATGGCTTTAATACTTGGCTTGAACAACATGTTTCATGAAGTACTAAACTCATCCTAGATCTACCCAATTACAAGTAAAGTGCATTTTGTCAAAGGATTAGCCAATTACATAAAATATGTCCCTAACAATCTCCCCCTTTGGCAATCCGTGACAAAACCACAACAAACAAATGAATCATGAGAGAAATCTTAAATCACTAGACTCATAACCACTTGTTGGATTATAAAACGAATCTAACCCTACTACAAACTCTTGAAAAACTTTGTAAGAAGAGAGTTTATGGCACGGTAGACTTTCACAACCTGTCTTTCTGAAACACTTAAACAAGACTCATTAAGACATCATGTGTGAAACAGAAATAAAAGTTGCATACATAAAACATGTGTATAAAGAGAAAAAAGAAACAACACATGTAGAGGTAGGTGAAGAAAACATACATCATCATCATATATATATAAATAAAGTATAATGTATGTAAAAATGGTCACAAGATCGGTGTATAAGAAGCTAAAAGAAGCTCCTATAACAACAAAAGAGGTAAACACTCCCCCTTACAAAGGCATGTATTTCTCCCCTTAACATATAGAATCTTAAAAAGAAACCACATTTTCTCCCCCTTTTTGTCATGATTGACAAAGGGTACAAGAAGCTATGAAACTTCACCTGAGAAACATAAAGATGATCAAGGGGGCACAAGGAATCCATATAAATGCATGAATGTAATGAAACAAGATGCTATGGATGACAAGACAATAGAAAGATGCAAAACATGTGAAAAACAATGCATGCAAGAGGGTATCGACAAATCAAGAAGCTGTCGAGCTGCTATCGAGCTAGCAGAGAGCACATAAAATTACCTCGATAGAACAAGATATGTGTTGAGAATCTATCGAGAAGCTACCCAGAAATCTCAATGGATCAAGAATCTGTCGAGAATGTATCGAGTAGACAGAAAGCACAGAAATTTGGCTGGATGGATCGACCTAGCTGTCGAGAAGCTATCGAGGTCAAACCCAGAAATCTCTATAGAAGGGACTTGTATCGAGCTGCTGTCAAGAAGTTATTGAGCAGCTATCGAGAAGACAGAAGCAAGGTTTTCCCAGAGAGGAAAAACACACACGATGAATGCAACATGATAGCGTACTCAAACAAGCAGCCAAGCAACATGTTAAGCACTCAAACACAGCTCAAATCTAGATGCAAAGCATACAAAGATCCAAAAGCCACACACACACACACACACTAAACATGTCTAACCAATTTTATATTTCAAAAATAAGTTAAGACAGTTTAGTGAGCATATATTAACACATATATTTCTTGTGATGGCCAAATCACGTTGTACCTGCACACGTATCAAGAGTAGCAAAGAGTATGCGTGTTGTGTGTGAAAACATAACAAGTGTGCACAAGTTTCTCATGTTATGAAGATTTGAGATATGAGAAAACCAAATATACTCACACACAATCATAACTGCTTAATGGGGACTATCACCTTCGAGGTAGATCCTATAACTCCCACATCTCCTAGAAACACGCTTATAACCATATTATAAGCATTTTGATTCTTTTTGCTTTTATTTCCTTTGCATATATTTTTTTTTAGCATAGCATGCATGGGTATATAAGAGAGAGAAGAAAATTATAAGCATTTTGATTCTTTTTGCTTTTATTTCCTTTGCATTTTTTTTTTTTTAGCATAGCATGCATGGGCATATAAGAGAGAGAAGAAAATACCCAATTATGTAAGCTTAAAACATTACACTTTTGCCGTGCCAAAGCACACAAATGTTACACATGATTGGTGGGTTTTAGTGGTGAGATGGTTATTTATGCCTTTCTCTTAGGATTTTCTAGTCCTTCTCATCAAAAGAGTGATATGAGTAAGAGACATAAGTGATAACTTAATCTTATCACAAACACGAGCCACAAATCTCACTTGCTTAGTTGTGCATTGAGATGCTCATCTAAGCTACAAGAGATACAAAGTTTAGAAACTTTGTTTCAATGGCCATCAAAGGTACACAAGTACCAACATACACAAACACACACTGTTTTTGTATTTTTTTTCCTGATTTTTCTCTTTTTATTTTGAAAATCAAACAAAATAAAGACAAACAACCAAACAAAAACAGACAAACAACATGAAAGCATGAAAGAAAGATGCAAATGCATGAAAGTATGATTCCAAAAGCAGATAAGAAATCAAGCAAATAGAGTCCTACTTTAAATAGAAAGAATTAAAGTAGAGGACAGATAGAAAAGACAATTAAGTCTTAGGCTCCTTTCTGACCCACACAGCACGAGTCTTTGGCCGTGAAGATGAAAAGGCACGTGTCCTAGTATGTCTACTAAAGGACATAGAAGAATTAGAATTCTCTTGAAATTGAGTTAAAAAGCTCAAAGTTTTTAATAAATCTCCAAACAAAGGTGTTGAACCTTGAGAGGGAACCTATAACCGTTTGGACACTTGCTTATGAGGATACAACTTGAAACAATTAGGAAGAATGTGTTTAGAAACACCACAGTGGTAACAAGCATGAGTAGTTTTTGAACTACTAGACTTCCTAGAGTGAGGTCTAACAAAGGATTTAGAATTAGACAAATCAGTTTTGGATTTCATACCTTTATCACCTTTCTCAGATTGGGGCATAAAGACAGTCTTTAATCTAGAAGCCATGAAAGAGGAGGGGCTGAGGAAACAGACATATCCTAAGACAGTCTTATCAAAACTAGGCTTTTGAGCACTCAATACCTTATCAAGCTTTGCACTAGACATCCTCTCTATTTGAGTTCTAGCTTGACTAAGCTCGACCTTGAGATTCTTGACCTTCTCTTCCAATGAGGTGTTTTCCACAACAAGAGTCTTAACTAACCTTGTAGTCTCATCTAGTTTGACTAACAGTTCAACTTTTTCAGTTTTTACCTCATTAAGCTCTTTTCTACAAAGATGAGAAGGCTTTTCAGATTTTATAAATTCAATGCATTGCTTATCATAGGCTTCCTGAAGGGTCAACTTCTTAGGTACTTCATCATCAGAAGAATCCTCATTGTCACTAGCACTCTCCACAATCACCTTATCGGTTGTGGCAGCAAAAGCCATATAATGACCACATTCATCCTCATATTCATCAGAAAGATCACTCTTAGAATCACTCAAGGTAGCAACCAACACTTTACCTTTTGAATCCTTGGTCTTTTCCTTCATAAGATAGTTTGGGCACTCTATCCTCATATGACCAAAACCTTTGCACTCATGGCACTAGATGAGGGGTTTCTAATTCTTGCCCTTCCTAGAGGTTTCAGATTTCCTAGGGGCTTTTTCCTATATTGGAGAAGCTTGATAATCTCATTAGCTATTAAGGTTAAGTCCTCGTCTTCATCCTCATCTTCATCTTCATCTTCAGAGTCATCACTCTCTTCCTCTATACCCTTAAGAGCCATGTTCCTACTCTTTCAACCTTTTCCCATTTTACCTAATCCCATCTTATAGGTTTGAAGGTTCCTTACAAGCTCAGTCAAAGGAATTTGATCAATGTCCTTCACTTCTTCAATGGCAGTGATCTTGGCATGGAATCTTTCAGGTAAGGATCTAAGGATTTTCCTAACAATTTTGGATTTTGCTATTGATTCTCCAAGGTTGAAGGCAGAATTCACAATATCCTTGAGTTTAGCATAGAACTCATCAAATGTCTCATCCTCTTCCATCCTTATTTCTTCAAAACTACTAGTGAGTCTTTGAAGCTTCATAGTCTTTACTGCCTAGGTACCTTCATAGGTGGTCTCAAGAATGGTCCATGCTTCATTGGCAACTTCCGTGATGATATTTTCTTGAATTCCTCATTGGTCACACCACTAAACAGAGCATTCAAAGCCCTACTGTTGAAATTTGCCACTTTGATCTTTGCTTTATCCTAATCCACCGGCGCTTCCTTTGGCTTAACCCAGCCGACTTCAATAGCTTCCCATACTTTTTCATCAAGAGCCTGCAAAAAAACTTTCATGCGAACTTTCCAGTATGCATAGTTAGTACCATCAAATAAAGGAGGAATCAAAAGAGATTGTCCACGATCCATGACAATAGGGGTCAAGGATCACATTTAGGAAATTAATCCAATCAAAGTGTACCTGCTCTAATACCACTTGTTGGGAAATTTAGACCTCAATTGATAGAATTAATAAGTTTTAAACCCAAGTTGTTAATTAGATTTATTATGAATAAACCTTGTTAAAACAAACAAACATTAATATCATGTCAATATCATGCACAACGGAATAGTAAATAAGACAAGATATGATGACCTAGAAAAACCAATGAAACAAACTAGTTTCATAGTAAAAAAAACTAGGGGGAAACCTTCCCGTTAAAGCAATTCACTATAGTAAAGAGAAGTTTCAGGTCTAGTACAAAACCTTTGTCCCTAGATTCTGCAATTCCCCTAGATGAACTTACAGCAGAGGCCTTATACTACTTCAGAACCTCTAAACTCTTCAATATATGAACGCCACCCTTTTGTAAGGATCCCAGTATGTGACTAACTCTAGCAGCTTAAAAAAGATGTTGTTGGCTGCAAAGTTCTTCACTTTATCAACAATAAAGATCAAGAAGCACTTGGTTACAAAACCCTAAAGAGCAAAGACGCAGTAACTTCTTACAGAGAGAATAAAATACTAGGTCACTTTCTGCATGTGTTCTCTATATATAACACCTTTTAAAATAAGCCTTATATATGTCTAGGGTTGTGAGAAAAAAAAAAAACCCTACACATACATGTCAGCATGAGCCGAAAATTTGATCTAGAAATTTTGATTTCGTAGATCTCGATAGATTTAGCTTCTGTCGAGCTTCGTTCTTAAGTCTCGATAGATACTATTTCTATCGAGGTATCTGTCAAGTTTTAATGAACAGCTTTTCTTCACTTGTTTCTTAGTCCAATCTTCATGGCTTTAATACTTGGCTTGAACAACATGTTTCTTGAAGTACTAAACTCATCCTAGATCTACCCAATTACAAGTAAAGTGCATTTTGTCAAAGGATTAGCCAATTACATAAAATATGTCCCTAACAATAAATACTATGAAATTAATGGGATCAATTCAATATACAATTTAAGCATTGCACACGACCAAGCCAATATATGGGCAGCCAATTTTGTCTCAGAAATCGTACTTTTGATCAACTAAATCCAGTGGCGGAGCCAGGATTTTAGTTTAGGGGGGGCAAGATCAAAAGACAATAATAAAAAAATAACCTAAAATTATTAATTGATATTAATAATAAAATTATAAACAAACAATAATTGTCATACAAAGCCTATTAAAATTAAACAATTGTAAAACATTTAATTCATAGTTATTAATTGACAATCAATTATCAAAGTAAGAGATTAATCTATATACATAAAGTTTAGAGATCTAATTTGATTCCTCAAAATAAATTGAAAAAATAAATTTCAACTTTTCTCTATTCTTTTAATTATTTAAAATTTTAGATTTATGGTGGAGACTCAAATTTTGAAACTATGAAAATGGAAGAGATGAAGGATAAAAAAGTAATGGACATTTTAATGCTTTAGTCTAGACATTATTATTATTATTATTATTGTTATTATTAGATAAGTGAAAAGAGAAAAAGATAAAAAGAGTTATAATTGGTCAAAAGTGTAAACAGCTTTAACAAGTTTTGTTTGGTGGCATTTATTTTGTGTCAAATTGTTTAAAGTGGGAGGAATTGTTTTAGTAACACCACAAAATCTCACAATATTTTTACAATAAATTAAGGTGTTAGTACATTATTAGTCAAAATAAAATAAAATAAAATATTCTGAAATTTATTTCAACTAAAAATAAGAGTATTGTGAAAATATTGTAAGATTTTATTGTGTCTCTAAACTTTTTCAATTGAAAGATTTGTTATTTTATTATTTATTTCATATCACGTACAGTTTATTTAAGAAAACTGTTGCTTTGTTGTTCTCTTCAATGTCAGGGCCTAAATCAACTTTACATAAACATGTATAATGGACATTTTAGATGGAGTCAGGGGGGCAGGTGCCCCCTCTCGCCCCCTCTGGCTCCGCCCCTGACTAATCTTCTAGTTGTTTGTTGATTGATAATGCATTTGAGACATTCTTCTCTTCCTAATTTATATGAACATAAACATAGTTCCTCAACAAGGTGTTCTTAAAAGATTTTAATATACTAGTGTAAGTGTGTAGTACAACAAATTTTTGTTACAATAAAAATGTTACATCAAAAAAAATTTTGTTGTGAAATTTTAGAGATCAATTCAATATCACATTTAAGCTTGGCGCAAGACCAATATAAGGGGAGGTGAAATTAGAATCATAAATTGTACCATCTATATACTGTTGAAAACGCATTAGAGATATTTGTATACACTTCCTATAGTGATATAAACACACACACACACACATATATATATATATATATATTCAAACAAACTTTACGTATATGTTTTTAGAGAAAGATGATAAAAATTAATAATTTTAATGTATTAATTTAGTTATATACTATTTGTAGTGGCTATATATTTCTTTAATCTACTGTGAATTCTTAGAATTTGTTGTACATTAAATCTCTTAAAGCACATCAAGTATAATTTTGAGAAGTATATCAATTATAATCATTTATATTTTAGCTAAATGGTTGACAAATATCGATATTGCTTTACAGAAACAAAGCACAATCCTGAATTGATGTAAAATGTTTTGCATGTTTTGAAATAGATACTAGTATGGTATTATATGAGTATACAAAAAAGTACACATATAAATATTCATATATTGTCTTGGTTTAATGGTGAAGAAGAATATCATAAATAAATGTTCTAATTTTTAAATTTAAGTGTAAGTTACCTAGTTAATTAGTTAAATGATTAAGTCCCACATAGGATAGTAATAAAACATATGAGTGGTTAATATATCTTTGTAGCACTAACTCATTGACAAAGGTAATTTCGAAATATAAGAAAGTCAAAATTAGACATGGCAAAACGGGTCAGAATTTTCTGACCCGACCCGAAAAATACCTGACTCGAACCCGATTTTTTTGACCTGAAGCAAAAACGGGTTGACCCGTGACCTGACCCATGTTTTTTGCAGGTTAACCCGAGCCAACCTGTGACCTGACCCTAACTCGAACAATTTTTTAAAACTTTTTTTTTTGGTAAAAAAAATAATAAAATTAAGACAATATTGGTTTAATTGTTTGTTGTGAGCTTTAAGGAAACAATTGAGACATTTACATAACTGCATGCAAATTAATTAAAAGATGAATGGTTGAGCATTCTGTAATGAGTAAAAAATTTTAGATATCAAATAACAAAGTACATGCCAAGATAATCTGGTTACAGTGCACTTAAAAACATAGATTTAAAATTGTAGACATGTGTGAGAAACATTCACAAGTGTGAAAATGGTGAAGCCAAAGTATCAAATTAACATAAATTATGAATGCTTAGACCTATTTTTTAACAATTTATGTCCAAAATAAACGGCTTTTCAAAATAAATTATGATATTTCTAGAGTGTGTGTTGCTTAACAATGATATGATATTCATAGAAGGACAATGTATAAATAAGTAAACAATCAAACTTTAATGTATATCTCAAATTGAAATAGAGTGCCAACCACAATTGACAATAGATTATAAAATTAATTTTCAAGATTGTAAATTTCTTATATGTTTTTTTTTCTTTGTCAAATGAATTATCCGATAAGTCATTTGTAATTTTTTTTTTATTTTTTTATATTTTGAGATGTTGATATTGTGTAGAAATAAAATTTGTGTATTTGTTTTACTTATCTTTGTGTTATTTTGTTTTAGATAGCAATATTAGGATTTGTATAATTTTAAAATTATTGAACAAGTATTAATAAGTGTAGTTCATTTTTAATATAAGTGGTGAATTCAAAGTAATACATTTTACATCAAATAATTTGTTGCATGACTTTTCAAATGGCAAATACATGCTTTCTTTCTAAAAAGAAATTCATGTGAAAAATACGTGTCAACCTAACCCGACCTGCAACCCGATTGACCCGACTCGAACCCAACCCACCTCGCTCGTTTTGCCAAGTCTAGTCAAAATATTCACAAAACTACCTGGCCCACAATTTCTCAAGGACTCACAACAAAATGCACATATTCGCAAAAATAGATGAAGGCGTGAATTCACAAAATGCGCGTCAAATAGATAACAAAATGCGTCAAATAGATACTGAGGGCATACGCCTACACATATTCAAAAGTCAAATTAGATACTGAGGGTGAAGACGTGAACTCACAAAACGTCACTCACAGAGAGTTATATATATCGCGATATACAAGACTCAAAATTGCTCTCTTCAATCCTTTTTTTAAGCAAACATGGCAAAACTCTTTCCATATTCTCTGGCTCCTCTTCCTTCAACCCTATCGTCCTCTTTGTCTCCTCCTCCAATCAGGTGACAATAGCTACATATTCTTTTATTTGCAATTTATTTTGTAATTTTATTTTTGTTGGTTCCAGTAAAGTAATTCATAGAATTAATTTCCTCTTGTTGATGCAGGGAACAAACCTCGTTGCTTTCAATCGTTAAGCTTGCTGCAGGAATACTTAGTCTGCTCGTCCTCATCATCGCACTCATTCTCGCATTTTGCAAGCTTACAACTAACAACACTGGAAATGCTATCCAAACTCTTCCTGAAGGCAACGTTGCTAGCACCGATGGCGTTACTAACAGCAGCAACCATGACAATGTCCAACTTATAGCTTTGAACTTCAACGCCGTCTGAGCCCATGGAGTTGCCAAGATTTTAATATACTATGATCCACGCTCTGTTTTCGTTGGTTTGTTAGAATTACGTAGCTTGAATTGAATTTTCCTGTAGTGTGAGGTTTGCAATTTACTTATGTACTATTTTTCCCATTTTGCAGAATGTATGTTGTGTGGATCTGTTGTACATTTTAATCCTCTTTTAAGGGGTTATGAATATTAGGAGTTTTGATTGTATTAGTACAAGTCATTCTCTGTTTTTTTCTTTTTCCGCCAAAACTTGTTGAGGTCTATGAATATGGGCCTGGGCCTTTTTCTTTCTGCTGGCATGTTTGGGAAGTTATCATAGGGGAAATTGAATTGGGCCTCCAAAACCAAATCTTCCTTTTTGAGCTCACATACTAAAGATGTGGATTTGTATCGAAGCCCCAAATCAACATGGATAGGTCACTTTTTTTTCATCCTTTTTTTGAAAATGGTTTTAAGTTGTTTTGCTAATCACCAATCAATGTGGATTATGATTGATGTAGATCTAATTGCTCTTTTGTATAATCTATGGGCTATGGGCTATAGTCTTAAGTTTCGAGTCCAAACCATTTGATTGACCCAAATACATGCAACTAAATAGTCCAAAAAATTAAAATCTTTGGTAGATGAGAGTTTTTTTTTTTTTTTTTGAGAAACCAGCCAATCAGACTGGGACTTTATTGGGGTAACTAAAATGGTTCAAGGGACATCAAAGCCAACTAGCTGGGAAATATCTGTAGGTAGGTCATCCGACCATTCCTGAGACCCCGCTAAACATTTGGCCTTCTTAGCTAAAGCATCGGCAACCACATTACAAGACCGATGAACAAAAACAAATTTAAATAACTGAAAAGCAGAAACTAAGGAACGGATGTCGTCCACAATATCGCCATACGAATTCAGCACCAGGCTTTCTTGGGAGATAGCATTGATTACTGAAGCTGAGTCTCCTTCGAAGATAACGTTCTGCAGGTCCTTTTCAACAGCAAACATCACAGCACGGCAACATGCAAGGGCTTCCAAATCCGCAACTGTCGAGGCTAGAGCAATCGGCATAGACAAAGCTGCCGTTACTTCTCCACGCCAATCTCGGATGACAACCCCGATACCAGCCATGTTGAGATGCTTGAAAACAGCGGCGTTGAAGTTTACTTTGAAGTGGTCGTGCTCTGGAGGTCTCCACTGGTGTTGGATAACAGGCAAATGCACCGGTTGAGCTTCATCTTCCTGGGCCGCCAGGAACTCTTGTAGCAGATTACTAGCTAGCGAGCTAATATTGGCGATAGGTTGCACTTGACGCCCAAAGTGAAGAGTATTCCTTCGATTCCAAAGACACCAAGCCGCTACTGCAAATATTTCTTTCTTGAAGTCATCCGTCACCTGCAAGAAACGATCAAATAAATCGCAAAAAGTTAGAGGAGGGGGGTTCACAGCTTGTTGAGACCAACTGTGACAGCTCCATACACCTTCCACCACCCGACACTTCCACAAAGCGTGTAGCACATCCTCACGACCTTCATTACACAAATCACACACCTCCGAATTTATGATATTCCGCCGAAACA
Organism: Quercus aquifolioides; assembly: GCA_019022515.1. Classification (NCBI taxonomy): domain Eukaryota; kingdom Viridiplantae; phylum Streptophyta; class Magnoliopsida; order Fagales; family Fagaceae; genus Quercus; species Quercus aquifolioides. Next base: position 4,166,126 of record CM032328.1, read on the forward strand.
GGTTACACTTTGTGGGGAGAGCATTGTGGCATGCCCTCCACACAAAGTGTTTTATTTTGTGAGGTATACGCAGCTCCCATATTGCCCTCCAAAAACGTCTCTGTGGCTCGCTATTTGAGCTGCCTGGCAAGTCTCTACCAGATAGTAGCTTATAGGCGCTACTTGTGGAATAAACCCCTGAAGGAGTGTAGGCCCAGATAACCCGGTCCTCTGTGTCCCTCAAACTCAGCGGAATTCCCAGAATTACCGATGCCTCACTAGGCAGAAACAACTCTTGAATCACCTCTGTTTTCCATTCTCTCCGATCAGCTTCAATAAAGGAACTGACCCTTGTCTCAGGTAGCACAGTAGGCAGGGGGGAAATGATGGAACTACACTCTCTTTTAGGCAGCCATTTATCTTCCTTAACACGCACTGATTGACCATTCCCAATTCTCCAAACCATACCTTTCCGGATAACATCTCTCGCACTAAAAATACTTTTCCAAGCATAGGACCTAGCTATGGAATCTTTCGCTTCCAATATGGAGCAGTTTGGAAAAAAGCGACCCCGGATTATTTATCATCCTCCAAACCTGTTTTGCTAAGAGTGCGTCATTGAACTTTTCAATTTCTTTGAAGCCCATGCCACCCACCTCCTTCGCTTCACAAAGCTTTTCCCAACATACCCAATGCACCTTTCTAGAATCACCGCTATAACCCCACCAAAATTTCCGAATAAGACTCTCTATCTCCCTAACCAACCCCTTGGGAAGTTTAAAACAACTCATGGTGTAGGTTGGGATAGCTTGAATCACTGCCTTGATGAGGATTTCCCTTCCGCTTGAGACAATAATTTCTCTTTCCACCCCTGCAATTTCTTCCACACCCTCTCTTTTAGGTATATAAAGCTTTGTTTTTTTGCTCGGCCTACTAAAGCTGGTAACCCCAGATACTTTTCATACTGACGGATTGCCGGGACACCTAGGAGATGCTGAATCTGATTCTGCAATGACAAAGGAGTGTTCGAACTGAAAAAAAATATTTGTTTTTTCTTTGTTTATCTTTTGACCAGGCCCTCTCTCATACACCTCCAATATCTCCAAAATCTTATTACATTCAGCCTCGGTAGCTCTACAAAACAGCACACTGTCATCTGCAAAGAATAAATGGGAAACTTTAGGACCATTTCTACAGATAGCCACCTCTCGAATATGTCCATCCACTTCAGCCTGATGAATCAGGCTCTGCAATCCCATGGCACACAAAAGGAATAGGTATGGAGACAAGGGGTCCCCTTGTCGAAGCCCCCTTGTGGGTTTAATATTACCCACCGGCTGCCCATTGAGGAGAACTGCATAAGAAACAGATTGCACACAAGACATAATAATTTTGATCAACCTTTCCTCAATACCCAAATGGCGCATTATCTTTTCCAAAAAAAAACCCATTCCACCCTGTCATATGCTTTACTCATATCCAGTTTGAGAGCCATATACCCCAATTTCCCTTGAGTCTTCCTTTTCAGAAAGTGAAGTGTTTCAAATGCCACAAGAATATTGTCAGTGATCAACCGCCCTGATAAGAATGCACTTTGAGAATCTGGAATCAATTTAGCCAGCAACTTTTTCAGCCGATTAGCCACCACTTTTGCAATTAATTTATAAACAACATTGCATAAACTTATGGGTCTAAATTCCGAAACTTTCTTAGGGTTTTTAACTTTGGGAATCAGAGAGATAAATGTGGTATTAAGGGATTCTGGGACAATACCTGAATTCAAGGCTTGGAGAACAACAGCAGTTACATCCTCACCAACAATATGCCAAAAGGATTTGTAGAAAATGGGCGACATACCATCAGGGCCAGGGGCCGTATTAGGAGCCATTTGGTTGAGAGCTTGCTTCACCTCAAAAGCTTGAAACTCACCCTTCAAACACGGATCCAAATCAACCTCCACAGGGAACGGAATTCCATTTAAAATGCTATCAAATCCAGACGGGTTTAAGGTGGAAAAGATATTCTGAAAGTACCTCTCTACCACTCCACCCATATCAGTTTCATCCTCAACCCACACCCCATTGTCATCTTCCAATCCCAGAATCAAATTCCTCTTATTCGTTGATTAGCTCTACAATGAAAGTAAGCAATATTACGATCACCTTCTTTAAGCCAAGAATTACGGGCCCTTTGCTTCCACATACATTCTTCCCTGGATTGAAGGCTACCAATTTCCTTTCTAAGCAACTGAATACGGCCTGGGTCAGTTCTGTAACAATCCCCTTCTTCAGCTTCCTTCAATTCAGCCATCTTCCTCTTCAGAGCAGACCGGACATGGCCAAATGTAGTTCGATTCCAAACTTTGAGATTTTCTTGGCAAGCCATTATCTTTCTTGTGAACCCCCATACCGAAACTGATTGCTGCCTAGAGTCCCAAGAATCCCGAATCACACCCTCACAAGAATTATCCTTCAACCACATAGCTTCAAAGCGGAAAGGCCTACCTTTTCTATAGAACCTTTTAAACTCAGAATTCGAGCAAAGCAGCAGGGGTTTATGATCAGAGTGAAAAGCATCCAAGTGATGTATTCGAGATGAAGGAAATCTCAAAATCCACTCAACTGAAGCTACCCCTCTGTCCAACCGAATCCATACATTCTGTCCACTCGGCCTTCTATTACACCAAGTAAATGGGAACCCATTGAATCCCAAATCCCTCAATCTACAGTAGTCAAGAGCATCCCTAAACCCTTGCATCTGTCTTTCCGGTCTAAGTAGCCATCCCTGTTTCTCCTCAACAAACAAAATCTCATTAAAATCCCCCAAGCAAACCCAAGGCAAGTTTAGCCGTTGACTAAGTTGTCTCAGTAGTGACCAGGAGCTTTCCCGGTTGGCAGTTTCAGGGTCTCCGTAGAAACCTGTGAACCGCCAAGCGTCATTCGCTCCAAGGTCAATGATAGCATCAATATGGCGGGCTGAGAAAGTCTGAACATCCACATTCATGTCAGCTGGCCAATATAAAGCCAACCCTCCCCCTGTATTGTGACAAGGGACCACAAATAAATTACTAAACTGAATCTTACAGCCAATACGATCTAAAACCACTTTTTCCACCTTTGTTTCCATCAAAAACACCAACTTGGGATCTTTGTTGCATACCAACGCAACCAGCTCATCTTCTATCTGTGGGTTCCCAAGCCCACGACAGTTCCAGCTAAGACAACTCATGATGCCCGGTGGCGTTAGGACCCAGCCGCCACCTCATAATTTTCTTTATTCGAATAGCTACTGCCACTCAAACATTGTTTTTTACCAACACTCCTATCAATATCATCCAGCACAGGTCTCTGTCCACAATCATTGGTGAAGGTGACACCACACACTGACCCACCTCCCTAGCAAGTTTCTTCCATTTTCTCGTGGACCCTACTGAAGCAGAGTTTGTGATCTGGTTGGTACAATCTTGCATGGGCATCACTTCAAACTTCCTTGCATTAACACCTAGGCCCACAGACATCTTCATGCATTCACCATTTGTCTCACTCACACACTCATCCAACTTATCATTTAGAGTTAAGCCCACCACTACCTCTTCCAATACGTTGGCTTGCTTCTTTGCATGCAAGTCGTGGGTTAACTCGTGACACTATACCCCACCTTCCATCACAGGATTCACATTACCATCATTGCCATCAAATGGCTTGGAGACCTCGACATAGTCCATTGCCATATTAGCCGCCGAGTGAGCAGATGAGTGTACTTCCTTAGAGTTGTCTGCATTTTCTTTACTGCTACTGTTACTTGGATGGTTGCTTGATGGGCCCTTATTGTTATCCCTTTTCCTCCACCATGGCGCTTGGCTGCGAGAACTACCCGAAACTACCACCACAGTTGTGCGAGAAACTCTCAATGGTTCTGCTCGAAGCCACTCACCATACTGCTGTTCCTCCTTCCTCAAAGACCCTCTACCCCGCAGCCACACTTCACAATCCCTCTCTCCATGAGTAGCTCGGCCACACCAATAGCAGAAATTAGGTAACCGTTCATACTTCAGACCAACCCAGCCCACTTGTTTCCCCTTCGAACGTAATTTAGAACACCGAGGTAAGGGTTTTGATATATCAATGTTGATTCGCACCCTCAGAAATTCACTGCCAGCACCATCGTCCTCCGGGTCGGCGACTTGAATAACCCTACCAATGGTCTTTCCAATCATCTCCCCTACTTCAACCTTCAGGCTCCTCTCCGGAATATTGTGCATTTGAACCCAAAAAGTAGCGCGAGAAAATTCCATGAATGGCACCGATTCGATGTCGAAGACACGTTCGAATGCCACAAGGTGCTTATCGTATGACCATGGTTCGAACTCCATCACTCTCTCAAGGTCCAGAACGTCCTCAAACTCAAACAACAGTATATGCTCTCCAATATCTCTAATCTTGAGTTCACCGGCTGTTCTCCATAAAGGCTTGAACGTGCGAGCCACTGCATCCACATTAAGAACCCTCTTCGTATAAAACCGACCTGCTAATCTGTGAACAGTCTCGTCCTCCTCTTTCGGAACCTCAGCACCCCCCTCTTCTTCTTCTGTAAGCGAGAAACGTGCCCACATCTCATCTAGAGAAGCCATGAGAACTACAGACTGCAAGGACAAAGAATGAAAAAAAGAGAACACTTACCAGACCACTACACCACCGAACAGACCGTCCTATCAACCAACGAGAGGTAGAAGGGAACAGATACCTAAACTTGGTTAGGGACGAAATTCTACAGGCGGCCAAGGAAGAGAAAAAAAACCCTAACCCTAGCGCACCAGAGAAACCACTTAAATCGACGACCCTTAAATTTTATTTGAAGTTTGTTTTTGTCTCTCGTTTTTTTTAGATGAGCGTTGAAGACGTCTGGTTTTAATAGGTTGACCAACATTTTGACCTAACTAGAAAATTTGTTTTGGGCCATTTAACTCTCAAGAAACCAACAATTAAGAGTACCAATCATTTTTTTCCCCCAAAAATTAATCTAAACGCTATTCCAAATTTTTTTTTTTTTGAGAAGAACTATTCCAATCAATTAATTGCCAATTTGATCATAAAAATAATAACCATAGTAAAGAAAAGAGTTTGTTTTACACAATCTAATAAAATATTGATACATCAGCATTTTACTTAAAATTCAATACATTCTACCACATCTAATAACATCTCTATAAACTCCCAATTGGTTAGATTTATATATGGGTTTTAGAATTGATTTTTTTTTTTTTTTTTAGAATCAAGACCAATCTTATTAATCTGCAAGACTGAGAAGATCAGCCATGTAAATAGGTTCAACGTCTGGTGGGACATCTTCCATCCAGACAGACAAAGGTGGAGGAAGAGGCGCTCTTCTCACAAGAGAATGAGCTACCTTGTTATAGGAATGACTTACATGAGAGAATTTTAAGTCAGAAAAATATGGAGCTAAGAATAAAATGTCATTTGCTATGTGGCTGTACTGAGCAAGAGAACGGGTTCCATTCTTCAGGGTCTGCATCAACACTGCCGAATCACCCTCCAAAACAACTCTATCAATTCCAATTTCCACTGCCAACTCCAATGCCTTCCTAGCTGCCAAAGTCTCAACCTCAACTACAGAGTAAGGTAGAGAAATCAACTGAGAGAGCGAGGCCATGACCAAACCCTCTGAGTTGCGAATGACCACACCAAGTCCTGCTTTATCCTCCTTCACAAAAACAGCCCCATCAAAGTTAATTTTGTACCATGACAGATCAGGGGCTATCCACGAACCAACCCGAGCTGCAGCTGCTGCACTACGGGTCTGATGAGGGGCTTGTGCTTCGAGCTTCCTCTCCACTGCCTTCTCCAGAAGTTGACTGAAGGTGTAGATAGCTTCTCCAGAAGTAAAATGCTGGGTTTTAGAATTGATTGAGTATGGTTGTGCTTATTCTTAAATATATGATAAGGTGATGTGACATGTTAGGATTGGAGGGGTAAAATATAGGTTTTACACCACATCCTTACAGAATTTAATCTCTAAAGGAAAATATTTTTTATGTAGTTATTACCAACCATAAATAAACCACTAGAATCTAAAAAGAAATAAAGGATGAAGAAGCAATGCCCTGATGATGTATTAGTTTAATAAATAACAAAAGATTACAATAGTGGAAAAGAAAATTAGAAAAAAAAAAAAAGTAATGGATTGATTTTTTCACTATTACTGCTTTGCCTAAAAAAATTGAATTATTAGAGATTATATAGGAATTCTCATCAAGATTTATAGTGCTAGTGACTCTTGAGGCCTGAATGAGAGGAGGAGCTAGGAATGAGATTGGAAAAATTTTGTGTCAATCGGATATTATTTTATATATATATATATATAAAAGCTTTTATTTTATGCATCATTTTAAAATTTAAACTACAAAAATTTACAATTTAAACAATTTATTGATAATATAGCTATTGATCTTTAATTTTCTAGAAATTTTGCAAGCATGGAGAATATAAGAAGAAGATGTAATCTAATGATGGATTTGTCAAAATTCACCTTCAATAAATATATATATTAATTAAGGTTGTAGCCTAAGGTTACAACCAATTTTGTAATTAAACTTTTTTCCTTTTTTGATAGCTTTTTATATTTTTCATGAAAATAGTATCAAAGCTTTCTTAAAATTGTTAACTAACAAATACTCTAAGGGCACCCGTTAATCGAACCCTATAAGTATTTATATGTAATCTGATTTGATGATAAAGAGTAATTATCATTAACTAAATTGTTGTAGTTTTCAAATTTTTATCATATTTATAAAAATAATAATAATAAAAAGAAGAATATTCACATTTAAATTGTCGTGTTAGTTGAATGAATAACTCTACATAGGAAAAATTAAGGTGAGTAGTTAATAGATCTTTGATATACTAACACATTGATAGGGAAATTTTCGAATATAGATCCAGTTAACGAGTGCTCTTAGAGCATTTGTTAATTGACCATGTTAGGAAAGTTTTGATACTACTTTCATAAGAAATATAAAAAAATTGCTTTTTTTTTTTTTTTTTTTTTTTTACTCATAAAAAATTTTAAAAAATATTTCCTAGCTAGACCAATACCCCTAGAGCATCCGTTAATTTTTCAATTAAAATATAATAAAATTTATAAAACCCATGGTCATATTGTCTTAAGATGCGTTAAGTGATAGAGATGCGTTAAGTGCTTTCTAACTACTGGATTACATGTTTTTATTATATCTTTCATGTTTACAAAATTTCAAGAAGATCAAAGATCAATTGCTATGTTATCAAACAAATATTAAAATTTCAAGTTTTTGTGATCTAAAATTGTATATAAAAAATAAGTTTATTGATCGAATAGTAAATAATATCCAATTCGAACGAAATTTGATATGCATATTAAGAACATAAGAAATATGAAATTCAATGGTTAGATTTTCAAAATTCACATCCAAAAAATAGATATATAAAAAGTTTGAAGAGTATCTTTCCAAAATAATTTGGAGATAAATTTTGTTCCACGACTCCCATCAAACACTTGAAAAGGTCCAAAAGGTCCCTCTATGAAACACTACTTTTGCATGTCTATCATAAGGTCCACAAGGTAAATGAATAAAAGGCCTCTATGAAACCCTTTATGTATCCCTATCATAAACATAATTCATAAGGTCCACAAGACATTACTCAGAAGGTATACATATAAAAACATTTATGGACACAAACAGACATTTGAAAAGGTCCCCCAATTGGATTATGAAACATTCATGAATCCAAAACATATGAACAAGTTCCCATGAAACACTAATTTCCATCTCTATCATGTCCATACAAATAGTCATAAGGTTATAAAGTCATAAGGATTAAGGCCATAAGGTCATCAGGTCCTATAAAATACGGCCCCACACACAAGAGCTATATATAACGATATAATCAACTCAGAATCGCTCTCTTCGGTCATTTTTTGAGTACCAGTCTCCCAGAAGAAAACATGGCTTCCACTTCCTTCCACCCTATCGTTTAGTCAATGGGTATACCATATACAATACAAGTTCAAAAAATTTGGGGTTGGCAGATATAATGTTAATGTGTGACCTATAAAAGTATAAATATATCATCCAATCCAAAAACAAGATCAATAAGTAGCCCAAGATTTGATCATGTCTCACAATCCTTTTTAATCCAACTAGTATAATTATTTTTGGTTTACTTTGGGCTATTTTTATGACAAGGAATGTGGGCAAACTCACTATCACCAATTCAAATGTACTGTCAACTCCTAGAGACTAAGGGGCTTTGGTAAGGTATTTTGAGCAACAGTTTTCAGTGTTTAAACAATATTACACGTATTCTCATACACTTTTTCACCCACACGTATTTATAAAAAAATACAAACAACGTTATTAGAACAACATTACCAAACGGTCCCTAAACATTTAAGAGTACCAAACAAACTTTTATTTTATTTATTATTTTTAGATTTCACTTTAGTTCCTATATTTTCAAAATTATTTAAAAAAGCTAGTTATTAACATATGATGATGAAAAATGTGGATATGATAAATTGAATTTATATCACATCATGGTCTTCATGTCATTGAAGACGCCTTGATTAAATGAATTTTGTTTAATACATTAACATTTTATATTCACTAGATATTTTTAAAGATATATATTTTTGAAATATTTTAAAGTATAATAATAATTTTGAAACAAAAACAAAAGGTTAAGAAACGAATATGTAATTTAACAAATGGTCTTTTACCAAAATTATCCAAAAGTTGACAATTCCAATCAAATAGTTGCCATTTCTTTTTAATAATAGTTAGAAATTGTAAATGTAAAATTTGATCATTAAAATTACATCCATAGTAAAATTGTTTTTATAAAAAACTTTTTTTTTTACAATTTTTTAGTGTCAGCCAAAAATAAACAACCATAAATAAATGGTGGGAAGTTACGCCCTACTGAAGGAATGAATCTTAATCTAAGATGGCCTACCCTCCTTCATTGGTAACAAAAGCAATTAAGCAACTCAAACGTGTTGTTTTAAACTGTCACTATCTTTAAAGGCCACAATACAAACTAGAATTATCAAAAAATAACAGCATACTTAAGTCCATAGCCAGACTATAAAAAAGCATAATCTTTGACTTGAATCCAAGCCTTTCTTGCTAAGGTGTCTCCACATTTGTAAGTTACTATTAAATTCTTCAGTAACCCAAGCAAGCACAGTATTTGCATCGAGATCTATCTCAACGACCCATAAACTCGACAAGACTAACCCGTTTATAAACATGTCATGGGTTGAGGCTAAACGAGTTTGGGTTGTATTCGGGTTGACATAGCTAACTTCTTTTATAAACGAGTCGTGTTCGTATTCAACATGTGAACTCGGTTGACCCATTTGACCTGTTTAGCTTATAAAGTTATTACTTATTTTGATATTATTGCTTAATTTATAGTTGCTCTTATATGTTTATTACTATATTTATAGTTGTAATTATACTTTAATTTTAGATTTATGGGAATTGATAAAAAAAATTATATAAGTTCGGTATGATCTATTAATCAAATAGATAATTAAACGGATCATTTGTATTGACATTTACATGACTTGTTAATTAAACGAGTTAAACGTGTTGGGTTGGGTCAACCTGTTTAATAATCAGGTTATGTTCTGGTTTATGATTTCTGACACGTTTACTAAATAGGTCAAGTTCGAGTCAACCCATATAGCCGAATAGTCATGACTCGACATGACACGAACCTGACCCGTGAACACGAATTACCACCCCTATCATTAATGGATTTTAAACAGAAGATGGATTGCTTTTTGTAATTTACAATCAATGCAAAATGGGTTGCTTTTCAATTTTACCATCAACGCTCTTATATACAATCCGCATTTTAAGAGCATCTCTAGCAATCTCTTTAAATTTTTATACTATTTGGATGGTGAACAGTTCATTTTAGCTTTTACTTACCTATTTTTTCAATTACAATTTCCAACAGATTCTTTATCTTTACTCTTTCTCATATATATATATATATATATTATTTCTTTATTCATTCTTTATTCTTTCTTTAATTCTCCTTTATTACTTTTTAATCTTCAATTTGTTAATAGTTAGTGTCCATTTGACATGAATTATTTTTGACAACTTATTTTACTTTTCAGCTTATTTTTGCTATTATTCATGGGTTACACTGCATTTTTTGGTACTATTTATGAGTCCCATTGTACTATTCCAGTTAACTTATACTTTTATTTACAGTATTTTCAGCCAATAATTTTCAATTTTAGCAAAATAAGCGGATCCTTAATTTTCATTTTTTAAACTTACTTTTCCCAATTAAATTTTTAATCTTCAAAATTTTCAAGAGTTTTATTTGTTAATAGTCTACTTTTAATTTAAGAGATCGTCCCTTAAATTATCCATTAAATTTTAATTATTAATATCCATTAACTTACCATTATCCCTTTTTTTCTATAAAAAAAAAGTATATCTAATCTTAATTAAAGATATTATTATTCCTATTCATTAACTTTTAATTAATTTCCATTAAAAAAAAAAAAAAAAAGCTGGAAGGCTGAAGGCCACGTTTATTTCTCCCATCAAAACACCTAATAAAAATCAAAAGGCCACACACCATCCACACGGTTCCCCATCTGGATTTGATTTCTTCTCATCAAACACAGAGAGAGAGAGAGAGAGAGGGGCAATCTCCAAGAGAAAAATCGGCGTTGTGCTTCACTGGGAGAGAGAGAGAATCGCGTCATCTTCGTCGTCCGTCGTCTGCTCTGCCGTTCAGATAAAGGCTGGATTTTTTTTTTGGGTACTGATTTTATTAGTTTATGAGAAAGATTGTATTTTGTAGTTTTATTGCATTTTTTGTTTTGTATTTTTGTTCAGATTGTATGCAATAATTTTACTTATGAGAGATGAGTTGCTTCCATTTGTTCTCTGATGAGTAGAGAGAGAGGGAGTGAAGAAAAAAGAGAAAAGGGAGGAAAGACTAAAGAGAATGAATTTTTTTTTATTTAGCGGGTATTTTTTTAAGATAAAATAATAATTTGGAGTTACAAGATGTACAGGTGTCAACATCCTAACGGATCCAACCGGTCCAGTGCATACGTGTCCACAATCCGCGTTCCATTTAACAAAGCTGTCCTCCTTCAGATTCGCTTATATATATTGCTCAATGAATTTCCCTTATCACTCTTTCCTCAACCCTCACGTTAGAAATCACAACTATTTATTGTTGTTGCAGAAATAGTTGGAGTTGCACTATTTTCCTTGCTAAATCTGGTGCCATTCTACCTTTTCGAATCCATTCTTTAAATCTTCAGAAAACAAGTTTTATGTGCATCATATTTGCAGCTTAACATGTTTATATTTGGATATGTATCGTTTATGGATGCCAAATTTTCTGTCTTGCAGCTCTTTGGGTTTGTTTATCATCATTATAGCTGTGTTTCTTTGTTTTTGTGTTTTGTTTTTTGTATATTTTATTTTATTTGTTTTATCTTGGTTATCTGTGTTGGGAGCGAGAGTTATATTATATATCGAGAGTTATATATATATTTTTAATTTTCCTTTTTCTCAGCTCTAAATTATACTATTTGATTTTCTGAGTGTTTTTATGATTATAACCAGATATTCATTCTCATATACTTCATTTGATTTTTGGAGGTAATATATGTTACTGATTTAATTACAGCTTTTAATAATTTAAACAGCTGCAGCCTCTAGTAGCCTGTGTATCTGGTTGCTGATGGAGCATAATTAGAGTCTCCCATATGGTTTCTCTTTAAAAAAAGCTGACTGTTTTGGTGGGCAACTGGGCAAGTGTAGTTTAGTTCCCCAGTTTCTTTTGCTTTTGTCATTTGAATACTAGTCAAGAATCAAGGTGGCTTTGCTTTGTTTTAAGATGTTGGATTTTGCTGGCTGAGAGCTTTTGTGCTTTTGGGCAATATGATGTGGACATCTAATCCATTAGTGTAGTTTGATGGCAGTGGGACATTTCATTTTAGGGTGGCTTGGTGTTGTGGACTTAGGTTATGAGTTTACTACAGAGTTTGGTTTTCTTCAGAAATTTCTATTCACAATCATATCCTAACCTTGATGTATTTAATTACTTTCAAATTACAATGATGGAATTTTTATGCTAGGAAATCAATGGTGCATCAAAATGTTTCTAAAAAGTTGGTGAGCTTCTCTCTCTAGGGTTCTCTTTTAAACTTTCAAAAAAAAGAAGAAGAAAAGAAACTCTCTTTCTGATTGTCTAACATGGTTTTCTTCTAACATTAAATTTCTTATGGGTTTTTGCATTTTACTTTTGCTCATGTTTTGCAGTGTCGGTATATTACGCATTATGAATTTGAGACCTATATTTGCAAGACATTTTAAATTGGCTTGCATGCTAACAACTCTGCTTCCTCCTTGTGGTGACCCCATTCTTCTCAATCTGCACTATTCATTTGAATTCTTGTTAGTTTCATATTGTTGGCATAAATTGGGTTTTCGCTTAGTACTTGAGCTAACTGTATTTTTTACTTTAGAGCTTTTTAGTTTGGTTTTATCAGTCTTATTTGAGCATTACTCCTATGCGGTTTGTTAGGTCGGGCATCAGATATAGTTGTGCTTTTGATCCTGGAAATCTATTTTCAAATGTGAGGTTGCTCTTTTTGTCAGCTCTAAGTTAAATTATTAGGGTAATTACAATAAGCTTACCTGTGGTTTGACTTGAATTCACATTGATTATCCGTGATTTGAAAAGTGTCACTTTGTCCACCTAAGACTCACTCAGTTTATCGTTACCCACATCTGTTAAAAATATGGGTAAATATGTATTTTTTTTTCTCCTTTATATCTCTTTTCCCCCAAAACATTAAAAAAAAGAAAAAATTGACAGATAAAACAAGATCAAAAAGTGCTATTGAGAAAAAAATTATGCAATGTCTTAGAACTTCAAGCTTGTATTTACCCTTGCCATCATTTGAATAAAAAACATATGGCTAAATATACACAAAATAAAAGCACTTTCTCTGTTCTAAAATCCCTATTTTCAAAACCTACAAGTTCTACACACACTCTCTTTCTCTCGATATGTATCCATATAACAAGACCCACTCCCCATGCTTTCAGTCCTGCTTTGTCAATGACTCTTTCATTGCCTTTGTAAGTAAAATGTTTAAATCCAATCATTGCCTTTGGGTTTTGGGGTTGTATTTTGATAGATCGGTGGGTTTGTATTTTGATGGTATGGGTGTGTTAGTGTTGGTGTCTATGCAAAATCAGGTTGTATGGGGATTGATTGTTGAGTTTTTATGCAGATTACTGTGATGGGTTTGAAGCTTAATACGTTTGAATATTGGTTGTTGGTTTGAGGTCGAAGACAAAAAGGATGGGTTTATTATTTATTTTATTTTATTTTTTTAATGGGTTTTTGATTGCATTGTACTCCAAAGCAAGACTGGGTTTTTTTGTTTTTGATACGGCAAGAATATGTTTACTCTGCGTATTCAACTATGGAAGAAAGAAGAAAACTAAGAATGAATGCGAATAGTCCCAACTGATCTGCAACACCTCCATATTTTCTCACTTTCAAGTATACGCTTTCCCAAACCAAATCCCACCCACAAGAACTCACATTGATCTCACTAAGAATAGTTGCTTTCGTTTTCTAAACAATCTTTCTTATATCACTTTTTGATCTTGTTTTATTTATTTTATTTATTTATTTATTTATTTTTGGGAGAGGAGAGACGTAAAATGAAAGTAAAAGTACGAATTTACCCCTATTGTTAATGAAGATGGGTATCGGAAGACAAAAGGAACGAATCTTAACACTTTTCAAACCAAGGAAAGAGAATTAAGATTGAACCACACGTGAGTTTATTATAAGTAAACCTAAATTATTTGATTTGATTTTTGGATACTTTTGAAGTGTGTTACATGTTCATTTTTAAAATCGCATATGCTTTATTTTATTCCAAAAGGAACTGTATATCACTCATTAGCTTCTAGATGTGAGAGTGCATCTTATTATTGGTTGAGGCCTCCGTGGCTCCGTCCAGTGCATAGAAGCACTCGCGCCCAGGGGACATTGGGCTGACTTGTGTGTCTTATCTGCTTTATTATTATTATTATTATTATTATTATTATTATTATTATTTAGATGTGAGAGTGCATCTTATTATTGGTTGAGGCCTCCGTGGCTCTGTCCAGTGCATAGAAGCACTCGCGCCCAGGGGACATTGGGCTGACTTGTGTGTCTTCTCTGCTTTATTATTATTTTATTATTATTATTATTTTGAGAATCACTTATGTGCTTTATTTAATTTTAAAATGAAGTATACATCACTGATTTAATTATTACATAAAATTTGGCTTTGTTATTTTGAGAGAATTAAATTTGGTTTATATCACTGGCTGTTTTGGTCTGTCGGCAGTTGTATTTGGTTCCTCAATTGTGGTTGCTGACTGCTGACGAGGATTCTCACTTTCCTTCAGAGTTCAGATGCAAAATTGATAAATGGGTGGTAACAATTCTTTCAAAGACTACTTTTTTCAGTCCTGGTAGGGCATGGAAAAATTCATCTGCTTTTTAACACCTAGACTCCTAGCCACACCTGTGCCTATCTTAACACATAAGAAAAGAGATCAAAGTTTGTCTTTAATTTCCATACTTTATCATGATCACATCTTTTCTTGGAGTGCTGCTTGGGTCGTGGAAAAATTGATCTACTTTGTTCACACCTATTTAATGCATGATTGATGATTATTCATCGGTACAATTTGTCACAAGTCTAAGAATGCAGGCGGCTCACGTGAGGAAATGAGAATCTCTCTCTCTCTTCTTGCATGATTGAATGTCATTCACTGGAATGTGAATCTTTTTCCTTGTTTCATAAATTGCTTTCCACTCTCTCTCTCACTAGCATGTGAAACCGTACCTTGTTTGACAAATTGCAAGAAATGCCAATCTCTGTGTGTGTGTTTATTTTGTATGATTGACGATCGTTCACTAGCATGTGAAGCTATTTACTTGATCGACAAATTGTTTTCACAATACAGTTTTTATGTTCCTAAAATTATTGTGCAGAAAAGTTTTTATATAACAGTGTTTTCTTTTCTCTCATAATTTTTTGTTCTCAAATTTACAGTACACATTGATATATATAGTTAAAAAATTTTGCTTTTATTACTTCAAAAAGTTATTTTATTTATTTTTACTATCACACTTTACAAAATACTTAACATAAAATATTTTTATTTTATTTTATTTTATTTAAAATAGGAAAAAAAAATGCTCTTATACCTCTTAAATTTTGGGGTTGTAACCCCTACACCCATTGAACTTTTATTTTAGCCGATTTAGGACCTGTACTATACAAATGTGACAAATCACAACTTCTGTTTGTTTGGCTGTTTAATACTAACGTCTACCCAATTCACGTGATACGCACGTTTAAAAAAAAAATTCCAATCTGATTCACAGGGAGATGGAGAAACGTTCTTAAGAGAGAAAAACTGAGGTGATTAGAAAGAGAGCACTTGTGCTTGTGGTCTTGCTGCTACTAGCGTTGTTCTTGGTTCTGACCGGCGTCTCTCTTCTTGATGCGGAGGCGGCCAAACGTGAGTGACTTGGAGAGGAGCTGAAAGCCTTTGATCAACAAGGAAGAGAAGACCCTTTTTAAATTACAATCTAAGAGATCCAAGAAGTTTCAAAGTCTGCAACTTCAGAGCAAAAAGATTGTTCCCATCAAGTCAAACAGAATATTAATACTCTTTTTTTTTTTTTTTTAATAGGCGAAAATGCATTTTTGGTCCCTACATTTTAGACCTATTCTCAATTTGGTCCCTAAATTGATTTAGCTCCTAAGTCAGTCCCTAATTTTTAAAAATCGTTTTTAAAATAGTCCCTACCGTCAACCTAGTGACAGAAAATGCTGAGGTGGCAAACGGAGGTCCTAGCTGTCAAACCCATTTATTAAAATAATAATTAAAAAGCCAGCGTGTCCCACTTACACCCACGTGACCCTCACATGTTCCTGCCACGTCATTTTCCTGCCCATTTAGCCCACACGTGACCCTCACGTGACTGAACTCATAACTACCTTCAGTCTTCAGTCTTCACTACTTCACCAAAAATCCCCAAATTCCACCTTCACCTGGAAACGAAACCCTAACAATCCCAAATCGTGTTCTTCCCCAACAGCCCGTGTCGTCTTCATCCTTGTGTTCTTCCCCAAAATCCAACTTGAAAACCGTAAGAAAACCCATCCCCTGAAACTTGAAAACCCAAACATTTCATCCGTGTTCACTGATACCCATTTCCCTGAAATCGTAACATTCCCCTCGTCTTCATCCTCATGTTCTTCCCCAAAATCCAACTATGAAAACCATAAGAAAACCATTCCCCTAAAACTTGAAAACCCATTCCCATGAAACTTGAAACCGTAACATTTCATCCTCGTGTTCACTGAAACCCATTTCCCTGAAACCGTAACAATCCCCTCTCTAAATCACTCACAGACAAAAACTAGGTAAATCACTCACAGACCAAAACCGTAACATTCCCCTGAGAAAAACCCTAAATCACTCACAGACAAAAACTCTGCCTCACCCACTCATCAAAACCACATTTGAAGAGATGGAATCAATCTCATCATCCTCGGCAAGCCTGAAGAGGAGAGTATCACGCACGTGTTATTGCCCCAGCCTTGGTAAACCAGTTCTAGTGGTTTCCTGGACGGAAAACAATCCAGGAAAAAGGTTCTATGGGTGTCCTAATTACTGGGTAAGGTTTGAGTTATTTCAATTTTTTTTTCTTTGGTTCGTTTTTTTAGTTTGTTTTTTTAGTGGGTTGATTGATTTTGTTTGAATTGTTTGATTTTGTTTGAATTGATTGATTTGGTTTGAATTTCAGGTTGGACGGAAATGCAAATATTTTCAATGGGTTGATGATGAGATTTGTCCGCATGGAAAGGTCCTTATCCCAGAACAGAGGCAGACCATTCTCAGACTCCAGGCTGAAGTTTCAACTTGCAAAAAGAGGGAGAAGTGTTTGACAGTGTCTTTGATTTTGGCATTGCTGATGTGTGGGATCTGCCTTTGTGTAATTTTAGTTTTGGTGGTTTAGATGGTGATTTTAGTTGTGCTGATTGTGGCATTGCTGATGTGTGGGATCTGACTTTGTGTAGTTTTAGTTTTGGTTAGTTTTGGTGGTTTAGATGGGTGGGTTAGATGGTGATTTTAGTTGTGCTGATTGTGGCATTGCCGATGAAGCATTTTGTGGAGCATTTTGTGAAGAATTTTGTGGAAAACTATATGTACATAGCTGTGTAATTTCTGGTTGAATGAAATGAAATTATCATGGTTTTGTTCAATGTTATCTGGTTCAATGAAATGAGATGTAATTTTGTTCAATGTTATCTGGTTTTGTAATGAATGAATGAACTTAATGGTCACTGTGTGTAACTTACCAATTCAGTCATTGTGTGCAAACTGCCCACTGGAAAATGACTGCACTAATCTGGCATGAGTTGCACCTTTGAACTAAAGTTATCTGGAAAATACTTAAACTGGAAAATACTGAACTAAAGTTACCAATGATGCATAGTGTGCAAACAGACTGCACCATTGTGTG
This sequence comes from Quercus aquifolioides, assembly GCA_019022515.1. NCBI lineage: Eukaryota > Viridiplantae > Streptophyta > Magnoliopsida > Fagales > Fagaceae > Quercus > Quercus aquifolioides. The sequence goes on from CM032328.1 coordinate 4,183,774, forward strand.
CAAACACAATACACAAACCAGACTGCACTATATACATTTAAGATGCACAAGGAATTGGTGATTGTGTGCACATACTGCACCATTGTGTGCAAACACAATACACAAACCAGACTGCACTATATACATACAGAGATGAATCTGTCCAAAATACATAAATCATAATACACAAAACCATATAGACAATTCCCTGCCATATTACACAAATCACAATACACAAACCATATAGGCAATCCCCTGCCATAATACACAGTTTACAATACACATTTCACATTGACAAAACCTAAGCAATACCCAAAAACCTTAGCTGCCATACACAAATCACAATAGACAAAAACCTCTTTTGCATCATTTAGCCATTGTTCAGGCAACAAAAACAAAAAGGCCATTATGCAGTATTTAGCTGCCATAGTTCAACACTACCAAAATGTACATAATTTAGCCATAATTACAACCAACAAAAAGGACTTTTGCTGCCACTGACAAACTTTCACAAGTCCATTGTGTAGTACTTAGCTGCCATAGTTCAACACTACCAAAATGTACATAATGCAGCCATAATTACAACCTTTCACACTGACTACCACAAAAAAGTTCAAAGATACAAAAAACAAAGAAATGGATATTGCTCAGTCTCCACCAGCTTATCCCATTGGCCCATGCACAGATGACTGGCTCTCAGCAAACTTCAATGCTTCTCTGTACCTAGATGCATTTCTTGATGCATTCAAAGTCTCACTTGGGACACTCCCCTTCTTTCTCTTCTTTGGATTTCCATGTGTTTTCTTGCTTGGATTGGATGTTTACATACATAAAGTATAGGAAATTTGCATACCATGCTAATAATGGGCTTCCCTCTGAATTTTATGATCCTACTGTTAAAGCTTTCACACATATTGTTGAGGACAGTATCACTTAGCCCATCACCCCTGAACATGTGTCTAGCCCATATTGTTGTGGTGTGTCCTTTCAACCAAAAGTATGTACCCTCATCAATATATTTCATCTCATTCATTGCCCTCTCAAATTCCTGTGCATAAGTTGCTTTTGCTGCTCTCCAAAACAATTCTCTAATTAGGAGACCATGATGTTGCTTCCTCAAATTGTTGTACAAATGTCTACAACAGCACCTATGTTCATAGAGAGGCCAGTTATCTGCAAATGACTGCACTAATCCCTGCCAAATGCAAACAACAAAGAAGTAAGTATATATACATCACATACAATTGTTGTTCATATTTCTCATGTTATAAACAAACGTAAAATATTGAAATACCTTCTATTGGTTTGATATGAATGTCCACCTCTTGCTATCACCAATGTCAGCCAGCAACAGGTTTATAAACCAAGTCTATGAGTCCTTGGTTTCAGCTTCCACTACTGCCACAGCCAAAGGGAAATATTCTTCATTGGGGTCCTTTGCAATTGCAACAATCAGCTGCCCCCCCACCTTGGTTTTGAGATGGCAATCATCCAATCCAATTATTGGCCTGCAGCCTGCCAAGAATCCCTCCTTACACCCAGCCCAGCAAATGTACAATCTCTCAAAGTATGGCACTCCTATCTGTAAATCCATTTCAGCTGCCAAGTCTCCCTCATTATAAGTGTGAGTCTTCATCAGAACTGTACTACCAGGACTAGATCTCCTCAGTTTTGCACAATAATCCCAGAGCTGATTGTACTTCTCTATGTAAGACCCATCAACAAACTCTTGAGCCTTTTCCCTAGCCCTATTGGTCTTCCCAGCACTGATATTCACCACATACTTCTCATGCACTGCGTCTTGAATATCCTTCAGCTTTATATTAGGTTGTCTCCTCACCTTTTTCATCAACTTCCTTGCAAGGAACTTGGTAGTGCACCTTGGATTTTTGTAGCTCCTGGTACATGTGTGCTCCAAGTTCAAAGTCTTAAGTTGGTAACTCATCTCCCTTGGCAACTTTGCTAGGTAAGCTGTAAACTTGCAAGGAGGTTGACACTTGGCTCTAACCCTTAATTTATCATTCTTCACAAACTTCACCCCCCATCCACCATTCATTGCATACTCAGTGATAGCATCCTTGAACTGTTTAGGGGAAATAAACAACATATTCTTCTCAAACCTCATGTGTTCAGGATTAGAAACTGGTTTAAACACTGGAAACTTCTTCTTCCTAGTGACATTATCCATATGTCCATGAGCAGCATCACCATCACCCTCACTGTCACTATCATCAACCCCTTCATCACCACTAGATGATGACTCAGTCAGACTTAACAGCTCCTCATTGGTGTAATCTGAGTTCACTACACCAGCCCCCATCTGATCTGGCAATGTTGCCTCAACATCATTGTCCCAGCTATCATTACTATCTTCACCCACATACCGTTGGTTGGGGTTCATTTCTCCAGTCTCTTTCATTTCAGTATCACTAGAACTCTCATTACTATCAGTGGTGACAGCCTCATCCCCTTGTGGTTCCTCAACAACTGGTTCCTTACCAGGTCTCCTGCATCCAAGTATTTCAACATCAGAATCAGAATCATCCCTACCCCTATCATCCCTATCATCCTCATCACCCCCCATAGAAGTACTGATGACCATCAAAATCATCATCACCATGATAGAAGTCATCTCCATCCTCATAAGCAGGTTCCCCATCACTAGAACTATACCCCTCAGGCTCAGGCTCAGGCTCTACAACAAGGTCCAATGTCACACCATTACCATTATTAACCAGTATAGGGTCATGTATTGGATGCTGGACATATACATGAATATGTCCATGACCCCCTACCAAGCCAGTCATGAACATTGCATCCTTGTCATCCTTGATCAAGTGGAACATCCTACCCTTCTGATCATCCTCCCCAGGTATTGTGTACCACAACCTACTCACACACGTGTACCCAAAATCTTTACAGATGGACTCAATTTCCACCGTAGACCGCTTATCAGGATCACAACCATTTACTATCCCCACATCACCCCCCATATACTCCTGATAATTTTCACTAAACTGTCCACCATGATGCACATACAGAGTAAAAGACTCATCCATCCTGCACGCATGAAAAATTATTTACAGAATATTTTATTTCAATAAAGACAAAACTAAACCAAACAGTCAAACATGCATTGACTCTATATATTCTAAACATAAAACAATGCCAAAACATATATCATTTACTGATAACAAGGAACACATATGGTCCACCATGATCCTTAAAGGCCAAATAGAAAAATACACCAACCAGACAACATTATACAAATAAAAGCATAATAAAGCACTCAAACTGTGGTCCATAATCGATGAGAGAGACAGAAAGTGTTAAAAGTAAGAGACAGAGACAGAGACAGAGATAGATATACACACATTCACACCTTTTCAAAAAGAGTCAGATATACACACATAAATAGATACACACAGAGAGAAATAGTTTCGCACCTTGCGCACCTCGCAGCCTATCACCTGCGATAATGGGTATCAGTGAACACAGATGAAATGTTTGGGTTTTCAAGTTTCAGGGGATGGGTTTTCTTACAGTTTTCAAGTTGGATTTTGGGGAAGAACACAAGGATGAAGACGACACGGGCTGTTGGGGAAGAACATGATTTGGGATTGTTAGGGTTTCGTTTCCAGGTGAAGGTGGAATTTGGGGATTTTCAGTGAAGGAGTGAAGACTGAAGACTGAAGGTAGTTATGAGTTCAGTCACGTGAGGGTCACGTGTGGGCTAAGTGGGCGGGAAAATGATGTGGCAGGAACACGTGAAGGTCATGTGAGGGCTAAGTCTGAGGTGGCAGTGTCACGTGAGGGTCACGTGGGTGTAAGTGGGACACGCTGGCTTTTTAGTTATTATTTTAATAAATGGGTTTGATAGCTAGAACCTCCGTTTGCCACCTCAGCATTTTCTGTCACTGGGTTGATGGTAGGAACTATTTTAAAAACGATTTTTAAAAATCAGGGACTGGCCTAGGAGCTAAATCAATTTAGGGACCAAATTGAGAATATGTCCAAAATGTAGGGACCAAAAATGTATTTTCGCCTTTAACATATATAAAGTTGAAACAGAGTGTGCAATCCATGCTCTGTTTATGTTGGTTTGTTTGAGTTACGTAGCTTGAATTGAATTTTCCTGTGGTGTGAGGCTGAAATGAAATGGTTTTTAGTTGTTTTTCTAATCACCAATCAGAGATTATGATTGATGCAGATGTAATTGCTCTTTTGTATAATCTGGAACTGGGTTTCAATTTTTATTTTCCCTGACAAACCAAATAAGGGTTGTCCATTTGTGCCATCTTTACCTTGTCCATGAAGACGCGTATAACTTAATGAAGACATGGACTGTGCACATGACAGACTTAAGCTCAGACTCTGTTATTAGGCTTTGACAGGTGTCGTTGTTAGAATTTGTTATTTTTTTGGCGCCTTTTTCTTTTCCTTGGAACTGATTCTGCTATGCTATATAAATAGCAGAGCAGTAGATATTTATGATTGTATTCTCTCATTTTTCATCAATTAAAAAAAAAAAAAAAAAACTCATTCTATTTAGAGAGAGCTTTCCTTTTCTTTACAGTAGCCTACACCAAAAGCTTCCAGTCAAACCCTCTAACTTGTTATGGTGTTACCCACTCTCTTTTTTCTTTTTCTTTTTTCTTTTTTGGATAGAAGTTAACTCTTCGTCTTCTTCTTTTATTTATTTATTTATATTTTTAGAAAAATTTATTAACTTAAATAATTTTGGAATACAATTTTTAAATTAGACTGGAGTTCTTTTACTCAAACATCTAAACCTAAAAATGAAATAACTCTTCTAGCAAAATGCATGGGCTAAACAGTTGTCCTCCCTTTTAACATACTTAAAATTAAACCATTGTAAAGATCTTGACAAGATTTTTGTCTCTTTTATAAAATGTCCATGCAAAGCAAAGGATGTTTTGTTGTCTCACAAGACCGCGATGACCAACAGTGAGTCCCCTTCAATTTCAAGCTTGTGAATACTAAGATTCTTGGCAAACTGGACCACCGCATTAGCAACAAAAGCTTCAATGGCTTCAATAGTTGCATACTCTTTCTAACTCTTGATAATTGTACAAGTGGTCTTACATTAAAATTTCCAAATGGCAGTGTGGCACATAAAATAATTTAATCACTTGCAACTTGATAAAGCATAAGGAATAAGAAAGAAAAAAAATGCAAAGTATTGCTAAAATTTTAGATGAAAAAAAAATGTGCCATAAGTTTAAGTAAAGCTCCATACTTTACCTTTTAGGAAACAACCAAATAGTTGTAAAAGTATCATCAACTTTGCTAAAAAAAAAAATTATTTTCACACAACGAAAAATTACTTTATTTATTTTAACAAATCACTCTACAATACACTTTACATCACATCTCTTACTTTACTACACCACCTATTAAAATAACTTAAAAAAAATTCTACCTTTTATTTTTTTTATTAAAAAAAAAAAAAAAACCACCACGACCTCTCCTACAAGCAGTAACTAATTCTAAATAGTGACAACTCTAAAAATTTTTTCTAGGGTGGTCATTAAGAGCATTCATATTAGTCCATATAAAATGGCATAAGAGCCAAATTTTGCACAACCAACCACAAAAATCATCCACATCAACTTATGTATTTTTGTGAAAAATGCATTTGTAGTTACAATAATCATGCAAATATATACGGTTACTGTTTATAATGCAAATTTGTTTTCTAATACTTTCTTTACTCATATACAAAGAGAGAAATTATTTGGGAGAGTAGTAAAAAATTAATAAAGAAATGATACTTTAATAAAATATAGTGTCAAATAGATAATTTGATGTAGATATTTTTTCTTTCTAAAAAGGGGTTCTGTAAAATAGAAAATTTAGCTTTTTATGTTAAAATAGATAAGAATTTTTGCATTAGGAATTTTTGTTGTTACTCAACTTATTGATTTTTGTAATTGTGTTTATCATTATTGGTCTTTGTAACTGCATTTTAGGGTGTTTATTTTTTATTTATGGTAGACGAAATATATATATATTATATAATTTTTTCTCAAGTCAAAGTGTTCGTTTGAACACCTTAACCATAACATGGAGCCGCCATTGATTCTATAATATAATATATTTATGTGTACATTTTAATCAAGGCTTCTTTAGGCCTATATTCAAGAAAAGTTAATAATAATAAGGCCCATTTTGTTAGCTAATAAAATGCATTGTGTATTAAAAAGGCCCTTCTTATACTCACAAAACACAAAAAATGAAGGTGAAGAGACAAAATTAAGTTTAAAAAGGCTTCATTGACACATTTACACACCTAGTCAGAACCTTTTATTTTACTAACACTAGACTACAACCATGATGGCATTATAACGTGTTTTGTTAACTTTTTATTATTATATTAATTTCCAATAGTTTATTTAATCTAGATTGTCTAGGAATATTTTTATTAGTTATTCTTTTAGAATAATTTACTTTATATTAGTACTAATTTATTAAGTTATGTGATAAATACATGTTTATTTGTGTAGATTTAGAGTATTAAGTGATCACATGATTTAGTAAAGTTGCAATCTTATTTTTGATATATCAAGTTCTATTGTTCTATTCTTTAAATTTTATTTTAATTAAATTGTAATTTTTTATTATAAATCGTGTTTTATTTATTTAGAAGTATTTCTTAATTATAAATGTCTATTAAAAATGGATTTAAAAACTTTAAAAATAAAGAGAAAACTTGAAAAATAAATTGAATCACAGAAATAATGTATGGATAAATTTGTTACTAGTATTAAACAAAACACAACAGAAAATTAGGATGAAAATATAACAAATGAACAAAAAATTCATAAAAAATAATTAGAAGATAATGAAATTATACAACGAAAAGATAATAATGAAAATAAATTTTATTTAGTTATATTTACATATAAGAAAATGCCTCACTTAAAGTTTTCGCCTTAGGCCCCAAAAGTTGTTGAGCTGGCCTTGCATACTGGGGAAAGAGAGAGAGACAAACATGTGCTAGGGAAGAGAGAAAAAGAGAATAAAAAATAAGAAAAAAATTTACCATTTTTGCCGTATAGTTCTACTAAAGAATTGTATTGTTCATCCATGCATGCTAAACCTTTTAGCATTTTTGAAAATTTGATGTGTGAAGTTTTTGGTGTTTGGTGTGCTATGCTAACCTGATGCTAGTGTTCTTAGTGGGTCTATAATATAAAAGTATAGGTCTAATGGGTTTGTAGAAAGATATAAAGCTAGACTCTTGGCTAAGGACTACACTCAACAAGATGGGCTTGACTACTTTCAAATATTTTCACGTAAGCCAACAAGGATTATTTTAGAAAATGATCAAAATTAATAATTTCTATTGCAATATTGATTTAATTGTGTATTTTTACTAGTAACTATATATTCATTTAATTTGGTGCTTTATTTTAGAATCTGTTTATATATGACGACAAACTTAGGTACAATTTTTTATTTGTTGTACTTTAGGTTTCTTAATTAAAATTAAACAAATTATTGTATGACCAATACAATAAAAATTATGTTACTTTCCCTAAAACGATTACATTTAATGTAATATATTTTTTGAATTTAAATGAGAAACATAATGTATAGAACCTAAGAAATTGTCTCAAATGTTTAACTCATAGGCAAGATAACATGCTTTCTACAGGGTTGGCATATACCTCACCAATGGTATCTACCTGAATTTTGGTCTATCTTTATATAAAAACGTGTGTAATTATATATGTGTACATATATGTGTACATGTGTTAGAATTAGTGTCAAATTTTTTTTTGGATGATTCAATAATTACGAGCAGGGGGGATTTCAACATCTGGAAGTAACAATTCAGCTAAAGGCATTTGGCATGTGTTAAAGTATTTCAAAACATTTTATTGTGTAACAACAAAATCTATGTTGAAATGAAAAGGTTACACCAAATTACCAATAACCTTTAGGTCGATTGGCCTGACACTTTTGAGTGTTTCAAACTCCAATGTTTAAATCTTCATCTCTTATTTGAAATATATACATAAATACTATGAAATTACCCAGATCTATTAAGTGTACAATTTAAGCACGGCACATGACCAAACCAATATATAGGCAGCTAAGTTATATGGACATAAAACATATAGTCCCTCAACAATGTGTTCTTAAAAGATTTTATTATCATTAAATACTAGTGTAAGTGTTACACACAACAAAATTTTGTTACAATAAAATTATTATGAAGTTTTAGAGATCAATTCAATATAGCATTTAAGCATGGCGCAAGACCAATATATGGGGAGGTGAAGTTAGCTAGGGCCATAAAATTGTATTGTTGATGAATTAAATCTTCTAATTGTTAATAATGCGTTAGTGATCATCCTTTTGTTCCTACAGTCAAACGAAGAGAAAATGATAAAAGTTAATGTTTTAGTCTAATATTAACTGAGTTGTATACTAATAATAATAATAATATATATATATATATATATATAATATAATCTTTATTATGAATTCTTATAAGTTGTTGAACATATATCTCTTAAAAACAAATTAAGAATAATTTTGAGAATTAAACCAATTATAATTATTTGCATTTTTTCTTTTGTTGTTGAGGGAGATAAAATAAAAGCAAGCTAAATGGTTCAGAATTATTGCTATAAATTACCTAGTTAATTAAATGACAAAGTCCCACATAGGATAGAAATAGTAAGGATGAATGGTTAATATATGGTTGGTAAGCCGCAAGTCTGGCCCCGTTGACTGCAAGTAAGTTCCAGATGAAGACAAACACAAAAATGATACCAGCTTAAGAAATTGTGTTCGTGAAATGCCAGCTCTGACACCATGTCAAAGATTGCAGCTCTGACACGATTGTAGTACTAAAAAGGTGCTTTATCCAAACCTATAAATCCAATTCCCTCTACATCCAAATAAAATGTGCTTCCCTGCTAAAAATGTCTCAAACGCTTCCTCTACTGGGTGAGAATGAATATATCTTTTTAACAATCTAATTTTTACTTTTGTTGGTTTCAGTATTTCATACAATTAATTTTCTCTTGGTTACTACAGCGAACGAACTTAATCCAGAGGTTTTTCTTGCTGCTCAAATAGTTCTTGGCCTATTTGTTCTCATAATCACACTCTTTCTCACGCTTCTCAGGTTTTAACTAACAACACTGCTATGTTAGTATCTACTATGTGGGTTTTACTTTTACATAACTTGGAGCTTCAAATATAAATAAGTTAAAACAGAGTGTGTACTGCTTCATGCTCTGTTTTTATTGGTTCGTTTAAATTGCGTAGCTTGAATTGTCCGTGGTATGAGGTTTGTATTTTCCTTTTTCATTTTGCAGAATCTATAATGTGTGGATCTATTGTGGTTTGTAATGTTCTATGAATAAAGTGATTTTAGTCCAATTCTTTTTGAGGGCTTAGGAAAATTTAAACTGTTTGTTTTTGCGATTCTTTTCGTGCATGTCACGCCCTGTTTTTCCTTTTTCTCCAAACTTGTTGAGGTTTATGAATAAGTGTGGATCCAGGCCTTTCTCTTTCTGCTGGCCAGTTTGGAAAGTTTGAATTTTCCTGTGGTTGTGAAAATTTGAACTGTTTGGCTTTCCGATTGTTTTAGTACAAGTCATGCTCTGTTTTTCTTTTTCCTCTTATACTAGTTACAGTTCATGAATAATGGTGTGGATCTGGTTTTATCAAAAAAAAAAAAAAATAGTGTATGATTGATGCATATCTAATTGCTCTTTTGTATAATCTGGGGAACTGGGTTTCCATATTTTGGTTTCCCTGACAAACCAAATAACGGCTGTCTTTTTTGGATAAGTTTGCCTTGTCCAACTTTTTTTATGAATGAATAATTTTATTCAAGAAGCACCAACAAAACAATAGTTTGCCTTGTCCATTTAAGCTATCTTTCCCTTGTGTCCTATCACCTATGTGGTACAATAGAGTACTTTCCAAAAGCTAGATTTGGGTATAGCATAAGCTTCAAGTCCAAAGACTCCAAAGTCCAAACCATTTAATTGAACCAAACACATGTAGATAATAAATAGTCCAAAAATTAATATTTCTGGTGGATGAGAGTTGAAGATGTCTGGATTTAATAGGTTGACCAACATTTTAACCCAAATAGTAAATTTGTTTTGGGCCATTTAACTAAATTAAAAGTACGAATAACTTTTTCCCCCAAAATATAATCCAAACACTATTCCAATCAATTAATTGCCAATATGATCATAAAAATAAAAACCATAGTAAAGGAAAATACTTTTTACATATTTTAGTGCCGGCCATAAATAAACGGCTAGGAACTAGAAAGAAATAAAGGATGAAGAAGCAATGCCCTAATGATGGGTTAGCTTAATAAATAACAAAAGAAAACAATAGTGGTAAAGAAAATTAGAATAAAGTGATAGTTTTTTTTTTTTTTTTTTTTTTTCACTATCACTGTTTTACCTAACAAAATTGAATTATTAGAGATTATATGTGATTTCTCATCAAGATTTACTTTAAGTGACTCTTAAGGCCAAATTGAGAGAGAGGAATGAGATGGGGAAAATGCAAATAATAATCATATCCTTATAATATTTGTTATATATATATATATATTTATGATTAATAACACATTAATTTGTAAATATTATATAATAAAATTCATTGTAACCTTAGCATCACTCGCACAATAAATTTAAGGACAACATCTTTCATGATTTATTTCACAACTCCTAATATGGCTTATTGTATAACAAAAGTAGTATTGGTATATAACAAAAATGGTATTAGTAATAAAGTTGATTGAAAATAATATTATTCTAATCATAACCGGTTACATCAACAATTACCAGTTGAAAAATATTATATCCTCAACATTACTCTTTTTTTTACATGAACATTAGCAAGGTGTGTCAAGATGCTTAAAATTAGAGAAGCTTAAAGGGAGTGCTACTTACTCTAAATAGTAGTATTACTCTTTCTTCTTATAAATATGGGAGTTAATTAACAATTGTGTTACTCTTCCAACTTCCAACATCCATTTTTATTGGATACCACGCTACTCCTTGCCATTGTGTTACCATTGGAACGATTGACATTATTTTTCTTATCTCTCTAGCAAGGCATAAATTGTTCTCATAGATATAAAGCCTCACATAATAAAATTTTTTTATTAGTGTATGACATTGTTAGAAGTTATAAGAGGATAAAGGTGTGAGGTGTCTCAGAAATTCAGCTTATTCTATATTGTGTAAACTTCTTGTTATTCGCTGTTTGATTGAATACATTCTTATTAATTAGTAAGTCCCTTTGGGGGGGGGGGGGGGGGGTGGGGTTGTGAAGAAAAAAAAAAGGGTAAAGGGAACAAGTTTAGTTGGATTGAGAGTCTTGTGCCCATTGTTGTTGAGCTTGAAGTGAATTTGGCCTAGGATTGGGCCTTAATAAAGGATTGTACAAACTGTGACAAGGACGTACATATTAACGTGATAGCAATTTTTCTAGCCCCGTAAAGGTGGTGGGGCGAGATTTTAGCCCCGTACCATAAAGCGAGGCAAGGATGAGTTTAGACATTTTAGGCTTACCTCGCCCCACCTTGTGTTAATAAATGTTATAATTGTAAATTTTTCATGCCATAAAACCCTACTATTTAAATAAACATATCAATATTAGCTTATTTTATTCTATCCAACGTGGCTTTCTACCTCTATTTTGTTATTTGTTATATTATGAGATTTTGTTTTTGTTGTGATATTGTCTTTGTTAAACACTTGGATAATATTATTCAGTTTTTGTTAAAAATTAGTTTGATTTGATGGGATAAATTTAGTTATAATTTCAAATATATTTTTATTAATGAAATAGTTTTATTAAAAAATATTGTAATAGTTTCAGGACAAATTAACAAAAAGTAGAGTTCTATGGGGTGGGGCGGGACTTTGCGGGGCCCCAAGGGGAGGGGATGGGGTAACAAAATTTTTCCTATCATGCGGAGCAGGATGGGAATAGGGCAAGACAAAACTATGTGGGGCAGGAGGAAAGACCCCATCCTTCGGCCCCGCCTCTTCCCGTTCCATTGTCATCCCTAAACATGGACATTGGTTCAATTTTCAAATGAGGTTGAAGTTTGAAAGACAATTTTGATTTGTTAATTTTCACACTAGACTTAAATCTGCTGTTATTAAGGTGCTTGAAATAGAAGCCAAATCCACACTCAAGGGTCACTTTTTTCATCTTCTTTTTGCTTCACATTTAGAGCAACTTCCTACGTGAATTTGCTGAGTGGAGTCCATCAAAATTCTTTCTATTCTGATTGAAATTTGAGCTTTGGTAATTCAGCAGCTTAAGATCTTGGTCAATCCAATGAGGAGTTTGGTGTCTGTTTTGGTATCAACTTTTTTGGCTATTTGCTAAAAGTTGGCTGAATTATAGTTGTTACCTTTACTAATTATAAAATATTTCTCTTTGCCTCCAGTTTCATGTTTCGATTCCCATGATCAAATTTCATTAAGTGCCCATTTGTTTCAGCTTATAAGCTGACTTATTTATCTAATTTATGTGTAGTTTTTTATGGCTTTAATTTTTATTTTTTTTTATGTATAGTTTTTTATGGCTTTAATATATATATATATATATATATATTTTAATTACAATTGTATTTTTATTCGACTTATATTTTAAACCAATGAGTTTAAACTATCATAAAGAAACACTAAATAAAGAAGATACATGGATTAATTTTGTTAGAATAGCCTAAACTGGTACTATGTTGTCAAAACAAAGAATGGGTATAAAAAAAATGAGAAAGTTATTTATATAAAGTAATAGCATTTGACCGTCTGAGTACTCTGCACTCAATCTTAATTTGCTTGTCATTGATTTTTTAGTTTAGTGGTAGTGTCTAATCTCTTCCATGACAAATATTGGATTCGAATACCCATCATTTTTATTTTATAAAAAAAAAAAACAAAAAAAAAAAATTATTTGTTTAAAAATCACAGCTAGTGTGTAATTATGTGTACATATACCTATATAATGTATTAGAATAGATGCATCAAACTGCTTCTTAACCACTTACTACATTAATACTTGTGTAGATCAACAAATCTTTGTTAGAACGAAAAGTTTGCCCCAGTATCAATATAATTATGTCCAAATCTGACTAGTCCACTCTCTATTCTAACAATAATAATCTGCCACACATTTTTTTTTCCACATGCACATAATATATTGATATACTGATTTTTTTTTTCCCTGTTTAGGAAAATGCATACCAGTATAAAAAATGGAATATTAGGGGTGGAATAAAAGATTCTCATTCTCATCAATATTATGAAAGTTTCATTAATCAATTTAATATATATTGATCGGAACCAGCTTTGGTCATAAATGGTATCATTGATCAACTAAATCATCCGATTGTTGGGTATTTGGTAATTACATTTTGACCATTTGAGACCTCTTACTCATAATAAAAAAAAAAAAAAAAATCGTTTTATGCAGAATTAATTTAGTTACATAATGTAAGTAGTAGCTATATGTTTATTTATTTTTTAACCTTTTTTTTTTTAAAATTTGTTTGTAAATAACTCTTTTTAGAACACATCAAGAATAATTTTGAAAAAATGGATTAGAAAATCTCAATGGCACTGAATCATGATGGGTGAGAGAGTTTCAACCTCTTCTTCCCCACAACCCATTATTGACGCTCTGTAAATTTTTTCTAACAATCTGTTTTTGTTTCAGATTTCAGCAAGTTGTGTCGGTCCTAGAACTCATTTCTGAAGTACTTGGGACTCTTGACCTCATTGTTGTTCTACTCCTACGGTTAATAAGCGATCTTCAACAAATAATCTCAATGGCAGATGAAGGGTGAGAAAGTATTTCAACTTCTTTCTCCCTAGAACCCATTATTAAAGCTCTGTCTATTTTACTGTTATTCTAACAATTCCATTTTGTTTCAGATTCCAGCAAGTTGTGTCAGTCCTAGAGCTCATTCATAATGTTGTTGGGTCCTTTGTCAACTTTGTTGTTCTACTCCTACTACTGATACGCATATGCAGAAGGATTTGGTCCATTTGGACTGCAAGACAACCTGTTGTTATTGCCAATGATCACCAGAACGAAGTCCCACTTGCTGATGCTGAAGCTGATGCTGCGAATGGCCAAAACCATATCCCACTTACTGATGCAGAAGGTGATGCTGCCAATGGCCAAGACGATGTAATTGTGAACGAGGAACTGAACATCTGAACTCACCGGTTTCGAGAAAACCTATTGTTAGTACATTTTAAATTAAATATGTTGAAACTCAAAATAACTGAAGATAAATAAAGAGATGAGTTATAATTTGTTAAAGGAAGAGTTACTTGTATATAAGTTAGATTAAATAAATTAAGAGAAGTTTTCTAAATTAATAAATAATATTTAAGTTATGTGAAGAGTTGGAAGACTATATATACGACTATGCTGTGGACTAATTTCATGTCAAGAGTGAATGAAGAAAATAGTTAAAAGCAAAGTGTATTGTGTGAGAGAGTGAATTCAATAATATTCCTAAATACTTGAGAGATTTCAGGCCAAAGAAAGGTGTTCTTCTGGTGGAGTTTTGGCCTTGAACACTTTGTGTAGAAGCTGTTCTAGCCATACAACATTTGTTGGGCTGTTGTATCCTAGGTGAGAAGAGTTAGAGAAGGTCTGCACCAGTTACAAAGATTAGCCAACCAAGGGCTTGAATCTCCTTAAAGAGAGCGAGCGCCTCAGTCCAAATAGTGTTGTGTTTATCTCTTAAAATTAATAATATTCAGTGTATTATTCAGTTTCTCTTTGTGTTGTTTCCATTATTATTGTGCTCGCACCAACAATTTTAAGGAGATTCACACATGGAGCCTACACAAAAGAAACCAAATGAGCCTATTGGAGATCTCAACAAGCCCTTTCGCTTTAAGGGAGTCCACTTCAAGAGGTGGAAAGGAAAGACCCTCTTCTATTTGAGTCTTCTCAAGGTCGCCTACATCCTCACTGACAAGAATCCATCAAAGGTTTCTACCGATGAGATGAGTGAGGAAGAATATAGTCTCTATCAAGAAAAAATAGATAAGTATACAAAAGATGAATATAATTGTCGCTCTTATCTTTTGAAATGTCTTGCCGATCATTTCTATGATTATTATGATACAACTTACAATTCTGCCAAAAAAATTTGGAAAGCTTTATAAAGCAAGTATGATACCAAGGAGGCTGGTGCAAAAAAATATGTTGCTAGTAGATTTTTCCGTTACCAAATGGTGGATGGAAAATTGGTGGTGGATCCAGCACAAAACTTCCAAATGATTGTAGCAGAATTGAGATCCAAAGGCATAAAGATTGGGGACAATTTGGTGGTAGTTGGCATAATTGATTAACTACCACAATCTTGGAGGGAGTTCCAAAAGACTCTGCGGCACAAACAAAAGGAGACGTCCTTGGAGACTTTGATCACACACATCCGTGTGGAGGAGGAGGCTATAGGACAAGATGCACTCATGACACAAGAGAGCAATGGTTAATTTCACCACAAAGGTAAATCTTATTTCAGCCAATAATAATATGCCCAAAAATTATTTTCCTAGAAATGGTCAATTGAAGCCTAAAAGGAGAGCCTTTAGAAATAATAATAGACCTCAAGGAAGGAAAAACCCAAATAAAAATTACAATAAGAACCAAGGACCTACTTCATAAGATCAATTTAATAGATCATGTTTTGTCTGTGGCAAGAGTGTGCATATTGCTCGATTTTGCAAATTTCTGAAACGTGAATCTGTCCCACAGGCTAACGTAACCGAAGAGCCTTTAGTGGCTATGATTATAGACATCAATATGGTGCAATATGTTGAAGAGTGGTGGGCAGATTCTGGTGCTAATAGGCACGTCACTCCTTTTGAAGAAGAAAAAACGGTTATGCTTGGTGACTCTAGCAAAACCAAGGTTCTTGGGAGTGGTGAGGTTGAATTAAAATTCACTTCTGGACATGTGCTAACATTGAAAGATGTTCTTTACACTTCGTCCATGAGGAAAAATTTGATGTCAAGTTTTTACTTAACAAGGCTGGCTTCAAGCAAACTATGGAATCTGATAATTATGTAATCACTAAAAAGTGATTATTTGTGGGCAAGGGTTATGCTTGTGATGGAATGTTTAAATTGAATGTTGAGAATAATAAAGCATCTACCAGTTCAGTTTATATGCTTTCTTCTATTAATTTTTGGCATGCTCGTTTGTGTCATATAAATAGTAGATATGTGGGAATCATGAGTAGTTTAGGATTAATTCCAAGACTATCAAAAGATTTTGAAAAATGTGAAACTTGTAGTCAAGCTAAGATTACAAAAAGGCCTCATAAAAATGTTGTAAGAAATACGGAATTGCTTGAGTTAATTCACTCCGATTTATGTGAATTTGAGGAAATTTTAACTCGTGGAGGAAATGGATATATTATCACTTTTATTGATGATTTCTCAAAATATACAACTGTTTATTTGTTGAAAAATAAAAGTGATGCTTTTGAAAAATTTCAAGATTTTTTAAAAGAAGTTGAAAATCAATTCGGTAGAAAAATAAAAAGAATAAGAAGTGATAGAGGCCGTGAGTATGAATCAAGTGCATTTAACTCATTTGTTCAGTCTTTGGGAATTATCCATGAAATTACTGCACCATATTCACCTGCTTCTAATGGTGTGGCTGAAAGAAAAAATAGAACTTTAATTGAGTTAACAAATGTCATGTTAATTGAATTTGGTGCACCTTTACATTTTTGGGGTGAAGCTATTTTAACTGCATGTCATGTTTTGAATAGGGTGCCACATAAAAAGTCACATACCACACCTTTTGAGATGTGAAAAGGACATAAGCCAAATTTGGGATATTTGAGAGTATGGGGTTGTCTTGCTTATGTAAGGCTTACTGACCCTAAAATACCTAAATTAGGTATAATAGCTACTACCTATGTTTTTTCTTGGTTATGCGATTAATAGTGCAGCCTATAGATTTTTTGATCTTGAAAACAAAATAATTTTTGAATCTGATGATGCAATTTTTCATGAAGAAAAATTTCCTTTTAAATTAAAAAATAGTGGGGGTGAAGAAAATATTTTGTCACAACTTAGTTCTTCTACTTCACATTTACAAAATCAAGAAAATTTTGAAATGGAACCTAGAAGGAGTAAAAGAGCTAGAGTTGAAAAGGATTTTGGTCCTGATTATTATGTTTTTCACATTGAGGAAAATTCCCAAAATTTAAAAGAGGCTTTAACATCACCTGATGCTATATTTTGGAAAGAGGCTGTAAATGATGAGATGGAATCTCTAATTTCTAATAGAACTTGGAAATTAGTAGATCTTCCACCGGGTTGTAAGACTATAGGTTGTAAATGGGTCCTTAGAAAAAAGTTGAAACCGGATGGATCAATAGATAAGTTTAAAGCTAGACTTGTTGCAAAAGGCTTTAAACAAAAAGCTGATCTTGATTTCTTTGATACTTTTTCTCCAGTAACAAGAATTACATCTATTAGATTGTTAATTGCTATTGCTGCAATTTTTGATTTGAAAATTCATCAAATGGATGTAAAAACTGCTTTTCTAAATGGGGACCTAGAAGAATAGATTTATATGGATCAACCCGAAGGCTTTGTAGAGCCTAGACAAGAAAGCAAGGTATGTAAGCTAACTAAATCCATATATGGCTTAAAACAAGCACCTAAGCAGTGGCATGAAAAGTTTGATTCTTGCATGATTGAGAATGGTTATAAATCAAATGAATGTGATAAATGCATTTATTCTAAATCATGGAATAATTTACATGTTATTATTAGCCTCTATGTGGATGATATGTTGATTTTTGGCTCAAATATACGTGTTATAAATGAGATGAAAAATATGCTTAAAAGCCATTTTGATATGAAAGATCTTGGTGAGGCTAATTTTATTTTAGGCATGAAAATTACAAAAACATGTGATGGAATATATCTTGATCAATCACATTATGTTGAGAAAATATTGAGAAAATATAATTTTCATGATCACAAAAGTGTAGCTACTCCTTTTGATTCTAGTGTTCATTTATTTCCTATGAATAATGATGATGAGATTTTTAATCAAAAGGATTATGCTAGTATTATTGGTAGTTTGCGTTATGCTACTGATTGTACTAGACCTGACATTGCATATGCAGTAGGAGTGCTTAGCAGATTTACTAGCAAGCCTAGTAAAGATCATTGGCTAGCTATTGAGCGAGTCATGGGATATTTAATTGGTACCAAAAACTATGGCTTATTTTATAAAAAGTACCCTGCTGTGATTGAAACTTTTAGTGATGCCGATTGAAATACTTTGTCAGGTGATTCTCTCTCTACCACTGGTTATATTTTTACCTTAGGTAGTGGTGCTATTTGTTGGAAATCTAAAAAGCAAACAATAATTGCTAATACAACAATGGAAGTTGAATTAATAGCATTAGCTTCAGCTAGTGAAGAGGCAAATTGGCTTAGAGATTTGTTATATGAAATTCCACTTAGGGAAAAGCCAATTCCACCTATATTAATTCATTGTGATAGCACTACCGCAATTGGTAGAGTTAAAAACCGTTACTACAACAGTAAATCCAGACCTACAAGAAGAAAGCACAGTACCGTGCGATCTTATTTGAGTAGTGGCATCATAACTATGGATTATATTAAATCTAATGATAATCTTGCAGATCCATTTACCAAGGCCTTGGCAAAAAATAGAGTCTGGAATACATTGAGGGGGATGGGACTAAAGTCCCTAGAATCATGAGCCATGTATGAGGATACCCAACCCAAGGACCAGAGATCCTGAGAATTGGGTTCAATGGGAAAAAAGAATCATACGATGGTCGTAAGAAATGCACTATTCATTTTTTTTAATTATTTATTTTGTAAATAATTTTTTAATTGTTCATCCCTATGATGTAAGTGCATTTATCTTGTAATGTGGAGAGGTTGAGTAAAAAACTCTTAATGAAATTTGTAACTCGTATGAGTGGGGTGTCAGAATTACAGGAGCACTCTTAACAAAATTTCACCTAGCTGTAAAGTGCTAGCTATAAAAGCTCATGTCAACACCTGGATCATTATGTA
The DNA here is from genome assembly GCA_019022515.1 of Quercus aquifolioides. NCBI lineage: Eukaryota > Viridiplantae > Streptophyta > Magnoliopsida > Fagales > Fagaceae > Quercus > Quercus aquifolioides. Next base: position 4,202,892 of record CM032328.1, read on the forward strand.
TGAGCAGTAATACTTTATTTCCCTTAAGCAGTCATAGTTCAAGTCGGAGACTACTACTGACTCTGGAGTAGAGATTGTTGTTTCACTAAGTGAAGGTTCAATGCAGAGCACACCTTCATGATGCATAATAATCCCTCTTTGCCCAGTAATCTCTCATTTTCCAAATTTAATATTAAAATGAGTGGGGGAATGTTAGTACATTTTAAATTAAATATGTTGAAACTCAAAATAACTGAAGATGAATAAAGAGATGAGTTATAATTTGTTAAAGGAAGAGTTACTTGTATGTAAGTTAGATTAAATAAATTAAGAGAAGTTTTCTAAATTAATAAATAACATGTAAGTTATGTGAAGAGTTGGAAGACTATATATACAACTATGCTATGGACTAATTTCATATCAAGAGTGAATGAAGAAAATAGTTAAAAGCAAAGTGTATTGTGTGAGAGAGTGAATTCAATAATATTCCTAAATACTTGAGAGATTTCAGGCCAAAGAAAGGTGTTCTTCTGGTGGAGTTTTGGGCTTGAACATTTTGTGCAGAAGCTGTTCTAGCCATACAACATTTGTTGGGCTGTTGTATCCTGGGGGAGACAAGTCAGAGAAGGTCTACACCAGTTACAAAGATTAGGCAACTAAGGGCTTGAATCTAAGTAAAGAGAGCGAACGCCTCAGTCCAAATAGTGTTGTGTTTATCTCTTCAAATTAATAATATTCAATGTATTATTCAGTTTCTCTTTATGTTGTTTCCATTATTATGGTACTCGCACCAACACCTATCTTCTACGTTTAATACCACTTTCACCAACTCCACCGTTCCTAATATATGCAGTCTTTGTTATTCCAAGTAGCTTTATTACGTGTGTAGCAAGTAAACCAAATGTTTTTGGGGTTTTTTTTTTTTTCCTTATTTCTGTCGAAGAATACGTGAGCTTTCTTTTCAGACTTTACTGTAATCAAAGTGTCCTTTTATGCTTTTGTTTGAGTTATTACTACATAGATTCGATCATATTTACCTGCGCGCGCATGTGCGAATATTTTGGGTCTTTTGGCATGTTCCGTCATTTTCTCATGGTATAAAAAGAGAAAAAGAATGAAATGCATGTTTGCTTCTAATTTCTTAAGCAGAAAAAAATAGTTTTAGAAGATTTATTTATCTTAATTATCTGTGTTTATTTTATTTTATGTTGGTTATCAGTGTTTGGTGTAAGATTTATATTATTATTGAAAATTGAATGCTTTGCTTTTCACATTTGATTTTCTGGGTGCTTTTCACTATCATGATTATGATTATTATTAGACACTCATTCTTCTATATCATCTGATTTTAGGAGGAAATAACATATTATATAGGTCAACGATTTGTGATTTATTACTGTGAATTTTACAATATACTATGTTGGCATCACATCATTTAATATACATAAAGTTGAAACAGAGTGTACTGTTATCACGTAGCTTGAATTGAATTTTCTTGTGGTGTGAGGTTTGCAATTTACTTCTTGCTATGTTATGTATTATTTTTCCCATTTTGTAGAATATATGTTGTGTGGATCTGTTGTACTTTTTAATCCTCTGTTGAGGGGTTATGAAAATTTGAACTGTTTGGTTTTCTGACTGTTCTAGTACAAGTCATGCTCTGTTTTTCTTTTCCTCCAAAACTTGCTTACGTCTATGAATAGTAGTGTGGATATGGGCCTTTTTCTTTCTGCTGGCAGGTTTGAGAAGTTTTGATAGGGGAATTTGATTTGGGCCTCCAAAATTAAATCTTCCGTTTTGGGCCCCAAATCAACACAGTCCATTTGAGCCAAGTTTTTCTTTTCCAATGTGGTACAATAAACTACTTTCCAACTGCCGAATTTGGGTTAGTGGACAGACACATATACAATACAGATTCATAGAATTGAGAAGCGAGTGAAACCTATAGGCTATAGCGTAAGCTTCCAGTCCAAACCATTTGAATCGACCCAAACACATGAGAATAAATAGCACAAAAATTAACATCTCCGGTGGACTTTTTAAAGGAGTAAAGAGAGCACGTGCACACGTGGCTGAGTCTTTTGCGACTTATCCATCTAGACTGTCGCACACTTGCACTTGTCTCTTCTCTCTTCAAATTATTACTGAAAAAACATGTGTACACAACTTCTTGTGCTTTATCTTTCTTAAAAAAAAAAAAAAAAATTGTGTTTTATCGTTTTGTCTATAAAATAGAACCAGAAAGTTTAGAAAACGCAGAGATTCGCTTCTTGAGTTCTTGGTCGTTTATCTATCTTTCTGCCTGTTCGAGAGCTAGGTTGATACATATATACTTATGATTTATGCAGATTTGATTGTTATTTTGGAACTTGGTTGATTTTGATATATATGTGGTGTAGTTTTCATGGGTGTATACATCTTTAATTTCTGCCTTACAGCTTTTTGAGTTTATTTGTCATCAGATATTTAGCTGTGGTCTTGATCTTGGTAATTTGTGTTGTATGTGTAATTTATATCATTTTTGTGAAAAAAAAAAATGCTTTCTTTTTCTCAACTCTAAAGTTGTACTCTATGATTTCAGCTCATTTTGGTCTCACCGAGCGTTTTTAGAGTATTTTGGGTCTGATCTGGTATATTTTTGGAGAAAAGTCTATATGGGTTTGTTTTAATATTTTAATAGAATGAGTTGTAGAATAGAGAGTGAGATGTAGAGTGAATTATAAAAGTGGATCCGTAAATTTGAAAAAAAAAATAAAAAAATTAAGAGCTAAATTAGAGAAATTATAAAGGATAGGTGTGCATGCTCTTCTACATATTCATTCTCATATATTTTATTTGATTTTAGGAGGAAATATATGTCATTGATTTAATTATTTCATGATATTTGGCATTGTTTTATTTTTTTGAGAGAATAAAATTGTAGCCCTGCACAGGTTGGGGTTATATTATTTATGTCTTTATTTTTGGCAAATTGTAATTACATACATTATTGTGAATTTCACAACGAAACCCAAGCGAAATGCAAAATAAAACATATGGTTGTGACATTAACATATTTTGAACAATAAGTTTTAAATTTTAATAGGTCTAAACTTTAAACAATGAAAAAAAAATTATATATAGTTATAGATATCATTCAAATTAAAATGTCAAAGACATATTTGGATCACTCATTTATTTTGCATACATTACATTACATCAAACTATATAGTTTTCAGGTTTCACTATAAAAAAAAAAGCCGCAGCTTAATCATTGAGTGCATATTACAACATTACGAAGCTTGAGGCATTACAAACAATTCCCAAACCATGCATATGATATATTTGACTCAAAACCTACTTATTCTTAAGTACTGCTCTCCATGAAAGTAAGCAACCTGATGCATATTGGCTTATATATTGCTTCTTTTTTCTTTTTTCTTTTTTGAGGATAAATGGCAGATTTGGCTTATATATTGCTAAAACATATATATTTCTTCTTATCTCAAAGGGTAATGTGGCGTGTAACCAGGGTATGGGAATGGGTAATAGTTGTATGGAGATGAAAATCACTTTTTTTTTAAAATATTGGGTTTTGCACTGCCTTTATAGTGTTCATAATTAACCTTGCAAATTTGGAGATAAATTATCAACATTTGAGTTTGAGTTTAAGATGAACTTGTTAGAGAAATAGAGTTTCGCTTCTTCTTAAGTTTGGATTAAACAAAAATAATTTTGTTTAAAAAAAATGATGTGTTTGAGTTTAAGTTGGACTTGTTAGAGAGATAGAGTTTCACTCCTTGTTAAGTTTGAACTAAACAAAAATAATTTTATTTAAAATATTGTGCTAACGTGAAAAATTGTGAGAGTTTCAGAGATTTCAGTTTTATATATATATATATATATATATATATAAGTTTGTTAATATCATAATTCATCCAAACAAGAAATGGAAAGCTTCTTAATATATATTTTTTTCGTAGTACTAGGAAACTATATCTTTATCTACAACTATACAAGTCAACGGAAGAGAAAAGTATTGAAAGATCACCTACGCGTATCTATAATGCAAAGTATATACATTTTCCTCTCTTTTTTATTCATGGCCGTTACTGTATTGGGATGGCACAAATTGTTTTGACAACAGTTATTTCCAGGAAATTGGCAACCCTTGGAAGGAGCTTTTTTCCATAGGACTTTGGCAATTTTGACAACACCGCAACAGCCAACAGGTTTATTTTACAAAAAGAAGTGGTTGATCCAAATATTCATGAAGCTAGTACAAGGAAAGGAGTACTGGGTTTTTTGCTCTAGGCTTCAATGTTTGGTACAAACAAAGTACCATCATTATTGATTATCCCCATTAAATAACATTAACCTCCTACAGAACAAACTTTTTTTTTTATATGGTTTTTTTTACAAACGAAAGTATCCATATTTCTTCGAGTATTTGATTATTCTTAAAGGTATATGCAGTTTCTCCATCTCATACACTCCAAGTTATTACATGAATGAATCCCTTGGAGATGACATCAAAATGCTGGCAAGAAGTTTAAAATATTATGCATTGTAATAGATATATGAGCATACAAAGGAATATATATAAATATGTATATGTAGTCATGATTTGATGAGAAAAAACAATCATTGTTAATAAATGTTATAGTTTTCACATTCACTTGTAAATTACCTAGTTAATGAAATGATTAAGTCCCACATAGGATAGAAATGGTATGGGTTAATTATTAATATATGATTGTGACACGTCGTAATTTCAAATATTAACCAATCTCGAACACAAATCCATCAACTCAAAAGGTGTCAAGAAATTTGAATTAATTAAAATTGGCTCACGCCCAAGAAATATGAGAATTGAACCCCAATATTGAGACCCCGAAAGTTGAACCCCAATATGAGAATACACAATAGTCACAATCAAGCTCAATGGCAAAAATCAAAGCCCACCCCAATAAGAGAATACACAATAGTCACAATCAAGCTCAATGGCAAAAATCAAAGCCCAATATGAGAATACACAACAGCAAAAATCAAAGAATACACAATAGTCACAATATCTCAAATAAAAGTTTCCAGATGAAGTGCTCTCTGGCCTTTGGGCTTGTAGATGCAGGGGAGTGTCTCGCATTCTATTGCGAGAGTAAGTCTGACCTTCCTTAGGTAAGGTCATCGTTGGGTGGGTGCTGTGAGGTGTGACGGCGTGTCTCCCATTAAATTACTCAAACGTGGTTACTGTTTTGGAGATCATGGCGGAGGAACTAGAAGTTTTATGGAAGAGAAAGATGATGTTGAACTTGGGAGTGGTAGCACGAAGGCAGCAATAGATCGAGGTAAATATTGTGCTGTTTTGAAGGTGCTTACACTCCGAAGCGTTAGTCTGGACGCCTTGCGAAAGAATCTGAGGATGATGTGGAAATTAAAGAAGGACATGCAACTGTCCGAAGTGGAGGAGGATCTTTTCTTGGTGGAATTTAAAGATGAGAAAGACAAGAGGAAAGTCATGGATATGAGTCCGTGGAGTTATGAGAAACAACTAGTAATTATTCAAGAGTTTGATGCTGAGCGGACCCCAAAGGAGATAGAGCTGAAATGGTCCCCCTTTTGGGTCCAAATGTTCAACTTGCCATTAAAGAGTAGAACAAGGGAGACAGGGATTGCAATAGGCTCAAAACTTGGGGAGGTCTTGGATGTGGATGTTCCTGACTCAGGAGTCCACTGGGGAAAATGTTTAAGGGTGAGAGTTCGTATAGATGTGTCAAAACGGCTGATGAAGGGCAAACGGGTCTCCATAGAAGGTGGAGAGAGCCGATGGGTCAATTTTAAATACGAAAGGCTTCCAAACTTCTGTTATAGCTGTGGTTTACTCAGCCATGGTTTAAAGGATTGTCAAAACAGCTCTACAACTGTGATACAAAATAATGGGGAGCTACACTGGGGAAAATGTTTAAGGGTGAGAGTTCGTATAGATGTGTCAAAACGGCTGATGAGGGGCCAACGAGTCTCCATAGAAGGTGGAGAGAGCCGATGGGTCAATTTTAAATACGAAAGGCTTCCAAACTTCTGTTATAGCTGTGGTTTACTCAGCCATGGTTTAAAGGATTGTCAAAACAGCTCTGCAACTGTGATACAAAATAATGGGGAGCTACAGTACGGGGCTTGGTTGAGAGGAGAGCCAATGAGGAGAGGCAGTAGGGATTTTTTCAGTGCAGACATGGATGGAGGCGCCGAAGGAGGGGGTGGTGCCGGAGCTAGATCGGAGAGGGAGAAATCACAACCTACGAAATCTGAAGGTGTCGGTGCGGTAGGTAGCTTCCACGTGCCTAGACTTGAAGATAGGGGTGACGCTAGCCCTACATGGGACGAAACAAAAGTGGACTACTCAAGGCAGCTGACAGAAAAGTTACACAAAGATGGCAAAGTCAATCTAAAGGAAGGGAAAGCAAGAGATATGATAGCACAAGTTAGTGAAATGGCTTCTGATGGGAAAGCTGCAGTTGATGTGAAAGTAGCACAACCCGAGGCTTCTAAAGACATGCAATGGGAGAAAAATGCACGGCAAGTGGAAAATCCTGTTTTTAAATTTGAGCAAGTCGATGCAGAATGTGAAAGAGCACGTGACAAGCACGGGTCCAGTGAATGAGTCACAAAGCCCAGTTGCACCCAACCAAATGCACCCAACAAAATCTCTAGGCCCTAACGATATGTCCCCGATTTTCTATCAAAAATATTGGGATTTGGTTGGTTCTGATGTTATAAATTGTGTTCTGAATGTGTTGAATGTTGGTGTACTGCCTAGTGGTCTCAATGAAACTTATATATGTCTGATCCCAAAAGTCAAAAACCCCCCAAAAAATTACTGAATTTAGACCGATAAGCCTTTGCAATGTTCTCTACAAAATAATTGTGAAGGTTCTAGCCAATCGGCTGAAAAAAGTCCTAGATGCGGTGATTGATGAATCTCAGAGTGCTTTTGTTCCGGGGAGACTCATCACTGACAACGTTCTAGTGGCGTTTGAAACAATGCATTGCATAGACCAAAGAAAGAAAGGAAAGGAGGCTCTTATGGCTATAAAGCTCGATATGAGCAAAGCCTATGATAGGGTAGAATGGGTCTATTTGGAAGCTATGATGAGAAGAATGGGGTTTCATGATAAGTGGGTGTCCCTTATGATGATGTGTGTAACCTCAGTGACATACTCGGTCTTGCTTAATGGTGAACCTAAAGGTAAAATCATTCCATCTAGAGGGCTTAGACAAGGTGACCCTATATCCCCATATCTCTTCCTTCTCTGTGCGGAGGGATTGACGGCTATGCTGAAAAAGGAAGAGTTAAATGGGCACATAAAAGGGGTTGCGGTGTGTAGGGGTGCTCCAAGAATCTCCCATCTTCTATTTGCGGATGACAGTATTGTATTTTGTAGGGCCTCCTTTGAAGAAGCTAACCGGGTTATGAAGGTGCTTGAGGACTATGAAGGTGATTCGGGGCAAAGGCTAAATAAGGAGAAAACTTCCCTTTTCTTTAGCAAGAATACAAGTAGGGAAGTCCAAGATCAAGTGAAGTCTTTGTTTGGAGCCCAAATTATAAGACACCATGAGAGGTACCTTGGTCTTCCGCCACTTGTGGGAAAGGGGAAAAGGAAGGCTTTTAACCGTATTAAAGATACGGTGGGCAGAAAAATTATGGGGTGGAAAGGAAAGCTCCTTTCCAACGCGGGGAGGGAGATTCTTATTAAAGCCGTAGCCCAAGCCACTCCTACTTACACTATGAGTTGCTTCAAACTCCCGGTGACTTTATGCAAAGAGCTGAATTCCATGGTTAGCAAATTTTGGTGGGGGCAGAAGGATAAGGAACGAAAATTAGCATGGATCTCTTGGGAAAAACTTTGTATCCCAAAGATGGATGGGGGTATGGGCTTTAGAGACTTAAATACTTTCAACCTAGCGCTCTTAGCAAAGCAAGGTTGGAGGATTCAACAAAATCCAAACTCCCTAGTCCATAGAGTCTTTAAGGCAAAGTATTTTGCGGGAAGCTCTTTTAGGGAGGCGCAATTGGGTTATAGACCATCCTATGTGTGGAGAAGTATCATGGCTGCCAAGGAACTAATTGTGAGGGGGTCAAGGTGGGTTATTGGAAATGGTGAGAAGGTTCACATTTGGGAGGATAGATGGATCCCAAGTCCTGACTCCTTCAAAGTGGTTAGTCCGAGGGGTCTATCTATAAATTCTGTATTGGTTTCAAGCCTTATCAATAGGGAGACTAGGAGTTGAGATGTCAATTTGGTAAGGAATACCTTCCTCCCACATGAAGCCGAAATTGTGTTGGGAATCCCAATTAGTCCTAGGCTTCCTGCGGACTCCTTGGTTTGGGCTTGGACTCCAAATGATCATTTCTCAGTCAAAAGCGCCTATAAAGTAGCCCAAACGTTGTTACCAAAGATAAATCAGCATGGTGAAAGAGGGGAATGCTCAGATGGGTCTAAGTCAGAAGCCATGTGGAAGCTTATCTGGAATCTGGATTGCCCAAGCAAGATAAAACACTTCATGTGGAGGGCATGTAGAAACATTTTGCCTTCAAAGTGTCGCCTAAAGTCTAAGGGTTTGGATGTGGAAACCAATTGTGATGTTTGTGGAAGGGAGGAGAACACAAGTCATATTTTGTGGGGCTGTAAAACAGCAGTTGATATGTGGTGTGCTACAAAATTGAAGCTTCCTTATCTGCCTGATACTCATCTGGAGTTTGCTGATATAGTTTGGGAAATAAGGGAGAGAGGCTCGGTGGTAGATTGGGAATTGTTTGCAATTACGGGGTGGAGCTTGTGGAACAATCGGAATACATTAAGGCATGAAGGAAGAGGTAAAACCGCTGCTGAAATGGTTCGGATGGCTGCAGAATATGCTAAGGAAGTCAAGCAACTTCATCAAGTCCAAAACCGTCCTCCCCCTCCAGGTAAGCTCTCGTGGTCTCCTCCAAACCCGGGTTGGTATAAAATCAATACAGATGGGGCTGTTTTTGGGAACATTGGATGCAGTGGCGTGGGAGTGGTGATTAGAAATGAGAAAGGCCAGCTGATGGGTTCGATGAGCAAAAAAATGCTGCAGCCGCTAGGAGCGCTGGAGTCTGAAGCTAAAGCCGTGGAGGATGGGCTACAATTGGCTTGGGATCTTGGACTCAATGATATTGTTGTTGAGAGTGACTCGCTAAGCTTGGTGAATGCATTAAAGGGGCTGTGTTCTCCTCCTAGCTCCATCAGGAAGGTGGTTGAAGGCATTGAAATGACTCTAAGGCAGTTCAGATCTTGGAGGGCCTCTCACATCAACAGGGGCAGCAACATGGCTGCCCACTTATTGGCACAATATGCCAGACGGGTAGATGAGTGTTTGGTTTGGGTTGAGGATACCCCCTCAGTTATTGAAAACCAAATCCAAAATGATGTAATCAATATGGAACATTTTGTTTTAGTTTAATGAAAAGCTCTTTGTGCTGTTTATCAAAAAATAAAAATAAAAATAATTGGGACCCAAGCTCAATGGCAAAATAAAAAAAGCAAAAATGGGAAAATCAAAGAATACACAATAGTCACAATCAAAATAATTGGGACCCAATCAGTTGATCAAGTCACAATCAAAAGCAAAGATGGCAAGATCAAAGAATACACAATAGTCACAATCAAAATAATTGGGACCCATTCAGTTGATCAATCAAGCTCAATGGAGACCCCAGTCTTCTCTTTCTATAAGAGAGTCAGTTGAACCCGAATATTGAGACCCCAATGTCTTCAAATTCTATGGTTCAACTTCCTTCCATCCAATCGTCCTCTGCCTCTACTCCCCCAAACGGGTGAGAATATATGTAGCAGAATATTTTTTATTAACAAAAACATTTCTAATTATATAGCAGAGTATTTCATACAATAAAATTTCTTTTGTTACTGCAGGGATCAAATGTCGTTTCTTTCAGATGTTAAACTCGCTGCTCAAATACTTGGCCTGGTCATCCTTATCATCACACTCATTCTCACACTTCGCAGGTTGTTAACTAACAACACTGCTACTACTGCCCAAATTCTTCCTGGCGGTAACCTTGCTAGCAGTGATGGCGCGTTACAAATAGCAGCAGCCAAGACAATATCGAAATGATCGCTGTGAATGACAATCCTGTCTGACCCTCCAAGACAATCTATATAGGTTTTTCAAGACTTAGTTTCCAATATAAATAAGTTCAAACAGAGCGTTCACTGCTCTGTTTTTGTTGGTTTGTTTGAAGTACGTGGTGTATATCAGTATATAGTCTGTGGTGTGAGGTTTGCTATATATTATACATATTTTGTATCATGTGAGTATCTGTTTTAGTCCAATACTTGTTAAGGGGTTATGAAAATTTGAACTGTTTGGTTTTCTGATTTTCAGTACAACTTACAAGTCATGTTCTGTTTTTCTTTCTCCTCCGAAACTGTTAGTTACGAAATATGAATAATAGTCTGGATCTGGGCATTTTTCTTTCTGTTGACCAGTTTTGGAAGTTTTCATAAGGAGAAATTGATATGGGCCTCCAAAACTAAATCTTCCGTTTTGGGCTCACACAATATATATGGATTTGTTTTTAAAGCCCCAAATCAACATGGAGAGTCACTTTTTTCATCATTTTTTTTGGGGAATTGTTTTCAGTTGTTTTCCTAATCTCCAATAAGAAATCATGATTGATGCAGATCTAATTCCTCTTTTATATAAGTTCCTCAAAAAAAAAAAAAAAAAAAAATTCCTCTTTTATATAATCTGGAATTAATTTCAATTTTTCCCCCTAACAAAGGACAATAAAGTTATCATTCCAGTGGAGCCATCTTTTTCTTATCTAATATGGTACAACAGGGTTTTACACCATGTGCTTTGCCTTCTTTGCACTAATTTAGCTTAAGCAAGGTAATGTCTAAATATATATTTTCCAAAAAGGACAAGAGGGGAGGAGGCGTTGGGGCACAGGGACCACCATTATTCTGGTTGGAGTTAAACACTTAAACCATATTTTAATCAAAGCAAAAGGGCTACTTATAATTTGTTGCAATTAGATTTTCCCATCTGAGCTCTCAAAAAGGAGGGGGGGGGGGGGGGGGGGGGGGGGGGGGGGTGGTTGGATTCTTGGATTCTCTAAAAACGAAAAAAAAAAAAAAAAAAAAATCCAAACCTAGTTAAAAATAGATAACATTCATGCCATACTCAACGCTAATCCACTTTGCAAGCTAAATTATTGGTCTCATCTTTTGAAATCTTAAGAAGGGCCTAAACTTTTTTTTTTTTAAGAAACACTAGAATTTCAATCTATAGAGTTTTTCCATGATGATTGCTCTTATTATTAAGTTAAAATATTAATCAATTTTTAGCGTAACAAGTGGCCTAAAGTTTTACACCAATTAAAACTTTCACATTCCTTAAAAAAGGGGTAAAAAATACATTTACATAAGGAAAAAATTTGTCACATTAGATTTTATAAGTTGAGCAATAGTTGAGCTGGAAGGAATCAATACTCTTGGAAGATATCATATGAGTCTAGGGAAGATTGGAGGAATATCCATAGCAAACATTTAGTTTGTGACTCAATCCTAAAGTTGGGTTAATCAAGCCTCTATGTATTTTGTTGATGAATAATGCTAGAGATAGAAACTATTTTACAAAAAAATTTACAAACTGCTGATGTGTTGAATGATTATTGGTAAATTAAAAAGTGATATTAATAGTGGGTCTAGATGAAAACTAATAAAAAGTTGGTCACATTAATATTTTGTAAAAATGTTGTAAAATAGTTTGTGACTGTAGCATTACTATTTTGTTGACTATTTGGAGCCTTAGTATGCTCCCGTTGTCTTTAATTTTCCTTATGAGGTATAAATAAAGGGTCATGAATATGACCTTGTGTGGGACTTTGGTGGGGTAGGGAATTGGCCATGAATATGAGAAATGAGAAAAAGAGTTTTAAAAAAAAGGGTCTTTTCACACTTCAAAAATGATAAATTAACGAGAATGGTATAATCTTCGACTGATTGCAAATATTTTGCATAAACCTAAACTAAGAGCAACCGCATCATAGGTTGTGAAATTGTGCAAAATACAAAAAGTGGTTAATTTTACACATTTTAACAAAAAAAAAAAAAACACCTACATCAATGCTTGCAAAATTGTTTATATATACAAAAATACTACAGTAACCGTGCATATATGCACAGTTACTGTAGCTTTGCATTTAATATTTTAGTATTTTTTCTCTCTCCTTCTCTTTGGTCCCTTTGACTCTCACCTCACTCTCTCTTTTTCTCGTTTTTTCTCTCTCCACATCAAATCTCTCAACTCTCTCTTTCTCTCATCTCATAATCTTCCTCTTCCATGGCCCGACCCACAGATCAGTGGGTGTTATGCATCGTGGGCTTTGATGCACCTGGGGTGTGATGTTGAAGGCGTCGATCAGAGCTTCATGAGCTTCATACGATGTTGATGCACCATTGTGGGCTTTGATGCATCAGAGCTTCCATGGCCAGACAGTGGGAGGCATCGATCTTGTTGCACAGTGGCTGGGTTGAATGGATATTTGGATTTCATTGATGGTGGTTGGGTTTAATGGGTATTTGGGTGGGTTGATGATGGAGGGTGGTTGCTTGATGATGGTGGTTGGATGGGTTGTGTTGGGTCTGTGAGAGAGATGATAGTATAAAAAAATGAATATTTTATTGAATAAATGTTTAGAATAGATAGACTAATGTGGGCGTTTTGTAAAAGTAGGGGTGTAAAATAGAAAATGTGTGTGCGTGTGTTTTTTTTTTTTTTTTTTTTGTGCAAAATAGACAGAAATTTTACACTTACTGGTGTAGTTGCTCTAATTACTCCTTTGTAGCTTGTTAGAAAGTCAAATCTCACATGGGATACTAATCATAGTACTTATTAACATAGTAAACAAAATTTATACCATGTCAAGGGTTTCACGTCATTGAAGTAGTTTCGATTTAATGAATTCTTGTTTCTATAATAACATTTTAGTATTTCAAGTCTATTTTTTATTTTTTATTTTTTTTGGTTAAAAGGGATCTTTATTAAACTTAGATAGCCATGGAAGGCAAAGTATTGGCTACACGCCTTACATAGTACAGACCAGTGGCATCTTTATTAACAAAAGCTACAATATTAGAGGTAGGGGGATAAAACAAAATAACAAAATCATCTTGCTGCATACATCCCGCCTTTGCCAGTCCATCAGCTGCGCTGTTTGCTTCCCGATAGGTGTGATTCACCCTGGTTCATGTCTATAAGATGTCGTTAAAGATCTTTTTGAAACATTTTAATGTATAATAATGATTTTGAAACAAAATTCAAAAGTTAAGAACCAAATATACAATTGAGCCAACAATTTTTAACAAAAATAATACAAAACCTGACAAATTCCGATCAAGCCAAATTTTTTTGAGTAACAGTTAAAAAAAAGTAAGTGCCAAAATTGATACTTAAGATAACATGTATCTATAGTAAATGGTGAAAATGAACCAGAAATAAATAAATGGTGGGAAACTATATATGCTCTACTAACGAAATGAATAAATGATGAGTATATCTTTATTGGTTTATTAATATCATAGTTCGACTGATTGAATGTCTTATTTTCTAAGCACCTATTTTAGTATTTTTATTGTGGGTTTCAGTTAACTTAACTGGTAAACTCTTTGATGGTTGAATAAAATATTTGAGATTCAATCTCCACCTACACTAAAAATCAATTGGTATCTTAGTCTGAAGATAAAGAACTATCATCAAGAGTATAGTTTTCAGACTCGAACTGTTCAATGAACAATAAAAGGAAGTGGTTCAAAGTTTTTGAGGTTGGACCGGGATCGAACTATGATGATGTCATAATTAATATTATAATTATTTAAAATATAAATAAATATACAATATTAGTACAAATTAAAAATTTTAAAAAAAACTAAAAAGTCGAATTAAATATAAAAATATATTCTTCTCAAATATATGGCCACTTATTAGATTTATTTGTATTTGTGCTCATGTTTAATAATTAAAAAATATATAAAAAATAGTATTTGTGTTGCATGGCGTGGCACCTATGAAATTATGAATACATTAATTTAAATTTTAAACAAAGAAGTGCTGATATTTGTATTGCATGGCCAACGTGGCACACTAGGAAGGAATCACTGATTTTATTAAAAATAAAAATAAAAAACAAAATAGAAAAACTCTAACCACTAGTAATGCAAAACGTGGCATCCCCATTAATAATCTCACTTACCCCACCTATTACCCCACTTGACGACTTCTCTTTCTTTCCTTTTGGCCGCTGAAGCGATATTTCATTATTTCTTGTCATTTTTGTTCCCTTTAATTCTGGGTCCTTGCAGCAGATCTGAAAATTGAGTTTTTTTTTGCTTCAAATTTGAAGATTATGAATCAATGACGCTAAAGTACCTCAAAAACTTATCAGATCCTTGTTCCTTCAATTTTTCTTTTCCTTTTTTCACTTCTTCTATATCTGTTCATAACTTCTTATTGGAGTATTAGCCGAATTTCACCGGAACAGATGAAACAAAAAGGAACCGTGTGAACTGCTGGAACTGTTCACGGTTCTCAGAACCGGGCAGGCGGACCGCGTTCGTTAGGATCTTTGCTTTTTTTTTCATAGAACGGTTCTTGATGTTAAATAGACCACAAAAGTGAACGGTTCGAGATTTTTTCAATCGAACTGTATGGTTCGGTCCGAGTTTTAAAATCATGATCAAGAGTAAATGTCATTGGTTGAACTCTCAAAAAAAAGTTATTATTTCCATTATAAAGGAAAGGCACAAGAAATGGAAATCTTTTTAATCAAAAGTTGTAAAACTTTATGTACAAATTTACCTGCAAGTCAACAAAAGAGAAAAATAATAAAAGATCATCACCTACGTAACAGTAATATCAAGTATAAACATTTTCTTCGCTTTTATATTCTAGCCCACAATCTGCATAACCAAACAATGAAAGAGAATATACGCTTATCTTGTTGAATCCTTGGCTTGGCCTTTAACCAGCTAGTAGTTCTAGGACCACAAAGCCTTTTGGACAAAGCCTTTTGGATATACATCACTGTAAATTTAAAAAAAAAAAAATCTTCTCCTCTGTTTGTGTGTGTTAAAAATACTTAGTATTTTCAAAAGTTCTAGAACCACAAATTATTCCATAATTTTTTTGCCACAACTCTAACATGGCAGATTGTGAATGATTAACTATCACTTACACATGAACCCACAATTTTTTTTTACCAATCACACTCTGTCATATCACAATTGTAAGAAGAAGTTGTGAAAAATTATGTAGTCCTAGACTTTTCCTTAACTAGCTAGATTGGGATAGCAGAAATTGTTTGACACCAGTTATTTTCAGGAACTTAGCTTCCCTTACCAAGTGTTTTCTTTCCACGGTGTGTGTTTGACCCCAGCTTATAAGACAGTTTTTTGTTTTTTGCACAACTTTTTTTAATTTTAGTTTTTTATTTTTTCAAAAACACAAATATATTTTAGCATAATTTCAACAAAAAAAGCTAAATAAATTGTTCCCAAAGAGAGTGGTTGATCCAAAATTCGTGAAGCTTTTATTTATTTGTTTTTAATTATGAGAAGAAAAATTCATGAAGCTTGTGTAAGGAAAGGAGTTGAGTTTTTTGCCCTATGCTTTAATGTGGGGTTACAAACCAAGTGATATCATTATACATGTTAAATATTTAATGGACTAATTAAACCTACCGAAGAATGAGCTAAACACAACACAGATGTATCTTTCTTCGAAAATCTATCCCGTGTAGAGGGAGGATTACCCAGATATATAGTAAGGGGAACTGGTTAAAAGGTTTTGCTATATTTCGACTGGACACACAACAAAGTGTGATGGATGGTTGAACCCTGGGATCTTGTACATGACCTTTTAGCCTCAAAGCTTGGCATCACTAACATCAATGTGGAATTTGATGCAAAGATGGTTTTTCAGCTTTTGAAGAATAATCTTAGCAAAAATCCTCTAATGGAACTATTACTGACTGTAGGAGCCTCTTGAATACTTTCCTAAACAAGCGGATTGATCATGTCTACTATAGAGGCAATCAATGAACGGATGTTCTTACTAAACTTGGAGCACTTCAAACATGTATTTTTGTTTTTGTTTTTTTAATTTTTATAACCCAATGACAATGTTAGAGAATTTTTTGATCATCAATAAGACTGGACTCTTTTTGATAATTCAATAGTTACGATGGGAAAGAGGAATTTGAACACTTGATATCACAAAAATAATAAGAGGTGACAACTAGAAAAGTTACAAGACCTTGACAATAATTCTGAGCTATTTTGTCACAAACTTATTTTTCTTTAATTTAATGCATTACCACTATTTACCAAAAATATGAAAACATTAATCCGTCCCTTCTTTTTCATTTTGTTTCCTTTGCAATCTCATTAATATCTTAAATATTCCACCAGATATTACGGATATTGAAGTTATCGTTAACTTTCAATTCTCAACCCACTTTCTTCCCAAAGCAAGCACTTAAGCAAAGTTAAGTATGCAAACAATGATATGATTTAATTCATGGGTGGTACATAGTAGAGGCTTGGGGGCCTCCAAAAAAGAACACCAAAATTTGAGCTCCTCCCTAAAACAAAAAGTTAGATTTCTTAAATTCAAACATTCTTTAGGTTGAAATTTTCAAAAAAACCAAAATTATCTCAAAAATATGAATAAAGATTTAAGTTAAGTATATCACAGGGATAATAAAGATATCCAATTTACATTCAATTATCTTAATATTGTATGAAACTTTCCATACTTTTATTAAAAATATAATGTTAAAAAGTCAAAAAGAGAATTCAATCAAGAAACAAGAAGTATTGTGTTAGTTTAGACCTTTCTTTAAAAGTATGAAGTTTTATCATTTACACTATAAAGTTAAAAAAAAAAATACACACACACATAGGGAAAATTAATTATCATTAATGTATTTACATTTCATTTTTCCAAACAATTTAGTGTTTTAATTGAGTTGGATTTCTATTGGTTTAAAAATTTTGGGGCCATGTTAGAGGTAGGAAAAATAGCGCATAACCAATATTAAAAAAAACTAGGGTAAAATACTATTTTGATTCCTAAACTCTACCAAAAGTTTGTTTTCTATTCCTAAAATTATTTTTTTTTCTTCCTTAAACTTTGTAAAGAAATTTTTAAATAGTTTAAAGACAAAATTAAGGATGAAAAAAGAACTTTCTTCAATAGTTTAAGAGTGAAAAAAAAAAAAAACTTTTGGTAAAGTTTAAGGATAGAAAATAAAATATTTTCAATAATATAGAGATGGAAAATGAATTTTTCAATAGTTTAAGGTCGAAAAGTGAACATTTTAAAGTTTATAGATGAAATTTTTTTTTTGGTAAATATCAAAGACCAAAATAGTATTTTACAAAAAAATTCTAATTATTATCATAAAATTTTGGGCTTTTATAATAGGGATGAAACTTTTTTATAAAGGGCATGAGATGAGACTTTTTTGTAATGGGGTTCGGGTTTAGGCCTAGGCCTTGGCCCTTGGGTCAGCCCTATATTAGACTAATACTAATTGCAACCGGTAATTAAAACAGTTTTTCCTGTATTTAGTGACCATGGTGACATTTGGTGGCTTAACAGAGTGTCGATGCGGTATCTGACCTGGACTAAAGTTAATTTATTTTTTAAAACTATCAACATATGGCACACAATGATTGGGAGTCTTTTAGCTAAATATTGCTAAAATCAAAACATATTTTCGTTATAGGTACTGTTTGAAGTTATTTGTGAAAATGAGGAGAGAGATTGAATTTCGGTAATACCGTTGCTGAAATTCAACAAAAAGTAGGAGAGAGAATGAGAAAAATGAGAAAAGAGAAAAGCCATTGTCAAAACAAGAAAACCTTGAATTTCGGCAACAGTGTTGTCGAAATTCATCTGTCCAAATTTCCTGTGCTGCCCGGATATGTGAGAAGTGCAATAATGCGTGAGCGCCCAAACAAAAAAAAAAGTAATTGTGGCAATGGTATTGCCGAAAATGGTAGGAAAAAAAAAAGTGAATGCGGAAGAATTAAAGAAAAATATAATGTGTTACGTACACAATATTTTTACAATATTTTCACAATAAATCACAAGTAACTAGTTATTATTAGTTCAAATTTAAATTTGACATTGACATTACTATTTTAATTTAACAATAACAACAAGTAACAACCTGATACTTAGCATTTGTTGTAAAAATATTGTAAAAATTGTGTGCACTTATTATTTCTTTAAAAAAAAAAAAAGTGTAATGGATTTGCCGAAAATTTTGTGGCAATTGTGGCTTGCCGAAAATGGGAGAAAAAAAAAAGTTTCAATAGGTTTGTGGCAATTTTTTTTTGGCAATTGTGACAATGTCATTGCCGAAAATGGGAAAAAAAAATAAAAACTTTTTTTTTCCTAATTGTGGCAATGGTATTGCCGAAATTCGGGCAATGCTAAAAAAAAAAAAAAAAAAAATTTCCCAATTATGGCAATGCGGGGAAAATTTGTTCCCCACTATTTTGGCAATGGCATTGCTGAAATAGTGGGGAAAATGCCATTGCCGAAATAGTGGGGAAAATTTGTTCCCCACTATTTTGGCAATGGCATTGCCACAATTGGGGAAATTTTTTTTTTTTTTTTTTTTAGCATTGCCTGAATTTCGGAAATACCATTACCACAATTAGGAAAAAGAAAAAAAAAATTTTCCCATTTTCGGCAATGACATTGTCACAATTCCTAAAAAAAAATTGCCACAAACCTATTGAAATTTTTTTTTTCTCCCATTTTCGGCAAGCCACAATTGCCACAAAATTTTCGGCAAATCCATTACACTTTTTTTTTTTTTAAGAAATAATAAGTGCACACAATTTTTACAATATTTTTACAACAAATGCTAAGTATCAGGTTGTTACTTGTTGTTATTGTTAAATTAAAATAGTAATGTCAATGTCAAATTTAAATTTGAACTAATAATAACTAGTTACTTGTGATTTATTGTGAAAATATTGTGTACGTAGTACATTATATTTTTCTTTAATTCTTCCGCATTCACTTTTTTTTTTCCTACCATTTTCGGCAATACCATTGCCACAATTACTTTTTTTTTTGTTTGGGCGCTCACGCATTATTACACTTCTCACACATCCGGGCAGCACAGGGAACAATTTGGGCAGATGAATTTCGGCAACAATGTTGCCGAAATTCAAGGTTTTCTTGTTCCTGACACTTACTTTTCTCTTTCCTCATTTTTCTCATTCTCTCTCCTACTTTTTGTTGAATTTCGGCAACGGTGTTGCCGAAATTCAATCTCTCTCCTCATTTTCACAAATAATTTCAAACAGTATCTATAACGCAAATATGTTTTAATTTTAGCAATATTTAGCGAAAAGACTCCAATGATTGGAGCACAAGGATTTAAATTTTCAGTGAGGCAAATTACCCTCACACCCACACAACCCGATCCAAACAACACAGTCTCCAAAATCCACAAATCAGAAAGGACGAACCCCCGGTCCCCAACGCCATAGTTGTAATGTCATCTTGCTCAAAAGCATCAACAGATCTCCTTATTACCTCATCATCATCATCTTGACTTTCAATTATCTCCTTCCTGAAAAGTTTTATACTGGTATCTTTTTTTTTTTTGGTTACAGATTTATGCTCAAAAACAATATTATCTTCATCAATTTCATCATCCAAAATAGAATAAGTCTTCTGCTTTCTCGCCAACATTGCAGCTTCCCTCTCTTGTTTCTGATAAAGGTTTACTACACCACTACCAGTTCAGGGTACTCTAGTGAAGATTTGTTGAGCAAACCCAAGAAGGCAATTCTTTTTCTTATTCGAAAGTCTTCTCATCTGTGTATAGCAAGAATGCTCAAACCCTTTGTGTTGCTTTAGTACCAGTTAGCTTCAACAGCGGAGGGAGTCTGCCTTTGAATTCTTCATTGCCGGTTGGGGTCGCCGATTGAGGCCAGGGCGACTATGGCGTTGGGTACCTGGGTTCATCATTTCATATTTGGCGATTTTGAGATTGGGTTGTTTGGATCAAGTTGTGGGTGTGAGGGTAATTTTGTCTCACTAAAAAATTTTAATCCACGTGTGCCAATTATTGTGTGCCACGTGTTTATAATTTTAAAAAACAAATTAATTTAATCCAAGTCAGATATCACATCAGAAGTTTATTAAGCCACATAGGATATAAACTAGCGGATATAGACATAAGGACAAAAAATATTACGTTTTGTAAAGTTTAGGGATGAAAAACAAACTTTTGAAAGTTTAGGGACGAAAGAATTTTTGTGAAAGTTTAGGGATGAAAATGATATTTTACCCTATATTATTTTTTGCACATATTCATAAAAACTAAACAAATTTTATATACTAATTGAAAATTTAGGAAGATGATCTGATGATATTCATGAAAATGAAAAAAAGAAACAGAGAAGAAGAATATATAAAAATGATGAATTCTCTTCCTGTCTACTAACTATATAAAGAGAGCCAATGGCTCTAGCTACAAGATTCTTGGTTTATTCAACACTTTTTTTTATTTTTTTTGGGTAACAAGCCAAAAAGGGTTTAGGTGAGAAAGAAAAATTTTTAATATTAAAAAAATGTTATGTCCACAACATTTTCATAATAAATTTTAAGTAGCAAGTTATTATTGAGTATTATTGGTGTGGAAAAAGTAATTTTAGTGGTGGGTTCAAATTAGAATCATTAATAACTTACTGCTGAAGATTTGTTGTAAAAGTATTGTAGAAATATTGTAAATGTAACAATTAGTATTTAATATTATTACCTAAAAACCTTAAAATATGGAGAATTGGTGAGCTCTCTTCTTCTTCTTTTTTTCCTTCAAGTACACCAATTTAGTTTGAGCTTGTTTTTGTTTTTTGTTTTATTTTTTTTAATGATTTTTATATGTTTACTTTGTACTTTTGCAATGTAAGTTTACACCGTAAAATGTAGACACACAAAAAGTGGTAAATATTATACATATTTGTAAAAAAAAAAAAAGGTAAATATTGTACAAATTTTGCAAATGAGTACAACATTTGCCAATTTTGGGTGTCTACAATAAAAATATACATTATAAGTACAATGTAAACATAAAGATATTGTAAAAATGTTGTGACACATGTCAATTCCTTTTGGGTCAAACTTAATAAAATTAAAAAAAAATATATCAAACTAAGATATAGCACAACTAAAAATAAATGTATTGCATTGTGAAAATGTCATGACATTTTGTTGTTATCACAATATTTTCACAACTATTGAAGTGTAAGTTCCTTAAATTTCAAAATAAAATAATAAATTATTAGATTGAGATCCACCATAGTTGGAAATAAAGGTATTGTGAAAATATTGTGATATTTTGTTGTTTTCCTAAACCTTTTTTTTTTAAATCAAATTTGTTAAGCCAATATTCACTTTTTCATGCATAATTTTCTTGGGTTGATTTTTTTTTTTTTTTACACACTGTTTAAAATTTAAAGTAAAAAAAAAAAAAAAAAGACAATTTTACACCAAAAGTTAAAAAAAAATAAAAATAAAAATAAAAATAATTGGGCCCCTTTAAGTTTGAGGTAATTTTATTGCTCCCTAAACTTTAAAACCAAGGAAATACTCCTAACTGTTACTCTCTTAGTTGAACCATTTTGAAATCTTACGATTCTTAAAATATCCTATTGTAGAATGTCTAAATTAAATACCCTTACTAAATTTTAATATCCAATAAATTTTTCTGTGTATTTTGAGTTTTATGTGGTAGTCATACTTGAAAAGTTGAAATGGTGATATATGGTGTTCTATTTGTTACCTAAAGAACTTTGATTTTCCTAGGTTTAAATATTCTAGACTTAAAATTTTATCTAATTGAAACTTCAATGACACATGCCTTTTGTTATCCTCTTCTTCTTCTTCTTTTTATTTTTTATTTTTTTATTTATTTCTTTTCTTACTTAAAAGGGTGTTCATTAAAAACTAAGTAAGCTAAATGTTATGGCTAGACTCATAAAATGTAAGATAATAAAAAAAGAAGTATGAATAATAAAATCTTTATTGTGGATAATTGCAAGTATTTGATGAAGACCTTCAATTGTAGTATATATTGTGACAATGTCTTAGCAAAACTCAATTGTTTATTATCTGAAAAATATGATATTCATTATCACTTTTAGAAGTTTTTAGTGAATGGATACTATCTTTAGCAAATAGGTTCTAAGAAATTATCATGGCAAATAAATACTCATATATCAAAATAGTTACTCTAAGTTGAATACATGGTTTCATTTTTCTTCAAATAGAAGTTTTATCTTAAATTTCTCACTCAAACAGGCAGCACGTGCCTTGCACGTGCCACCCAAACTAGTAAGAGCATCCACGGCAGTGGAACTAAAAATTTAGCTATTAGGCACCTACAAAAGTTACTTTATCTATTTTACCTCTTCACACCCAACATCAATGGATTCTATATTTTTAGCTATTTGATTAAAATAATACAAATAACTCATTAGAATAATAATAAAAACATCCACAGCAAACTTTAGTAACCAACCACAACCACTTCCACCATCAGCCACAACCACACCCACAACCACCACCACAACCAGTCCACAACAGGAAAAAACCAATAAAAATAAAATAAAAAAAAAAACCACCAAGCAGCCCCAAATTCCCAATCTCTTTCCTCAACCCAGACCAAACAAAATCACCAATCACAAACAAAATAAAAAATCACCAATCACGCCTCGTGGGTTAGCGTGGGTCGGATATATGAACAGAGCTGGGCTTCGATGGGGAGGATGGTGTCGACATGGGTCGGATATATGACGGCGTGGGTCGGCGAGCTGGGTCGGCGGAAGGGGTGGGTCGAAGCTGGGCAGGCGAGCTGGATCTGCGACGGCGTGTGTCGGCAGCGTGGGTCAGGGGAGTGGGTCGGTGAGAGTTGGGTACGGGTGGCCTAGCGGCGATGAGAGTTGAGAGAGAGAGGTGAGAGTTGTGAGAGGTCTGAAAGTTGAGAGAGAGAGAGTTGAGAATTCTAAGAGTTGAGAGAGAGGTCTGAAAGAAACGTAGAAGAAAACGTTTGTAAAAAATACCGAAAAAATAATATTTTAATCAAAGGTAGAATAAAAATTAATTTTTTTTAGCTTTTAGCTACAGTGCACAACCATATATAGCTGTGCACTGTAGCAAGGTAGGTAAAATATTTACCTATAGCACCACTATTGTAGTGCATTTTTTGTATATAGTGGTGCTAAAAATAGCTTTTTAGCACCACTATTGTGGATGCTCTAAGAAGAAACAAGACCAAGCTACGTGTATCAAGGAAAATTTTATTTAAAAAATTCATAACCCATGCTTACAAATGTGAGAGGGAGGTGCATACACAGGTCGTTCACTATTAAAATTATTCCTTCAATTAAAAAGTGACATATAAAAATAAAAGAAATAAACTTTAAAAGGCCATTTTTATTAAAAACATATATACACACATAAGGGTGAAAATAAACTAATCAAAATTCCAAATTTGCACATAAATTCTGTCTCAGTCATCATTCATCACCATCATCCCCCCCCCCCCAAAAAAAATGACATCAATTCATGGGAGTCAAGAAATAAATTCAAGACGTGGATATGCTTGTGTACATGAAGTCGTGAACCTCACAAACACCGGACAATAAAGAAAAAAAGAAGTAATTAACCTTAATTACAAGGCTTATTTCCTACCTAGAGCAGATATACATACATCTGACGTCTCAGACAAATAGTTGCTTATATCATCCGACTCCATGACCTATCCTTTGTCCTTATCAACTTCGGGATAAACTTTCTGTCCAACTCAATAAAAAAAGAAAAAAAATGATAAAAGGTAATATAGTTTTGCTATATAAAATTTACAAACTGATATGGTAATAATGAATATTTTTTGGTGGGTTTTAACTATGCCTCTCTATAATTGGCGATGCATTAATTTGTAAGTTTAATATAATAAAATTTGTATTATTTAGTAAAAAAAACATTGTGCATTAATGGCGTGATAGTCACTCTATATAAGTACAAGTATTTGTGAATCGGAAGGTAAGTACTGAAATTTAAGTTAAAAAGAGAAAGTTTCACATACAAAATATTAGTAATACATGTACCTGTATCATAAAACTTTGGGCCACGAGAAAGGTACATTGCTAACATTGTAAAAAGATTAAATCAAAACTAATCCCTTTAATGGTGTATCGTTAAGATAATATTTTATAATACAATAAAGTTGTTTTTTTATAAGAAATCAAGCTAGTAACCTTATATGTGTGGGTGTGTGTATATATATATATATTGGTTTATTAATATCATAGTTCATTCAAACAAAAAATTCATGACTCAACTGTTGGAGAGACTGATGATTGAATGTCGTATTTTCTAAAAACTGATTTTAGTATTTTAACTCTAAGGGTCATTTTGAGATTTGTTTATTTTGTTGAAACTAAAATTTTTTTACTGAAAGTACTATAGATAAAGGTAAATGTTAGTTGAAATAGTGCAGTGACACTCATGAATAGTATCAAAAAGTGTAGTGGAACTTATGAATAGTAGCAAAAATAAGCTGAATAGTAAAATAAATTGGCAAAAAATAAGCTAGCTAAACAAACACTGGTCTGTTTGGATACAACTGAAAACTAAAAACACTGTAGCAAAATAATTTTTAAATGTGTAAATAGTACTGTGAGACCCATTTTTAATGAAAAAATTGCTGAAAAATGAAGTTTGTGAGTCTTGCAAACAGTGCACGAGACCCACTAATGTGCACTGTTTACAAAAAAAGTCAACAATCACGGCTGAAAGAAAAAAAAAAAAAAAAAAAAAAACGCAGACGCAAAACGGCAGCTAAAGGGAAAGGAACAAGAAATAGAAAGCTTTTTAATATATATTTTTTTCGTAGCACTAGGAAATTATATCTTTACCTACAACTATACAAGTCAACAGACGAGAAAAGTATTGAAAGATCACCTACGCGTATCTGTAATATAAAGTATATACATTTTCCTCTCTTTTTTAATTCATGGCCTTTACTCTATTGGGATGGCACAAATTGTTTTGACAACACTTATTTTCAGGAAATTGGCAACCCTTGGAAGGTGCTTTTTTCCCATAGGACTTTGGCAATTTTGACGACACCGCAACAGCCACCAGGTTTATTTTATAAAAGGGTGTGATTGATCCAAATATTCACGTGGTATAAGGAAAGAAGTACAGAGTTTTTTGTTCCAGGCTTCAATGTTTGGTACAAAGTACCATCATTATACCCGTTACATAACATAAACCTCCCAAAGTACAAACTTTTTTTTATATATGATTTTTTTAACAAATAAAGGTATTTAGACTTTTTTAAGTATTTGATTATTCTTTAGATATATGCAGTGTCTCTATCTCATACATGCTAAGTTATGACATGAATGAATCTTTTGAAGATAGCATCAAAATGTTGGCAAAAAGTTTAAAATATTATGCATGATATGTAATAGATATATGAGAATACAAAAGAATATATATAAATATGTATATGTAATCATGATTTGATGAGAAAGAACAATCATCATTAATATTTGTTATAATTTTCACATTCACTTGTAAATTGTCTAGTCAACGAAATGATGTAAATAATAAGAGTCAATTATATTGTTAATATATAATTGTGACATGTGGTAATTTCAAATATTAACCTATCTCGAACGCAAGTCCATCAACTCAAAAGGTTTCAAGAAAGTTGAATTAATTAATTCAATGCAACTTTCTTACCTGGCAACTCAGGTCAGAAGAGCAACGAGATCTTAAATAGTTCTTACGCGCACGCTCAAGAAATTACATGGCAACTCAGGTTGGAAAAGCAACGAGTTCGAGCTCTTAACTCAGGTCAGAAAAGCAACGAGTTCGTAAAGAATGTCACAATCAAGAAGAATGTCACGAAGCGACGAGTTCTTAACTCAGGTCAGAAAAGCAACGAGTTCGTAAAGAATGTAACAAAGCGACGACGAGTTCTTAAAGAATGTCACAAAGCGACAAGTTCTTAAAGAATGTCACAATCAAGAAAATTTAATTAATTAAACAAACGCAATACTTTTTTCTTTCTCACAAGGATACCCAATCTCTCCTTTCTATAAGAATCGTTTCTATAAGAAAGAATGTCACTAGGATACCCAATATCTCCTTTCTATAAGAGAGTCAATTGAACGAGACTTGGCCTGTTCGTTCTCATAATCACACTCCTTCTCGCTTTTCCCAGGTTTTTAACTAACAACACTGCTATGTTGATACCTACTATGTGTGTTTTAATTTTACATAACTTGGAGCTTCCAATATAAATAAGTTGAAACAAAGTGTGCTTTGCTTCATGCTCTGTTTTTATTGGTTTGTTTGAATTGCGTAGCTTGAATTGTCCGTGGTATGAGGTTTGCATTTTCTTTTTTCATTTTGCAGAATCTATATTGTGTGGATCTATTGTGGTTTGTAATGTTCTATGAATAAAGTGATTTTGGTCCAATACTTTTTGAGAACTAAGGAAAATTTGAACTGTTTGTTTTTGCGATTGTTTTCGTTCAAGTCACGCCCTGTTTTTCTTTTTTCTCCAAACTTGCTGAGGTTTATTAATAATAGTGTGGATCCAGGCCTTTCTCTTTCTGCTGGCCAGTTTGGGAAGTTTGAATTTTCCTGTGGTTGTGAAAATTTGAACTGGTTTTCTGATTGTTTTCGTGCAAGTCATGCTCTGTTTTTCTTTTTCATCTTATACTAGTTAAAGTTTATGAATAATGGTGTGGATCTGGTTTTATCAAAAAAAAAAAAAAAAGTTGTGTGGATCTGGGCCTTTTTCTTTCTGCTGGCCGGTTTGGGAAAATGTTTTGGGCCTCCATAACCAAATCTTCCATTTGGGCTCATAAACAAAAAGATGTGGATTTGGATACATTTTTATAGAAGCCCAAATCAACCTGGATAAGTCAATCGTTTTCATCCTCTCTTTTGGGAAATGTTTCTCAGTTGCTTTCCTAATTGTTAGTTTTTTTTTTTTTTTTTTGATGAGTTCCTAATTGCTAGTTAGAGATTATGATTGATGCATATCTAATTGCTCTTTTGTATGATTTGGAGCTGAGTTTCTATATTTTGGTTTCCATGACAAACCAAATAAGGGTTGTCTTTTTGAAATAAGTTTGCCTTATCCATTTGAGCTATCTTTTCCTTGTCCTATTTCCTATGTGGCACAATAGAGTACTTTTCAAAAACCAGATTTGGGTATTGCATAAGCTTCAAGTCCAAATACTCCAAACCATTTGGTCGACCCTAACACATGTAGATAATTGGTCCAAAAAATTAACATCTCTAGTGGATGAGAGTTGAAGACGTCTAGATTTAATGGGTTGACCAACATTTTAACCCAACTAGTAAATTTAATTTTGGGCCATTTAACTCAATTAAAAGTGCGAATAATTTTTTTTCCCCCAAAAAAATAATCCAAACACTATTCCAATCAATTAATTGCCAATATGATCATAAAAATAAAAACCATAGTAAAAGAAAATATTTTTTTCAAAAAAAAGTATATATTTTGTTGTTGTGATTAATAACACATTCATTTGCAAATATTATATAATAAAATTCATTGTAACCTTAGCATCACTTGCATAATAAATTTAAGGACAACATTTTTCATGATTTATTTCACAACTCTTAATATGGCTTATTGTATAACAAAAGTAGTATTGGAGTATAACAAAAGTGGTATTAGTAATAAAGTTTATTGAAAAATATTATATCCTCAGCATTACTCTTTTTATTACATGAACATTAGCAACGCGTGTCAAGATACTTAAATTAGAATAGCTTAAAGAGTGTGCTACTTACTCTAAGTAGTAGTATTACTCTTTATTCTTATAAATATGAGAGTTAATTAACAATTGTGTTACTCTTCCAACTTCCAACTTCCAACTTCCAACATCCATTTTCATTGGATACCACGCTACTCCTTACTATTGTGTTACCATTGGAACGATTAGCATTAGTATTATAATATCTCTAGCAAGGCAGAAATTGTTCTCATAGATATAAAGCCTCTAATAAAAATATTTATTAGTGTATGATATTGTTACAGGTTATAAGAGGATAAAGTTGTGAGGTTCTTTCAGAAATTCAGCTTGTTCTATATTGTGTAAACTTCTTATTATTCTCTGTTCATTCTCTCATCGCTGATTTCTCTCTCAACTCAGCCGCCTCTCTCACCTCACTCACTCACCCTCACCCTCACTCTCATTCACTCACCGACCCACCCTCACCCTCACTCTCATCATTTGGTGGTTGATGTTTGTCACGGAGGAGCACGAGATTGTTAGTTCGGAGAGAGATATGATGATCGGAGGAGCTTTTGGTCGTGTTGAGGTCAGGCGAAACCCAGAGGTGGAATTGTTGGCTGAAACCTCCGTCGTTGGAGCTTTGGTGGTCTGAGTTCTTCCTTTTTTTTTGGGTTCATTTGATAGTCTAAATACTCTATACTGTGTACTAAATCATAATTTGCTTGTCATTGATCTTGTAGTTTAGTGGTAGTGTCTAATCTCTTCCATGAAAAATATTGGATTCGAATACCCCTCATTTTTATTTTATAAAAAAAAAAAAAAAAAATTATTTGCTTAAAAATCATAGCTAGTGTGTAATTATGTGTGCATATACCTATATAAGTGTTAGAATAAATGCATCAAACTTCTTCTTAACCACTTACTACACTTGTGTAGATCAACAAATCTTTGTTAGAACGAAAAGGTTGCCCCAATATCAATATAATCATGTCCAAATCTGACTGGTCCCCTTTCTAATCCAACAATCACAACCTGCCACACCTTCTTTTTTTCACCTTTAAAAGAATCAATGGGGAAAAATGCCCATGATATACTGATTTTTTTTCCCTGTCTAGGAAAATGCATAGTAGTGTAAAAAATGGAATATTACGGGTGGAATAAAAGATTCTCATTCACATCAATATTACGAAAGTTTCATTATTCAATTTAATATATATATTGATCAACTAAATAATCCGATTTCTGGGTATTTGGTAATTACATTTTGACCATTTGAGACCTCTTAGTCATAAAGACATAAATCATAGTAAAACGAATTTTACATATTTTGCTTTAAAAAAAAAAAAATTTCTTTTAATGCAAAATTTATTTAGTTACATAACGAATTTTACATAATATATGTTTATTTATTTTTTAACCTTTGTTTTTTGGAATCTGTTTGTAAATAACTCTTTTTATAACACATCAAGAATAATTTTGAAAAAAACGGATTAGATCCTCTCAATGGCACATGAATCATGATGGGTGAGAGAGTTTCAGATTTCAGCAAGTTGTGCTGGTCCTAGAACTCATTGGTAAGGTAGTTGGGTCCCTTGTCAGCCTTGTTGTTCTACTCCTACGGTTGATACACATATGCAGAAGGATATGGTCCATTTTGACTGAAAGACAACCTGTTGTTGTTGCCAATGACCACTAGAACGAAGTCCCACTTGCTGATATTAACTATGGCCAGAATGATATCCTACTTTACTGTAATCAAAGTGTCCTGTTATGCTTTTGTTTGAGTTATTACTACATAGATTCTATCATATTTATCTGCGCGCACATGTGCATATATTTTGAGTCTTTTGGCATATTCTGTCATTTTCTCATGGTATAAAAATAGAAAAAGAATGAAATGCATGTTTGCTTTTAATTTCTTCAACAGGAAAAAATAGCTTTAGAAGATTTATTTATCTAAATTATCTGTGTTTATTTTATTTTATGTTGGTTATCAGTGTTTGGTGTAAGATTTATATTATTAGTGAAAATTGAATTTTTTTCCTTTTCGCATTTGATTTTTTGGGTGTTTTTCATTTTTTTTTTTTTTGCTGAATAAGGGTGTTTTTCATTATCATGATCATTATTAGGCATGACATTCTTCTATACCATCTGATTTTAGGAGGAAATAATATATTATATATGTTAAAGAGAGCGCGTGCACACACGTTGAGCCTTTTGTGACGTTTCCATCTAGAGTCTAGATTGTCGCACTTGACTCTTCTCTCTCCAAATTATTACCGAAAAAACTTGTGTACACAACTTCTTGTTCTCTATCTTTTTTTAAAAATAAAAAAATAATTTTTTTTTTTTTGCTTTATCATTCTGTCTATAAAATGGAACCAGAAAGTTTAGAAAACATAGAGATTCACTTCTTGAGTTCTTGGTCGTTTATCTATCTTTCTGCCTGTTCGGGAACCAGGTTGATACATGTAGGGTTAGGATTTGTAGCCCAAGCCCAAAACAATGAATTTGTAAAGAGTGGGTGAAAGAGCTAAATTGATTATGAATTCAGCAACGGTTAACTATAACTTCCAGGAATAAAATAACATAAAAATACACGTAAAGACGAAATGAATTGAAGTCCGAAGAGGTTTATGATTAATTGAACAATGATTACAGTTCTTAGAGTTACAGTAAAACCTTTCTCTCCTCCCTATTATCTTTTTTCCAATCCCCCTTTATCAGAAACTTCTTCCCTTTATATAGCGTCCTTCCCCATCATCTCCATCGTTCACTTGTTCTTCATCTACGTGCCCACTTGAGTATGTGTCATGTCAAGTACCTTCTTTAGCCCTTTGTGAGTGGTGGTAGCTGAGATTACACTGTTTAGGGGTCTTTTCCACATAAATGCGGCTAGAAAAGTTGCTGCAGTGCATTAAACACGGTGGTAGCAGCTTTTCCTTTAGATATTTCTTCGTCCTTATCATCTCCAGACAAATCCAGAGCTTATCTTTATCATTAGAGTTGTTAGGAAGATTATTTGAACCACCCATGTGTTTGTTTGATCGAGGCTCTTTATATCCGAGGAGAATAAGCTCTTTGGACCGCTGGTGCTCTCTTCAGACCATAATCCTCGTTCATTTCCAGGTATCTCCTCCACACGAGCTCCTTCTCCACAACTTTCTTCTCTTCGGACACACAGTAATATTCAAATAGGGCCCTAGGCCTAATACCTAAGGGTGGGCTTTTACCTCCATAATAGCCCCTCAAAATTTTAATTTTTCCCTCGCATCCGAGGAGAAAAAATAAGATTTTGATTTGTTTATTAAATGATAGTTTGAAGCACGAAAATGTCTGAGCTAACACGTGTATGCACACAAATTTAGGCGTTTCATCATTGCCGCTGTCGTTTCAATATTCCCAAGGCACTATTAATTACTCTAGGCGGCGTTTTGTCCCTCGTATCCAGCGGTGAACTATTGATCCAACGGTGGATGTTCTTCCTCAGAATTTGGGCAGGATAACTCCTACCTTTTCACCTGTCCCCCTATATAAAGCCTCAGAAGAGGTTGTTTCTTCTTTACTTTGCGAATTCTCAGATTACCCAGCGAACTCAAATACTCGAATCCGCTAAGTTCTTCCAATCATCACTCCTAGTTCTTCCCAGAGCCTGTGAGAATATTTCTGCGAGTTCGAAGATCATTCTCCAATTTAGTCTGTGTAAGTTTCGACATCTCTAAATCCTTCATCCTCTTCTCGGCTAGCATTCTCGGTCTTCAAACCCTTATCTTCCAGTTACTGCCTTGTGCCTTTCTCAAAAATGGGTAGATTTCAATATCTTGTCGAGAGTCCTGCCCTAATAGAAGAGTTTAAGGAGACCTATGATATACCACAGGGGGTAAATCTGAGGTATTGTCCTCCGGAACGGATATTAACCGACCGAAGAGTGGGGGAGGTCGTAATCCCCATGATAGCATTCATAGAAGGAGGAATGACTCTTCCTATGGGTTCTATCACCACAAACTATCTTCGCAATCATAGGCTTTCCCCCGAGCAGTGCGCACCCAATGTCTTTAGAATCCTAGGAGCCATTGATGCCCTGAACCTTCATCTAGGATTAGGACTTACCTGGCGTGACGTGGTACATATGTACGAGTGTCATAGCCAGAAGGGAGCGGGATACTATCTTAAATCCCGGTCCGACGTCGTTAGGCTCCTCTCCTGCCTTCCCAAGTCAAATAAAGGGATGAAAGACGACTATCTGATCGTCTCGGGCGCGTGGCATGACGGTCTTCATTGCCCGACCCAACCAGGAGAGCCAGGTGGGACTTCCTAGACTTAGGTTTTCTAACAGTAGATTTAGGATCTTCATTTTTTACAATTTGTCTTCTCTTTTGTATCATTATTTTCTAGTTTTCTGACCAAGTTTTTTTTTCTTACGATGTTAATAGATAAAGATCACGTTTCTCCTCGGCTTAGCCTCACCAACGCTGCCGCTCTTAATTACTTATTACGATTAGAGATTTTTGTGAGTGAAGACGGACAGCTCCGGTTCGTTCCTCTCATCCTTGGTTATACGCCAAAATCAACTGATTTTTAGCCGGTCAGCAACGCCATCACTCAAGGGGATTATCGGCTCAAACGAATAGACGTCGCTCGGCATAATTTCTTAGCGCTATACGACCTTGAACCTGTACCACATCCAAACCTGCAGGGTATGCCATTGCTTGTCAAGCCAGTTTAGCAAGTTCCCCCTGAACCAGTAGTTGCAGGTGAAAGAGTTGGTTCTTCAACCTCTTTACTCGAGGAATAAATAGACAAATTTAAATTCGAAGGAGAGGCTTCAGGAGGGGTTCAAGTGATACCTACCTCGGACGCCAAGGAGGAAATTGACAGGCAGTCTAGTATCCACTCTCCTAT
Organism: Quercus aquifolioides; assembly: GCA_019022515.1. Taxonomy (NCBI): domain Eukaryota; kingdom Viridiplantae; phylum Streptophyta; class Magnoliopsida; order Fagales; family Fagaceae; genus Quercus; species Quercus aquifolioides. The sequence continues at coordinate 4,235,684 of CM032328.1, forward strand.
TTTGATAACTGCTCTTCCAGAAGACTCTTCGGAAGAGGAAGAAGACATGGCAAGTCTGAAGGACTTGATGAAGAACCGAAATAAAAAAGCTGAGCAAAAAGGGACTGGTACGTCCCAACCAGTGGTGAGTCTCCCTCCACCACCACCTTAGGTTCCTGATCTCGGCTTAAAGCCCTTGCCGGATCTGAAAAAGAAGAGGCCCCTCCTTGATACTGAAGAAAGGGAGGTGGCTCCTCCAAAAGGGTCCAAGCAGCAAAAGGTGGTGAAAGACCACCGGAGCAGGAGGGCCTCATCTACTGAGAGCCGAGATGACCCCCTTGCTGGTGAGGTGCATCGAGGACCTCGCACATGGTCCCCCAAGTTGGAATTGGACGGTGCTCCTATTCCATGGGATACTTCCCTCAGAAACTACAACGGGGGGAAGGCAGGAGTTGTTGCTGAAGCCTTGGAGCAACCACTGCTCCTCCCCCGAGACATGGATTCCTACAGGCGCTTCAGCCAGTATGAACTCTTCTTGTCCCTCAAAAGGGATTTAGCCATGGTAAGTGAGTTAACCCAGCTCTTCAGTTTAGGATGTTGATTTTTTGTTTGTTTTATGTTGACTTTTTCATTCTGCTATGCAGATTACCCAGCAAGTCTTCGTGGCTGAAGAGTGGAACAAAAAGACATATATTGAAGCCCAAGCAGAGGCCCACTCTTGATCCGAGGCAGAAAAGTCTTTGGGCAGTCTGAAGGAAGACTATTTTCAATTGTCTGAGTAGTTCAAAGAGGTGACTAAGCAACGGAATAGTCTTGATGCGGGTCTGAAGAATGCTGAGAAGCAGGCCGAAGACCAACGCTAGCTGCTGAATATAACTGAGATTAATCTGGCAACCGAGAAAGCACTGGTGAAGGAACTTCGAGCTGAACTTCAGAAAGCCAAGGAGACTGCCAAACTGGCTTAGAAGGATGCTCAGCTGGCCAAGGAGGCAGTCGAGGTTGAAAGACAAGCAGCATATCAGCTGGGGGTGAAGGAGACCCAAGTCAACCTCACTGAGCAGTTTGCCTCGGTCAGTCAAGATTACTGCGATATAACTTGGGGAAAAGCACTGGATGTTGCTGGGGTTCCGGCAGATTCCCACTTGAGACTACCTGGGAGCATATACTACGATCCAGACATTCGTGAACTCCCAGAAGCTCAGGAGCAACCCCCAGCTGGCCAGACCCCTCCTGCTCCTGCTGAAGCAACCAAAGAGTCTGAGGGTACCCAAGAAAAGGATAAAGAACAAGACCCAGACATTGCTGCTGCCCAGCCCAGTCAGACAGTTAATCCCTCGGCTACTCAGACAAAGACTTAGGATGGCTAGGAGTTTTTATTTAGTACTTGTATTGTTATATAGTTTAGTTTAGTTTTTTATTTTTTTTATATGTTAGGGTTTGTAAACTATTTTATTTTGGTCAATGAAATCCTTTCTCTTTTACTTTCAATGTCCTTGTTGCTTATATTATAAGTCTCACCATTATTGCAAACAGCTTATACCTTATGATTATAGTAGTGTAGGTAAACTTAACCATGATATCATGCTGATAAGGCAAATGGCTTAAACTAATACCGAAAAGAGTGGTTTGTACAAGAATTATTAATAAGTAATGAAAACAATAAGTGATATGAAAGTTTCACAGTTAGAGTTAAATACATCCAAGAATTTCAGGCATGATAAATCTAAACATTAACAATAATTGTATGGAGATATTACTTAGCCCATATTATCTGGTCCGAGGACTTCTGGTATGGTTGGATATATGTTTAAACACTTAAGAGAGTTGTAAACGAGTGTTAACTAACCCAAATCATCTGGTCCGAGGACTTCAGGCATGATTGGATTCAAGTTTAGACACTTAAAAGAGCTGTAAACGAGTGTTAACTAACCCAAATCATCTGGTCCGAGGACTTCAGGCATGATTGGATTTAAGTTTAAACACTTAAGAGAATTATAAACGAGTGTTAACTAACCCAAATCATCTGGTCCGAGGACTTCAGGCATGATTGGATTTAAGTTTAAACACTTAAGAGAATTGTAAACAAGTGTTAACTAACCCAAATCATCTGGTCCGAGGACTTCAGGCATGATTGGATTTAAGTTTAAACACTTAAAAGAATTGTAAACGAGTGTTAACTAACCCAAATCATCTGGTCTGAGGACTTCAGGCATGATTGGATTTAAGTTTAAACACTTAAGAGAATTGTAAACGAGTGTTAACTAACCCAAATCATCTGGTCCGAGGACTTCAGGCATGATTGGATTTAAGTTTAAACACTTAAGAGAATTGTAAAAGCTTTACATAATGAACTGGCACATTGATTGAAGTAAAGATTTGATTAATAATAGTACCTTTTAAGGTTGTTTACATTCCAAGGGCGTGGTATTACATGACTATCCAAATCTTCCAAGAAATATGCCCCAATACCAGCCCCTGAAGTGATACGATATGACCCTTCCCAATTGGGTCCTAACTTCCCCCAAGCTGGGTTTTTTGCAGTGCCCACAACTTTCCTGAGTACCAAATCACCAGGCTCTAAAGGTCTTAGCTTTACGTTGGCATCATAACCTTGCCTGAGCTTTTGTTGGTAATGTGCTAATTGAACCATTGTATTTTCTCTCCTTTCCTCAATCAAATCCAAACTCTTTTCTAGCAGCTCATTGTTGCCGGTCGGACTGAACAAACTGGTTTTCATAGTTGGGAACCCAGTCTCCAGAGGAATGACAGCTTCAGCTCCATAGGTCATTGAAAATGGGGTTTCTCCAGTAGATCTATCAGGTAGTTCTGTATGCCCAAAGTACATATGGCAATTCTTCCACCCATTTGCCCTTTGCATAGTCTAGTCTCTTTTTTAATCCATTAACTATGACCTTGTTAACCGCTTCTGCTTGCCCATTCCCCTAGGGATAGGCAGGGGTGGAGTATCTGTTTGTGATCCCCAGTTCGCTACAATAATTCTTGAATGCTTTGCTATCGAACTGTAGGCTATTGTCCGAGATGAGAGTATAAGAAACCCCAAAACGAGTGACAATATTATTCCACACAAATTTTTGCACATCTATGTCTTGGATGTTGGCTAGAGGTTCAGCTTCAACCCATTTGGTGAAATAGTCTGTGCCGACCAGAAGGTACTTCTTGTTTCCTGTGGCTTTAGGGAATGGACCTACTATATCCAAGCCCCATTGAGCAAATGGTCATGGACTAGATAGTGGGTTGAGGACTCTACCTGGTTGATGTATGTTCGGTGCAAATCGTTGACATTGATCGCACTTCTTAACATACTCATGGGCTTCTTTTTGCATATTCGACCACCAATAACCTTGAGTAATGGCGCGATGAGCCAAAGATCTTCCTCTAGTATGAATCCCACAGATTCCTTCATGTAATTCTTCTAGTAGTAGCTCAGCCGCTTCGGGATGCATGCATAATAAGTACGGTCTAGAATAGGAGCGTTTATAAAGTTTCTGATCCTCGGATAGCCAGAACCTGGTTGCCTTCCTTCGGACTTTGTCAGCTTCCCCCCTTTCTTCGGGCAAAATGTCCTTCTTCAAGAATTTAATTATAGGATCCATACAGCTGAACTCGGCCCTGATTTGGTGAACCTGTACTACCTCTGTTCTTGTCTCTATAGGCCCATGCAGGTCCTCAACGAGGATAACTCTCGGCAAATCTTGCTCCGAAGAGGTAGCGAGCGTGGCTAGGGAATCAGCATGTGCATTACCATTTCTGGGGATATGCAGCAAATTAAAAGAGTCAAACTCCAACTGCAGGCGCTTAACTCGGCTCAGGTATCCCTGCATTCTTTCATCCTTCGCTTCAAATTCACCTTGTACTTAACCGACGACTAATCTCGAGTCCGAGAACACCTCCACTGACTTTCCTCCCATTCTCCGAATCATAGCCATTCCTATCAGTAAGGTTTCGTACTCGGCCTCATTATTTGTGGTCGTGAAGTTTAGTCTTATTAATTTTTCGATAACAATCCTCTCTGGAGATATTAATACCAGCCCTACACTAGAACCCTTCTGATTTGGTTCACCGTCAACATATACCTCCCAGTGTGATGGACCTCGTTGAGAAATCATGCCAACCGATTTTTCATCCATGTCCTTCTCTGCTGTTACTTCTTCTAAACTAGGCTCTATGAACTCAGCCACCAGATCTGCAAGGATCTGGCCCTTGACTGAAGTGCGATGCATATATTTGATGTCAAAAGCCCCCAAGATAGTGCCCCATTTAGCTATTCTTTCCGTGTAGTCAGCACTTCAAAGTATAGTTTTAAGCGGTAGTTGTGTGAGCACGACGACCGTATGTACTTCGAAGTAATGAGGCAGTTTTCGTGTACCAAGTACTACTGCCAATATGGCTTTCTCCAGCGGCAGGTACCTAATCTCAGCCTCATGTAATGACTTACTCACATAGTAAACTGGCCTTTGCACACCTTGGTCCACTCGTATCAATACCAAACTTACAGCACAGGGAGCCACAACAATGTAGGCAAACAAAACCTCATCTGACTCAGAGCTGAACATGATTGGTGGCCGGGCCAAATAATCTTTGAGTTGTTGGAAGGCCGAAGCGCATTCTTCAGTCCACTCAAACCCTTTCCACTTGTTGATCAGCAAGAAGAAAGGTTTACACCTATCTGCTAATCGAGAGATGAATCGGTTCAAGGCAACTGTCATTCCTGTCAATTTCTAAACTTCTTTCGGATTCCGAGGAGCCTGTAGATTGTGGATGGCCTTTATCTGATCAGGGTTAACTTCAATTCCCCTGTGCGTCACCATATACCCCAAGAATTTGCCTGACCCCACACCAAATGAGCATTTGGAAGTGTTTAGACGTAGTTTGTGCCTTCTTAGAATTTCAAAGATGTTTTCAAGGTCTTTTACATGCTCGGAAACGACTTTGCTTTTCACCACCATGTCATCTATATAAACTTCGATACTTTTACCCAGCTATGACTCAAACATCCTCGTCATCATTCTTTGGTAAGTAGATCTTGCATTTTTCAAACCAAATGGCATCACTTTATAATGGTAGTTACCAATAGGGGTGACACAAGCAATCTTCTCCTGGTCATCTGGAGCTAACGGTATTTGGTGGTAGCCTTGGAAAGCATCCAAGAAACTCATTCGAGGATGGCCGACAGTGGCATCTACAAGCTGATCGATTTTTGGCATGGGGAATGGATCCTTAGAACAAGCCTTATTTAAATCAGTGAAGTCCACACAGACTCGCCATTTCCCGTTCTTCTTCTTCACCACCACAGTATTCACTAACCATTCCGGGTAAAAAACTTCTTTAATAGTCCCAGCTTGTTTGAGCTTCCTTACCTCTTCTCTCGCTGCATCTGCATGTTCCTTAGATGGGCGCCGATGAGGCTGCTTCTTGGGGATAATCAATAGGTTGACTTTCAGATGGTGGCAAATGAATTCGGGATCCACTCCTAGGGCTTCGTAAGCATTCCAAGCAAATACGTCTAGATTTCTCTTAAGGAACTCTATCAGCTCTTCCTTCTCCTGAAGAGGCAGCTGAGATCTAACTTGAAAGAACTTCTCAGGATCGTCTCCAATAACAACTTTCACTAAATCTTCGCATCGAGCGCCCTCGTCTAGATCTTCGGCGGGCAGTACCCGATGTTTTAGCTGCTATAAACCCCTTTCGGCCATGGCCGAGGACTCAATTTCAGGCTTATGCTGAATGGCAGCCACCAAGCATTGTCTGGCCACCAAGCACTGTCTGGCCACGGATTGATCTCCCCAGATTTCACAAACCTGGCCTCCAGAGGGATATTTGACTTTCTGATGCAAGGTAGAGGAAACAACCCCCAGCGTATGAAGCCAAGGTCTGGCTACAATTGCCGTGTAAGGGGAATGCACATCTACAACTATGAAATCCACCTCCACCAATTCTGAGCCAGTTTGTACGGGTAATCGTATCTGGCCCTTCGGGGTGACGACTCTTCCCTCAAAACTAATCAGCGGAGAATTATATGGTGTTAGGTCACCAAGTTTTAGGTTCAGCACTCTGTAGAGATCAGGGTACATTATCTCTACAGCACTACCCTGGTCAACCATTACCCTCTTCACATCATACCCTCCAATTCTGAGGGTGATGACTAACGCATCGTCATGGGGTTGGATGGTTCCAATTTTGTCTTCGTCCGAGAACCCTAAAATTGGTTGGGCGTTAAGTTTGGCTCTCTTCGGGCCTTGGCCAGAGTCCCCCGCGGGTAACCGAGCTACTGACATAACTTTGGATGGCCAGGATCCGGTTCTCCCCGGTGCTGCGAAGATGACATTGATAGTTCCCAATGGAGGCTTTGAAGGGTCATCTCTTCAGGGTTCTGAGCTCATCTGACCTCCTCGGCCACTGGAATGGTGCAGGAGGTTCCTCAATTTACCTTCACGGACTAACTGGTCCAAATGATCCCACAAGCTTCTGCAATCCTCAGTAGTATGCCCATGGTCTTGGTGGGATTGGCAATAGAGATTGCGATTACGCCTCTCAGGGTTCCCCACCATCTTATTCGGCCACTTAAAGAATGGTTCATTCTTAATCTTTTCCAAAACTTGGTGGACTGGCTCCTTGAATACAGTGTTGACTGCCTGAGGATTTGTTGATCCTGAATGCCCAGAAAAATCTCTCCGCGGCTTATTGTTATTATAACAGTCTGACCTGAAATCCCTCCTCTCCTGGGGGATGACCTTGTCCTTACCCTTCCCTTGTTGTTGATCTTTTTCAACTCTTTTATATTTTTCGATATGGTCCATGAGCTGACGCATGTTAGTAACTGGCTTACCAGTTAAAGACTTCCTTAAGCCTTGATCAGTGGGGAGGCCGAGCTTAAATGTGCTAAGGGCCATTCCATCAAAATTGCCCTCCATATCGTTAAACATCTCCAGTACCTATCTAAATAAGTTTTCAAGGTCTCACCCTCTTGCATACTCAAGGATAGTAGCGAAGACAAGGGCCTGGCCACTCTTCGGCATGTGACAAAACGGGAGCCAAATGCTTGAGTGAGATCTCTGAAGGAGTTGATGGAGTCTGCTTCTAGGTTGTCAAACCACCTCATCGCAACCGGTCCAAGACTAGAGAGGGAAAACCTTGCACATTAGAGCCTCATCTCTGGAATAGACAGCCATCCTTTGGTTAAAGTGACTCACATGCTCCACAGGGTCTGTTTTACCATTGTAGATGGTAAACGTCGGCTGGTTAAAGCGTCGAGGAAGCCTCGCTTCTTCAATCCTGCGTGTGAAAGGTAACCTAGAGATTTGATTTAAGGCCTTGCTCATAGCGTCGTTCCCTATGCCTCCACGTGATGGGCTTCGAGCTTGCCTCTTGTGATGATGCTCTTCTTCACAGGAAAAGGATTCACTGACTGGTGTTCGCGATCTCAGCTTGTAAGTGACCTCCTGTTGGTCATCAAAATCTTCATTAGAATATGAAGAAATCTGTTTCCGCTTTGCATGGTGCAATTCTCTCTTCAATCTTTCAATTTCCAGTTGCATGTTCTGGTTCTTCTCTGCATGAGATATGTGACTTCCGCCATGTGATTGGCTTCGATCAGTATGCGTAGTATGCACACTATCTTCACGATCTTGTCTTTGCTCCAAATTGAGAAAAGGGTCTATGTGTTGGGATGTCCCAAATTCTGCTGGTTGTTGCCCTGGTTCAGCCATTATCAACTGTTGCTCCCACTTTCGCTCAAGCTCTTCCCTCAGACAGCTCCAATTATAGGCTTAGGATTTGTTGCCCAAGCCCAAAACAATGAATTTGTAGAGAGTGGGTGAAAGAGCTAGATCGATTAGGAATTCAGCAACGGTTAACTATAACTTCCAGGAATGAAATAACATAAAAATACACGTAAAGACGAAATGAATTGAAGTCCGAAGAGGTTTATGATTAATTGAACAATGATTACAGTTCTTAGAGTTACAGTAAAACCTTTCTCTCCTCCTTATTATCTTTTTTCCGATCCCCCTTTATCAGAAACTTCTTCCCTTTATATAGCGTCTTTCCCCATCATCTCCATCGTCCACTTGTTTTTCATCTACATGCTCACTTGAGTATGTGTCCTGTCAAGTACCTTCTTTAGCCTTCTGTGAGTAGTGGTAGCTGAGATTACACTGTTCAGGAGTCTTCTTCACATAAATGCGGCCAGAAAAGTTGTTGCAGTGCATTAAACACGGTGGTAGCAGCTTTTCCTTTAGATATTTCTTCGTCCTTATCATCTCCAGACATACCCAGAGCTTATATTTATCATTGGAGTTGTTAGGAAGATTATTTGAACCATCCACGTGTTTGTTTGATTAAGGCTCTTTATATCCGAGGAGAATAAGCTCTTTGGACCGCTAGTGCTCTCTTCGGACCATAATCCTTGTTCATTTCTAGGTATCTCCTCCACACGGGCTCCTTCTCCACCACTTTCTTCTATTCGGACGTACAGTAATCTTCAAATAGGGCCCTAGGCCCAATACCTAAGGGTGGGCTTTTACCCCCACAATACATATATACTTATGATTTATGCAGATCTGATTGTTATATTGAAACTTGGTTGATTTTAATATATATGGTGTAGTTTGCGTGGGTGTATACATCTTTAATTTCTGCCTTACAGCTTTTTGGGATTATTTTCTCAGATATTTAGCTGTGGTCTTGATCTTGGTAATCTGTGTTGTGTGTGTAATTTATATCATTTTTGTGGAAAAAAAATGCTTTCTTTTTCTCAGCTCTAAGTTGTACCATATGATTTTCAGCTCATTTTGGTCTCACCGGGCGTTTTTAGAGTATTTTGGGTCTGATCTGGTATATTTTTGGAGAAAAGTCTATATGGGTTTGTTTTAATATTTTAATAGAATTACTTATCAAAAAAAAAAAAAAAAATTTAGTAGAATGAATTATAGAATAGAGAGTGAGATGTAGATTGGATTGTCAAAGTGGATCTGTAAATTTGAAAAGAAAAAAAAAAACTTTGTAAGAGCTAAATTAGAGAAATTATAAAAGATAGATGTGCATGCTCTTCTACATATTCATTCTCATATATTTTATTTGATTTTAGGAGGAAATATATGTCATTGATTTAATTATTTCATGATATTTGGCTTTGTTTTTTTGAGAGAATAAAATTGTAGCCCTGGACAGGTTGGGGTTATATTATATATATCTTTATTTTTGGCAAATTGTAATTACATGCATTATTGTGAATTTTACAACGATTCCTCAAAAAGTAGTTCTCAAAGTTAAATATTTATCCTGATTCATAGGCTGTTTAAGCAATTGAGGCCTAGTCATCTGTGCATGTGGTTGCTGATGGAGAATAATTAGAGTCTTCTATTCAATTTTTCTAAATGAAGAAAACTTTGATTGTTTTGGTGTGGGCAAGTGTAGTTTGGTACCACAATTTCTTTTGCTTGTTTCATTTGAAGACTGGTCACGATGGCTTTTACTTTGTTATTGAATGTTGAATTTTCTGCTCCATAGTTTTTGCACTTTTGGGTAATAAGGAATGTTCTTAGCCATTTTAATCTTTTGGTTAAAACTAATTGATAAGTGTTTCTTTGCCTGTACATGCTTCTGCTAGGAACACTCACATCTTCCTTATGTAATCAAAACACACAATTAAATCCATAACTTATGTTTGGTTGCTTAGAAAAGTTGGTCAAAGTTCTTAACTTTGTAGTTTGGATCATTTCAGGATGTATAAAATAAGGTACTGAACTAGGACAAACAATATAAGGAAGGTCAATATCGGTTATTGAACATATGAGCAGCTCTGTCCATGTTATTATAGTGTTAAATGTATAAAAATGAGTGGTTTTTTTTGTGTTGTGATATTCATTTTCCAAGCAAAAGCCTGTTGTGCGAAGTGAATATGGCTGGTTATCCTATATGATACACTGATAAGTATATAAGAAGCTAGTTTTAAGTGTCGTCATTGCAGTAATATTTAATATGCTACTGCATTGGTGTAGTTTTATGGCATTAGGGCAGTTCATTTTGAGGTGGCTTGATGTTGTGGACTTACGTGATGAGTTTTCTAAGGAGTAATATGATCTTCACAAATTTCTGTTCACAATTATATTATTGACCTTGATCTATTGGAACTAAATGGCCTAATTATTGCATGATTGGCTTTGTCATTGGAAGACTAGTCAATGTGACTTTGCATTGTTTTTGGATGTTGAATTTGCTGTTCCATAGCTCTTGTACTTACTGGTAATATGAAATGTTTTGATCCATTTAAATGTTTTAGTAAAACTAATTGATATGTACTTTTTTTTTTTTTTTTATAATCAATTGATATGTACTTCTTAGCTTATATATGGTTGTTCTAAAAACACAAAGACACCTTCCTTCTTTGATCAAAACATATGCATCTAAACCCTTAAACTTATGTCTGTTGTTTAGTAAGGTAAACAAAGTTCTGAACTTTGCAGTTTGGATCATTTCAGCATGTGAAAAATAAGGTACTGAACACAGGCGTCTCTGTTTTTGTTATAGTGTTAAGTGGATAGTAATGAGAAGATTATATGTGTTGTAATATTCTCTTTCCAATTTCAGTTAAAGCCTGTTGAGTTAAGTGAACATGGCTGGTTACCTATATTATAGACTGATAAATATTTAAGAATCTGGTTTTAAGTGTTGTTGTTGCATTAATTGATACATTATGTGCTACTGCAACTGGTGTATTTCTATGGCAGAAGGAGTGTAGGAAAGTTCATTTTGAGGTGGCTTGATGTTGTGGACAATTATGATGAGTTTACTATAGACTACTACTATCTTTGCAAATTTCTGCTCACAATTGTATAACTGAACTTGATTTATATAATTACTGTCAGATTACAATGGTTGAATTTGTATGTGAAGAAAAATGATTGATAGGAATATTCTAAAAAGTTTTGGAAAATTGTATTTCTATTCGGGGTTTTCTTCTAGCCTTAAATCTCCAATTGGTTTTTGCTTTTTACTTTTTTCCCTTATTTTGCAATGTTGTTATTGTTGTATGATTGTATAAAAGTTTGTACTCTCAATCTAAATAGAAAACTGAATCTTTATTGATCAAAGATTGAATGAATACAACTGAATAATGTTTACAAGCATCAATCCTATATTTATACACACAGATTAGAGGCTACAATGTACAACTGTCAAAATAACTAATTTCCTAAAAAACAGGGGAAATTCTGTTGCAACTCTTCATTCCAGCTCATGTCCACGTGCTCAATCATCTTCCCAAATCCTTGCATACGTGGCATCAGCTACTGCATTGAGTCTAGCATTTGATCATGGTGAGGCATTGCTTCAATCATGATTATAGCATCTGATTGATCAATGCCTTGATCAACTGAAAGTTGTGAGCTGATTTGATTAGCAAGATGGACTCCTCCTTGATGCATTGAAGCATCTTGCTGAGCTGTTTTAACACTCCCCCTCAAGAGCAAGGCTCTTGTGTCTTGATTATGCTTTTGATATTCTGGATATTGAATCTTCTGAGTGAAAATGTTGATGACTCCCAGCTTTGCTAACAATCTGGAAAATTGTTCAACACCAAGTGCTTTGGTGAATATATCCGCCAACTGATTCCTTGAAGAGACATAGAACATCTTGATGGTGCCATCCAATACTCTGTTCCTGACTATGTGACAATCAGCTTCTATATGTTTTGATCTCTCATGGAATACAGGATTTTGAGATATGTATGGCTGCCTGGTTATCACAGTACATTAGCACTGGTTTCTCATGTGGTATATGCAAATCCCTTAACAAGTAGAGCAACCAAACAACTTCACATGTGGTAGTGGCCATGGATCTGTACTCTGCTTCAGCAGAGGATCTGGACACTATGTCCTGCTTCTTAGACCTCCAAGAAATTAAGGATTCCCCTAAGAAAACACAATAACCTGTTAGAGACTTCCTTGTGTCAGGGCACCCTGCCCAATCCGCATCACAGAAAGCCTTTAGCTGCAGGTCTGAGTTAACAGGGAAGAATACTCCTTGTCCTGGTGTGCTCTTGATGTATTGGAGAATTCTTGTTGCTGCCTTCATGTGTGGAATTCGAGGTTGAGCCAAAAACTGACTAAGCCTGTGAACTGCATAGGCTATATCAGGTCTACTCAATGTTAAGTACATCAACTTCCCTATCAACCTCCTGTACTGCCCTGCATCTTGAAGTAACTCCCCATCTGTCTTGGAAAGCTTCAGTTGTTGCTCCATTGGAGACTTGACAGGTTTGCAACCAAGCATTCCTGCCTCTTGTAAAACCTCAAGAGCATATTTGCGTTGGTTAATGCTAATACCTTTAGTGCTTCTTGCAATTTCCAAACCCAAAAAGTATTTGAGTGATCCAAGGTCTTTGATTCCAAAATTCTGGTCTAACAAGGATTTTAACTTGGCAACACAAGCTGGATCATTTCCTGTAATTATCATATCGTCTACATACACTAATAATGCTGTAAAGGAAGAACCATTTGCATGAACAAATAAGGAATGATCTGCCTGAGATTGTTTGAAACCAAGCTGCAGAATGGTGGCAGAGAGCTTGGCATTCCATTGCCTTGAAGCTTGTCTAAGACCATACAAAGACTTCACCAATTTACATACTAAAGGAGTGGAAGTTGAAGTGGAATTGAGAGGCTCCCCCTTGCTGTGAAAACCAGGAGGCAAATCCATGTAGACCTCCTCATCAAGATCACCATGGAGAAAGGCATTGTTGATGTCTAGCTGGTGCAAAGGCCAGCCTTTTGCTGAAGCAAGAGCAATCAGAACCCTCACAGATACAGTTTTAGCAACAGGACTAAAAGTCTCCAAGAAGTCCAGCCCTTCCCTTTGAGTGTACCCTTTAGCAACCAACCTTGCTTTGTACCTCTCGACAGTTCCATTAGGATGAAGCTTCACTCTATAGACCCATTTACATCCAATGGTTCTTTTACCAGGTGGTAGAGGAGTAAGCACCCAAGTGTGAGTGTGTTCTAAGGCTTGGATTTCCTTATCCATAGCCTCCCTCCAAAGGGGATTAGTAACAGCCTGATGGAAGTATTGAGGTGCCTGAGGACCATGACTGACAGTCATGAGATAGGACTGATAAGTTGGATCCAAATGACAGTAAGTTAGGCAATCTGCTATATCATAAGGAGTGCTTGAGACATGAGAAGAACCAGCTGATGGTGAAATGGTAGCTGAATTGCAAGCATAGTCCTGTAAGTACACTGGAGTTTTGTGAGCTCTGGTGGACTTTCTGGTTGGTGGAGGATCTGCACTAGGAATGTTAGGGATAGAAATAGCAGTATCAATGGGGTCAGAGGCAACCAGAGGTGCACAAGGGGGATTAGGACTGAGTGAAGAAGTGGACGAAGGTTGGCAAGACGAAACCAAAGGATTACAAGGAGGACAAGACTCAATGGGAACATCTGGTATGCTGATAGGAGTGACAAATGGATCTATAGCAGAAACAGAATTAGCATTCTCAGCAGCAAAAGGATCAGAAAAGTCTTGTACATCAGTAGCAAAAGGAAATATATTTTCATGAAAATACACATCCCTGGAAACAAAAATGGTTTTGGTGGACAAATGCATTACCCTATAGCCTTTAACCCCAATAGGATAACCCAAAAAGACACATTTTGATGCCCTTGGATCAAATTTAGTCCTATTGTGAGAGAGGGTAGAAGCATAACATAGGCACCCAAAGACCCTCAAATGAGAGTAAGTGGGAACTTGACCAAAAAGAACTTCAAAAGGGGTTTTATGACTTAAAACAGAAGAAGGGGTTCTGTTTATCAAGTAAGTGGCAGTAAGAACACAATGCCCCCACAAATGTAAAGGTAAATTGGAGTGAAATCTAAGTGCTCTTGCAACATTTAAGAGGTGTTGATGTTTCCTCTCAATTATAGCATTTTGTTGAGGGGTTTCAACACAACTTAGTTGATGCAAGATGCCCCTTTTTGAAAAGAAAGTAGACATGATGAACTCAGTTCCATTGTCAGTTCTAATGCATTTAACCTTCCTTGAAAATTGGGTTTCGATCATGATGCAAAATTGTTCCAAGATGGCTTGGGTTTGTGATTTATGTTTAAGTAGATAAACCCAAGTACATCTTGAACAATCATCAACAATGGTTAAAAAATATTTGCAACCATCAATGGTAGAAGTTGAAAAAGGTCCCCACAAGTCACAATGAATTAAATCAAAACAATGACTAGAAATGTGAGTACTTGAAGTGAAAGGTAATCTCTTTTGCTTAGCCAAAGGGCAAATTTCACAATCAACCATTTTATTAATATTGAAAAGAGGTACATCATTATGTTTTAACAATGCCAACTTAGCATTTGACAAATGTCCTAATCTGAAATGCCAAATATGTGGCTGCACATGAACATTATTGACAGCATGAACATTATGAACAGAATTAAAACCAGTAAAACATCTTGATGACGCTGAGCTGTTCTGTTCCAGCAGATATAGTCCATTGTACTCCTTACCCAGACCAATTGTGCTCCAATGAGCCAGGTCCTGGATGAAGCAAAGAGTTCCAAAGAACATAAGACAGCAAGAAATGGACTTAGCCAACTTACTGACAGAAAGAAGATTGAAAGTGAATGAAGGAACACATAAAACATTGAAAAGAATGAGTTTTGGTGAGATTTCAACAGTTCCTATGTGTGTAACTAAGGCTGATTCTCCATTTGGAAGATTAACAAAGGTGTTTAAGACATTAGTAATGGAGGTAAAACAAGACACAGAATGCACCATATGATCTGTGGCTCCTGTGTCAATGACCCAATCAGATTCATTGAAAGCAGTCCTATCAACTTTTCTAGCAGAAAAAATGGAGTGATGGAAAGAAGGTTCAAAGAAATAGTTGGAGTGATTACCTGACATGAGTGTGGGATTGAAAATAGGATAGGTATTGACCTTAGATTGTGAGGAAGATCCTGTCAGTCCAGAACTCTCACCAGAAACTCCTCCTGCACCAGTAGCCATACAAGAAATGCTTGCATTTGCAGCATGATGTGGATCACCAAGAGCAGTCTCTAATCCAGTGGTTCCTGAGTTGAGAAAAGCTAGCAATTTCTCACATTGTGATTTGGAAATGGGACACTGATTCCCAGCAGTCAAAACACCATCTCCAGAATTGAAAGATGCTTGATTTGCATTGGCTATTGGCTTGCCTTTTGGCTTGTAACCAGGTGGATACCCATGCAATTTGTAGCATTTTTCAATGGTGTGCCCTGCCATGTTACAGTGAGTACAGAAAGGCCTTTCCTTTCGCCCATTTCCTTTGAAGTTTCCCTTGGAATTTGCATACATTGCCATTGTATCAGACTGAGAAGAACCAGAACCTCCATGACCAGAACTCTTGTGAGATTCTTCTTGCAAAACCAGTGAATAGACTTTGCTCATTGAGGGAAAAGGATCCATCATGAGAATTTGGCTTCGAACAGTATCAAAACTCTCATTTAGTCCCATCAGAAATCTCATCACATAAGCCTTGTTATGAGAATTACTCAAGGTCTTCATGGCACCACATGAGCATTCTGGCATTGGTTCATAATTCAGCAATTGATCCCACAATCTCTTGAATTTGGTATAGAACTCAGTCACAGACATTTGATTTTGACGAATTTGAGAGATCTCAGTTTGCAAATTGTAGAGTTTGGGTCCATTTCCTTGTGAGAACACATTCTGAAGTTCAATCCACATCTCCCTTGCTGTTTCACAGTACATGATGTTGCTCGACACATCCACATGCATAGAGTTAATCATCCAAGAAAGCACCATGGTATTGCAGCTTTCCCAATCTTCATATAAAGGAGATTCAAGTTCTGGTTTCGCAATCTTTCCATTTACAAAACCTATCTTCTTCTTCGCAGTGAGGGCAAGCACCATAGCTCTTGACCAGGATTGATAATTTCTCATTCCTAACAGAGGTTGTGTAACGAGAATGTTCCCTGGATTCTCACTGGTATTCAAGAAATAGGGATTGGGAGTAACAGAAGCTGAATTGTTTGGTGAATTCGAGTTTGTATGAGTGGATTGTTCATTGTTGGGCTCAGGGGATGTATGAATGGATTGGTTGGATTGGTTGTTTGCTTCATTGGACGCCATTGCAGGACCTTGAAGCTCTGATACCATATAAAAGTTTGTACTCTCAATCTAAATAGAAAACTGAATCTTTATTGATCAAAGATTGAATGAATACAACTGAATAATGTTTACAAGCATTGATCCTATATTTATACACAGAGATTAGAAGCTACAATGTACAACTGTCAAATAACTAATTTCCTAAAAACGAGGGAAATTCTGTTGCAGCTCTTCATTCCAGCTCATGTCCACGTGCTCAATCATCTTCCCAAATCCTTGCATACGTGGCATCAGCTATTGCATTGAGTCTAGCATTTGATCATGGTGAGGCATTGCTTCAATCATGATTATAGCATCTAATTGATCAATGCCTTGATCAACTGAAAGTTGTGAGCTGATTTGATTAGCAAGATGGACTCCTCCTTGATGCATTGAAGCATCTTGCTGAGCTGTTTTAACAGATTGCATTTCTGGTTTTGATACCTATGTTTGCAAGACAATTTACTTTAGCTTTCTTACCAATAATTCCACGTCCTCCCGACGGTGCACCCTCCTCTATCTGCAATCTTCATTTAGATTGTTTGTTAGTTTCATATTGTAGGCATAAATCTGGTTTTCGCTTATACTTGAGCTCACTACATTTTCTGTCTTCGAGCATTTTGGCTTCTTAAGTTATATTGAAACTTAATTAGTCTGTGCCTTGCTACTTTGTGTTTTGTCAGTTGGGCATGAAAAATAAATGTGGCTTTGATCTTTGCAATATGTGTTGACCATGAGAGTTATATCATTTTTGTGAAATGAAAGTCATGTTTTTCTCACCTCTAAGTTTAACTATTTGATCGTCTGGGTGTTTCTTTTAAATATTATTAGATATTATTCTCATATACCTTAAATGAAAACATGACAAATGTTAATGCCTAATTGATTAAATACAATGCATAATTGCATATACGACCTATAGTACTATACAGTAACTATAGCTAAACTACTTGTCATTTACTGTCTGCAACATTGCTGAAACTGTACCAATGAATAACTTGCAACTTCTGAGTTTATAAGCCTCCAAATCCAAATCTTCCATTTTGGGCTCATAAATGAATATGGATTTTTTTGAAAGGCCTAAATCAACATGGAGAGGTCACTTTTTTTCATCGTCTTTTATGGGAAAATTTTTCAGTTGTTTTCCTAACCTCCAATCAGAGAACTGAATTAATTTCAAATATTTCCCCTAACAAAGGACCAAATAAAGTTATCATTTGGACATGTTTGTCTTGTCCGTTAGAGCCATTTTTCCCTTATCTTATGTGGTACAATAGAGTTTTGCACCACATGCACATATTTTTCAAGCTTCTTCGGACTAGTTTAGCTTAGGCAAGGTCTTTAATATCTAAATATTTATTTTTCAAAAAATTAAGGGGGGAGGAGGCGTTGGGGCACGGGGCTACCATTGTTCTGGTTGGAATTAAAACCATATTTTAATCAAAGCAAAAGGGGTACTTACAATTTGTTGCATTTTATTTTGTCGACTCCAAACCTAGTTAGAAAGAGATAACATCCATATCATACTCAACGGAGATTCCTTGCACACTAAATTATTGGTCTCATTTTTTATAGATATAATTAAATTTTAACATATTTTATAGATATAATCTAATTTTAACATATGAGTATATGACGTCCACTCTCTATGATGATTGTTCTTATTATCAGAGTAAGATACTAATCGATTTTTAGTGCAAAAATAACCAAAACTTTTACACCAATTAAAACTTTCACATGCGTAAACAGGGGTAAAATAGACATTCACATTAGCTCAAATGCTAAAAATACTTGTCCGGTCAGATTTTATAAATTGAGCAACATGTGAGCTGGAAAGAATAAATAATCTTGCAAGATATCATATGAGTCAATGAAAGATTGAAGGAATAGTCATAGGAAACATTTTAATTTGCAACTCGATCCTAGCAACAGTAAAAAAGTTGGGGTAATCAGGCTTCTATCTATTTTGTTGACTATTTTGAGCCATAGTATGCTCCTGTTGTCTCTAATTTTCCTTATGTGGTATAAAAAAAATTATTAAAAAAAAAAGAGATTTATTGAGTTTTTTTCACATATTTTCCTTGTCTTTGTGTTGTGGCGGGCCCAATCGACATTAGTGACAATGCCTTTTGATGGAGGGTGTGAAAAATTCGGTGAAATTTTTAGTAACCCTAGCACAACTATAGAATTAAACATATCACTGCATGATAATTGCATCACAAACATTGTTATTTTCTCAAGAACAATCATAATACATTTGAGACATCCTTTTCTTCCTAGTCTAAGGATATAAAACATAGTCAAAGTGTTTTTAAACCATTTTATTATTGTTAAATTAAATACTTTCTCTTCTTCTTATTCTTTTTTTTTTTTTTGAAATGATTTTTAAATACTTGTGTTACATTGAAAAGGTTACATCAACATGGATATTATAAAGTTTTAGAGATCAAGTCAAAATACCATTTAAATTTGGGTGTGGCTTACCCCCAGTACTTTTTTAACTGGAATCTCCTTTTATTTTAATGAGAAACTGCCACATTACCCACTAACTAAATAAAATGTGGAGATTAAAACTCACTACCACTTGTCACTGTATATTTAATACAAAATGATATGTTCAGTTAAAAAAGTACTGGAGGTAAGTCAAACCCTTTAAATTTTAAGCATGGTACAAGATCAATACAGAGGGAGCTGAAGTTAGGGCAATAACTGTTGATCAACTAAATCTTTTAACTGCTAGGGCCTAGGAGTTTGATAATGCATGTCATCCTCCTTTTTCTAGTCATGTGGACATAAATCATAATCAAACTAACTTTACACGTATTTGCTTTTAGAAAAAAAAAGAAAGATAAAAAGTAATAATTTAAATGTAGTTTTTTGAGTTATATAATATTAGTAGTGGTTATATATTTATTTAATTTAGTGAGAATTCATAGAATTTGTTGTATATGAATCTCATAAAAACACATCAAGAATAATTTTTGTGAAACACATCAATTATAACTACTTGCATTTTTTTTTTTTTTTTGGTGGAGCTAGGAGTTAAGCAAGCTAAAATCTAAATGGTTCACAAATATGAGTTTAGAGGACCACGCTCCTTAATCAATTTAAAATATTTTGTATAACTTGCAGAGGACCCTGGTCCACAAAAGCCTTAAATATATGAGTACACTGAAAACTACATTTATCAGTTTATCACCAAAAAAAAAAAAAAAAAAACCTACATGCATGTATAAAAATTTATAAGTTACCTAGTTAGTTAAACTTAACTAACACATTAGCAGGGAACACAGATTTTATTTTATTTTTTTTTTTGTCACTTTAACGAGTCACATTTATAATATAAAAAGTTAAGTAATTTTAAGGGTTCGTTTGGATACAGCTGAAAACTAAAAATACTGTAGTAAAATAATTTTTAAATGTATGAATAGTACTGTGAAACCCATTTTTAATGAAAAAGTGGCTGAAAAGCGAAGTTTGTGGGTCTCGTAAAAAGTGCACAGGACCCACTGGTATGCACTGTTCATGAAAAAAGTCAACAATTACGGCTTGAAAAAAAAAAAAAGAAAAAAAGAAAAGAAAAAGAAAGAGGAAGCACAGATGCAAAACACGTTGCCTTTTCAGTTATCCAAATCACACCTAAGATTAAGATTACACTTTTCTTTATAAATTTCTTACGAGCTAGGTTATAATTGACTATTTGTTACTTTTATATAAATTCATAATTTTTTTTTCTTTATTTACTCACACTAATAGTTATAATTGTTACAAAAATTGTGACTAAGTTTGTAGTCCTAAATTTGTAATAAACTGAATACAGTAATACTTATATTATCTGTAACACTCCTCTTTTAAAAGATAAAAATAAAGTTGACTTCTACCTCCCAAACTGGACTTTAACGAGGCTCGCAGCCCGCCAACACCCCCCCCCCCCCCCCCCCCCCCCCAAAAAAAAAACAATCCAGGAAACCCACAACTCCCTCTTTGCCGAGCCATATACAGCATCATTGGCCCCACACAAAACCCACAAATCCTCTTTTTAGAAGTTAGAAGTTAGAAGTAGGACCTCTACCTGCTTCAAAATCAAACAAACAAAACATATTCAATCCTGCACCATATCATATCAGCTGGCCTACAAACACAGCTCAAAAATAATTTTTTTTCCTCAAAAAAAATAGAGAAAAGTTAATTGAGTATCCGCTTGGCAAAAATTATTTTTACCAAATTATGAAAATTCATTTGAAAAGTTGTTTAAATTATTTTGGATATTTTTTAAGTCAATTTTTCTATGACTTTAATATATTTATTTATCAATAATGAAGCTTGGTTTCTTGGGGTTCGAGCATAAGTATTTTTATTTTTATTTTTAGAAACATTGGATATATGCTTGAACTCCGTCCCACTTCCCCTTTGAACTAAACTGAAGCAATACAAGTATAACAATCCGCGTTAGAACTAAACTGAATCAAAAGAGGGTGAGGGTGACAATGGCGATTCCAGGAATTTTGTCCAGGGTGTTCTTATTCCACTTTCAAAAAATTTCAGGTCATTTCGGTCTATTTTGGGTGTTTCAGGACGTTTTCGTAAATACTGGCCGAAATTCAAGATTTGAAAAAAAAAAAAAATTCTTAAAACCAAAACAAATTTGCATTCTGTACACTGAAAAACCTCAAAAGGAAAAAAAATGAAAAGAAAAGAAATGAACAAAGATATCTGTACAATAAACTATAAGTTCATTTGAAATATTAATAAAATTATTATTTATTGTTGTTTCGTTGTTTCATTAATTTGTTTGTCTTTTATAAATTATAATTTGTTATATTGTTGTTTCATTAATTATAAAATCATTAATTATTGTTTAGCCTAACATAATTTAATTTGTTTGTCTTTTATAATGTATTGGTTAATTATACTGATTTAATTATTATTGTTTAGCCCATCAATAAACTATATTGCTTTAATTTGTTTGTCATTAATTATATTGTGCTGCTCGGCCTTATGTGCCCATCTACCCCACCCCACTCAACAGAGTCATAGACAAGCACAAGCCTCAATGCCTCATGTTTGATGTAATGATGCCCCCAATCACAAGAGCCAACTACCAATCAAAAAATTTCACAGTCCCAAATCACAATACACATTCCACTAAAAGACAATTAATATCTCACCAACACAACACTAACACTAACACCAATGGATAAGATAAAGCCAAATTCAAAAAGACAAAAAAAAAGGCAAAAAGCAAAATATTAATAAAGCATTCGGCCAGTTCAAAAGAGAGAGAGTTTTAGACTCTTAAAAGAATAAAGAGAGAGAGACTCATCACTCATTCATTAATTTCATTTCATTTGTGGATTCACAGAGAGAGAGAGAGAGAGAGAGAGAGAGAGAGAGAGAGAGAGAGAGAGAGAGAGAGAGAGAGTGTGAGAGACTAAGAGAGAGTCAGAGAGAAAAAGAGAGAGAAATACCTTGAGGGAGGGAGCACTGAGCACCGGAGCAGGAGCAGCCGAGTAGGGAGGCCTGAAGTCGCGCGATCTTCAATGAGGGGCGAGCGATGAGTGACGACGACGAGGGGTGATCTCCAACGACGAGCAAGCTGAGGCATTGCTCTGACTCCTCTGAGGCATTGGCGTGTTGCTGAGTTGCTTTGTCTTTAGGTTTGCTTTAGGCCTTTAGTGATTTCTGATTTAGGGATTTGCTCTGTATTGATTTTTTTTTCTTTTTTCCAGAATCCATGGGTTTGCTCTCTATAATCTGTTTGGCTTGCCATGGGCTTGGCTCTGTTACAATTTGTTTTTTGTTTTTTTCCCAGATTTTAGTTCAAATTTTTTTTTTGGCTTTTTTTTTTTGCTTGAAAGTAGAACAAATAATTATTTATTTATTTATTTGAGGGTGTTCCTAATTTTGTGATTGAGGGTGTTCCTAATATAGATCAAATATAAAAAATTTTAATTATTATATATAATTTTTTTTTTTCAGGTCAAGGTGTTCTTGGGAACACCCTAAGCTTCACGTGGCTTCACCATTGGAGGGTGATCATTAAAAGTGACGTGCGGAATTCTAGAAAAGTTGAGAATATAGCCAAATATTCAACCCAACCAAAATCCAAGTTAATTATTAGAAAGCCAAGCCAGTCACGTCCCGAATGGGATCTCCATAAAAATCCAAGCTAGTTAATAGAAATCCAAGCCAAATATATTATAGTATAAAAGGCATGCTCCTGCAGTCACATATTCTAAGTGGGACCTCCATAAAAATCCAAGCTAGTTATTAGAAAGCCAAGAATTCCAGGCTACTTTGTTTTTGTTTTGTTTTGTTTTTTTTGATGAGAAACACATGAAATTTTCATTCATTTGAAATTGAGCTACAACAGAGAGAATAAAACAACAGCAAGGAGAACAAACAACAAACAGCTACACGCCACCATCCTCAATGATTACATGCTCCACAAAGCTTCACTACAAAAAAATGGGTTTCTAGCTGCGTTTCAAAAACACGGCTATAGACCCCAAAAACGCAGCTATAGGATTAGAGCTGCGTTTGCAAATGCGGCCTAAACACCGCAGCAACAGGTCTATAGCCGCGTTTTTCAAAAACGCGGCTATAGGTCAGATCTATAGCTGCGTTTTTAACTGCGGCTATAGGATTCTGGCCTATAGCCGCGTTTTTAATAAACGCGGCTATATCCCAGCTTGCAGCTGCGTTTATAATCGTGGCAAAGGGTTCGGACCTATAGGTTTTTTAATAACAGAAAAAAATATTTTTGGGTTTTTTTTTTCCAAAAAATTCAAAATTCGAAATTCAAATAAAAAAAATTCAAAATTAAACGCAAATCCAAAAAATTCAAAATCAATTACAACATCCGCACAATACAAAAACACCCAAAAAATTCAAAATCAAACACAACATACTCACAATACAAACACACCCAGAAATTCAAAATCATACACAGCGTGCCCCAAAATATAAGAACACATACCCATTTAAACATAATCACAATATCAGCAACACAGTAGCACAAATTCAAGCACAGATCCAAAAAATTCAAAATCAAATATTGCTAGAATATCCACTTCATTCAAAATTTTCAGCATCTCCTCCGTTTTCTTACTAACTAAACATAAACTAACAAAAAAAAAACTAGATTTATTGACAAATCAGTGTGCTTGAGATGAAGAAAAAAAGAAAGAAAAAAAAAAGTAGTAGTAGTAGCTCCAAAGAAACAAAAAAAAAAAAAAAAAAAGACTTACACAGATAAGAAGAAGGCAGAAAAAGAAAAAAAAAATAGAGTTACCCAGATGTGAGGAAGGAAGAAAGAAAAAGGAAAAAAAGAAGAAGAAGAGATACACAGATTTGAAGAACGAAGAAAGAAAAAAAAAAAAAAAAAAAAAAAGGAAAGAAAGAACCTGAAGAGCTACGGTAGAAGAAGAGTGAGGGAAGAATGAAGAAAGAAAAAAGAAAGAAAGAGATAAGAAAGAAAAAAGAAAGTGGGGGTAGGTGAAGATGTAGGTGGGAAAGGGGGGGCACGTGGGAAGCTGAAGGAAATTTTTTTTTTTTTTTTTTGTTGTGAGCTATAGCGGCGTTTTTAAAAACGCGGCTGTAAAACGCCGCTATAGGCCCCCTTTATTACATATACGGCTAAAGGTGAGCTGTAGCCGCGTTTTCCAAAAACGCGGCTATAGATCACCATTAAAAAATCTTTATTCGACCAGACATCCTTTAAAAAATTATTTTGTTGGAGCTATAGCCGCGTTTTTCAAAAACGCAGCTACAGCTAACTTATAGCTGCGTTTAAAAACGCGGCTTAAGGTCAGCTATAGCCGCGTTTTTAAAAAACGCAGCTATAGGTCGCCCTAAAAAAATTTTATTCTACTGGGCTTATAGCCACGTTAAAAAACGCAGCTATAGCTGGAGGCTTTAGTCGCGTTTTTCAAAAACGCAGCTATAGCTACAGGCTTTAGCCTCGTTTTCTAAGAAACGCGGCTAAAAAAAACGCGACTATAGCCCGCGTTTTTTGTAGTGCTTGGACACACACCTTTCCAAACCTGTGAAACACTAGAGATTCTAGCTGCTCTTGCAAGTTCATGGGCTGCTTTGTTGCCACTCCTTTTCAAATGCTGAAAAGAGCACCATGAAAATGAGGAAGATATGCTCTTAATGTTCTGCACAATGTGCCCCAAATCACCTTCAATAATAGCTTGGATAATTGAGAGAGCATCGGATTCGACAGTGGCATGGGAGATCCCTAATTCCAAAGCAAGCAGCACACCATCTTGCAGTGCCAAAGCTTCTGTGATCTCAGCAGAGAAAGGAGCTAGCATAATTTTTCTTGATGCTGTAATGAGAGAGCCCTGACAATCACGAATAGCCACACCAATGCACGAAGGGTTGCCATCTGAAGCAGCGCCATCAGTATTAATTTTTGAAAAAATTCGAGGGAGGGGCTTGCCAAGTCGCTGGGGAAGGGGCTGGAGAAAGTGTAGGGAGAGTGCAAGCATCTTTATACTCGCTAAGCAATCTGTTAGCCATTTCCCAAACTTGACTTAGAGTAGTACTCGAGTCCTTATGTATAGCTTGGTTGCGAATCCACCAAATGGACCAAGCCACAGCAAAGAAAAGCTCCAAATCAAGTGGGGATCCTTTCTCAATAAAGTCCAAAGCAACATCCACAAAATCTCTAGGTGAGGAAGTTACTTCAACTAGGCAATTGTGCCATTGTGCCCAAGTCAGCCTGGCATGGTCACAGAAGAAAAGAGCATGGGCAGTGGATTCCAAGGCCTTATCACAAATGGGGCAAAAGCTTGAGTAGTGAATAGCTCTATGGCTTAAGTTGAACATGGTTGGAAGGCCATTACACAAGACCTCCATGCAAAGATTTTGAGCTTTTGAGGGATTTTCTGGCACCAATTTTGCTTCCAAAGAGAAGTTCTAGAATCAGGAGAGGAGCCTTCACCCTCCACATTTGAGTCCACTAGGCTTGAGGTAATGTGATATGCACTTTTGACTGTAAAGACCCCCCGTTTATTGCCAATCCAGATGAGGCTGTCTCCAAGGAGATTATAATTGAGGGGGATTTTTAAAATTGTGCTGGCTTCAGAGGGAAAAAAGATGGACTTGACCATTTCTACTTTCCACCACCTAGTGTCATTGTCAATAAGGAAGGATACCATTGGGTAGTCATCAAAATCTGATTGGGTTGTGACCACTTTGTAAGAAGATGGCGTTCGCAGCCATTTATCATCCCAAATATGTATTCTTTGACCATTACCAACCCTCCATCTTGTTTCCTTTTTAATTATCTAAAGACTATTGTGAATGCTCCGCCAAGTATAAGAGGGGTTGCCTCCTTTTTTAGAATTGAGAACTTCATCATAAGGAAAGTACTTAGCTTTAAAAACCCAAGCCATCAAAAAGTTTGAGTTGGTGAGAATTCTCCAACCTTGCTTGGCCAACATGGCTAGGTTGAAAGCTTGGATGTTTTTGAAACCCATCCCTCCATGAAACTTTGACTTACACATCTTCTTCCAGCTGACCCATGCAATTTTGTTCTCATCGTCTCTTTGCCCCCACCAAAAATTCCTCATCATATTTTCTAAATCTTTGCATAAAGTTTTAGGGAGTTGGAAGCAGCTCATTGTATATGTGGGCACTGCTTGGGCTACCGCCTAGATAAGAATCTCCCTTCCACCAATTGAGAGAATTTTCCCTTTCCAACCAGCAAGTTTTTTTTGCCACTCAATCCTTTATTTTCACAAACACTTGAGCCTTGGATTTTCCAATGATAGTGGGCAGCCCTAGGTATTTGCTATGCCTGGAATCTTGCATTGGACCAAGGATATTCAGTATGCTTTCCTTTTTCTCTCGAGGAGTGTTTGGGCTAAAAAAGACAGAAGACTTGTCGGTGTTAATCTTTTGCCCTGAAGCCGCTTCATAGCTATTGAGGATGTCAACAAGCTTCCGACACTCTTGGACCTTCGCTTTGCAGAAAAGGAGGCTGTCATCAGCAAAGAAGAGATGAGTGATTATTGGGCATCCCCTACCAATGGACATTCCACTAATCTGATTGTCACGGGTAGCTTTATGAATGAGCATTGAAAAGCCTTTAGCACAAAGAAGAAAGAGATAAGGGGAGAGGGGGTCAACTTGCCTAATGCCTCTTGAAGGGGTGATGTTTCCACATGCCTCACCATTAATAATAACTGAATAAGATACAGAAGAGATGCAAAGCATAATAAGGTCCACCCATTTTTTAGCAAAACCCATTTTCTCCATAACTTCTTTGATAAAATTCCATTCAACTCTATCAAAAGCCTTACTCATATCTAATTTAATTGACATGTAGTTATCCATCCCTTCATCTTTGTGATTCAAATAATGCATGAATGCAAAGGCAACTAGGACATTATCTGAAATAAGACGATTCAGAATGAATGCACTTTGATTTTCAGCGATAATACTTGGGAGGATTGGTCTGAGTCTATTAGCTAGGACTTTTGATATGAGCTTGTATGTGGTGTTACAGAGGCTGATTGGGCGAAAATCTGTCATTTTGGAGGGCTGGTTGGTCTTTGGGATGAGAGCAATATTAGTTTTATTTATTTCAGTCATGGGCATATTTGAGTTCAAAACCATGTTTGTGATGCTTAGCCCTACAATGTTCCAATATTTATGAAAAAAGATTGCAGACATACCGTCAGGCCCAGGTGCTTTGGTTAGGTGAAGCTGCTGAAGCGCTTTAGTGACTTTGTCTCTTGTAAAGACCTTAGTAAGCTCAGCATTCATATCCTCAGTGACACATCTAGGTAATGCACCAGTGACCTCACTGATTCCACTTGAAGAGGAGGTGGAATAAATCTTTTCAAAATAAGATATTGCAGTGGCTACAATGCTTTCCTTACTCTCACACCAAACACCAACATCATTCCATAGCCCCAAAATGGTATTCTTTTTCCTTCTCTGAGAAGCACAAGCATGGAAAAACTTTGTGTTTTGATCCCCTTCCCTATACCAGTGAACCTTGCTACGCTGTCTCCAAATGGTCTCCTAACTATCTAAGAGATCATTAATTTCCCTTCTAAGCTGGTTAATTTCAGCCCCTTTAGTGCCTCTGTCATCAATGGTGAGAGAATTGAGAGCCTTTTTTTTCTCTTGAATTTTCTTTTGAATATTACCCACCACATTCTGGTTCCAATTAGTTAGTGCAGCTTCACATCTTTGGAGGTTGGATGCAATCCCCTCTAGTGTAGTGGCAAGGGTGCAAGAATTCCAAGCTTCTTGAATGACTTCTCTACAATCTTCCCTCTTGACCCACATCGCCTCGAAATGGAAACGGCGTTTCCTTTTACAAATTAGGCAAGGTGAGATGGTGGTGAGGAGAATGCCATGATCAGAAGTTGTATCAACTAGATGATGCACTCTCGGCTCCTTAAAGTGCTCAAGCCACTTCGAGGTAGCCAGGGCTCTGTCCAAGCGCAGCAAAATTCTGTTACATCCCTCTTTCATGTTACACCAGGTAAAATCAGGGCCACAGTATCCTAAGTCCTTGAAGCCACACAAATTCACAACCTGATGGAAGCTATCCATTTGGCTTTGAGAGCGAAGGACACCCCCTGTTTTTTCATTTACAGAGAGAATTTCATTAAAATCTCCACAACAAAACCAGGGAATATTAAATTGATTATTAAGAATAGAAAGAAGTTTCCAAGATTCTTCCCTAAGATGGGTCTCAGAATGCCCATAAAACCCAGTGAACCTCCACAAAAATCCATTTCTTGGCTCAGTAATTACCGCATCAATATGATGGTTTGAAAAACTTTTAATTTCCAAGTTAGTGTCACTAGACCAGAGCAAGGCAAGACCTCCCCTACGACCCTTACTAGGAACAATTAAACCATTCGAAAAACCCAGCCTATATTTTACTATCTCCATATGTCTACTCTTTATTTTTGTTTCAGAAAGGAAAACTAGTTTGGGATTCTAGCGCCGTATATAATCACAAAGTGCAAAAACTGTTCGGGGGGTCCCAATCCCCTGGCAGTTCCAACATAGGGCATTCATTGCCCCCGGCGGTGCTACTTAGCAGCCACTGCTGATGTCTCCAAGTTGTTCAGTGCTTCAGTTTGGTGTGAGGCATGTAGCTTCTTCTGAGGATTTTCAACACTCCCATCCAAACAGTCATGCATGACTATTCTTTTAGTAGCCGAGAGCCCAACTATATTCTGTGCTTGCATGTTAATGTTTTGGGACTTCTTTCCTTGGGCTCTAGAAACTCTTTTTAAATTCCCTCTCTTTGGGCTTAAAAGGGTGTTGGTGGGCTCATTTTTAGGAGAGGGTTTTCTTGTGGGTTTCTTCGGGTTGGGTGGTTTTTGGGTTTCAGGTGGGTGCATTTGAAAGCCTACAACAAGTGAATTAGCTTCTACTACCTTTCTCGTCTCTGAAGACTCTTGGAGAGCATGTGAGTTCACGTCTGAAGAGGGCGTTGGGCTCGAGGGACGTACCTTAACATCATTTCCATCCCCTTCTCAGAGGTTTATCAATGGGTATATCCACTCGTATTCGCATAAATTTTGCTTGTTCCGCCGACCAAGATCGCCTATTAGATTCAATATACTTCCCTAATTTGTTGCCGAGGTCCTTCCTAACTTCTTCTGTCATGCTTTCAAAGGGAAGACCCCAAATTTGAATCCAAAGCGGAGAGTGAGTGAATGAGATATTGTCAACTGACAGACCTTTTCTCCATCTACAGAGGAGTAGGAGATTATTGTCAAAATTCCAAGGACCGTTTCTCTCTACCCACTCCATTTGATAGCTTGAACTGAACTTGAACTGGAAGACATTTTTTCCCACATCTACAATCCTTAAATTCGAACCCATCTTCTAGGCAGATCATAGAGTGGATTTAACAGCTCGTATATTCTGATGCCTATCTGCTAAAGTTCGACCAAAGAGACTCAGTGCGCACTCTTCCAAGAGGTCTGACCTGCCAGTGGTTGATATGGAGATTTCTTCTTCCTCTTCTTTAGTGAGATGAAGATGTTGAATCCCATCAGTGATTACTTGATCCATTTTGATGAGGGGTTTAAACCACGCCTTGTGGGCTACTTAAGACCCAGAAAAAACCTGTATTGGAAAAGGGAGAGAGGACTTGTGCTAAAGCAAGAGAGAGTGGCTCCTACTGAGGGAGAGATTTCTTTAGTCTTTACACTTTTATTTCCATACTACTTAGTTGAAAGCCAAGCCTGCAGTAACATCCCGCGTGGTATCTCTATAAAAATCCAAGCCAGTTACCAGAAATCCAAGCCTTTAATAATAGAAAGCAATTCAAGCCAAATAGTAGAAAGTCATGCCTGCAGTCACATCCCGAGTGGGACTTCCATAAATCCAGGCTAGTTTTATTATTATTATTATTATTAACTTTTTAAAAAAATAAAAAATCCAAGTTTATTTAACTTTTTATTAATTGCTTTTTACAAGTATCCTAATATGTGTATAAATAAGAAAAAAAATTCAAGTGTTAAATAATTGTACATAAAAACTAAAAATTAGAAGCTAATCAAATAAGTTGGATATAAACATACTCAATTCGAGTGAGTTTAAAAAGCAATTATAAAATAGATTCTTGCCTATTATATGTATTTTACGTATTGTTTACCGGTTTTCACACAACCTTCTCTCTCAATGCTTTATTTGCCAAGTTAAGTTCTTTGATGCTGGTTGATAGGACATGTTGACTAAAGGGTTAATAGAGTTGTATGAGATCAATGCCTAGGGTATTGCATTTGATGGAAGTCACCCACTTTCTCTCACAAATTTTTTTATATTTTATATTTTTTAACTTTTCTTTAATATATTTTATTTTTTCAACTTTTAATCAGATAAGGTTAGTTGGGCTAAATGGATGATTGGGTTATATATTTTTTCAACTTTCAATCACATACGGTTAGATGGGCAAAATGGATGATTGACTAGATTGTCATGCATGTGGTTGATAGGGCTGGGGCTGGTTGTATATTTGGCTTGGCTTGACTTAGCTTAGCTGATGTTGTTAGCTTAAATACGCTTTCAAATGATGGGGTTTTATATTTGGCTTGGCTGGGATTTTGATGCATTGTATGGTTGACTGGACTAAATTGATGATTGGGTAATTTGAGTTGTATATTTGGGTAATTGGGTAATTACACATATAAAAAAATACAACAAATGTTTTGTTTTTTTGAAGTGAAAATACAACAAATGTTTTTGAACAGGAGGCAGTCGTATAAATAAATCATAAATGGATGATGGGGTTTGTACTTTGTATACTTGGCTTGGTTTTGCTTCTGGTTCCGTTGATGGGGGGACAAAAAAAAAAAAAAAATGGTTGATGATGTTGGGACCAGTTGTATATTTGGCTTGGCTTAGCTTGGTTGATGGTGTTAGCCAAAACGGCTTAAATACGCTTTCACCGATGGGATAATTATACAACCCCAATCTCTCTCTATATATTAATAAATAAATAAATAAATTTTGAAGTGAAAATCTTCAAACTTAATTTATATCTTTTTATTAATTATGAATTTTAAAAATTTAAATATTGATTTGGATGTTCTTACTTTATTTTTCATACTTACAAAATCCAAGAAGATAAAAGATTAATTGTTATATTATCAATCAAATGTTTAAATTTCATGCTTTAATGATCTAAAATTGTGCATTAAAAAATAGATTTATTAATCGAATAGTAAATATTATTCGATTTGAACGAAATTTTATATATCTGTTCAACAATTAAATTTTTAAAATTTACATAGTCAAAAAATATATAAATCGTATGAAAATTTTCAATCCAAAATGCAATTGTATATTTTTCTGACTAAATGAGTGATGGTGCTGGACCAGGGGCGGAGATAAGGGGGTCAAGGGGCGGCAGTCCCCCCCCCCCCCCCCCCCCCCCCCCCCCCCAGACCTCCAAAAAAAAAAAATCCTATATGGTATTGCACCTGCCATTTTGACTTCAAGCCAGTCAAAGTTCCATACTCAAAAGAACAAATAACACTATTTTGTCTTTGCTACACAGGTTCATTTGTCTTTTTAAACAAAACAATGTTTGTGGGTCCCACTTAAAAACCATATTCCTTTTTTTTTCTACCACATGTTCTTAATTTCTTAAGTGACTGCAATTGTTTTTCCCCGTGGTGCCTTTGTCACACTATCATTTCCTTTGAATTAGGGTATCCACATAATCATAATAATAAAAAATAATATTTAAGACCTTTTATATCAAACTAAAACCCTAGCCTCCTTATTGTTTTCTCTTCTATCTTAACTTTTTCACTGTTTCAAACACTTTATTTTTGCCATAGACCAAAATTTTAACTCCTTAGTTCTTACCACTTAAAAGAATAGAGAAAGAAATGTTGAATTCCACATAACTTTTTAAGAGTATTCAAGGCCATGAAAGTACAACTTTGCAGATATATTTCTATATTCTTAAAACTTTTACATTGATTTATTTTAAGGAATCAAATCACATGTTTGAATTCTATGCCTTTAAATTAATCTCTTAGTTTGATTGTGTTAGAGATATATATTAGACAGATATTAGCCCAATGTAATAGGCCCAAACCCAGTCCTACTTGTACTAGCAGTCTAGGGTTTAGTCACCTATATATACTCATGTTATGGTTCATTGTAACACAGGTTATTGTACTACACTCTCATATAATAAAGATGTAGCCCTTAAGGGATTCCTCCGTGGATGTAGGCCGTCAAGGCTGAACCACGTAACCCTCGTGTTCTCAGTGTTCCTATTCTATGCTTCCTCTTCTGCATCCACTCCAGCATACACAACATAATATCACACATTGCGTTTGCTAATAATAATGTTATTTAACATGGTATCAGAGCCAAACTTCGTTCTTGGCATCAAACAAACATCTCTAGCAAGCAAAGAAGATTCTCATGTGCACACCACCATCAAAAGTTACACATGCTTGTCTGCCGGATCTAGACTCCACGGCATCTTGCAGCCACCATGGCTCAGTGCTGTGTCCAAAATCCACAAACTCAAGCAAAGCCGTGACTTAACTTTTCAGATCTGTGCAAATCCATGCCTCGCCTGATGAAACCAATACCACAGACGTGCTCCATGACCTCCCGCAACAAAAACCCAGAAACACGGCCACCAATGGAAGCCTCACGCGCCACCACGCGCTTCCGTTGTAGCTCACGCGCCGCCTCGAATTCCTCAGGAGCAGATCCTCCTCCGGCACCACGCGCCACCATGACGGCCTCGTAGCTCGCCGATTTGCCAAACCCCGAAGTCCGAGCATCAATCTCCGTCACACGCGCTCGCACGCACCTTCCGGAGTTCTCCACGCGCCGGTGGAATACCCTCACGCGCCACACGCGCCTGAAGTCTGCTGCTGACGTCATCTGATGACGTCATCTTGCCACGTCAGCACCACGCAAGCTGTTGCCACGTCAGCCCTAGTCCAGGTCAGCACCACGTCATCAGGATGAGTCAGCGGCTCTGCAGCCCGATCCGTGACCCGACCCGGTCCATGTAGCCGTTGACTTTGACCCTGATCTGTTGACTTTGACTTTTGCGTTGACTTTTGACTAAAAGTCAAAATTTCCGAAAGGGCCTATCTTGCTCAGTTTTTCGCGTAGATTCCAATTTTGGACTCCGTTTCTTCATTTGAAACTCCAAATTTGGTCAATTGGCACATTCTTCATTGTGGTTTCTTCAAAGGCATTCTTCAAGGCATCTCCAAGTGATCTTCTCATGCTTATCCAACCTCAAGCCTTCATCGAGCTTCCGCCTTGAGTTTGAGGGAGGGTGTTAGAGATATATATTAGACAGATATTAGCCCAATGTAATAGGCCCAAGCCCAGTCCTACTTGTACTAGTAGTCTAAGGTTTAGTCGCCTATATACACTCATGTTATGGTTCATTGTAACACAGGTTATTGTACTACACTCTCATATAATAAAGATGTAGCCCTTAAGGGATTCCTCCGTGGATGTAGGCCGTCAAGGCTGAACCACGTAACCCTCGTGTTCTCAGTGTTCCTATTCTATGCTTCCTCTTCTGCATCCACTCCAGCATACACAACATAATATCACACATTGCGTTTGCTAATAATAATGTTATTTAACAGTTATTAACTATGAAGTGATTTTATTTATTTTAATTATATAAAATGTGTACTTGTAAGCAATTAAGATTATGACGAAGCCTAATCACAATAATGATTTTCAAAACAAATTCTAAACAAACTTGCATCGAGGTATATTTTGCAAATCTTCCACTTGAGTAAATTAAAATAGGTATGCAAATATAAATTAAAACTTATATTATATTTGATTTTGTATGACAATTACATTATTATATAATTTTTATCTATTTTGTTATTTATATTGATTAGTAATATTTAGATTAATTTAACTTTCAATCTAGTCTTTCAATTTTGCCCCCTCTGAACTACAATTCTGACTCTGCCACTGGCTGGGACTGGTAGTATATTTGGCTTGGCTTAACTTGGCTTGGTTGTACATGTTTTCATTACATGTGAATTTTAAATACGCTTTCACTCAATGGATAGTCCTTAGGCATCTCTATATATATTAGAATCTCCAGCCTATAACCCCAACCCTCAAAACCCAGAATAGCTCCCTCCGGTCTGATTTTGATCATCCCCGGCCCGCTCAAGGCCTTTCCTTATCAAACCAAAAAAGCTCCCCTCCGGTCTGATTTTGAGCCCCCTAAGCTAACATACTCCAAACACTTTCCATATTCTCTAGCTCCTCTTCTCTTCCTTCAACCCTATCGTCCTCTTTGTCTTCTCCTCCAAACAGGTGACAATAGCTACATATTCTTTTATTAACAATTTTTCTAATTTTATTTTGTTGCTTTCAATATTTCATTGAATTAATTTCCTCTTGGTCACTGCAGGAACAAATGTCGTTGCTTTCAGACGTTAAGCTTGCAGCTCAGATACTCAGCCTGGTGATCCTAATCATCACACTCGTTCTTGCACTTCGCAAGTTTACAACTAACAACACATGAGCAGTGCTTCCCTAACGCTTGCTGAAGGTAACGTTACCAGCATCAGCCAAGATAATATCCAAATGATAGCTGTGAACGTCAACCCTGTTTGAGCCTCCAATATGAAGAATGTACAGTGATCCACACGCTCGCGTTTTTGTTGGTTTGTTTGAATTACGTAGCTTCAATTGTCTGTGGTATGAGGTTTGCAGTTTGCTTTTGTTTTTTTGCACTCTCTTTTTTTTCATTTTGCAGAATCTATGTTGTGTGGGTCTATTGAATGTTTTTTTTTTTTTTTTGGCTAAGTGTTGATCTATTGTACTTTGTAATCCTCTTGTTGAGGTTTTAGAATAAAAGTGTGGATTTGGGCTTTGTTTTTCTCTGTTGGACCGTTTCGAAAGTTTTCATAGGGGAAATTGACTCGGCCTCCAAATTCAACTCTTCCGTTTTTGGTTCACAAAATAAAGATGTGGATTTGGATCGATCCATAAAGAAGCTTAGAAGCCCTAAATCTAGATGGGTCTGGCCATTCTTTTTCATCTTCTTGTTTTCCTAATTGCTTATCAGAGATTATGACTTATGCAAATGTATTTAATCTTTTTTTTTTTTTTTGGAATTGTATAATCTATGTGGATCTGCTGTACTTTGTTATCCTCTATGAATTAAGTAATTTTACTCTTGCTGTTAAGGTTTTGAATAATAGTGCGGATTTGGGCCTGTTTCTTTCTGCTGGCTGGTTTGGGAAGGTTTCATAGTGGGAAATTGATTTGGGCCTCCAAATCCAATTCTTCCGTTTTGGGCTCATAAAATCAAGATGTGGATTTCGATGAATCTATAAAGAAGCCCAAAAATAACATGGGTCTGGTCACTTTTATCATCTTATTTCTTGCGAAATGGTGTGGCCTATAAATACAGCATCCACTCCAAAGTATTGGGTCTTATTGAAAACAAGAGCAGATGAGTAGTCCAAAATTTATCAGGTCTCACAATTTTTTTTAACCCAACTAGTATATTTGTTTTTGGTTTGGTTCATTCGGGTGCATGTTGGTTTCTTTTGGGCCATTTTGATGAGGAATGTGGGCAAACCCACTATTGCCAATTCGAATAACTCTCTAGAGACCAGAGACTAACATTTAAGAGTACCACGTCATGACGTCATGGGCTTCATGTTATTGAAGTAGTTTAAATTTAATGAATTCTTGTTTCTACGTTAACATTTTAGTATTTTACATCTATCAATTGTCAATAAGGATCTTTTTGAAACATTTTTAATTATAATCATGATTTTGAAACGAAAACCAAAAGTTAGAAACCAAATATACAATTGAACCAACAATTTTTAACAAAAATTATCCAAAAGCTGACAAATTCCAATCAAACCATTTCTTTTTTCAGTAATAGTTGGAAAAAAGTAGGTGCCAAAATTGATAATTAAAATAACATCCATAGTAAATACTTTTTAAAGTATTTTTAATGTCTGGCAAAAACAAACAACTAGAAAAAAAAAATGGTGGGAAGTTATGCCCTACTAAAGAAATAAATAAATGATGGGCCTAGCCTCCTCCATAGATAGCAAAAGCAATTAAGCAACTCAGACGCGGTTTTTCTACTGTCACTATCACTGCTTTACTAAACCAAATTGAATTATTAAGAAAGGATATCACATCCATAATGCAATAGACATTTTTCTTCTATGCAAAGTGTAAAATCGAAAGAAAGTCTTTATGAGACTGTTGTCTAATATGAGACTAATTCTCAACAAAGTTGGTATGGACATGGAATGGAAAGGGAAGGAGATGAGAGTGAAAATTTCAGTTTCTTTATTCAGAATTTTTTAAAGTAAAGGAGGAATAATTTGAGGGTATTTTAAGAATAGGATTTTTTTTTCTTTAATTTTTTTTTTAAGTAAAGGATTTAATAAAATTTAATGTATTTTCCTTTTTCTTATATATTATCCTCTCATCTCATTTCCACTTTACAACTGAACAAAGATAGAGTCTTGAAGGGTACATGAACAAAGTTTTCATCGGATAAGGAAGGAATCATATGAAAGGAAAGGAAAATAAACCTAATTTTTCATCAGGTTTTTGTTTGGATTATTAGAATGATATTAGCATGTAACCCATGTAAATATACGGATTCATTTAAAATTAAACACAATTTTTATTATAAAAATATAAAAAAATTAGTTAAATTATTAAAAAAAATAGCATGTAACAGTAACACATGCATTAATACATACATATAGATATATTTAAAATTAAACACAATTTTTATCATAAAAATATAAATAATTAGTCAGATTATTTTTTTTAAGTAAACATAATTAGTTACATATTAAAATTCTTACCTAAATTTAAAACTACTTATGATAATTTTTTTTCCTAATTTTTAATAAGATCGAACGTGTGGTGATTTTTATTGAGTATATGTGATTGGATTTTTTTTTTTTTTATTTTAAATTTTATAGTTCATTACTATTAGATTCTTAGTATTTTGTATGCATTAACTTACTTAGCACAAAGATTAAAAAACTTAACTAGACACATGGCACAAATTTAAATGGATAATTATGGTGTGGTTCCCACATCAATTTAGACACGTAGTGCAAAATTGGATTCAAATTTTAGATTCTAATTGAACTTTCTCTGAACTTTGCCTATTAATATATATATATATATATATATATATATATATGCTAGGTCTATATGTTTAAGTGTAGTCAAATTGTGCCAAATTGTGTGCCTAATTGTGAGTTTTCATATGTCTTAAAATAGTGATTGAAGACCAAGTTGAAGCCACAAACTCAAGAACAGCTCAAGAAAAGTGAAGTTTTAGTGACCTTGACTCCACTTGACTCTAGCCTCGATTCCACTCGATTGATCGAGTCTTGAATGAAGTGTCTATTTCCTTAACCTCATCTCGATATATCGAGATTATGGAAATCGACAACACAAAAAGCCCAATAAATTGTCAGTT
Organism: Quercus aquifolioides; assembly: GCA_019022515.1. Lineage (NCBI taxonomy): Eukaryota > Viridiplantae > Streptophyta > Magnoliopsida > Fagales > Fagaceae > Quercus > Quercus aquifolioides. Next base: position 4,272,840 of record CM032328.1, read on the forward strand.
CCATGCCCAATTCAAGCCCAGCTTGTTTGATATAAAAAGGACATTATAAGTCATCTCAAGAGAGGATTAATTGTTTTAGAGAGAGAGAGAGAGAGAGAGAGGAAAAACCCTCCATTTATGTGGCTATGGTTGTGTAACCCAATTCTCTCAAATTCACCACACTGGAGAATTCCCATTGATTTGAAGGTCATCATTTAGGTTGTATTTCTACCATCAATGACACAATATTGCTAATTTACTAAACAAAATTGAATAATTAGAGAAGAGATGAGGATGAAAATTGAATTCCCCTATTCAACATTTTTTTTAAGGAGAGAGGGAATTTTTGAGGGGGATTTGAAGGGAGTTAACACCCCCAAAACCCACTTTTTTTTGGGGTAATTACACATAACCCACCTGTAGTTTGGGTGAAAATCACTTTGCCTACCCGTGGTTTGAAAAGTATCACTTAACCCACCTGTGGTATGTTTCCGTCAATCTCCGTAACCCACCTCAAGCCCAACTGTTACAAAAACACATCTTAACCCCAAAACAGAACATAACGTGAATCCAAACACCAAAAACTCAGAAACTTTTCGAGAGAGAGACTTGTGGTGTGATCAACGTGTTCTTCATGGGTTGGAGTGTCTGGAGGGGGAGAAAACAAAAGTTTCGTATTTGTGTCTGTTCTCGATTTAGGGTTTTAAATTTTGTTCAAGTGCCAAAACAAAAAATAGCACAAAAATGAAAGAGAAACAAGGTCAAAAGGGAGGGTTTTGTGAAAATTAATATTTGGACCCTATATTCAAAACTCCTAATTTCACCTCTCCCTATATTCAAAACTTGTATATTTGGACCCTATATTCTAAAGACCCCCTTTGTTTTCACCTCTCCTTGTATTCAAAACCCCGATGGAGTAAACCGCAACCGGCATAAGAGCCTTGAGCATTTGGATGAAGGAGACACAGAGGTAGATGTAGGTGGAGTTAGAGAACCAAAGGGAAAAGGAGTACAGAGCTCCAATGGGTACCACAGATTTGAGGTAAAGGTCACGAGTCATGGTGGATGGGAGTTCCATGACCTTGAAAACTTTGACGAGAAAGTAAGCAAGGAAGGAACAAAAAGACATGTGGATCATGGTGAGTGAGATCAGGAATGACTAGTTGTAGAGCTTGCGGTCGAGGATGTACTTATTGTACAACATGACGAAGAAGCTAAGGAAGATCCAGACTGCTTCTATTTTGGTTTTGAATTTTCATCATTTAGATTGTTATTATATGGGAGTGTTGTGTTCATAGATCTTTTGCTATTTTTGGATGTCAGATAGCTATGTGTGTTAAAGCTTTGATTTTTAGGAACTGGGGTTTTTTTTTTTGGTTGAAAAATATTCATTTTTGTGAAATTAATTGTAATGATGTATTTTTCGGTGATATACCCATTTCAGATCGTGGTCAGTTATAGTGATGTTGGGACAAAAGCAATTGTGGGTTTGGTTTAGAAATTTGAGATCTTGTGAAGTTTTTTTTTTGGATTGGGGGTTATACTATCTGTGGGGACTAGATAATTAAGAGATACTGGTGAAACTGTGTATTCTGGGCCTATGGCCCAATCTGAGGATATTGACATGTTCGAAGACGACCAAGCAGTGTTATTATTAGAAGGGTAGAAGAGGAAGGGACAAGAATTGTACATGATGATCCAAAGGATGTCCGAGGAGAGGTGTCATATCGAAAATACGGATCTGAGGTCAGCAAGAATGTTCTAACCGTCCTGAACCTCCTCTCAGGTTGTATCACGGTTGGAAGCCAGACACTGGATATGGAAAAAAGTAGAAGAAGGCAACAAATATCTACAAAAGCTGCTACCTCCACATTAAATGCTCTGCACCTAACTCCCTGGCCGCATTAATGTGGAGGTGATACCTGAACAGTGCAAATTTGGCTGCCCCAAGGCATATTAGACCAGAGAGGATGTTTGACGGGACAAGCACTCAAGTGATAGTTCAGATGATCAACAAATGTAGGATCATGATGCTCTGGAAAGGACTATATAAGGAGAGGGGCCCTTCATAAAAAAGGGGGGATTGAAAATCAAAAGGAGGAGATAGGATTTTGGATATCAAACCTGTAACCCATTTGGAGGACAATAAATAAGAACAATCCATCTCGGATATTGCCGAGAACTATTTTACTTTAATATAATCCTATTTCTTTACATTCTCTTATCTGAATCTATCTAAACGATTGTTTGATCAGCTACAACCCAGTTTTTCAACCTACTCTCTACAAATTTATTGTTTTGGGCTCTTTGGGCTTGAGCCCATCCACGTAGTGGGCCATTAGTTCAAACCTTGTCCTTACAATTAGCGCCATCTGTGAGAATTACTGGTGTTTCAGTGAATTCAACTTTCAACGATGGTAGGTTCAGGTCCACATCAAGCAGAGTCCATGGGCCCTCAGCAACGAGACTATTCCCATGTACTTGAATGGAAAAGGGACCGTGAAGGAAGCGTACACACTGCCCACACTAGCAGAAGCCAAGCTAAGGGTAGGAGCCATGTCTATTAGGAGGAAAATGTTAGAAACATGCAGAAGGAGATTGATCACCTGAGGAGGAGCTTGCGTCATGAACGAAGAAGGTGAGTTTCACCCAGTCCTGACTTCTCTTCTGATGGTGAAAAGGACCATAGCTACAGGCGCAGATCGAGAACTCCCCCTAGTGAAACTTTCTCGTATGAGGAAGACTGTCATCATGAACGTGGGGATAGAAATTTGTCCTCGGTCGGCCTGGGAAACGACGCCATGACTAGAGCACTTAACCAAATTTCAAAGTCACCTTTCACACGTTGGATTGAGAGGGGGAAACTTCGTCAGCGTTTCTCCCAACCCACGATCACCATGTACAACGGAAGGATATACCCAGTGGAGCACGTTAGTCATTTCAATCAAAGGATGGCTGTATACTCTAGGAACGAGTCGTTGATGTGCAAAATATTCTCGTCCAGTCTAGGGCCTGTGGCGATGAGGTGGTTTGATAGTTTAAGGGCAGGTTCCATTGATTCTTTCAAGGAACTTACTCAAGCATTTGGGGTCCCGATTTGTTACGTGTAGAAGGGCTCCTCGGCCCTTAGCTTCCTTGTTGTCTCTGTCCATGAGAGAAGGAGAGACCCTGAAGACGTATTCAGACCGATATTGGGAAATGTTCAATGAGATAGATGATGATTTTGATGACGTTGCCATTAGCACTTTTAAGCTCGGCCTACCTGCTGAGCATGACTTAAGGAAGTCTCTGACCGGGAAACCCGTTATCAATATACGTCAACTCATGGATCGGATTGACAAATACAAGAGGGTTGAGGAGGACCAACAGTAGGATAGAGGCAAGGGCAAGGTTATCCCTCAGAAGATGAGGGATTTCAGGTCGGACCGCTACAACAATAATAGATCCCGAAGAGATTTTGCAAGGAAATCTTTACCTGCAGCTCCTCAAGCTGTAAACACTGTGTTTAGAGAGCCAGTGCATCAAGTTTTAGAGGAAAAAAAATTAAGCCATATTTCAAATGGCCGAACAAGATGAGTGGGGATCCCTCGAGGCACAATCAGAGCCTTCATTGTCAGTATCATCAGGAACGAGGACATACTACTGAGGAATGCCGGAAATTGTGGAGCCATTTGGAGTAACTAGTCAAGGAAGGGAAATTGCAACATCTCCTGTACCGTCCTAATGGGCAGGGTGACCAGCCAAGGTCTAGGACACAGGGGAATGCTCCTCCAAGACCCCGATAGGCACAATTAATGTTATCTTTGCTGCACCTGGGAGGACTGGTTCGCAGCCCTTTAGGGTGATGTCTATAGCTTGGTTGTCAGCCGAAGATTCAAGTTTTGGGTCGAAGAGGGCCAGAATGGAGATTCAACCGGCGTTGAGTTTCTTGGATGAAGATAAGGCGGGGACCATCCAGCCAAATGATGATGCTTTGGTGGTAACCCTAAGAGTAGGTGGATATAATGTAAGAAGAGTGATGGTAGACCAAGGTAGTTGTGCGGAAATCATGTACCCTGATTTGTATAAAGGGCTGCACCTAAAACCTGAAAATCTGACCGCCTATGACTCCCCCTTGGTGAGATTTGATGGGAAGGTGGTTATCCCAAAGGGTCAAATCAAGTTACCTGTGCAGGCAGGCTCATAGGTGATAGAGGTAGACTTCATAGTAATGGACGCATACTCCCCCTACACAACCATTATGGCCAGGCCTTGGCTGCATGCACTAGGGGCTGTTTCTTCAACACTGCATCAGAAAGTCAAGTACCCGTCAGGAGATAGGATTGAGGAACTAGTAGGGGACCAGTCCATGGCTCGACAGTGCCTGGTGTCTGCCATCTTGCATCGGTCAACAGGTGAGTCTTCGGCCTTAGTAAATGAAGGATTATAGCAATCAATGTGTATGGATCAACCCTGTCGGGGGCTGGCCGAGGAGGCTAAATGTGAAGATTTAGAAAAATTTGCCATAGGTGATGATCCGGAAAAGTTTTTTCAAGTGGGAATTTAGTTACCCCCTCAGGAGAAAGAAGAGTTAGTGGAATTTCTTAGAAAGAACATTGATGTGTTCGCTTGGGATGCTCACGAGGCTCCAGGGGTAGATCCAAATTTTATCTGCCACCATCTGAATGTCAATCCAGCTGTTACCCCAAAGAAGCAACTGCCTCGGCGTTCATCCAGAGAACATTTTGAGGCTGTCAAAGATGAGGTGATGAAGCTTAAACGGGCTAGGGCCATTAAAGAGGTCTTTTACCTCGAATGGTTAGCTAATACTGTGGTAGTAAAAAAGAAGAATGGAAAATGGCGTGTATGTGTGGATTTTATGGACTTGAACAAAGCCTGCCCAAAGGACCCCTTTCCCATGCCTCGGATTGACCAGCTGGTGGATGCAACTGTAGGCCATCCTCAGATGAGCTTTTTGGATGCCTTCCAAGGGTATCATCAGATACCTTTAGCTTTAGACGACCAGGAAAAGACAGCTTTCGTCACTCCTACTGGAAATTACCATTATAAGGTGATGCCTTTTGGTCTGAAAAATGCGGGGGCAACCTATCAAAGGATGATGACCAAGATGTTTGAGCCGCAACTAGAAAAAAAAACATGGAAATCTACATTGATGATATGGTGGTTAAGAGCAAAATAAATTTCGACCACGTTAATGATCTCGGAAATACTTTTGATACCTTGAGGAAGCACAGGCTACGGCTTAATGCTTCTAAATGTTCGTTTGGCGTCGGATCAGGGAAATTCTTGGGCTATATGGTTACTCACCTTGGAATTGAAGTCAACCCTGACCAAATTAAAGCAATTAACAACCTACAACCTCCTCAGAATCCCAAGGAAGTTTAGAGGCTTACCGGGATGACTGCTACTCTAAATCGATTCATCTCTCGGTCAGCTGATAGATGTAGACCTTTCTTTCAGTTGTTGAATAAGTGGAAGGGATTTGAATGGATTGAAGAATGCGCCATAGCTTTCCAACAATTAAAAGATTATTTGTCTCGACCACCCATAATGTTCAGACCTGAAGTGGGCAAAGTTTTGTTTGCCTACATCGCGGTAGCTTCCCACGCGGTGAGTTTGGTACTAATACGTGTTGATGATGGTGTTCAGAGACCAGTTTACTACATTAGCAAATCATTACATGAGGCCGAGGTGCGTTATTTGCCACTAGAAATGGCCATTTTGGCAATGGTGCATGCTACACGTAAACTTCCCCACTATTTTCAATCACACACGGTTGTCGTCCTAACCCAGCTACTGCTTAAATCTCTATTACAGAGTGCTGATTACACAGGAAGAGTTGCAAAGTGGGGTACAATTTTAGGAGCTTTTGACATCAAGTACATGCCACGCACCTCTATCAAGGGCCAGGTTCTTGATGACTTGGTTGCTGAGTTTGCTGAATCCTCAAAAGAAGAAAAAATAGAAGAACAAAACATGGATGAAAAATCGGTTGAAATGATCTCCAGGCAAGAGCCTGCATTATGGAAAGTCTATGTTAATGGGGCGGTGAACCATAAAAGATCTGGTGTAGGGCTAGTCTTGATATCTCCAGAGAGCATTACAATCGAAAAATCCTTGAGATTGGGCTTCTCGGTTACAAATAATGAAGCTGAATATGAAGCTCTGCTAGAAGGGATGATCATGGTACAAAAAATGGGTGGAAAGGCAGTGGAATTGATCTCTGATTCAAGATTGGTCGTCAGCCAAGTTCAAGGAGAATTGGAAGTCAGAGATCCTAGAATGCAGGAGTACTTAAACCAGGTTAAACATTTACAGTCTAAGTTTGAATCTTTCAATTTGTCACAAGTCTCTAGAAGTAAAAACACACATGCGGATTCTCTTGCTACATTGGCAACCTCCTCGGCACAAAGTCTACCTTGGGTAATCCTCGTAAAAAACTTATGTAGACCTACGGAGGTAGGAAGAACCGTAGCTCATATTCATCAAATAAGGGCAGCTCCTAGCTGGATGGACCATATTGTATTGTTCCTTAAGGAAGATGTTTTGCCAGAAGATAAGTCCGAAGCTGACAAAGTGCGAAGAAAAGCTCCTCGGTTCTGGCTGTCTGAGGACCAGAAGTTGTACAAGAGGTCTTTTTCTGGCCCATATCTGCTGTGTGTACATCCAGAAGGGGTTGAGCTAATTCTGGAAGAATTGCATGAAGGAATTTGAAGAAGTCATACGGGAGGCAGGTCATTATCACATAGGGCCCTTACCTAAGGCTATTGGTGGCCGAAGATGCAGAAAGAAGCAGAGGACTATGTAAAGAAATGCGACCAATGTCAAAGGTTTGCCCCGAACATTCACCAACTTGGGGGAGTCCTTAATCCCCTCTCTAGTCTGTGGCCTTTCGCTCAGTGGGGTTTTGATATTGTTAGCCATTTCCCTAAGGCAGCTGGGAACAAGAGGTATTTATTGGTCAGCATAGACTACTTCACCAAGTGGGTTGAAACTGAACCATTGGCAAACATCAGAGACGTGGATGCCAAACGCTTCATTTGGAAAAACATCGTCGCTAGGTTCGGAGTTCCTAATATCCTCATCTCGGACAACGGACTCCAATATGACAGTAAAGCCTTTAGGAAGTACTGTAGCGACCTAGGGATAAAGAACAGGTATTCCACTCCGGCTTATCCAAAGGGAAATGGGCAAGTTGAAGCCATTAACAAAGTTATTGTGAGCGGACTTAAGAAGAGGCTAGACGATGCAAATGGGAAATGGGTCGAAGAGCTATCACATGTATTATGGACGTATCAGACTACCCCTCGTAGGTCCACAGGAGAGACCCCCTTCTCTATGACTTATGGAGTCGAGGCTGTTATTCCTCTAGAGGCTGGGTTCCCCACTCTAAGGACAAGTTCCTTCAATCCAAGTAGTAATGACGAATGAAGAGAAAATGTCATGGTCTAGTTGGCCTATTATCAGCACAAGTTCAAGCAAGGGTATGATGCTAACGTAAAGCTAAGGCCGTTGACAGTGGGGGACTTGGTCTTAAGAAAGGTTGTGGAAGCTGCCAATAACCCAGCATAGGGGAAGTTGAGACCCAACTGGGAGGGGCCGTATCGTATAACATCAGTGGCTAGGATAGGTGCGTTTTATCTTGAAGATCTCGAGGAAAAAGCTGTACCTCGTCCCTGGAATGTAAATAATCTTAGAAGATATTATTATTAATACAAGTTTTTCTCTGCCTTCAATATGCCCATTACAGTACTTCTCTGTCTGCTTAACCATTATTCTAAGTGTTAAACAGAACGTAAGTTATGCCTAGTTCCTCGGACCATCTGCTTTGGGAAAATTAACACTGTATGACACTTATTTAAATATCAAACAGAACCTTGGTCATGTCTGGCTTCTCGAACCACATACCTTGGGAAAATTGATATCTTTCAGCTATTTATCTAAGTGTTAAACATAACCTAAGCTATGCCTGGTTCTTTGGACCATTTGCTTTGGGAAAATTAACACTATATGACACTTATCTCAATATCAAACAAAACCTGCATCATGCCTGGATCCTCGGACCACATTCCTTGGAAAAATTGATACCTTTCATTTAAATTGCTAAGTGTTAAACAAAACCTGAGTTGTGCCTGGTTCCTCGGACCATCTGCTTTGGAAAAATTAACACATTATGATATCTATGAAAATATCAAACAGAACCTCGGTCATGCATGGCTCCTCGGACCACATACCTTGTGAAAATTAATATTTTTGAATTAATTTTCTAAGTGTTAAGCAGAAAATAAATTGTATCAAGTTCCTTCGACCATAAATTCAGTATCAATTAAAACACCAGGGCATCTATTGAAGTGTTGGTTAGATAATAGCCAAAGCATTAAAAAGAGCCCCCCTTGGATTACATGGTTCGTCATCACCCGATCAAAATGTAAATCAAAGTCCATGAGCATCACTTAAAGCTTTCTAGGGTGCCTTGGACTTAGCTGTTGTCTGATTATCGTTTGAATGTTTTACTTAAAGTTAGAAAACTTATAAAAATTTTGTAAATCTGAGGTAGGTATTGACAATATTGTGAATTTACTAGTTCTGATCTATTCTGATTCTCAATTAGAAATATGTGAAAATTGTATTTTCTCTTCTATAAACAGTCACACATTTTTATGGCACATGGCTATGTTCAATCAGAGAATAATCAAAACAAATATTGCATAAGAGAAGAAAATAACACTTACAAATTTGGGGAAGAAAAAACATTGTCTTAGAAACAAAAAAGGGGAATTACATTACAGGTGTTGCAATTACATTATAAAAATAAGGAGTCATCGTTTTCACTTTATCTGAGGCCCAACCTTGGAGGTCTTATCAGCCTGATTAGTTGCTTTAGTAGGAGTCACCTTCTCTTTATCCTTGGGATCCTCCTTGGCAGGTATGGTGACCAAGGCTAAGACCATTTCAAAACTTTGAGAAATAGCCCCATCCTGTGGAATCTCTGCACTTTTATCTGAGGACTTAGTCACATCAGAGGAGGTCTCCTTGGAAGCTTCAATCTCTTTTTCTTGCTCCTACTGATGGGGAAGAGGATCATCTTGTGGCTGTGTCTCTCCTATAGGATCGGATACTATAGAGACTGCCTTATCTGCGATGGGGGGAAGGTCCATGGCATGGATGGCTGGAGAGTAATAAATTTTCTCTGGCTTCCTCAGCTCAAAAGAAGCCTCAACCCCAGCCTGGTTGAGGGCTTTAGTCCAAGTCTGGGCGCAGTAGGTCCGACATACCGCTGGGACCTCTACCTTGAGTTTTTCCTCGGTCTCAGCCACCCCGATGTCATAACCATGTTGCTCCGCCTCGTCCCTGGCCTTCTCGACCTCTCCTCTTGCTTTGACAGCCTAATCTTTGGCCTTCTCGGCCTCATCCCTCTGCTTCTGGACTTCAGCTAACTTTTTCTTCAGAGCTGCAACTTGCTCTTTAGAAGAGGTCAGCTGTTCCTTGGCATTGCGCAGCTGCAGCCTTTGTTCCTTGGCTTGCCTTTGAGCACTCTCCAAAGCAGAGTCAACACTCTTCCTCGCTCGCTCTTCCTCCGTCAATTTTTTCCTTAAGTCCTTGTTGGACTGATCAGCGATATTGAATGAATTCATAGCTGCCACGCGCCTGGATCTCTCATCTTCTAGCTGCTGATAGCAAGAGTTGGTTATCTCCTCAACCCTGAAAGTGGCTTGGATAGCCTAATAAAAGAAGGCGGTCATATTTTAAGATTAAATAAAAAGAAAAGAAAAAAGAGAGAAGAGAAAGGAGGGGAGTTGCATACCATGCCCAGATATCGCTTAAGGTTGAGGAAAACCTCTGGCCTCTTGATAGACTGCAGCTCGGCCATATCAGTGGGGAGTAGCAAAGCCTCTTCGAAAGCCGAGGCCACACGACATCCAATACCTCCATGAAAGTCCTTGATTGATGCATCATCCTTCAAGGGTTCACCATTAATCATGGGTGCTGGAAGCCAAGCCTGAGGCTCGGGTGGCTAGTTGTCTCTTCTCTCTAAGACTCTTTGCCCTCCAGGCCCAGTTTTTTACTGTTTTACAGCACATTGGGGCTCTTCTTCTGACGAAGGACAAGATCTGCTAGCATTAACCACGTCTTTACCTTTTTGTTCTCTTTTTCTCTTCGGATCGAAAGGTTCAAGCTTAGGGGGCAAAGATGGTTGGGGAGGAGGAAGAGGAAGTTTAGGAGGGGGCGGAGGAAGTTTAGGCTGAGCTGATCCCCCAGGTGCGTCTTTCCCAAGCTGGGATTCTATTAATTCCAGCAAACTTCTCTGAGATTTCCTTTGAATTCCCATCTCACCCAAGCTAACTGAGGCACTCTCCGGAGATGGAGGTCGGTTGAACACCTCAAATTCTTCTAGGGAGTCTATCAAGTTTATGACTCCCTTCTCTTCTTCTTCTTTATCTTTTTCTTCTTCTTTTTCTTCCTCTTCTTCCTTAGCAATGGGGTGAGACGAGGATGCTTCTACTGAGGGGATACCCACAAAAAGCGGCTGGGTAATGGGTGTGCCCCCTAGGATGGGAATGCCTTCAGGAACAACAAATCCTTCGTAGGCCACACTAATACATTGAAGACGAGGATCTTTGGCTTTTATCACGCACTTCGGAGCTTGAAATTTGCGTGAAATTGGTTGGTAGCCGAGAATTATATGTGCTGCTCATAATTGGCCGTCTGCTTTGTTCATAAACACCTCGGACCACAGGATCTTGTCTAGACTTGCTCTGTTGATTAGGTTGAACCGAGGTATGGTAGAATGTCTGTTTGCAAAATCATTAAAATAGAAGGAAAAAATTGGTCAAAAACAGAAATTATGTGAAATAGAACGGAAATATAAGCCAAGGTGTACAAATCTACGACTAAACCCCCACCTGGTTTTCCCTCTCTAGTCGGACAAGGTAGGCCGTCATGCCATTCCCCAGAAAAGATTAAAAAATCTTCCTTTAATTCCTTGTTTGATGTAGGTAGGCATTGGATTAGCCTTACTTCGGGATACCTTAACTTAAGGTAGTATCCTTGCCCCTTCAAATGGTGCAGATTGTATACCCAATTGATATCGTGATGTGTCAAGTTCAGGTTCATTCTCTCGTTCAGGACTTCTACACTCCCTAATACTCTGAACATATTTGGGGCACATTGTGTGGGGGATAATCTAAAGAACCTAAGGAAGCTCCTGGTAAGATTGCCCATGGGGATGGTCATCCCTCCCTCTATGAAGGCGATTATTGGGATGACTACCTCCCCCTCTTTCCTATCATCTGCCCATTCCCTTTGAGCAGCGTATCTAATGCCCACTATTGGCGGGATTCTATACTTAGCCTAAATCTCTCTATGTCCTCCTCAGATTCAACTAAACATTTGAATCTACCCATTTTCTTATAGGCTTTGAAAGAAAATCAACATTTGTGAAACAAAAAATAGAGCAGAGAAGAAAAAAGGGATGATGAAAGAGAATGTATGGAAGGAAACAAAATTGAGAGGGGTCAAGGAAACTTACAGGCTTGAAAAGAATGTCCTCGAAGGAGTTTTTAGTATTTGTAGACGCACAAGGAAGTGAAAGAAAATGGCAGGTTCAGTGTATGAACTCTAGAATGGTGTGATTGATGGAAGTAGGGAAAGAAATTGATTTGAGAAGCTATTTATAGTGACACGGAAGTTGCAAGTGGGAAAATTCCCGCTTGCAACCCTAGGAAATTCTCCACCGTTGGATTCGCATCATGCCATTGAACGTGGGAGACAAAAGTGCTGTCAGAATTTAATGAGAGCACGATTTGGACGCCAAAGCGTCAGGAGCGTGCCTCGAGCAGGTCAAAAGGCATTTGGAAATTCGTATGGACGAGTTGAAAATATGAGTGGGATAGGTTGGTAATATCAAAATCTTTCTTTCCTCTCGAAGAGTCAAAAAGCAAGATTTCGAGGGGCTATTGTGGGGGACTAGATAATTAAGAGATACTGGTGAAACTGTGTATTCTGGGCCTATGGCCCAATTTGAGGATATTGACATGTCCGAAGACAGCCAAGCAATGTTATTATTAGAAGGGTAGAAGAGGAAAGGACAAGAATTGTACATGATGATCCAAAGGATGTCCGAGGAAAGGTGTCATATCCGAAATACGGATCCGAGGTCAGCAGGAATGTTCTAACCGTCCTGAACCTCCTACCAGGTTGTATCACGGTTGGAAGCCAGACATTGGATATGGAAAAAAGTAGAAGAAGGCAACAAATATCTACAAAAGCTGCTACCTCCACATTAAATGCTCTGCACCTAACTCCTTGGCCGCATTAATGTGGAGGTGATACCTGAACAGTGCAAATTTAGCTGCCCCAAGGCGTATTAGACCAGAGCGAATGTCTGACGGGACAAGCACTCAAGTGATAGTTCAGATGATCAACAAGTGTAGGATCATGATGTTCTAGAAAGGACTATATAAGGAGAGAGACCCTTCATAAAAAAGGGGGATCGAAAATCAGAAGGAGGAGATAGGATTTTGGATATCAAACTTGTAACCCATTTGGAGGACAATAAATAAGAACAAATCCATCTCGAATATGGCCGAGAACTATTTTATTTCAATATAATCCTATTTCTTTACATTCTCTTATCTGAATCTATCTAAACAATTGTTTGATCAGCTACAGCCCAGTTTTTCAACCTACTCTCTACAAATTCATTGTTTTGGGCTTTTTGGGCCTAAGTCCATCCACGTAGTGGACCGATATCCCAAATCTTGCCTTTACACTATCTATAAAAAGTGGATAAAGATGATGTCTTGATCGTATACCAATACCACTTTTTGATCTTGTTTCTCTTTCATTTTTGTGCTATTTTTTGTTTTGAGAGGAGAGAGACATAAAATTTGAGCAAGAATACATATTTACTCCTGATTTTAACAAAGGTGGGTTATGGAAAACAAACGGAACATACCACAGGTGGGTTAAGTGATACTTTTCAAACCACGAGTAGGCAAAGTGATTTTCGCCCAAACCACAAGTGAGTTATGTGTAATTACCTCTTATTTTTTAATTCCCCCAATTTGAGGGATTTTCAAAGAAAATATTTTATTTTAATAAAATTTAATGTGTTTTCCATTTTCTCTTTAACATTTTCAAGTATAGAATTTGATATTAAAAAAAATGCACATTTGCCCTTTTCTTATTAATTATAATCTCCCCTCATTTTCACTTTACAACCAAACAAAAAAATAGGGTCTTTAGGAGGCACCTGAACAAAGGAGAGGGATATTCACACAAATATCTATTTCTCTCCTCTCCTATCCCTCGGTCCCACCCCTCTTATCCCCTCTCCCTCCAAACTTACAAATTTAAGCTCTTACTTTTTTATTGAGAAAGGAATCATATATATGAAAGGTAGATAAAATATTTTGTTTGGTTTTTTAGAATGATATGAGAGAAAGGCTCAGTAACGGATTCACGGCCCCAAAATTTTGATTTTATTTCTTTATTATATATACATATTAAAGAATTTAATATTTGGGCATCAAAAATTTGAGCCCCAAAAAAATGGAATTAATCCAATGAAGAAAAAAATTGGTAGATGAATATTTATATATTCTTTTTTAGATATTATATTTTGCACATATTCAGAGTAAACTAAACAATATTTATATACTAATTAAAGTTTAGGAAGATCACCCAATGATATTCATGAAAATGAAGAAAAGTAAAATAGAGAAGAAGAATATATGAAAATATATATATATATATATATATATATATATGGGTTGGGTTCAAGTTACACCTGATGTAATTCTAAGTAATGTTACACTACTCATTATTTTTTAATAGGATGTCAATTTTGACAAATCTACCGTTGGATTACATTATCTTCGTATATTCTCCATGCTTGCAAAATTTCAAGGTAATCGAATATCAATAATCATTTCATCAATCAATTATTTAAATTCAAGTATCTGTAGTTTAAAATAATACATAGAAAATGTGTTTATGGATGAAATGGTAAATAACATCCGATTAGTATGAAAATTGGCATGCATGTTAAAAACATATAGAACATGTAATCCAACAGTAAGATTTCCAAAATATGAATTCAATAACAAGTTATTGAGTGGTGTAACACTGCTTAGAATTACACCAGGAGTAACTTGAGTCCAACCCATATATATATATATATATATATATATTTATTTATTTATTTATTGGTTTGTTAATATCATAATTCATCCAAATAAGAAATGTAAAGCTTTTTAGTATATATTTTTTTTCGTAGTCCTAGGAAATTATATCTTTACAAGTCAACAAAAGAGAAAAGTATTGAAAGATCACCTATGCGTATCTGTAATGGCCTTTACTGTATTGGGATGGCACAAATTGTTTTGACAACAGTTATTTCAAGGAAATTGGCAATCCTTGGAAGGTGCTTTTTTTCCCATAGGACTTTGGCAATTCTGACAACACCACAACAGCCAACTGATTTATTTTACAAAAGGAAGTGGTTGATCCAAATATTCATGAAGCTAGTATAAGGAAAGGAGTACTGAGTTTTTTGCTCTAGGCTTCAATGTTTGGTACAAATAAAGTACCATCGTTATACCCATTAAATAACATAAACCTCCTAAAGGACATACTTTTTTTTTTTTTTTATATGGTTTTTTTTACAAGCGAAAGTATCTAAACTTCTTCGAGTATTTGACTATTCTTTAGGGTATATACAGTTTCTCCATCCCATACACACCAAGTTATTACATGAATAAATCCCTTGGACATGGCATCAAAATGCTGGCAAGAGATTTAAAATATTATGCATGATATGTAATATATATATATATGAGCATACAAAAGAATATATATAAATATGTATATGTAGTTATGGTTTGATGAGAAAGAACAATCATCATTAATAAATGTTGTAATTTTCACATTCACTTGTATATTACCTAGTTAATGAAATGATTAAGTCCCACATAGGATAGAAATAGTAAGGGTCAATCATTAATATATGATTGTGACATGTGGTCATTTCAAATTCTTACCTATCTCGAACGCCAATCCATCAACTCAAAAGGTTTCAAGAAAATTGAATTAATTAATTCATCAACTAAGGTTTGGGGTAAAAATTTAATTAATTAATTCCATAAGAAGGGGATTTGGGGGTGTGCGGTTTGGGAGTCAAACCCAGAAAAAATGTCACAATCAAGAAAATTTAATTAATTAATTCAATAAGAATACACCCCAATATCATAGAATCATAGAAAGGGGTGTGAGAGGGGATGTGCGGTTTGGGAGCTTTCTTAATTTAATTAATTAATTCAATAAGATTACACCCCGATAGAATCATTGAAAGAGTGATATGATTTGGGAGTCAAACCCAGAAAAAATGTCACAATCAAGAAATTTAATTAATTAATTTAATAAGAATACACCCCAATAGAATCATAGAAAGAGTTATATGATTTGGGAGTCAACGGGGTGTGAGAGCCTGAGAGGGGGTGTGCGGTTTGTGAGCTTTTTTAATTTAATTAATTAATTCAATAAGAATACACCCCAATAGAATCATAGAAAGAGTTATATCATAGAAGGACAAAATTTAGGTACAGTATCTTAAGTGATGTTTCTTAGGTTTCCCTTATACTTCCATCCTATGAGGAAAAAATTCCATCCTATGAGGAAAAATCATAAAATGGGGTGTGAGAGGGGGAGCTTTCTTAATTTAATTAATTAATTCAATAATATCATAGAATCATAGAAAGTTAGGGGGGTGTGAGAGAAATTGGTGTAAAAAGTTAGAATCATACAAAGTTAGGGGGTGAGAGAAGTTTTTTTTTTTTTTGATGGGAAATATAGAGAAATTTTATTGCATCTGTGAAAGCGAGCTTACATCATGGACAAGAGCTTGCAAGATACAGCAAGAGTTCTCTTCAATCCAAGCAACATAGTCAATAATGCTAGATGCATACTTTGCTAATATATGGGCTGGTAAATTTCCTTGTCTCCTAACATGAGAGTATCCTACACTCCGAAAGTCTCCACTGATGTCTTGAATACCTTGGACCACTGCAGCTATTGAAGATGGGGCCGGAGAATAGTTACAGAGAGCGTTATAAACTATCAAAAAGAATACAACCCCAATATCTCCTTTCTATAAGAGAGTCCCAGTGTCTTCAAATTCTATGGCTCAACTTCCTTCCACCCAATCGTCCTCTACCTCTACCCCCCAAACGGGTGAGAATATATAACAGAGTATTTCATACAATTAATTTTCTTTT
The DNA here is from genome assembly GCA_019022515.1 of Quercus aquifolioides. Classification (NCBI taxonomy): domain Eukaryota; kingdom Viridiplantae; phylum Streptophyta; class Magnoliopsida; order Fagales; family Fagaceae; genus Quercus; species Quercus aquifolioides. Next base: position 4,289,096 of record CM032328.1, read on the forward strand.
TTTACTGCACGGATCAAATGTCGTTTCTTTCAGACGTTAAACTCGCTGCTCAAATACTTGGCCTGGTCATCCTTATCACCACACTCATTCTCACACTTCGCAGGTTATTAACTAACAAAACTGCTACTAATGCCCAAATTCTTCCTGGCGGCAACCTTGCTGGCAGTGATGGCGTTAGAAACAGCAGCAGCCAAGACAATATCCAAATGATAACTGTGAATTTCTGACCCTCCAAGAAAATACCTACCATGTAGGTTTTTCATAACTTGGAGCTTCCAATATAAATAAGTTGACCTTGCACCTTAACGCATAAAAATTCCATCACTCCATGTTAGCCTAGTACATGAAATTTCCAATCAACTTGCAACGTGTGGTGATGATATTAATGATGCAACGTTCCGATCATGGATCAGCAGCAAAAGTTTTTAGGCCGACTCTGGCGAAGAAATGAATTGTTTAAGGAGGAACGTTGGATCACTTTACCCTTCCAATTGCAAAGTCAAATCCTATGTAAATTTTAACAATATGAAAGTAAACATGCTAATATATTGCTTATATATCATGTTACACAGCAAGAGATTCATAATATATATGTATATATATATATATATATATATATATGGTTGATCTATACCATTAAAATGCTCATGCTTAAACTACGAATAACAATAAACAAACTTGAATTGGCAACTAATTCTTCTAAAGGTTTTTTATTCACATCAATTTATGTAGTTTTGTGGATCAATTCAATATAAAATCATCCGATTGTTGGGCATCAGGTAATGAGACAAGGACTGATTTTGTTTCATGTTTGCTCACTTCCAAATGCAGAAGATCGTAGCAATATAATTCTCAAAGTACCGAGGTCGAACCACAAGGAGCAAGATAGATTCAAAGACAATATAATTAAATAACAATTTGGGTGAAGAAGAAAAATACTTTTGCTTGGTGATTGTTAACAAGAATAATAATAAAAACTGATTTAAATCAATAATGTAAATACTAGGGCATCGGGGTGTTTCCCTATATCGATATGAAATTCTTTGTGATCTAAGAAATTATATATTTCATAATTAGTTGTTCTTATACAATTAAATACTTATGATTTGGTTGAACTGAGACAATTCAAATACGCACGATAACCTAGATTAATAATACGATTAGAAAAGTTTTCAGAAAAACCCATTCACTTTAAAACCTAATTTCTATTTGAAACTATTAGAAATTCATCTAAACAATAAGAAAAACATGATTGAACTTATTGAAAGCATGGAAGAACTAATACATCAAAAGAAATCTAATTGAACAATCAAATATGTCGTTGATAAAATCCTAGAAAGAATCACATTGAATATTCATACCGTATAGAAGAAACATAACCCCTAGCCCTAGCAAAGAGTTTAGGCTGCCATTAGAGAAAGGAAAATACAAGGTTTTCTCTGCCAAATTCGTTCTCCTAGCCTCCCTTCAAAACCCTCACGTCTAAGTGTCCAAAGAAAATAAAACTTTTACTATTTTAATTTCCGTCCAGGTTTACAGCAGTAACTTGTGAGTTAATTTCGGCCTTCAAAAATTCAGAATTTAGAAAAACTCAAAACTGTAAGTTGTAAATATTTAAGTCACGGTTCCAACCCATCTAGCCTTGTGTCAATTGGATTTTTGAGGAGAGAGATACGCCCAAAATACTGATCAGTGCTCAAATCAGATTTTTCCTTTTCAGATTCTGCCTCTTTGATTTCTTTCCTTATTTGAAGCTTCCAATCATGGTAGACGATCCAAGCACTCCAGCTGCACCTCCTTAGACATTTAAGCATGGTCCTTTAGCTCCACTTTAATTATAGTTTGGCCTCCATTCTCTCACAAATTCCTGTAAACTCATCTTTCTCACATGATTTCCTGAAAGTAGAAAATTACACACAATGAATGACATCTTATTCAAGAAATTATGTAAAGATAAATAATAAGGACTAATGCAAATCATGGCTTAATTATACAAATTAAGCATAGTAATAAGGAGATAATGCTCACACAAATATATAACAAGTATACATTTCAAGGCATTATCATTTCATTCCAATGAATAAAAAGAATTAGAAAGCCCAAATGCAATATTGCTAAAATTTTCAATGAATAAAACAACACAGAGTAAGTTTGAATATGACAGCTAACTTTATCTTCTAGAAAACAACCAAACTGTTGTAATTGATCTATAAAATAAAATATAGGTCTAATTGATTTGTAGAGAGATATAAAGCAATACTCGTAGCTAAGGACTACACTCAACAAGATAGGCTTGATTATTCTTTCTTTCTCTCTTTTTTTTTTTTTTTTTTTTTCTTTTCATTTTTATTTATTTTTTAATAATAAAAGTTACCTACTCTTTCGAACTCTTGTATAATTGTGCGGGTGGTCTTACGTTGAAATTTCCAAATGGCAACGTGACACATAAAATTTCCAATCATCCTGCACCTTGATAAAGCATAAATTTCCAAAGCCAAGGAGTGATTTTGTTTCAGTTCAATGAATAAGGACTAAAAAAGACCAAAACATAATGTATTGCTAAAATTTTCAATGAATGAAACAATGTTCCTTGAGTTTAAGGCACCTGAATTTATCCACCAGAAAACAACTAACTGATTGTAAGTGGGACTATAAAATAAAATATAGATCTACTGGGCTAAGACTATACTTAACAAGATGGACTTGATTACACTGAATTCTTTTCACACAAGCCAACAAGGATAGCAGACTTTCGGGTCTGGTTTCTCAAAAAAAAAAAAAATCCAACAAGGATAATTTTTGAAAAGGATCAAAATTAATAATTTCTAACGCAATATTGATTTAATCTTGTATTTTTTCTAGTAACTATATATTTATTTTTATATATTTTTCTTTAGAAAACTATATATTTATTTAATTTGTTTCACTTTTTTAGAATGTGTTTATATATATAGACAAGCTTAGTTACAATTTTTTATTTGTTGTACTTTATGTTACTTAATTAAAATTTAACACATTATTACATTGACCAATAAAATACAAACAATGTTATTTTTCCTTAAAAAAAATTACATTTAGGGTAATCAATTGTTTAAATTTAGATAAAAAGCATAAAGTACATCATTTAAAAGAATTGCGTCAAAGTTTAAACTCATAGGCAAGATATCATGCTTTCCAGGGGATGACTTGACATAAAGCTCACCTGAGTTATATATTAATAAAATTTTGCCTATCTATATATAAATCAAATTTTGCCAGATTGGTTATTGGTATGGTTGGTAGGTAGTTTTTTTGTATTTTTTTTCATTTTTTGAGAAATATCAAATGGTTTCATGGCTAAGTCATCCTCCTCTTCCTAGCCATCGTATGTTATGGATATCAATTACAATCAAACTTACACCTTTGTTTTTAGAGAAAATGACAAAAATTAACAATTTTGACGTAATATTAACTATTGATTGAGTTGTATGCCATTGCTGGAGGCTTATTTAATTTAGTGCGAATCTTAGAATTTGATGTATATATATTTTTTGAATGAATAATTTGTTGTATATAAATCTCTTAAAAACACATCAAGACTAATTTCGAGAAATAGATCAATTATAATTATTTGCATATTATGTTTTTGTGGAGGAAGATAAACTAAAAGCAAGCTAAATGATTCACAAATATCAATTTAGAGGAGTAGGAACACACTCCTAAATTGATTTAAAATATAAGGCATGATATGTAATAAATATATGATTATTAAAAAAAATGTGTATAAGTATTCTTATAATATTAATTATCATGATGGACTAAAAAAATGGACTAAAAATCCTGATAGGATAATAAATTATATAATACTAATTATCATGAACCAAATAGATAATTCTCATTTATTTTAAATTTTATCATATCGATAAATATATAATTTAGTTATTTAAATGATTAATTTCAACATAAAACCTCTATAAAAATGAGTCGAAAATATAACGACAAGAATTACTCGAAAGTTGTGCCACAAGAATTACTCGAAACTTAATAGTCGAGAAAGCGAAAACCAGTGGACCGAGAGCATACTAATAGCAATTAGAGAGTTAAGAAAAATATAGCAATAGTCATGAAAGCGAAAGATACCACTGTCCTTAATAGGACTGTCTTTATGTGCATCCCACAGAGAGCATACTAATTAGAAAGTTAAGAAAAATATAGCAATAGTCATGAAAGCGAAAGATACCACTGTCCTTAATAGGACCGTCTTTATGTGCATCCCACAGAGAGCATACTAATTAGAAAGTTAAGAAAAATATAGCAATAGTCGCGAAAGCGAAAGATCCCACTGTCCTTAATAGGACCGTCTTTATGTGCATCCCAGAGAGAGCATACTAATTAGAAAGTCAAGAAAAATATAGCAATAGTTGCGAAAGCGACAGATCCCACTGTCCTTAATAGAACCGTCTTTATGTGCATCCCACAGAGAGCATACTAATTAGAAAGTTAAGAAAAATATAGCAATAGTCGAGAAAGCGAAAGATCCCACTGTCCTTAATAGGACCGTCTTTATGTGCATCCCACAGAGAGCATACTAATTAGAAAGTTAAGAAAAATTCTTAATAGTTGCGAAAGTTAAGAAAAATATAGCAATAGTCGCGAAAGTTACAGATCCCACTGTCCTTAATAGAACCGTCTTTATGTGCATCCCACAGAGAGCATACTAATTAGAAAGTTAAGAAAAATATAGCAATAGTTGCGAAAGTTAAGAAAAATATAGCAATAGCCGCGAAAGCGACAACCATCTTATGTGCATCCCAAGACATACGGTTAATACGAATCTGCATAAAGATTTGGACCATTTGGACTGCTAGACAACCAGCAACAATGGCAGAGTATTTCAACTTCTTCTTCCCTCATAACTCATTATTGACTCACGCTCTGAATGTTTTACTGTTATTCTAACTAAATTCCTTTTTGTTTCAGGATTCAGCAAGTTGTGCTGGTCCTAGAACTCATTGCTGAAGGTGTTGGGTCCCTTGGCAGCTTTTTGGTTCAAGTCATACGGTTAATACGAATCTGCATAAAGATTTGGACCATTTGGACTGCAAGACAACCAGCAACAATGGCAGAGTATTTCAACTTCTTCTTCCCTCATAACTCATTATTGACTCACGCTCTGAATGTTTTACTGTTATTCTAACTAAATTCCTTTTTGTTTCAGGATTCATCAAGTTGTGCTGGTCCTAGAACTCATTGCTGAAGGTGTTGGGTCCCTTGGTAGCTTTTTGGTTCAAGTCATACGGTTAATACGAATCTGCATAAAGATTTGGACCATTTGGACTGCAAGACAACCAGCAACAATGGCAGAGTATTTCAACTTCTTCTTCCCTCATAACTCATTATTGACTCACGCTCTGAATGTTTTACTGTTATTCTAACTAAATTCCTTTTTGTTTCAGGATTCAGCAACTTGTGCTGGTCCTAGAACTCATTGCTGAAGGTGTTGGGTCCCTTGGCAGCTTTGTTGTTCAAGTCATACGGTTAATACGAATCTGCATAAAGATTTGGACCATTTGGACTGCAAGACAACCAGCTTCTGTTGGTAACGGCGACCAGGATGATATCCTCCTTGCTGGTAATGACGAAGCTGATGCTGATTGTGAACTCTGAACATCTGACCTCAAAGTACGTGGTCTTTCTTTGCAGACTTTACTGTAATAATCCAGGTGTCCCTTTATGTAACTTCATCAACTTTTATTTTGAGTATTTTTCGTTATTTATTGATAATTTCTTTTTTTAGAATTACAATATTTTGGGCATGTTTCGTCATTTTCTCACTGTATAACGCAAAAAAAAAAAAGAATGAAATGCATTTTTGCTTCTAGAATCCGTTGTTTGTTTTAATTTCTTCAGAAAAAAGAAAAGGCTTTAGAATGAAATGCATTTATTATTTATCTTAGTGATCTGTGTTTTTTTTTTTTAATTATTAATTTTATCTTGGTTATCATTGTTTAGCGTGAGATTTATATTATTAGGGAGAATTGAATGTTTTCCTGTTTCGCATAAGTTTATACTGTTAGTTTGATTTTCTGGAAGTTTTTCAAAATATTCATTATTCTATATCATCTGATTTTAGTAGGAAATATGTCAACCATTTATTATTGTAAATTTTACCATGGACTTTTTAAAAAGTAATTAAATAAAGGGCGCGCGTGCCAAGCAGTTGAGCCTTTTGCGACTTGTCCATATAGACTGCTGCTCTCTCTCTAACTTTTTGTGCCTTATATGTCTGCTATTAAAAAAAAAAGAGAACCAGAAAGTTTAGAAATTGCTTTTTGGTCTTTTTCTCCATCGTGCTGCCTGTTCCGGAATCAGGTTGATGCATATATTCTTATGATTTATACAGATCTAATTGTTCTTTTTTTTTTGATGTATATGGTGAAGTTTAGAAAGTTTAGGAATTGCTTTTTGATCTGATTATTCTTTTGGAACTGGTGTTGTTTTTTATATGTATATATATATGGTGTAGTTTTCGTGGGTGCACACGTCTTTAATTGTGAGATGGGTCATTGCCTTTTAGCTTGGTAAGGATTTTTACCGATATGTCTCAGAATTTGGATTTACTTTGTTTTTTTATGCCGAATTTCAGCCTTACTGCTTTTTGGGTTTCTTTGTCATCAGATATTTAGCTGTGGTGTCGATCCTGGTAATCTGTGTTGTATGTGAGATTTATATCATTTTTGTGAAGAAAAAAAAAATTGCTTTCGTTTTCTCAGCTCTAAGTTGTTCTATTTGATTTTTAGTATTTTGGGTCTGATATGGTTTTTTTTTTTTGGAGAAAAATCTGTATGGGGTTGTTATAATATTTTAATAGAATGAATTGTAGAATAGAGAGTCAGATGTAGAGAGGATTTGTAAATTTGAAAAAAAAAAAAAAAAAAACTTTTTAAGGGCGAAATTAGAGAAATTATAAAAGATAGGTGTGAATGTCAAATAGATATTCATTTTTATAAAATTTATTTGATTTTAGGAGGAAGTATATGTTATTAATATTTGGCTTTGTTGTTTTGAGAGAATAAAGTTCTAGCCCTGGGCAGATTGGTGTTATATTATATATATATCTTTATTTTTTGCAAATTGTAATTATAGATGTTATTGTGAATTTTATAACGGATTCCTCAAAAAGTTGTTCTCAAAGTAAAATTTGTATCCGGATTCATAGGCTGTTTAAGCAATTGCGGCCTAGTAATCTGTGTATGGTTGCTGATGGACCATAATTAGAGTCTTCTATACAGTTTTTCTTAAAAAAAAAAAAGAAAAACTTTGATTGTTTTGGTGGGCAACTGGGCAAGTGTAGTTTGGTTCCACAGTTTCTTTTGCTTGTGTCATTTGAAGATTAGTCAAGATGACTTTACTTTGTTATTGAATGATGAATTTGCTGTTCCAAAGGTTTTTTTTTTACTTTTGGTAAAACTAATTGATATGCGCTTCTTTTGCCTATACATGGTTCTTCTAGGAACACACATCTCCTTATGTGATCAAAACACACATTTAAATCCTCATCTTATGTCTGGTTGTTTAGAAAAAGTAGACAAAGTTCTGAACTTTGCAGTTTGGATCATTCCAGCATGTAAAAAATAAGGTACTAAATTAGAACAAACAGTATAAGAAAGGTCAAGATCGGTTAATGAACATATGAGCAGTCATGTCCGTGTTATAGTGTTAAATGGATAAAAATGAGTGGTATTTTAAGTGTTGTGATTTTCATTTTCCAAGCTAAAGCCTGTTGAGCAAAGGAACATGGCTGGTTATCCTATATGATGACCAATAACTGTATAAGAAGCTGGTTTTAAGTGATGTCATTGCATTAATTTTTAATGTGCTACTTCACCAGTGTAGTTTGAAGGCAGTAGGATGGTTCATTTTGAGTTGGCTTGATGTTGTGGACTGATGAGTTTTCTAAGGAATACTGTGATCTTCACAAATTTCTGTTCATAATCATATTATTGACTCTGATCTATTGGAACTAAATGGTTTAATTATTGCATGATTGGCTTTGATGTATTGAGAATTAAATTTAGCCCAGATAAATTGGGGTTAGATATATGTCCCTTATTTTGGGCAAATTGTAATTACAGAGTTAGTGAATTTTACAATGGACTCTTCAAAAAGTAGTCCTTATAAGTAAAAATTTGAAGGAAATTATTTTGATCCTGATACATAGGTTATTTTAACAACTGCAGCCTAGCAGGCTTTGTATCTGGTTTCCAACAGAGCATAAGTAGAGTATCCCATACAGTTTTTTAAATGCAACTTGTGGGCAAATGGGAAATTGTTATTTGGCTCCTCAAGTTCTTTTGTCTGAGTCATTGGAAGACTAGCCAACATGGCTTTGCATTGTTTTTGGATGTTGAATTTGCTGCTCCATAGCTTTTGTACTTTCTGGTAATATGAGATGTTTTGAGCCATTTAAATATTTTGGTAAAACTAATTGATGTGTACTTCTTAGCTTATATATGGTTGTTCTAGAAGCACAGATACACCTTCCTTCTGTGATCAAAACACATGCATTTAAGCCCTTAAATTTATGTTTGTTGTCTAGTAAGATAAACAAAGTTCTGAACTTTGCAGTTTGGATCATTCAGAATATGAAAAATAAGGTACTGAACTAAACCAGGACAAATAGTATAAGGAAGGTCAAGATAGGTAGATGAACACATGAGCAGCTCTGTTTGTGTTATAGTGTTAAGTGGATAGCAATGAGTAGATTTTAAGTGTTCTAACATTCTCACTTTCCTATTTCAGGTATCTTATGCGCTACTGCACTGGTTAGGACAGTTCATTTTGAGGTGGCTTGAGGATGAGGACTATGTGATGAGTTTACTATAGAATAGTGTTATCTTCACAAATTTCTGTTCACAATGGTATTTCGAACCTTGATCTATGTGTTTACTGTCAAATTACAATTGTAGAATTTGTATGTGAAGAATTAAGATGGATTGGAATGTTTTATTTATTTATTTTTGAAAAATGGCGTTTCTGTTTGGGGTTTTCTCTTAGCCTTAAATCTCCTTTGGATTTTTTCTTCTTACTTATTTTTTATTTATTATTATTATTATTATTTCATGTTGTGCAATGTTTTTATTGTTGAATAGTTGCATTTTTGGATTTGATACCTATGTTTGCAATTTGCAAGACAATCTAGTTTGTCTTTCTTACCAATAACTCAACTTCCTCCCTATTGTGCTTCCCTCTTCTATCCGCAATCTTAGTTTTAATTGTTTGTTAGTTTCATATTTTTGGGATAAAACTGGTTTGCGCTTATTCTTGAGCTCACTAATTTTCCTTTTAGGATTCTCGGGTTATATTGACCTTAATTAATCTGTATCTCACTATCTTGCTACATTGTGATTTGTCAGTTTGTGCATCAGATAGATTTGGTTTTGATCTTGGTAATCTGTGTTGGGTGTGAGAGTTATTATCATTTTTGTGGAATGAATGTTTTATTTTTCTCTCCTCTGAGTTAAACTATTTGATTTTCTAGGTGCTTTATTTATTTATTTATTACTACAAAATTTTCATTCTTATATACTTTATTTGGTTCTAGGAGGAAGGTTCTGGGAGGAAAAATACATCATTGGTTTAATCATTGCATGATTGGCTTTGGGGTTAGATGTATTATATATGTGTCCCTTTTTTTGGGCAAATTGTAATTACAGACCTATTGTGAATTTGACAATGGACTTTTCAAAAAGTAGTCCTTGAAGTAAAAATATTATTCAATAGTAAATTATTTTAACCTTGATGCATAGGCTGTTTAAGGAACTGCAGCTTTATAGTATTTGTATCTAGTTGTTGACAGGGCATAAGTAGAGTATAATATACAGTTTTTTAAATGCAACGATTGATAATTATGGTGGGGAAATTGGTAATTGTTATTTGGTTCCTCAAGTTCTTTTGCCTGTGTCATTTGAAGACTACTCAGATGACTTTGTATTGTTTTTGGATGTTGAATTTGCTGTTCAGGAGATTTTTACTTTGGGAAATATGGAAATGGAATGCGTTGGGCCATTTTAAAGTTTTGGTAAAACTAACTGGTGTGCTTCTATGCTTATACATGGTTGTTCTAGAAACACAGACGCATCTTCCTTCTGTGATCAAAACACAGGTATTTAATCCGTAACATATGTTTGGTTGTCTAGAAAAGGTAAACAAAGTTCTTAACTTTCCAGCTTGGATCATTTCAGCATGTGAATATAAGGTACTGAACAAATAGTGTAAGAAAGGTCAAGATTGATAGATGCACATATGAGTGGTCTGACCATGTTATAGTGTTTAGTGGGTGGCATGAGTGGGTGTTTGAGTGTTGTTATGTTCACTTTCCAATTTTGGGTAAATCCTGTTGAGCTAAAGTGAACATGATTGTTTATCCTATAAGATAGACTGATAAGTATTTAAGAATCTGGTTTTTTTTTTTTTTTTTTTTTTGAGAAACAAGAATCTAGTTTTTAAGTGTTATCATTGCATGGATATGTGATGTGGGCATTTAATTTGTTGTAGTATAATGGCTGTGGGAAATTTTATTTTGGTGTGGCTTGATGTTGTGGATTTATGGTGATGGCTTTACTATAGATTTATGTCTATTCACAATCATATTTTTGACCTTGGTCTATACGCTTACTATCAAATCATAATTTTATAATTTGTAGCCCAGATCCTTGTAACTTAACTATCACTTCTTGGTATTTTTAACGGAGATATCCAGAGTTCAAATCTTTGTTCTCCCATTTTAACCATCGATTTATCGTAATTGTAGAATGTAAGGAATCAATGGTGGAGGAAATGTTTCTAAAAAGTTTGTGAAAACATCTCTCTATGGTGTTCTCTTGTAACTTTCCAGAACTAGAAAAATGAAGTTAAGTCTTTTTGATTGTCCAGAACGATGTTCTTCTAGCTTTAAATTTTTTGTGGGATTTTGCTTTTACTCTCTGCTCATATTTTATACTGTTATTGCTGTATGTTTGCATTCTAGATTTGATACGTATATTTGCAAGACACTCTTAATTTGACTGACATGCATAACAACATTTCCTCCTTGTGGTGCCCCTCCTTCCCTATCTGTATTCTTCATTTTATTTGCTTGCCCATTTCATATTTTTGACATAAATTTTTCTTTGCTTATTCTTGAGCTCATTGTTTTTTCTGTTTTAGAGCTTTTGGATTTTTGGGTTAAATCTATTTTATTTGAGCCTTACTTTGCTGTTTATCAGTTTGGGCATCAAATATAGCCATGGTTTTGAACCTGGTAATCTAAGTAGTCTCTCCTTAAGCAATTGTAGCTATTGTAAAATGTTCTAGAATGCTAGTTTTGAACTGTCCTCAAAGTTAATGCATAATCAATCATACTATCCTAATCGTGTTGGATAAGAATTAATATATAACATAATTGGGTTTAAATCCGTAACACGCCGTACAACACTCACTCAAAGAAATGGTCTTCTCCTTGTCATTACGAAGGGGACATAGAACTTCAGTCAAAATTGTACGATGAATCAATTTTCCCCTCACAGCTAATGCGTTGCTGCATTGCTTATTTGGAGTTTGAACGTTTGACATTCAGAGAATGATGAAGCTGCTTGCTTATGAATTAACAGTTTCTCATTTTGAACAAGATTGTTTTGGATGCGTCTCTAATAACTTGTTAACTTTCAGGGCTATTTAAACCACAAAAATGCATATAGAGGTAATCTCTTTAATTTAGTGTTTGTGTGTGTGTGTGTGTATACACATTTTTTAATATGAAGAAGGCCGATAAGTATAGTTTACTCATAACTTAAAACGTCTTGTTAGTGAATTGAAAGGAGCGGAGAAATTATAAAAATAAAATAAAAAAAAGGGTGTGGTGAGAAATTTCGAAAGGCAGGGGGACCATGGTTACCTATTTTCTTTTCTTCTTTCTCTGTTTTTTTTTTGAGAAGGACCATGGTTAACTTATTATTGACTTTTACTCCGAATAAAAAAAAAAATATTATCGACTAAATGATTAAAGTGCAATTTATCATTAAAATCCATTTGGTGTTTTGATTAGATAATATAAAAGGTAAATATTATGAAATTAATACTACAAGTTTTAATCTATCATGTTTAAAAAAAATAAAAAAAAATAAAAAGGAATAAATAGAGATTTTGAGAGCGCTATTGGCTTGAGGAGACTCATCCATGAAAAAACAAAACAAAAACTTGAGGGCTCTTGAGCCTTAGCACCGTTTAGAGAGAAAACCAAACGTAGGCCATGTCCGTCCCTGAAGGCAAGCTAAGAGCATTCACATCAACAATGCTAAAAAAAAAATAGGGTAAAATATCATTTTCGTCCCTAAACTATCACAAAAGTTCGTTTTTCATCCCTAAACTTTCAAAAGTTCGTTTTTCGTCCCTAAACTTTTCCAAATGTATTGATTTTCGTCCCTCCCACATCAGCACTCATCAAGCCACGAAGGGACGAAAATCAATACATTTGGAAAAGTTTAGGGACGAAAAACGAACTTTTGAAAGTTTAGGGACAAAAAACGAACTTTTGTGATAGTTTAGGGACGAAAATGATATTTTACCCAAAAAAATATAGCATTTAATACCTCAAAATGTCACTTTATACATTTTAAAATTTCACTTTCAAATTCATCCAAAATCAAAACTTCTATTTTAACGCTCTACGCATTAAAATAATATAAACAACCTAATTAAATATATATTAAAAAAAAAAAAACCAACATATTCAGCTCACCTCTCTCATCATCCTCTCCAACTGCTCTACCAGCCACCACAATCTACTGCCACTACCAGCCACCACTGCAACCCACTACCACCACCCACCGTAACAAGCCCAAACAACCCCACCACAACCCACACCCCATTGCCACCCAATGAAACAACCCACACTACCACCATCAAACACTACCCATAAACTTGCAAAACAACTCACAACCTCCATCACAACCCATCATAACCCAAAACCTCCACAATCCACAACCTCCGCCACAACCTCCATCACAACCCACAAAACCCACAACCCACCAAACCCACAAAATCCACAATCCAACCCACAATCACCACAAATCACAAACCCACGGCGGCAAATTGGATGAGAGAGATGAAAGATTTGGCAGTTTTTGACTTTGGCGTCGTTGGCGGCTTTGCCAGATATCGGCAACGGCGGCTTTGGCTCTTCAAGCTTTTTGGGTTCGGTCAGGGGGAGAAGTGCAAAGCATGGATTTGGCGGCATGGGTTTTTGGGTTTAGTTAGAGGGAAAAGGATGTTGGAGCGGTGGCAGCTTGGTTGAGGGAAGGGAAGCAATGTGGGAGAAGAAGGCAGGGAGCTGGGCGGCGTGTTGAGTCTAAACCAGAAAAGAAAAGGAAGAAAGGCGGCGTGTGAGTGAGAAAGAGTAGAGGGACTTGGCACTTGTGGGTGGGATTAAAAAATAATATTTGGTTTTAATATTTAGCTATAGTGAGTTATAGCTGAGGGTCCGTTTGGATAGAACTTATTTTGTTAAAACTGAAAATTGAAAATTAAAAATACTGTAGCAAAATAATTTTTAAATGTGTGAATAGTGCTGTGGGAACCATTTTTAATGAAAAAATTGATAAAAAGTGAAGTTTGTGGGACCCATAAACAGTGCACGGGTGCACTATTCACGAAAGACTTGGTCAACAACTGCGGCTGGGAAAAAAAAAAAAAAAAAACTGAAAACGCGCTACAGTGCAAAACGCAAAACGTAAACGCCAAATTAATTTGTATCTACCACACTAAGTGTTAAAATTTTTAATATTTAGTATATTTCATGTAGAAGGTATTTTAGTGTTTTAGATGTCAAATATAGCATTTTAGCATTATAGCATCATTGATAAGAATGCTATTTAAGAGTTAAGATAGCTCACTTTACAAGTTTGAATGTTTGAGAAGTGAGAGGAAACAAAGCAGCTATGAGCTAACGTTTAAAAGTCACTGATGTATTTGTATTTTTCCAACCAGCATTTTATCCTTTGATTCTCAATGGGATCATTAAATTATTATTTAAATCAATGTCTTATGATTAAATCTTGAAAGGACATCAAAGTGATTTTTTTTTTAACTTAATTTTTTTTCCTGATATGTAGAACTTTTAAAACTTTTAAGTTTGATACAATAAGGTATAACTATACTTTTTATCAAATTAATTTTTATTTGATAATTGAGGGTAATAGAATTTAAATTTTGAATATCTCTATTGAAAATATAAGAAAGTACTAACTAGTTTAGGTACAAAATTTTTGACAATTTACTTTCAAATATAATAAACCAACAAAATTAAACTATACCAAACCATCATTATGTAGCTATTTCAATATCCCTAAACAATAACATTCAAAGAAATTTCATCCATTGTAACAACATACATGTGTCCCTCCAAGGCTCCATTAGGCCAACATTTTCCTCTCTCTCTCTCTCTCTCTCTCTCAGTTAGATTCCTAAATCTACCCCACCACTACCCACCCCAGCTCTCAAACCAGAGACCTTGCTCACTTCTAGGCACTTTTAGCACCTAAGGAGGTGCAATTAAACCATAAAAGTGGTTACCCCAACCATATGTTAGACCATGGAAGATGATAAGATAATCATGGGTGCACTATCCTAATCAAAATGGGGTAAAGGAATTCCAAATTATTGATAGAGTTTTATTTAGATCTTAGAGGTTGAGGTAAGTTTTGTTTAAAGTTGTACTTCAAAGTTTGAAATAAAATTTGCTTAAATCAGCTTAGTATGTGTTTGGATAGGACTGATTGTGCGTCTATGATTTCTATTTCACGTTTCCTTCCTTTTTTTTCTTTTTTTTTTAGCGCATGAACAGTAAAATCACATGGATTTACTGTGCAGGAGACAATTATCACTGTTCACGCACTGTAGCAGCACTGTTCATGCATTTAAAAATATTAAAAATAGGTCTCATGGTACTATTCACACATTTAAAAATTCTTTTGTTATAGTGTTTTCAGTTTTCAGTTTCAGCAAAAATAAGTTATATCTAAATGGACCCTTAATATATGATGTTTAACTGTATTCATAAAAAAATGGTGGTGACAAATAAAAGATTTAAATGAAGTGTATTTAGAAATTTTAAAGTGTAACTATTTAAGTGAAAAAAAGTCTTAAATATATAAAACATACTTAAAACTCTAGAATTAAAAAGTAATTAACCATAATTTTTTTTAATAAAAGTTGTGTACCTACCATTGTGAAAAACTGAAAACTATACGAAAGCAATACACCAATAAAAAATCATTTAAAGAAACTGTAGGGACTCCATTTGTGAAGGATCCCCAACAATACATTTCTAGAGGATGGGACGAAGGGCTAGGCGCTAACAGACTTACAACGGGTCCTCGGGAACCTTTCTCCCTTCGAGGGGTGCAATCCCAGTTCTTCTTGACTTGAGGTTGCTCCTCAAGTCCCTGTCCGAGGAGACCCCCTTCCCCAAGAGGGGCTCCTTGCATTATATACCTCCTTCGGTTGATCCTGGCCTTCCAACTGTCGATCATCCAGGCCACTACTTAAGAACCTGTCCCATCAGCCGCGTTCCCACTCCTGCTGTGGGTTGCGGCACCCAAGGTTACGCTGTTCAGGAGTCTTATCCGCATTAATGCGGCCAGGGGAGTCAGACAAATGCATTAAGTGTGGAGGTGACAACCTGTTCTGGGTTTGTCCCCCACCTAGAGTTAGACTAGGTATGCTGAGGAAGGGGGTGTCCTCGGCATGGATCCAGAAAAGGGCTAAAATCCCTAGCCAACAGCCTGGGACAATCGTCCCTCCTCGGCATGGGCCTTGGGCCAGCCTAAAGGTGGACCGAGGCTGCCAGGCCCACGGGCCCCACAATAGCCCCTCGAAATCCTGCTGCACGTTCCCTCAGACGGGGAGGAGGGTTTCGATATCCACGGCCCTCATATTCCGGTAGGCCTTCCGCTAGCTGGTTCTTCCCCAAATAGTTAGCTTGGCACTTCAATTCTTTGGGAAGTAGTTAGTTTCCCCATAGGCCTGAGTCCGAGGACCATGTAATGCCTTGGTGCCGACTACACTTCTGTTCCTCTGTAAGCAACTAGTTTCCCCATAGGTTTGGGCCTTTGGACCATGCAATACCTTGGTTCTGTCTAGTACCCAGGTATGATTGCGTGGTTAGTTTCCCCATAGGCTTGAGTCCAAGGACCATGCAATGCCTTGGTTCTGTCTAACACTTCTGTTCCTCTGTAAGTATCTAGTTTCCCCATAGGTTTGGGCCTTTGGACCATGCAATACCTTGGTTCTGTCTAGTACCCAGGTATGATTGCGTGGTTAGTTTCCCCATAGGCTTGAGTCCAAGGACCATGCAATGCCTTGGTTCTGTTTAACACTCTGTTCTTCTGTAAGCAACTAGTTTCCCCATAGGTTTGGGTCTTTGGACCATGCAATACCTTGGTTCTGTCTAGTGCCCAGGTATGATTGCGTGGTTAGTTTCCCCATAGGCTTGAGTCCGAGGACCATGCAATGCCTTGGTTCTGTCTAACACTCTGTTCCTCTGTAAGTATCTAGTTTCCCCATAGGCTTGGGTCTTTGGACCATGCAATACCTTGGTTCTGTCTAGTACCCAGGTATGATTGCGTGGTTAGTTTCCCTATAGGCTTGAGTCCGAGGACCATGCAATGCCTTGGTTCTGTCTAACACTCTGTTCCTCTGTAAGCAACTAGTTTCCCCATAGGTTTGGGTCTTTGGACCATGCAATACCTTGGTTCTGTCTAGTGCCCAGGTATGATTGCGTGGTTAGTTTCCCCATAGGCTTGAGTCCGAGGACCATGCAATGCCTTGGTTCTGTCTAACACTCTGTTCTTCTGTAAGCAATTAGTTTCCCCATAGGTTTGGGTCTTTGGACCATGCAATACCTTGGTTTTGTCTAGTGCCCAGGTATGATTGTGTGGTTAGTTTCCCCATAGGCTTGAGTCTGAGGACCATGCAATGCCTTGGTTCTGTCTAACACTCTGTTCTTCTGTAGGTGGGAGTTTGTCCTCGGCTCCAAGAGTCTTGCTTTTGGTATAACGACGTCCTCAGACCGTTTACTGGGAGCGGTTTTTCCTCGGACTGTTAGCTCTACGGCGCTCTGGGCAGGGATGGTTTGGACCCTGATCTTACATGTGGCCTGGACCTCGCCTTCAACCCAAGTTCCCATCCTCTTCAATTACGAGGCGTCCCTTGACCGTTCGCGCTCCGCCCTTGACGTTTCGATGCACGAGACACGCCCTCATCAATGTCCTCGTGAATTGATAAGAATCCAGCGGTCCGTGGTCCCTTGGGATTTGGTCAGAATTAATTCCGCTGATAATCCTTCCTTCGAACTCTGTGTGGCTCAACTCCCACCGGTTTTCGCCTTCTATATAAGGCGTTCTGGGGGAAACGTTTCTCCTCATTCCATGGACTTTCCACCATAACCAGTAATTCGTCCTTTCACCTCCCCGAGCCCCTTTAACAGCACCGCCAGGATTGTGACCAGAGTTGGGAGATATGGGGCCAAGGGCCGCCGTGGCCGCAGCCCCCACTGGGCTTCCGGCGCGGCAGAGTCTAGGCGTAACACTGGCAGTGCCGTACGTGGTGGCCAGGAGGGATGTCGCTGAAGTACCTAACGTCTCTCCCCAGAGCGCACTTCCGCCGGAGGCGACACGCGAACTCACGTCATGGCTGGTGCCCGAGTGTTGCCGTCTCCGACGGCCAACGCTCGTGAGGATTGGAGAGAATCAAGGAAACATCACGAGGGAAGGCGTCCCGGTGCCCCTGCATCTGCTCCTCGCTTTGTTCAAGCTTCCGCCTTGAAGCGAGCCAGCCCCAGCCCCCTTCCCCCCTCTGATTGTCAAGTTCTCCCATTCTCTTGCTGCCAATAAAAGCACGGGTTGACACTTACCCCTCCCCCGAGCTAGTTCTAGAATCGGTCCACCTGGGCCTCTGATTGTAGGATTAGCTTGCAAATATGTTTGTAAAACACGCCTGCCTGAGCCTCTGATTGTATTTTGTACTTTTTCTTTTTATGAAATAATATCAAGCTTTCTTCCTTTGCTGTCAAATCTTCTATCACCAACTTTTACCTTTCTGCAATGTTTGTTTGGTAGTTTTTTTTTTTTTGCATCACCACCGATCTTCCATAGAGTGATTATTTAGGGCAAACGCCTGTTGCGCCGGCCAGCGCACTAACCCTTCTCACAGACGGCGCCAATTGTAGGGACTCCATTTGTGGAGGATCCCCAACAATACATTTCTTAGAGAGTGGGACGAAGGGCTAGGCGCTAACAGACTTACAACGGGTCCTCGGGAACCTTTCGCCCTCAGAGGGGTGTTAACCCAGTTCTTCTTGACTGGAGATTGCTCCTCGGCCCCTGTCCGAGGAGACCCCCCCTTTCCCCAAGAGGGGTTCCCTGCATTATATACCTCCTTCGGTTGATCCTGGCCTTACAACTGTCGATCATCCAGGCCACTGCTTAAGAACCTGTCCCATCAGCCACGTTCTTACTCCTACTGTAGGTCGCAGCGCCCAAGGTTGTGCTGTTCAGGAGTCTTATCCGTATTAATGCGGCCAGGGGAGTCAGACAAATGCATCAAGTGTGGATGTGACCACCTGTTCTGGGTTTGTCCCCCACTTGGAATTAGACTAGGTATGCCGAGGAAGGGGGTGTCCTCGGCATGGGTCCAAAAAGGGGCTAAAATCCCTAGCCAACAGCCTGGGACAATCGTCCCTCCTCGGCATGGGCCTTGGGCCAGCCTAAAGGTGGACCGAGGCTGCCAGGCCCACGGGCCCCACAGAAACTATCATTCTAATTATTTTCTTAAAAAATTATATTATTTTCTTCCAAATTGATATCTCACGTGACTTGCATTCTTTTTCGTCTCAAAGATTAAGAAAAAATTAGTAGTAAATAAAAATATATGAGTGCTCAAAAAAATTATAAAAAGGCATAACAAACATATACAACAGAACCTAAAACTTCTTAAACAACATTTTATTACTCATATCAGGTGTTTTTTTTTTTTTTTACTTGATAATGAGATTTCTTTTTCCACATTGATATAATATAATTGTAGTATAACCACTAAATAATTGTCATCTGTTACCTCAATAAATGATGAATTTAAGTGGAGTTTTTTTAAAAATTTTATAATCTATTGGTAATTTTTTATTATTTTTTTATGAGATATTACAATCTTGTTTAAACTTTTTAAAGTTCCTTTAAAAAATTTTGTTTTGTTTTGTTTTTTTTTTTCTTCTTTTTAAGAGGGGCCAATTTTTATATATTTTTCGGGAGTTCAAATCATTGACCCCTGACTAAACCTTCTCTTTTAGAAAGAAACTGGAAATACCACTATTAGCCGAAATTAATCAGTCCGAATACAAGTTATAGAACTTAGAAGCATTTAGATTTAGATAGGAAACTTCAATGGACGCTCGAATGAACTTGCAAGTTGCAACGATTACAATGGACAATTATGTTTGAGCCTTTATCAAGTACGCTACTACTTATAGCATGTGCCCAACGCCAAAGCAATAGATTAAAGTCCTATAAAACCCCATGTTCGGTTCCTCCAAAAAAAAAAAAAAAAAAAAAAAAAAAAAAAAAAAAACCATATTCGATAATATACAGCTCCACATGATATATACAGTTTTGGCCAACCAGGCCGGTAAACATGAGTCAAGTTGTAAGATCAATGTCATGTGCACAAAGGCACAATTATAATTCTACCAAGACACTATCCAACTTATAACTCTGAACGTCAACTCTCTCTGAATCTTTATCAATACCATATATATATATATATATATATATATATATATATATGTAGGCTTCTTCTTCATCACATCGTTATTTTAAAGCTTGTTTTGGAGAAAATTACGTTCACACATAAAGTTGAAACAGAGTGGAGTCCATGGTATGCTTCTGTTGGTTAGTTTGATCACGTAAAATAAATTGTCTGTGTTATTAGGTTTAAGCTGTTTTCTGCTTCTGCTTCTTCTTCTGTAATGTCTTGCTTTCTATTCAGGGGCGTAGCCAGGAATTTTTACGTGGGGGGGCCGATTCGAACCATGAAGGTTGAAATTGACGACGATGAGTATCATCGTTGTATGGATAGTCTATATTTTTAGGTTGATATGGACCTTTTTTGAGATAAGCTCGTTGGATTTCATTTTGTTTGTTGATAGGAATTCACATATTTATTTACGTGATCCTGGGTGGCAACTCCAGGAATTTTTCTCAGGGTGTTCCTGGGTGGGCTTGCTCTATTACAATTTTTTTTTTCTTCAGATTCTCTGTTACAATTTTTTTCTTTTTTAGATTTTAGTTCAATTTTTTTTTTAGCTTTTTCTTTATGCTTGAAAGCAATATTATGAATACTGTTTTGGACCCTGTTTCGGTTTGTTTAGTGAAACGGAATATTTCGGTACCGATCTATTTCGACGTACCGTTTCAGAGTGTTTCGGAGTTTCTAAAAAAAATTAAAATTATTATTAATCATAAACTATAATTTGTTATATTGTTATTTCATTAATTATAAAATTATTAATTATTATTTAGCCTAACATAATTTAATTTATTTATCTTTTATAATGTAGTGGTTAATTATACAACTTTAATTATTGTTGTTTAGCGTAACAATAAACTATATTGCTTTAATTTGTTTGTCATTAATTATACCGTTTTAATTTGTTATATTGTTTAGCCCCTTGTGCACATTACACTAAAAAAGCTTGACATTACACATCTTATGTGCAGCACAATAATTAAAGCAGTGTAATGTGCAGCACATTACACTGCTTTAATTATTGTGCTCCCGGCCTCATGTGCCCATCAGCCCATTTACCCCCACCCACTCAATGGACAAGCACAAGCATCATGCCTGACGCCCCAATCACAATAGCCTGCCAATCAGAAAATTTCACAATCACAAATCACAATACACACTAAAAGACAATTAATATCTCACCAACACAGTGAACACACACTGACCAACGGATAAGATAAACACTAAAGCCAAATTCAAAAAGACAAAAAACAGGAAAAAGCAAAATATATATAAAGCCCATTCATTTGGCCAGCCAATCAGAGAGAGAGTTACTGAGTTAATTTAGTCTTAAAGAATAAAGACTAAAGAGAGAGAGACATTAGTTTTCATTTCAGACTTCAGTGAGATAAAGAGAGAGTCAGAGAGAGACTGAGAGACTGAGAGGGAGTCAGAGAGAAAAAGAGAGAAATTAGAAATACCTTGAGGGAGCTCAGGGAGGGATCTGCGATCTGCAAGCACCGATCACCGAGCACCGGAGCTGAGCAGACAGAGCGATCTGCGATCTACCGTCTACGATCTGCGATCTGCGATGAGGGGCGAGCGACGACGACGAGGAGCGTGCTATGGCGACGACGAGGAGGAGGAGCGTGCTACGGCGACGACGAGGAGGAGGAGCGTGCTACGGCGACGACGACAAGGAGTGTGCTACGGCGACGAGGAGCGAGTATTGGGGTTTTTTTGGTTTGGTTTTGGTACAGAGGCTCTGTATTGGGTTTTTTTTTTTTTTTTTTTTTTTTTTTTTTATTATAAACACAGTATTGGAGTTTGTTTTGCTCTGTATAGACTGTATCAGTGTATTGGGGTTTGTTGGGGTTTGGTTTTCTCTGTTTTCTCTGCCAGAGACGTGACCGTGGGTACGGTGGGATTGATTTTTGATTCTCTGTGTTGGTTTTTTTTTTTTTTTTTTTTGAGAATCCGTGGGTGGGTTTGCTCTGTTGGGCTCGCCGTGGGCTTGGCCTGTCGTGGGTTTGCTCTGTTGGGCTTGGCTTGCCGTGGGCTTGGCTCTGTTACAAATTTTTTTTTTGGGCTTTTTTTTTTTGGTTGAAAGTTGAACAGATTGTGGGTTTTTGTGTGTCTGAAAATGTGCATTTTTGGGAGAATAGATGAGAATTGAGAGGGGGGGGGGGCCGGCTGCCCAATATTGAGGGGGCCCAAATTTTTTTTCTACCTACTCTAAGGGATTTTTTTTTTTTTTTTTTTGCAGGGGCCGGGGCCCCCCCAAGCCACTACGTGGCTCCGCCCCTGTTTCTATTTTCTTTTTCTTTGGCTGAAACTGTATTAATTGTGTTGATCTGTTATGCTTTGTAACGCTCTGTTTGATTGAATAATAAACATGGTGTGATTTTACTCCAAAGCTTCCAATTGGTCTGTATTTCTCATTCGTTTTGGTGCAACTCTTGCATTGATTTTATTTTACTACAACACCGGCTAAGCTTTTCTTAATTCATTTCTTTTTTTAATTAATAGAATAAAGTGTGTATATGAGACATGCCGTTTGGTAAACTGTTTTTTCAAGTGGGGCCAGGCGAAAATATTCCGTTTGGGCCTCACAAGATAAAGATGTGAATTTAGATGGCAATCAATATGAATGAGACTATCTTTTCCTATCTATCACAAAAAATGTATATATGTTATTTAAAAAAAGTTATATGACTAAACTTACATATAAATGATTTTTATAATTGTCACATAATAGATTTAAGTAAAATAGCTCCAAATGTATTTGAAATCAAGCTCTTTTTTTGGGTAACACATACAATTTCCATCAGCTGCTAGTACATAAAATTTCCAAAGCCAAGAAGTGATTTTATTTAAGTCCAACAAACAAGGAAGAAGAAAGACAAAAAGGCAACATTTTTCGAAAATTTTCAAAGAATAAAACAACACAGCCTAACTCCTAAGATTAAGTATATTTTTATATTGGGCTTATTTCTTGCATGTCTACGTTTTCAGCGCGTTTTTTTTTTTTTGTTTTTTTGTTGTTGACATGCGCATTTCACGTGGAGTCTCTGTCAATGGGTCCCATGCATTGTGCACGGGACCCACCACCTCTTTGACCATCAAGCATTTTAATTACATGGGAATTGGTCTGTCAGTGAGTCTCGCGCACTGTTTATGGGACCCACAAACTTTTTATTCGGCAACTTTTTTATTAAAAATGAGTCTCACGGCATTATTCACACATTTTAAATTATTTTACTACAGTATTTTTAGTTTTCAATAAAATAAGTAATATCCAAATGGACCCTAAGTAACGCACCTAAAATTTAACTAAATGACTTGTCGTTTTAGAATGCAATTTAGATAACAAATATGTCAAATCGTTTGGTGTTCGTCGTCAACCTTGACCCATTTTACTGATTGAATATGGGCTGACTCGACAACTAGATTCGACAAAGAAAAAGAACGAGCACACCGGACTACATGCCAATCTTTTTGGGCCCAAAACGACTCATTTTCACTAAAAAAAGGCCGCAAAATCTTGTTTCAAGTCTGATTTTTGTGATTCAAAAGTTGTTTTGAAACTCAGTATGAGAATGATTTTATAACACCTCAATACCATTATTATACTTTCAAAATCACCCAAGTTTACTTGAAATGTTGAAGGTCCTTTGGTCCGAGTTTCTGTTCTTTCTTTCCTTTTTTTTTTCTCTTACTTTTTTTGGGTCTTAATCTTTGTAAAGCTCATAAATGCGCCCAATATTAAAGAGCCTATTCTTCTCAGTTCATGCTCAATTAGGCATATTTCAACTATGAATCGAGTTTTCAACATGTTAAGCAGTTTAAGCCTAAGAAATGCTCTGTGACATGATATCCTTTTGTGGCAACCTACTGAAAGAGCTCGATCACATTTTGGCCACTTTCGAAAATGGGCCTTAAGTGCAATAGATAGTCTATAGTTTTGATTTAGGAACAAGTTATTCAGTTTTTTTGCTAAAAATTATTATTAATTAAAAAAAATGGGACATACAATAAGCAAAAAAATACTTGACATTTTCAGAAAATTAATAGCGTGAGACTTGCATTTAGTTAATTGTATTGATTTTTCTTTTCCAAAAACATAATTGTGGGACTTGCAAATAATAATCTACCAAACCAAAAGAGGAGTTTTTTTTTTTTTTTTTGTTGGTTACTTTTTCATAATACAAATATATTTTAATACACTTTTAATTAAAAAAATTACAAAAAGTTAAATAAACTAATGTCAAATACACACATAATACAGCTACAAGGGTTCAAGCCCATAAAGCTCATACTCCTGTAAGTATTGATGTTAGGATTGAAGAAAGACCATATTTGTTGTTGGATATTAATTGTATACAAAGATTTACTACGATGATCAATAAAATAAAGAGCTGAAGCACAATAAAGTCGCTATAAAGAGCTGAAGCACAATGAACTGAAATCAATAAAATAAAATAAAAAAGGTACGATTTGTTTCTACATTCTAGGCACAAAGAGCACGTACAATGTACAAATTGTACATTCGCCCTTTCCTTGTTGGGATTTGGTCCATTTGGACTTACACCTCGGCCTCGCTTTATAGAGTCACAAATTATTTGTGTTTTTGTTGTTTGTTTCTGTTTGTACTTTGTACGCCATGGGCCATCTGTTTTTGTTTGGGTTTGCTCCTTTTATAATGGTTCCTGAGTAAAAGTTAAAAATCTATAAATATATGAACTACAGTGCATATTAAAAAAAAAAAAAAGTTAAGTAGACGTCATTCATTGACTCGTGCATATAAATTTATTGTGATTATATGTACTTTTTTAGATATATTTGTACAATTTTTATTTTGAAAAATGTATAAAAAAATTATTTGAGTAATATTGTGTCAATAACGTTATAAGACTAGTTTTACAATAAATTTTAAATGACAAATTATTATTAATTTTAATCTGGGTTCATCATTGACATTATTTTTTTATTCACCAATAATAACTTATTATTTATAATTTATTGTAAAAATATTATAGATGTAGTTATTCAATATAAAGTATTAAATATATAAATATATTTCAATCACGGCCCTTTGGCCGTTTATTAACAAAATTCTTGATGTAAATATACGTTTGGTTTGTACATTTTGGACCAATTTCTATCATGGTCCCCATGTTTTTTTCCAGGATGCAGTCCCTAAAATCGAAAAATCATTCTCATTGTAGTCTCTACCATCATCTCACTAATGGAAATAGCCTATGTGACAGATGGAGGGCACTACTGGCACATTAGATGCTGACATGGTCATTAAAATAATATTAAAATGTTTAATTAACAATAAAAAAATTACATGTCAACATTTAAATAAATAAATAAAAGATAAATGTTATGTCCACATATTTTTCATAACAAATTCTAAGTGATAAGTTGTTATTGGTTATTGTGGGGCCGGAGAGTTTGGCAACCCAGTGGCCCACTTTACACCCAGCCCAAGGCCCATGCCGAGGAGGAGGAAGCCCAGCGCCCTCGCCGAGGACAGCCATGTCCTCGGCAAAGCAGGACCATGGGAGGGGGAAGTAACGGTTACCATAGGCAGCCCACCAAGGCATCCAAGGAGAAAGACCGAGCACAACACATCGGCCATGGAAGGGTGGCCGAGGAGCAAAGCCAGGATTGGATTGTCACTTCCACATTAAATGCGCACGACTGATGTTCAGACAGCATTAATGGGGAAGTGGCCCCTGAGCAGTGTTACCTCGGTTGCTGCAACTCACTGGGAGTTCTGGTAAGGTGGCTGATGGGATAGGTTGTCAGAAGGAAGCATAGATGATCAACAAGTGAAGGAAAAGGATCGTAGGAGGAGGACTATATAAAGTGAGAGAATCAGATTGAGAGAGGGGGGGATGGATCCCCACAGAAGAAGAACGACTAACAAGCTCCTCGGACCGGGCCGAGGACAGATTAATGAGGACGATTTCGGTTCTCTGGCATTCGGCGGTGGAAAACACTGCGATGGCCATTGTCTGCTTGCTAGGGCCTAGTTCTTGAACCCGCTCTCTACAAATTCATTGTATTGGGCTAGCTATGCTTGAGTCCACTCACTCAACAGTAAAAGTGCTCAAACCCAGTCCCTACAATTGGCGCCGTCTGTGGGAAGAACTTGTGCACTAGTAGGCGCAATGGATAATCGTTCCTAGGTGGCTAGTTTACAGAAGGTTAGGTAGTTTTTTGTCACCGCCAACGACACCAATCCCGAATCCCATCAAAAAAAGAAAAAAGAAAAGAGACAACGAACAACGACACATTTGCACAAGAAACAATCATTGCAGAAAAGTAATGGATTCAGAGAAAAGGAAAAGTGAATAAACATCGCAGCATTTTATTAAACAAAAAGTAAATACATTATACAAACAGAGGTTCAGACGGGCTTGTTTTAAAGCCAACTCTACAAACAGAGGCCTAGACGGGCCTGTTCGAAAGCTAACCCTAAAAAGGAGGGCTGAGGCAGGCTTGCTTCAAGGCTACCAATAACCCCCGAGCCGGTATGGATGGTACCGGCGAGAAGAGAGGAGCAGATGCAAAAGCGCCTGATGGCCCCATCCCATGATGTTCCCTTGATGCTCCCCCAGCCTCATGATAATTAAACATTGGAGGCGGCAACACCCGGGCACCGAACATGACGTAATCTTGCGAACCTCCATTGGTGGGTAAGCTAGGCGCGAATCACTACCAACTTGAAGGGCAGACAGGGACGCGCACCGGAGAAAAATATGACGTTCTTCAAGGACCTCCCTCCTAACCGCTAGATACGCTACCACAGGGATGACGTCTAAGCCTTGCCGCGCTGGAAGTCTAATGCGAACCACAACCGCTACGGCCCTCAATCGAGGGAAGAGGACCTTTGGCTTGCTTGCCCTAGCCCTCGTCCGGAGCCGTCCCATTCCTCCAAGCCCCGATCACAATCCTGGCAAGGTTATCGAAGGGGCTTAAAAGGGTTGGAGGATTATGTCTCCTGTTTAACTAAAGGGTTCGTGAAGTGTGGAAGGACAATCCCCCCAGGAAGCCTTATATAGAGGGCGAAGGTTGGTGGGAATTAGTCCACACAGAATTCGAAAGAAGAATTACCAGCGACATTAATCCTGACCAAATTCCAAAGAGGCCACCAACCGCTGTATCTGCATTGATCCACGAGGATATTAATGAGGACGCGCCTCACACACCGAAGCGTCAGACGCGCAACCCGAACAGTCAAAAGACGCCTCGTAATCAAAGGTGGCGAAAAATTGGAGCGAAGGAGGGGCTACTGTCACACATGAGCATAGAAGTCCGAGCCACCCCTGCCCAGGTAAATGCTGGGCCAAGGGCCTAGTCTGAGGAATAACCCATTTCCGGCGAGGCAAGGCCGAGACCGCTATCACTATAGAAGCGAACATCCCAGCGTTGAGAACAAGTTCCTTCACCCCGAGCAGAGATGACGAAGCGTTAGACTGAACCTAGGTCTTGCATGGTCCTCGGACTCAAGCCTATGGGAAAACTAACCACTTCAAGGAGAACCTTGAGTACTAGACTGAACCAAGGTCTTACATGGTCCACGGACTCAAACCTATGGGGAAACTAGTTACTTACAGAAGAACATAAGCGTTAGACTGAACCTAGGCCTTGCATGGTCCTCGGACTCAAGCCTATGGGAAAACTAACCACTTCAAGGAGAACCTGGGTACTAGACTGAACCAAGGTCTTGCATGGTCCACGGACTCAAACTTATGGGGAAACTAGTTACTTACAGAAGGACATAAGCGTTAGACTGAACCTGGGTCTTACATAGTCCTCGGACTCAAACTTATGGGGAAACTAACCACTTCAAGACAAACCTGCGTACTAGACTGAACCAAGGTCTTGCATGGTCCTCGGACTCAGACCTCCAGCGAAACTGGCTACCCTCGACAGAGGCATAAACAAACACAAGCCCATGAGCATCACTTAAAGCATTCTGAGGCACATTGAACCTAACCCCTTAGCATAGTCAGCAACTAATGGCTTTCCTAAGCATTTTTTACAGTTTACAGTATCTAATTCATGTGATGTAGGACCACTATTGTGGAGTTATTCCCTTAGTACTTAATCTGGCAAAAATAGGTCGTGGTGTCAAAGTGGTTCAATTATCGACCAAGGACTAAGTGGAAGCTATCACTATAGCCTTTACATTTTTTGGCTGCCAATTCAGAATAAAAAACATGCTGAGTTTTTGAGATTTTGAAGCCTATAATTGAAGCACAGGTTATATAAGTAGCCAAGCTCATCACAATGACAATAAACACCAAGCAAAAAGAAAAGAAGAGATTCATGCATTCAACTTGAAAATAGTGTTACAGTGTTTTAAACTAAAAGAAAATGTACAGGTAGTAAATTAAGGCAAAAAGGAGGGAAGACTAGAATGGCACAAGTCGACAAAGCAGGGTGGCCTGACGAGATTGCCTGCTTCTTCAACTCGATAGACAGCTTGTCCTTGAGGGTCTGCCGAGAAACTTCGTCTAAAGCCTCGGGATCCTGGCTCGGAGGGGTAACTTCGGAGGACTCCTTCTCAGCGGGAGGAGCCAGGGAGTCAGCAGGAGGCTTCACTATGACCTGAGGCACTGTTGGGTTACTGACTTCCTCTTTCCCCAAAGCCTCTTGACGCCCAGTCTCCCCAGCCGGTTTATTAGTTGACTATGGATCATCGGCAGCACTGGTCTGGCCTTCGTTTGTCGCTCTAAAGGTGGTGCCAGCTTCTAGGTCAGCAGAGGTAACCTCGCGAATGGCGGGGGGATAATACACCCTCTCAGCCCTCTTAAGCTCAGACGAGGTCTCGACCCCATCTTGGTTGAGGGCCTCATTCCAAGTTTGGGAGCAGTAGCGCCTGCACACCTTGGGCACTTGAGCCTTGAGGCTAGCCTCGGTCTTAGCCACTCCCTCAGCAAAGGCCTCCTCCTCCGCCTGTTCTTTGGAGCTCTTAGCATCTGTCCTCGCAAACTTAGCCAATTCTTTAGCCTTCAAGGCCTCGTCCCTGGCGTACTCGGCAACACCCTTGGCCCACTTTGCCTCAGCCAGTTTCTTCTTCAAGTCAGCGATGTGCTCCTTAGCGACTTACAGCTGACCCTCAACCTCCCGCAGGTGCCCTGTCTGGTCCTCGGCCTGTTTCTTGATGTCGGCTAGGTCGGATGACGGGCGGTCTCGGGCCCTCATCATCTCCTCCAGGTCCTCCCGTGCCTTCTTGAGATCAGCCTCAGATTTCTTAAGGGTATTCGCGGCATCCAAGTACTTGTCGCGCTCCTGGTCCAGGACTCTACCCTGGTTGTCGGCCTCCTTATCCAGACTAAAGGTGGCCTAGATAGCCTACCAACCAAAACGAGTACACCATAAGTTGGGAACTAAGGAATAAAATTCCAACAAAAGCACAAGTGTCAGAAGTCTTACCATGCCCAAGTACTTCTTGAGGTTTCGGACAACTTCTTGCCTCCTTATGCCCCCCAGCTCGGTCATGTCGGCAGGGAGAAACAAGGACCTCTCCAGGGCATCGGCCACGCGAGCGCCCTCTCCCCCTCGAAAGTCCCTGAGGGTGGCGTCATCCATCAAAGGCTTCCCATGAAGCATGGCAGCAGGCAGCCAGGCCTGGGGCTCGGACTACTGAATGACCTCTTTTCCCTTGTCCTGACCACCAATCCTCAGTTGCTTGGAGGGTTGACGGGCTTCATTTTCCTCTTGGGAGGAACGAGATCTCCCCCCATCCACTGGGTCTTTACCCTTGGAAGGCCTCTTCCTCTTCGGGTCGGTTGACTCGGGCCGAGGTTTCGAAACCGGTAGAGTAGAGGACGACTCAATCTGCGCAGACGAAGACTTAGGCGGGGGAGGGGGAGGGGGAAGCTTGGGTGGAGGAGAAGGAGGCTTGGACTATGACCTCCCCGGTGTGTCCTTCCCCGGTTGGCCCTCAAGTAGGTCGAATAGACTGGTTTAAGGTTGTCTCTTAAAACCCATCTCGGCTTGAGTACCAGTCCTTGGTGACAGAAAGTCTGCTTCAGATAAGTGAGGATCGCCCAAGTCACCAGAGGGATCCTCGGATAGATGGACTTGGTCGAATGCACCAAATTCGTCCTCGGACGAACCCAGATCAACTACTTCTCCCTCTTTTTCCAAACTTCCTCCTTTGGCCTCCGTAGCTCGATGGGCCGAGGAAGAGCCTGCCAACGGGACACCCTCGGGGATGGAAGATCCTTCAGAAAACGAGAACCCGTGCTCCACCACGGTAATTTGGCGGAGCCTAGGGTCCTTTGCTCTAATCACGTGTCTGGGAGCCGAGAACGACTTCTGGAGCGGCTTATACCCGAGGATCTTGTGGGCGGCTCTTACTTGGTTGTCAACCTCGTTCACAAAGATCTCCGCTCTGAAGACCGTTTCCAAGTCTTCCTTGTTGACTAAATGGAAGTGCCGTTCGAAGGCGTGTGGATCTGTAAAAGAAAATTTAGTCCCTGTTAGCAACCGAGCAATGCAAACGGTAAAAACATAGCAGATCAACCTCCCCGTATTTCGAGTACCCTACTTGGCTCTCCCTCTACTGTTGGGCAGTGAAGGCCGTCGTGCCACTCCCCTGACACGATGAGGAAATCCTTATTCAACCCCTTGCTAGACTTGGGGAGACACTGGATGAGCCTAACCCTATCATCCCTCGTCTTCATGTAGTAGGACTTACCCGTCAAGTGCTGGAGATTGTAGCACCAGTTCACGTCGTGATGGGTTAACTTCAACCCCATCTTCTCGTTCAAGGCATCCACGCAACCCAGGATCCTAAACACGTTGATGGCACACTGGGTAGGGGCTAATCGGAAATGCCTAAGATAGCCCCTCATCACTGACCCCATAGGGATCCTCATACCACCTTCAAGGAAGGCGATTATGGGAATCACTACCTCACCAACCTCCCTCCTAATATACCAATCCCCCTCCTCGCAGTACCTCAGACCCACGTTACTGGGTATCCTATGAGTGGCGACGAATTCCTCCATCACTTCCTCAGACTCGACCAATTTCTTAAACCTACCCATCCGGAAAGACAGCTAAAAGACTCCGGGAAGAGTGAAAAGAATAGAGGAGTATAGGAAGAGGAAAATCAGAAAAGGAAAAGTACAAGATGGAGCAAGGAGAAAACTTACGGAAATAAGGGAATGCGCTCCGACCCAGGCTTTTTAGGCTGCGAAGAGACGTGAATCGGGCTGAAAACTTGACTGGATTCGGGGTGTGTGCATAAGAACCTTTGAATGCAGAAGTGAAGAGGCAAGCCGGTTCAAATGGGTATTTATACCCCAAATTAAAGATAACCGTGCAAGGCTTCCCGCCCATAATGGCGAAAGATCCACACCGTTGGATTACCATCACGCCGTTGAACGTGGGGAGTATGGAGCCCCCAAAATTTAATACGGGTGCGCACCGCATATCGAAGCGCCAGAAACGTGCGTTAGACAGGTGAAAAGACTTCAAGCGCTGACTTGTGGCCAAACTAGACAAGCCACAGTATAGGCCCGAGGACACCAAAATCCTCCTCCGCATCCGAGGAGCTGGACAGTAGGATTTTGAGGGGCTATTGTGGGGCCGGAGAGTTTGGCAACCCAGTGGCCCACTTTACACCCAGCCCAAGGCCCACGCCGAGGAGGAGGAAGCCCAGCGCCCTCGCCGAGGACAGCCATGTTGAACGGTTTTAGACCCCTTAAAACAACCAGATTAACCTAGTTAATTAGCCAAGTGATTAACTTAGTCAATTTAAGCAATACTAGGTTATCACAAACATACAATCATATCAAAAGTATAAAGCAGCGGAAATATAAATAACACAATGATATGATCACCCAGGAAACCACACGGTAAAAAACCTGGGGAAGATTTGACCTAGCTATCCTCAAGGTAAACCTGAATCTACTATGAAAGAATCAAAGTTCATACAAAAGGACTTACAAGCTCCCCGCTTGACTTCCTAATGCTACCCACCAGTAGAACTTACTGACACGACCACGTGCAAGCTCCGAATCCACGGACTCCTTCTTTCTTGGATTCTCCAATCAGCTACAAGCACCCACGCTTGTTATTCTTTAAGCTTCAATGGTAGCAACCGAGTTGATCATTAAGATGTTGATACTATCTCTACCTTGAAAACCCTAAGTTTTGTGTAAAGGAAAGCTCCTCTAGATCTCACAAGAGATTTACACAAAACAGAAAAGTATGAGCAACAATACAACTGGAGCAACTCTAAAAACGTGGCTAGGGTTTTTCTTTATATACCTAGGGTAAAAACAGAAAACCCAAAACGTTTAATGAGTTAGGGCTGAGCTGAAAAATTCTGCAGAAAAGCATTCTGCCCGAGATTCGATCGATCGAGTCTTTCCTTCGATCGATCGAGCCAGGCCGAAATGCACCAATGCATCTGCAGCCTCTCGATTCCAACTTTAAATGAAAGACCCAACTTTGAGCAAGCCTAAACAAGACTAAACAACCTGTTTTGATCATGGTTTGCCAACAATACAAATTAGAGTTCTAAATACATAAATTCCTAAATCTTTAGAACCTAACAAACTCCCTTTTTGGCAATCCGTGACAAAACACAAACAATAAGCTCAAAGTTTACAAGTAAAAGCCCTTTACAAAAATAATGCTCATAAAGACTAAAATTCAATCCTAACTACTATCCATCAGTTGCAAGTGTAGACAGCAGCTCAATTGAATCAACCTGTATATTCCTGAAATACTCAACAAACGCATAAACACATGTGTGATAGAAAATAGTATATAAACAGGTATAACATTCTTGTATGATTCACACAACACATAATAAAGACATATATCAATGAATAACTCATAAAATATAAATCAATAAACAGTGAATCCAAAGAAACAAGAATCAAATAGAAATCATGTATATCAATCAGTGTTACTCCCCCTAACATGAATATCCCCAAAAAAATGATATACAAGGTGAAGCGCCTAAATACAATCTAACAACTCCACTAGCTCCTCAAAACAACAAAAAACTCTCCCTAACTACAAAACTCCTCTACAAACTCTACTCCCCGTTTTTGTGACGGAATGCCAAAGGGCAATCACAATCCATCATCAAAAGGAGGTGGTGAGGGTGAACGAAGACGCGCCAGATCAGCTCGCAATGCACAGATCTTGTCAAATAGATCCACCAGATGCTGACCATGAGCCGCCTGAACGGTCATGACAGTCTCCAAAGTACGACGGATACCAAAGTCATCCGATGGAGGAGGAGGAACAGCAGCAGTAGCATCAGGATCAGGAACATCCTCACTAGTAGGACCTGTAGAAGAAGAGGGAGGAGGTGCGGACCTAGAAGGCTCAGACCTAGGGTGTCTAGAGCCAGCTCGAAGGTGAGCAGCCCTCTGTCTAAGAAAAGACGCACCTATAGGAGCAATAACATGCACAGGCTCCGAGGAAGGGAAATCATCTAAACCTAGATAAAGAAAAATCCTATGGATAAAAATAGGATGAACAAGGGCATGAGAAGAAGATGAACTCCTATACACTTCGTTCAAAGAACGAAGGAACAAATGGGGAAAATTGATAGGAGCATCAGTAACTAGAGCGTACAAAAATACACACCTCTCGAGAGGAATGGTGTGCAGATGAGAAATGGGCCAAAAACAATGACACGCTATCCTAAAGAAAAGATAGTGTAGCTCAGAAAGCTCAGCAGTGGTGATCCTAGGATCAGAACCCCACTGGATAGATGACCCAATGATGTAAGACATGACATCACTCAAAACTGGAGACTCATCATAAGGGTAGACAGGGTGCCGGACCAAAGGTACCCCTAAAGCATCAGCCACTACTGTAGGAGTAATGGTGTACTCTACGCCTCGTATCCAACTCTTCACTAAAGTGTTGGAATCATAGACGCGGATAGAGATGTTCGAGAAGAACTCTCGGATCAAGGTAGCAGGTGGAGGAGGATCAAAAATATCCACCAAGGGTAACCAGCCCCTACGCTCTAAGTTTGCCCTAATGGCAGGATCTGACTCATCTAAAACGACAGACCTCTCAAACCATATCTTACGCCTAAGATTCAGCTTCTCAAATATTTCCTGGTTTTTCTCACTAGGAAATTTTTCTCGGTCAAAAGATGGAGGGGAAGGAGTAGGTGAGGGGACAGACCTACGAGCCCTAGTCTTCCTAGGCATGATGCTAAGGAAAGGATAGAGACACAAGAGAAAACTAAAAGAAAAAAAATAAAAAACCAAGGGCAGACTGCAAGTTAGCACCAAAACAATTTAGAGCAAAAATCTATATGATGCATGAACAATTAAAATGGCATGATGCATGTACTAATGCAGTAAACAAAGTTCAATTTTAAGTTCAATTGCACAAAATTGGCTTGAGCATAGAGTTTCTAACAAAAAACCCCAAAAATTTGAAAACCACTTGAAAATTTTGAAGCACATGGATGAATTAAGCATTACAAAACACAACACATAGATTATAATGCCTAATTACATCCAATCAACAAGCCAATTTCATCAATTTCAACCTAATTGAACAAAATCCCCAATTCGGAACAATTATAAACCCTAGAAATTTCAATTTCTCACAAAACCCAAAATTGATCAAATTAAACTATCAAAATCATGTTTATAGCATGTCCCCACAAAAACCCATTGATCAATTGCACAAAATTGGGCTTGAAACAACAAAAATCCTAAAAAGAAAGAGGTCTGAAATTTTGAGAGAGAATGCATGAAAAATGCATGAAAAATGTAAATAAACTCAAAAATTAAGGGCTAAAGGGACTTACCGGCTTGAGGAAAGAGAAACTTATGCAAAAATTTTGAAGGAAAACGACAAAAAATCGCTGTAGAACCTTGCCTAGTCGGAGAGAGAAGTGAAAATTTGAAAAACTTTTTGAAAAGGTAAGTTGAATCAGTCAAAGAACACTGTTTTAAAAACCTAATTCACGACTTTCGATTGATCGAAAATTACTTTCGATCGATCGAATCACTCCGAGATTTTTAAAATTTTAAATATTTTCGATCGATCGAAAAATAGATTGGATCGATTGAAACAGGCAGTGGCTCACAGTATTTTGAGAAAAATTACAGTTTTGAAAAACTCAAACCAATTTTTGAAAATAACTCCTCAAAGCATTAAAATCAAGGAACCAAAATGCATGAGTATGAGATGAAATGGAATGCTTTTTCAAAAACCCAAATTTTAATCCCAGTTTCTCCAAAGAAAGTTTCAGCCAGTTCTTCCTTTAATTTCTCAGACAAAAAAATGTTTTGCATAATTCTCAAGACATTTTCAAACTTGGTTGGTCAGACCAAAAACACACACAATAACATGTACAATGTTTAGCAAAGAGTAACTTGTGTAGTGTGTGCAGACTAGCAAGACCTTGAGATACATGTGAGGTGATATGTGAATAGAATTCAATCACAAAATTTACAAAATTCATCACACAGAATTTAAAAGAGACTTGATAAGTTCTAAGGGATCAGTGGGCTGAAAAGTCTTCGGATGCTGCTGATCTTGAAGGCCAAGTCCTGAAAAAACCAAATTCAATCAGAGAAAGACCGGTGGAGGCCGGTCTAGGGTCCTCCGATGGTAAAGTCAGTGATTTGAAGTAGAAAGAAGAGACTTCAAAGACTTCAATAATTTTTTTATCTAGAATTCTAAAAGAGAGGAAAAAGTCCCCTTACCTCTGCGTAGAAGGGTCTTTATATAGTGTTAGAAATCAGTTATTTCTCCAATCGTCGTAGAGTTTGGAGGATTCAGAGGGTAACTTCCATAACTGTCATAGGAGTCACCTCATCGGGACCTGTGTTGAGATTCAAACAATATGACTCTTCAACATGGCTCTTGGTTGGAAGTGTGTTGAAGCACAACTCTTGGTGAACCTCGCTCGTCCCTCTTCAATGAAGGACGAGGTTCACTGCTTGCTCGTCCTTCATTGGACGAGCGAATGGAGGATGAAAGTAGACGGTTAAGGACGAGTGTACCAACCACTCGTTCTCCGTTTTGTACATCGCTATGGACGGCAATATGGACGAGTAATTGACTTGGTGTTTTTCTTGCACCATCAAGACTATTACCTAAAGAGTTACATCATATAACTCCCACATCTCCTAGAACATAAGCTTGCAATCATGTAAGTTTCTTGAATTTAGCCTCTTAATTATGTGAGTTGGCATCAAGCCTAATACACACCAGTTTTAATTAAGTGAATTAGCATCAAGCCTAATAGTACACACCAATTTTAAGCATTAAACAATTAAACTGAGGCTACACTTTATGTTCTTTTTGTGCATGTGCTACACTTTCTCGAGCACAAAATCTTATGATATGCACTAAGGTGTTCATGATTGGCTAGTGAACAGTGGTGAGATGGTTATTTATGTCTTTCTCAAAAGGATCAAGTCCAATAGTCAAATAACATGTGACTTCAAGATTAAGACAGAGTGATAAACACCATAAACATCTTTCCCACACAACATGCACTACAAAGCTTCAACTAGTAAAGTGCAATAAATAAGTTCATCAAAGCTAAACAAAGTACATAAGACATGTTATATGTAAATAAATTGACCAACCTTGTTTTCAAAAATCAAGAAAAATAATGTTAAACATATTTTTGCTTTCTCCTTTTCTCTCTTTTTTTTTTTTTTTTTTTTTTTTTTTTTTTTTTAATTTATTAAAAAAGAGAAAACAAATAAATCCTAGAATGAAATGCATGAATGTAATGCAATGCAAGCCCTAGAAAAAACACAAAAACACCAAAGAACAATGGTCACAGAGGAATAAGCAATGAAGCACAAGGACCGAGAAAGCCAAAAGAGACTAGGGACACCAAAGCACACCAATCACTTGACGAAGTGTCTCAAACTTACTTCCATCAAGCGGTTTGGTAAAGATGTCAGCGTTTTGACGATCAGTAGGGATATACTCAAGAACAACAATTTTCTTTTCAACCAAATCCCTAATGAAGTGATATCTAAGTTCAATGTGTTTGGTCTTAGAGTGCTGAACAAGATTCTTAGATATATCTGTAGCACTAGAATTATCACAATAGACAACCATGGTGTCTTGAGGAATCCCATAATAACTCAAAAGCTTTTTCATCCAAAGGAGCTGAGAACAGCAACTCCCAGCAGCAATATATTCTGCCTCAGCAGTGGATAAAGAAACATAATTTTGTT
This sequence comes from Quercus aquifolioides, assembly GCA_019022515.1. Taxonomy (NCBI): domain Eukaryota; kingdom Viridiplantae; phylum Streptophyta; class Magnoliopsida; order Fagales; family Fagaceae; genus Quercus; species Quercus aquifolioides. The sequence goes on from CM032328.1 coordinate 4,326,124, forward strand.
TCTTACTCATCCAAGCCACAAGATTGGCTCCTACATAAAAACACCCCCCAGTGGTGCTTTTTCTGTCATCAGCATTCCCAGCCCAATCAGAATCAAAAAACCCAGCAAGTGACAAATTAGACTCCTTTCTATAAAATAATCCATAATCACAGGTTCCACTCACATATTTTATAATTCTCTTAACAGCATTTAAATGAGAAACCTTAGGATTAGAATGAAATCTAGAGCAAACACCAACAGTAAAAGAGATATCAGGCCGACTAGCAGTCAAATACAAAAGACATCCAATCATGCTTCTATACAAAGTAACATCAACAGACTCACTTGATGGATCAATTGTTAATTTTGCATTTGCAGCCATCGGTATTCTAGCATGAGCAGCCTTGTCCAGTCCAAATCTCTTAACCAGATTTCTTGCATATTTAGCTTGATTGATGTAGATTCCTGACTCCGTTTGCTTTACCTGTAATCCCAAAAAATAAGTCAGTTCACCAACCATGCTCATTTCAAACATCGCCTTCATTTTATCTGCAAAAGAATGAGCAAGAGAATCATTAGTAGCACCAAAAGCAATATCATCAACATAAATTTGAGCTACAACAAAACCAGTCTTATCCTTTCTTATGAAGAGAGTTGTATCTACAGATCCCCTTTTGAATCCATGCTCAGTGAAATATGCAGTCAATTTGTCATACCAAGCCCTAGGAGCTTGTTTCAACCCATAGAGGGCTCTCTTCAATTTGTAGACATCATCCGATCTGTGAGAATCAACAAAGTCTTTAGGTTGCTTAACATATACTTCTTCTTGTAGCATCCCATTCAAGAAAGCACTCTTGACATCCATTTGATACAGCTTGAAGTTTAGGTGACTTGCTATGGCCAACAATATCCGGATGGATTCTAACCTTGCTACTAGTGCAAAAGTCTCATCAAAATCAATTCCTTCCACTTGTGTGTACCCTTGTGCAACAAGTCTTGATTTGTTTCTGATCACAGTGCCATGTTCATCAGACTTGTTCTTAAAGATTCACTTAGTTCCAATCACATTTACACTCTTCGGTCTAGGAACTAGTTCCCACACATCATTCCGAATGAATTGATGAAGTTCTTCATGCATGGAATTTACCCAATCAGCATCTTGAAGTGCTTCATCCACCTTCTTCGGTTCAAATTGGGACAGATAGCATGAGTGAGTAATCACATTTAAGGCTTTTGATCTCAATCTCATGTTATCATTCAGACTACCCAATATATTTGTGGAGGGATGATTCAGTCTCACTCTAGAGGATGGACCTTTAACTAAAGATGTGGAGGTACCTTTCTGTTCAGATGGAGGACTGAGCTCACTTTGTACCTATTGAGTTTCATGAATCGGAGTGGATGGTTCTGAATTTGATGGTACTGAAACTGTATCATTTAACACCAACAACTCTTCCTCACTATGTTTCCCAACATACTCAGCAGGAAGTGAATCATCAACTTCTAAAGACTTATCATGAGCAAGAGCAGTGCTTTCTGAAGGTGCTTCTGAACACACTTCATCATTTATCACAACATTTGAAGATTCCATGACTGTTTTGGTTCTCAGATTGTACACTCTATACGCTCTACTAGTGGAAGAGTACCCTAGAAAGTATCCTTTGTCACTTTTTGCATCAAACTTTTCTAGGTTCTCTCTATCACGTAGAATGTAACAGTCACTGCCAAATATTCTGAAATATTTGACAACAGGCTTCTTCCCTCTCCTTCTTTTGGAAGACATCTAGAGCTGAGAGCGTCCCCTGGATGATGTGGCCAAGAGCTCCAAAAATCTCCTTCTTTTGGACTGATTGAACAACAGATAATGAGTCTGATTCAACTATGATATCCGTGAGGTTCATTTCTAAAGCAAGAAGAACACCATTTTCTAAAGCAATGGCTTCAACTTCCTCCACAGAAAACTGTGCAGGGAGAGATTTGCTCAAGGCTACAATAACAAAACCCTCAGAGTTCCTTATGATTGCTCCAATACTTGAGGGTCTGTGGTCTTAAGAGGTAGCACCATCAACGTTCACTTTAAAAAGGCCACGGGGAGGAGTCCAAACTGGTTGGCTGGGGGAAGAAAGCTGCGGACTGGTAGAGTTAGCATTAATAAAGTCTTGAACCAGCTTCTGAGCGGACTCCCAGATTTGAAGAGCAGTGGAAAATTTCACCTCATGAATGATTTGGTTTCTATTATACCAAATAAACCAGGCAGTAGAAAAAAAGACTTCAAGGTCTTAGGCTGTACCAAGGTTTAGCAATTCAAGGGCAATATCAGAAATGTCAAAAATAGAATCTAGGAGCCTTATAAGGCATTCGGCCCAGTTACTCCAAACTTTGGCAGCAAACTCACAATGAATTAAGGCATGAGAGGTGCTTTCACTGCTATGATTGCAGAGAGGGCAAAGCACCTCCACCTCAACACCTCTAAACCGAAGATTTTGCATGGTTGGGTGGGCATTCATGCAAGCTCTCCATGCGAAGATCCTGATTTTTGCAGGGAGGTTTAGGTGCCAAAGCTTTCTCCAAAGAGGGGCTCTCACATCACCAGAGGAAAATTCACCAATAGCTTGTGTATCAACAATGTTGACTGCAATATGATAATCACTTTTGACAGAAAACTCACCCCTTCTGTTTCCCACCCATATAATTTTATCATCAGGCAGGGAGGGGCTTAAAGGGATTTTTAGGATAGTCTCAGCCTTAAATGGAAGGAAAAGCTCTCTAACTAAATTAACTTTCCAGCTTATAGAGTCACCATCAATGAGGGAAGAGACCATGGGATAGTCATTAAAGTCCCGAGGAGGAGAAATTACCTTGAAAGTACTTGGAGTAGGCAGCCACTTATCATCCCAAATGTGGGTCATTTTGCCATTTCCAACTCTCCATCTTGTACCTCTTCGAATGACCTCCAAGCTGTTGAAAATACTTCGCCAGGCGTAGGAGGGACTACTACCAAGCTTGGCATTAAGAATATCACCATTAGGGAAATATTTTGCTTTGAAGATTTTTGCCACCAAGGAGTTTGGGTTGGTGAGGAACCGCCAACCTTGCTTAGCTAGCAAGGCTAGATTAAAAGCCTGGAGGTTTCTAAATCCCATACCACCTTTAAGCTTAGGTTGGCATAATTTTTTCCACCCAATCCAAGCAATTTTTGTTTCATGTTGTTTCTGGCCCCACCAAAACTTCCTAGTCATGCTTTCAAGCTCCTCGCAAAAGCCTTTAGGAAGTTGGAAACAGCACATGGTGTATGTAGGGATTGCCTGGGCTACGGCTTTAATCAAGACTTCTTTTCTTCCCATAGAGAGGATTTTTTCTTTCCAACCCGAGAGCTTTTTTCCAACCCTTTCCTTGATTGCAGCAAATATTTGAGTTTTGGATCTCCCAATGAGAGATGGAAGGCCAAGGTACTTAGTGTGCCTAGTGTCTTGCATTCGGCCAAGGAAGTGTAGAACCTCAACCTTAGTGGCTTGAAGAGTGTTTTCGCTAAAAAAGACAGAAGATTTGTCTGTATTGATCACCTGCCCCGAAGCTTCTCCATACAAAGCCAGGATTTCAATAAGCTTCCTACACTCTTGTCCATTGGCTTGACAAAATAAAAGGCTATCATCAGCAAACAGCAAATGAGTAACTCTTGGGCTTCCACGGCATATAGAGATACCATGGAGAGTATGATTCCTGGCTGCTTCATTAATAAGCGCTGAGAGTCCCTCTGCACATAGAATAAAGAGATAAGGAGACAAAGGGTCGCCCTAGTGCAAACCCCTTAAGGGCACAATGCAACCATGAGCAACACCATTAATGATAACAGAGTAGGAGATAGTAGTGATGCAATGCATGATAAGCCTGATCCATTTCTCATGGAAGCCTAATTTTTCCATAACAGCTTCAACAAAACCCCACTCGACCCTATCAAAAGCTTTGCTCATATCAAGTTTTATAGACATAAAACCGTCTTTTCCATCCCTCTTGTTATTTAGGTAATGCATAATTTCAAAAGCTATCAGAACATTATCTGTAATCAGTCTTTCAGAGAGAAAAGCACTCTGATTTTCGGATATAATACAAGGCAAGATAGCTTTAAGTCTATTAGCCAAGACTTTTGCAATGAGCTTGTAGGCCACATTACAAAGACTAATAGGCCTAAACTCAGACATTTTAGAGGGATGCTTAACCTTCGGAACAAGAGCAATGTTAGTTTTATTAATCTCAGCCATGGACATATTGGAATTAAGAACATTAAGTACCATATTGGTTACATTATTTCCTACAATACTCCAATATTTTTGATAAAAAATGGCTGACATACCGTCTAGTCCGGGTGATTTGGTGGGGTGCATTTGATGAAGAGCCATCAATACTTCCTCCCTTGAGAATTCCTTAATGAGTTGCTGGTTCATATCCCAGGTGACACGAGAGGGAATGGAGCTTATTACCTCCTGAGTTTTACTTGGGTGAGAAGTTGTATAAAGGTCTTCAAAATAAGACACAGCAGCAGCAGCAATACTCTCGTTTGTCTCACACCATCTGCCATTAGCATCCCAAATTCCATTAATGGAGTTTTTCCTAAGTCTTTCAGAGGCACAGTAGTGGAAAAATTTGGTGTTACGATCACCTTCCTTTAACCAATGAGCCTTCGAGCGCTGACTCCACATTGTTTCTTCGCTATCCAGCAAAGCATTTATTTGCCACCTAAGCCTATTTATTTCTGCCCCATGAGAACCATCCCTATCTTGGAGAATCAGAGAGTTGAAGGTTTTCCTCTTTGCTTGAATTTGCCTCTGAACATTACCAACAACATTCTTATTCCATGCAGAAAGATCATCTGCGCACCTTTTAAGGCCTTCAGCAAATCCAATGGGGCTATTCATATCAACGCCATTATCCCAAGCATCCTTAATAACCTCCCTACAGTCATCCCACCTCGTCCACATAGCTTCGAAGTGAAAGCGACACTTCCGAGGGGGGCTGAAAAGGGGAGAGTCTGAAATTAAAAGAGCACAATGGTCGGACGTGGTGTCAAACAAGTGATGAACTTGTGTTTTAGGGAAGTGATCACACCAATCAGTAGTGGCCAAAGCCCGATCAAGCCTCATATAAATTCTCTTACTCCCCTCTCTATTATTGCACCATGTAAAGTTAGGACCATTGTATCCAAGATCCTTAAAACCACAAACATTGATAGCATCACGGAAGCCATCCATCTTATGCTGAGATCTAGTCACCCCTCCTAATTTTTCCTCCATAGAGACAATCTCATTGAAATCTCCAAAACAAAGCCATGGCAAGTTGAAACGTCTATTTAAGTCAGTTAACAATTTCCATGAATCATGCCTTAGGTGAGTTTCAGGATGCCCATAAAAGCCGGTTATCCTCCACTTTAACCCGGATGACGACTCTGTGACAATTGCATCTATGTAATTTTTTGAGTAGCCCCTAACATGTAAGTTTAATTCTTTCTTCCATAACATAGCAAGCCCCCCGCTTTGCCCATCACTAGGGACAATCAGCCCATCAAAATTCTCAACCTTTCTTTTCATTCTTTCCATGCCAGATTTTTTCAGTTTCGTCTCTGATAAGAAGACGATCTTGGGATCTTAACGTTGCACAAAATTGCACAACCCATTAACTGACCGGGGGTTCCCAAGCCCCCGGCAGTTCCATCCTAAGCAATTCATTGCTCTTGGCGATGCTGCCCAACAGTCGCCGCCGTTTCGAAAAGAGGGTTAGCATTACCTGAAAATTTCTCTTCACAAAGGCGCTTCAGAGGTCTGGCTTCATCATCTTCTAATGCTTCAAACCTTCTTGGGCGCTTAATCCCCATCTCTTTAAACTGGGCAAGTGTTTCTTCATCTTTTGTTTTTCCTTTTTCACAGGCTATTTTTTTCAGTCGGCCATTACTCATAACTTGTTTGCCTTTCTCTTGGGCTTTGGCTTGTAAGCACACTCCTTCATTCACTGAAACGGCCCCTCCTTGCTTAATTGGGCTGTCATCTTCATCCATATCTAGAGAGGCTTGTTTACTTGGGCTTCTTTGTCAGAGGAGGCCTTTAGGCCCATTAGAAGCTTCAGGAGCTGGGATGTTTTGTTGGGCACGTGACTTATCACCATGATCAAGAGTACTCATTACCTGCTCTGAATGCGCACTGTTTGCCCGTAAGACCTCTGATGGCTGTCTTGTCACACGTGTGCTACTTCCGTCTCCCAAAGTTTCTCTTTTCCCTAAGCCTTGATTCCTGCCCACACTTCCAACAACCCAGAAGCTTTCCAATGATGGACCGCCCAGGTCGCCGGACAGGCTTTCTAACATGTCCCCTGATCTCCAGTGGCTTCTCGGCCCCTGCTGCTCGTGTTCTTCTCCTTGGTGGTTTCTTTTGCATTCCACCCGGCTCTTAACCAGTCTCCATACTGGTGATTGACATTTTGACAGTCAGTGGACATTGGGCAATGCTTGTTGTCATGCCCGAGCTTCCCACAAATGAAGCAAAATGTAGGTAGACATTCATACTTGAAGGCAAGCCAGAGGCGTTCTCCATCAGAGCTTGTGATATAAGCTCCCCTTCTAAGTGGCTTGTCAATCTCCAACTCCACACGGACTCTCATGAATTTTGCTTGATCAAACTGCTAGGAACGCTTATCAACTTCGATAAATCTGCCTATCTTACTTCCAATCTCTTTCCCAACTTCCTGAGACATATGCTCAAATGGGAGACCCCAAATTTGGACCCAAAAGGGGGTGTGTGTGAAAGTAATATTAGTGGATGTAAGCCCTTTTTTCCATCTGCAAAGTAAGAGAAGGTTATTGTCAAAACTCCAAGGTCCACACTTCTCGACCCATTCAGGTTGAAATTTAGAGCTGAACTTGAATTGGAGTGTGTTGTTTCCCACTTCCACTATTCTCATGTCTGAACCCATTTTCCATGCTGATCTTAAGGTATTTTTCAGAGCTCGCTGGTTCTGTTGTCGGTCAAAGAGGAGGCGACCAAAGAGACTTAGAGAGCATTCTTCAAGAAGGTCTGAGCTGTTTTTAACAGTAATTGGAATGACTTCTTCTTCTTCTTTGGTGAGCTGCAGGTTCTGTAGGCTATGGAGAATGCTTTGATCCGTAAAGACCTTGAAATATTGGCTACTGCCTAATGGAGGTTAGGCGGCCAAGAGAAAACCCTTAGAAAGAGAGGTTAGGGAGGTAACAGCTCGTATTCAGCGAGAGAGACAAGCTCCTACTGGGGAGAGAACTTAGGTTTCATTCGATGAGACTAAAAACTTTAGCTTACACCTTTAACATTTGTTGCACATGCTATTGAATGAAAATATATAAAAAGACATCACTGCGGTATTGAATAGAAAGATTGTAAGAATATTAAAAGAAGAAATAAAGAAAAGAAAAAAATTGGTACCAAAAAAAATATTATTAAAAGCTGATGTGTTTTTTTTTTTTTTTTTTTTTTCAATTTAAGTGCTGATGTGGCCATATTAACGGCTCAAAATTTAGACACATCAACATCTAATTTAATATTTTAATATTAGGCATGCCAACTGTACAAACCATTTGTCATGTAAGTATTTTTTGTTAGTGAGTTAACGGTAGGGATTAAATTGAGTGCAAGTTGAAAATAGTAGGGACCAAATTGACTGTTACCAAAATGTAGGGACGAAAATGGTTTTTTCGCCTTTAACATATTATGCATATGTAATAGATATATGATGGAAACAAAGATGGAATTGATAAATGACTTCCTTTGGGTGGAAGACAAACCACAAGACAATTCTAAATTCATCAATGATCAGCCTTCTGCCTACATCGTTTATTAAATAATCAACTACTTCAACATTCAAACTAAGGATAAGATAAATTAAAGATAAAGATAAGAAGCAAGTTGAATTCAAACTCCTAAGATTTCTACATCAGCTCCTCTTGCACAGCAGCAGGACTCTTGTTATTCTTATCTCCAAGAATAGCCAGGTATTTAGGATTAGGTTGAGGCTTTCTAGGACTCTTGCGTGGCTTTCCATCACTCGCCCCCCCTTGAAGTGGAACCTTGTCCCCAAGGTTAATAGCTGGAAATTGCCGCTGGAGTTGTTCAACATCCTCCCAAGTTGCATCTTCAGCTGCCATATTTTTCCATTGCACCAATGCTTCTGTGTACAGCTTAGTTCCTCGCTTCACCCACTTGTAGTCCAGAATGCAGAGAGGTTCTAACATGGGCCCATGCTCCTCAGAGTATGGAGGCAAAATGCTAGTGATGTTGCTGGTATCGCCCACCTTCCTCTTCAACAATGACACATGAAACACTGGATGGATCTTAGAGTCCACAGGTAGTGCTAGACGATATGCTACAACTCCTACCTTAGCCGTGACTTGAAATGGCCCAAAATACTTGTTTGCTAGCTTCTGATGTGCTCTTCGAAAAATACTATGCTGCCGATACGGTTGAAGCTTAAGGTACACCCAATCACCAACTAGGAATTGTTCTTCCCTACGCTTGGCATCTGCATATTGCTTCATCCTATTATTTGCTCGCTGCAAATTCCCTTTTAGCTCCTTCAACAACTGGTCTCGGTCAATTAAACTCATCAACCTCATTCACTGGAGATGATTCAACTAAATAATTGACCAATACCGGTGGGGGTCGACCATAGAGTGCTTGAAAGGGAGTGGTACCGATAGAGTGATGATAAGTTGTATTGTACCAATACTCTGCCCAAGCTAAAAATTGCTCCCACTTCTTTGGACTCTGACTCGCATAACAACGGAGGTATTGCTCAAGGCAGCGATTTATCACTTCAGTTTGCCCATCGGTCTGGGGGTGATAAGCTGAGCTAGTTTTCAACTGTGTACCTTGTAGCTTAAAGAACTCTCGCTAGAAAGAACTCATAAAAATGGGATCTCTGTCACTGACAATAGATCGAGGAATTCCATGTAACTTCACCACCCCGGAGACAAACACATCAGCTATCTTACTTGCCGAATAGGGATGGCTTAGAGCAAAGAAATGAGCGTACTTTGTTAGGCAATCAACTACCATCATAATGGAAGTTTTTCCTGCAGAAACAGGTAGGCCATCAATGAAGTCCATACTAATATCTTCCCATACTTGAGATGGAATCGGCAAAGGTTGGAGTAGGCCGGCGGGTGAACGTGAATCACTCTTGTTTCTTTGGCACACGTCACATGCTGCCACATAATCCCGAACATCCTGCTTCATGGCTTCCCAATAGAAATTTTGTGACAATCTTCTATAGGTTCTTAACACTCCAGAATGACCCGCCATTTTTGAATCATGAAATTCCTTTAAGAGCACTTGTCTTAGTGAAGATGTTGGTGCAATCACCGCTCGATTTTTGTAGAACAAGATTCCCGCTTGCTGCTTGTGGTGCGGCATGGTCTCTGGTGCTTCTTGCAACATACGAAGTTGTTTTATTAAGTATGGTTCTTCAGTGTTGGCTTGCTTGATTTCCTCCCAAATATCAAACTGTGGCTGGCTTGCTCCATAGCACTCAATAATAGCAGCAAGTAACAGTCCATAGGTCAACCTTGACAATGAATCTGCTGCTGCGTTGGTTTTACCGGGCCGATACTTAATTTCACAGTTGAATCCCACTAACTTTGCTACCCATTTCTGTTGTTCCGGTGTAACCACTCTTTGTTCCAATAGGAACTTCAAGCTTTTTTGATCAGTCCATATCTGAAATTTTCTCCCCAACAAGTAAGGTTGCCACAACTTGACTGCCTCCATAATTGCCAGCATCTCCTTAAAATAAATCGACCATGCCCGTTTAGATGGACCCAACGCCTTGCTCAAATAAGTAATGGGTCGTCCCTTTTGACTTAACACAGCCCCAATCCCATAGTCAGAGGCATCTGTTTCAACAATGAAAACATCAGTGAAATCCGGCAGAGCCGACACCGGAGTAGTCACCATGGCACGTTTGAGTTTTTCAAATGCCTCATCTGCCTTTGAATTCCAACCAAAGTTCCCTTTCTTCAACAAGTCAGTCAATGGCGCTGCAGTAAGTCCATAATGTCGTACGAACTTGCGATAATACCCGATGAGACCAAGAAACCCACGTAGCTTTGTGATGTTTCGTGGCCTGGGCCAGCTTTACATGGCTTCAATTTTCCGATTGTCCACGCGCACACCCTCTTGTGAGATCACATGACCCAAATATTCAACTTCACGAGCTCCAAATACACATTTGGATGGCTTAATAAAGAACTGATGGCTGTTGAGGACCTCAAGAACCTTCCGAAGTTGTGCTACATACTCCTCCCACCCTTTGCTATAAATCAATATGTCATCAAAGAAAACCAGCAAGAATTTCCGTAAGTATGGCTGGAATATGGAATTCATAGCAGCTTGAAAAGTGGACGGGGCATTACAAAGCCCAAAAGGCATCACCAGATATTCGTAATGACCACTGTGAGTGCGGAAGGCTGTTTTATGAATGTCTTCAGGATGAACACGAATCTGATGGTAACCTGCACGAAGGTCCAACTTTGTAAAATACGTTGCACCATGAAGCTCATCCAGCATATCATCCACTGTTGGGATTGGAAATCGATCTTTGATTGTCACCGTATTTAGAGCACGATAATTAGTACAAAACCTCCAAGACCCATCTTTCTTCTTTACTAATAAGATGGGTGAAGAAAATGGACTGTTGCTTGGACGGATCAATCTTATGGCTAACATTTCCTTCACTTGCCGCTCAATTTCATTCTTTTGGAAATGAGCATAACGGTAAGGTCTCACATTGACTGGTGCACTCCCTTCTTTTAATGGAATCCGATGGTCAAATTCTCTAGAAGGAGGTAGTGTTCTAGGTTCTTTCAACACTTGATGAAATTCTTGAAGCAAGGGCTGTAACTCTGTTAGAACAGTAGAACCTCCAACATGGTCTTCACCCTTCTGCATGATAGCAAATAACTCCCTACCACCTTGCACATCTCGCTTTAACCTTTGCATTGCCACCTTTGGAATGGGGTTAACAGAGGAGGATTTGATGACATATGACACACCTTCCCATAGAAATTTCATTGTCATTTTCTTCCAATCACACTCTACTGGTCCTAACAACTCCAACCATTGTATAGCTAATACCAAATTTGGTCCATTGAGTACTAAAGAATACAAAGTAGTGGAAAATTTAAATCCTTGGATAGTAATGGAAACTTGCTCATACCTTTCTTTGCAGACTAGGCTTTCTCCATTTGCAACCTTCACATTGAACTATGTAATGGGCATGACAGCCAATCCAAGTGAATGGGTCAGCTTTTGATCCACAAAGTTATGAGTTGACCCACTGTCAATAAGGACAACCAGCTCTCTCTTCCCAATCCTAGCCTTGGCTCGCATGGTTTGAGGGCTCGAGCAACCTGCAATTGCATGTAGGGAAATGAGCGAAGCTTCTTCCTTACGGTCCTCATGATCCTCCACAACTCCTTCCTCCAATTTGTCAAAGGACTCTTCTATGAATTCTTGTTGTGTACAGAATTCAATAAGGAAAGCTTGTGAGGTTGCACAGCGATGCCTCGGTGTGTATTTCTCATTGCAACTAAAGCATAGCCCCTTCTCTCTTTGTTTTTGCATTTCTTCCCAAGAAATTTTTCTGGTACTTCCAGATCCAGTAACTCTAATCCTAGTTGCTCACCCCGCTGATCCAAATGTGTTAGAAGAAATGGTCTTCTGTACTGATTTGGTTGCTGAGCTTGTTTGTGGGTTGCCAACCTTGTTTTGTCGTCGTTGCTTGTTCATGCTCTCTCATCCTTGATTCTAGCCAACTCTATGGCCTCAGAGAGTGTTTTTGGTTTGAACATTCGAATTTTTGAAGCAATGTCTTCCTTCAGTCCACCCATAAATGCCCCACCAATGCCCTTTGTGGCAAACCATCAACCTGATTAGCAAGCCTTTCAAACTCCCGCTGATACTCCATAAGTGTCCCACTTTGACATATTCGGGACAGTTTCATCAAAGTCATCTACCTTGGTTGGCCCAAATTGGACCAACAACTCCTTTTTGAATTTTTCCCAAGTAACCACCTTGTTCTTCTCGGGATACACTTTCTTCAGCCGCTGCCACCATTGATTTGCTTCCCCTTCCAAATGAAAAGCAGCCAAGACCACTTTATGTTCGTCTCGTGTTCCTTGGTAGTCAAAATATTGCATCACACGATCGAGCCATATTGTTGGATCATCTCCTGAGTAACGTGGAAAATCCAGCTTGGTAGGCCAAGGTTGATCATTCACTGCACTTCTAACCCCAAATGTTTGGGAAAGTCTTTCCCCACTGTGTGTTGATGACTCTGGTTCCTTTGGCTTCAAAGATGAATGAGAAGCTGATTTGTCCCAAGATTGAGACAACAATTCCTTTAGTTCACGTACAGATGAGCCCAGATCTTGAGACTCAGTCATCATTTTCTGCACACTCTCCTTCAGCTCTTGCATGCCTGACTCCAGTTTTTCAATTTGGTCCTTGTTGGTGGCCATGCTCTAATACCAAGTTGATGGAAGCAAAGATGGAATTGATAAATGACTTCCTTCGGGTGGAAGACTAACCATAACACAATTCTAAATTCATCAATGATCAGCCTACTGCCTACATCTTTTATTTAAATAATCAACTACTTCAACATTCAAACTAAGGATAAGATAAATTAAAGATAAAGATAAGAAGCAATTTGAATTCAAACTCCTAAGATTTCTGCAACAACTCCTCTGCATAGTAGCAGGATTCTTGTTATTCTCATCTCCAAGAATAGCCAGGTATTTAGGATTAGGTTGAGGCTTTCTAGGACTCTTGCGTGGCTTTCCATCAATATATGAGCATACAAAAGAATATATATATATATATATAGACACACACACATATATGTAGCTATGGTTTGATAATAAAGAACAATCATGTTTAATAAATGTTATAGTTTTCACATTCACTAGTAAGTTACCTAATTAGTGAAATGATTTAAGTCCCACGCCTCAAAAAAAAAAAAATTTTGATTAAAGTCCCACATAGGATAGAAATAGTAAGGGTCAGTGGTTAATATATGATTGTGACATGTGATAATTTCTAATATTAACCTATCTCGAAACAAATCCAGCCTAGGAATTCATACTTAAGATACTCTTTCAACAAAAATTGAATGTTAGTCACAATCAAGACAAAGACAATGAACAAGAAGAGCATAACAAATTCCTACTCTTTCTATAAACAGATGTCTTTCCTAATAAGAGTCATACAAATGAACTCAGATTTTCTAAGCTCATGAATGCAGATGAAACAATCAAGACAAAGACAATCAAATGAACAGCTTACTATTTCTAAGCTCAAGAAGAACATAACAAATTCCTACTCTTTCTATAAGAGTCCCAATGTCCCAAGCTCCTACGGCACATTGAACGCAACCCAGAAATAGCTGTTTATCAACAAAAGAACCCAATGTCTTCATATTCTATGGCTCAACTTCCTTCCACCTATTCGTCCTCTACCTCTACTCCCCCAAACGGGTCAGAATATTTTCTAATTATACATACTTTTGTTGGTTCCAGTATTTCATACAATTAATTTTCTCTTGTTACTGTAGGGGTCAAATGTCGTTTATTTCAGACGTTAAACTCGCTGCTCAAATACTTGGCCTGGTCATCCTTATCATCACACTCATTCTCACACTTCACAGGTTATTAACTATCAACAGTACTGCTACTAATGCCCAAATTCTTCCTGCAGTAACCTTGCTGGCAGTGATGGCATTACCAACAGCAGCAGCCAAGACAATATTCAAACGATAGCTCTGAACGTCAACCCTGTCTGACCCTCCAAGACAATAACCTACTACTACACCTCCGTTTGGATAGAGATAAAAAATTAAAATTATTTTACTATTCAGCTTATTTTTGTTATTATTTATGGGCCTCATTGCACTTTTTAGTACTAATATTCAAAGTGCACTGTTCTGTTTTTTTGTTGGTTTGTTTGAATTACGTAGCTTGAATTGTCCGTGGTATGAGGTTTGCACTCTGCTTATTTTTATCTTCCTTCCTTTTTTGTTTTAAAGATTGACAGCGTGAGGGCTTGTTGTGTGGATATTATTGGTCATGTTTTCCTTGTCCGTTTGAGCCATCTAGCTATTATATTCCTTGTTTATGTGGTACAACAGAGTTTTATGACACTTATAATGAAAATTCTGAAACTCCTTGGCATTTGAGGAGTTTTACACACATGCACATCTTTTTTAAAACTTCTTTGGACTAGTTTAACTTATTAGGCAAGACGGTCAAAGTTAAAATTATTTATATTTCAATAAAATAAATAAGGGGAGGAGTGTCTCAAAGTGCCTCTGTCTCTGTTATGGCTATGGTTCTTTTAATTTTTATTTTTTACATAAAAAAAAGTCTGATGACACCTATTTTATCACTGAAATTTTCACACTCATTCATAATGTAATTTTTGTGTTGTGATGGATCTCAAGAATAAAGTGAGTCTATGAGAGAGTTTGTGAGAAAGCCTTAATAACATTGACATGTATCCTTTAAAGAAATGTCTTGGAGAAAAGTCGTATGAGCGCGTGAGATTGTTGCAATTTTGTTTGTCCAAACTAATTAGAAAGAACGGGTGTTCATGCCATGCATAAGATCCACTTGCGCTTCATATAAAAAAATCCACTCACACAATAAATTATTGGTCTCATGATCTCATCTTTTGAATTCCCTTAAAAATAGAGTATCAATGAAGCTTAATATAAAAAGCGATAAATTAATTAAAGTAGTGGATTCAATTAAAATCAGTAATAATTTACTATTTATAATTTATTATGAAAATATTATAAAAATACTGTAAAAACGTAAAACTTTTCAAGGTTTTAATTGTCTATCAATTTTTCTTTTCTCCAATTGTACGTTTGAATATACCAAAGTAAGCAAATAATTATATAAAATAAAGATCTGGTTAATAGGTCTATTTAATGAGTACCTTTAAGAAATTTATTAATTAACTATTTAAAAAAAAATTGATATCATTTTTACAGAAAAAAAAAATTGTCAAAAAATAATAATTAATTTTTTTTTCTCATAAAAAATTTATAAAAATATTTCCTTAACAGAAAGTAATGTCGTTACTATCCGTTAACTTTTTATATAAAATAATTTAAGACTCCCACTGCTACCTGCATTCACAGTCGTTCTCGTACTTCGGTCGCATACAATTAAGAGCGCTGCTACTATTTACCATGTAATTTGGAGCATGTTTGGAGAAAATCACGTCCATAAGTAAAGTTGAAACAGAGTGGAGTCCATGCCTTTGTTGGTTGGTTTGATTACTAAAATAAACCGACTGTACTACGAGGTTTGCTGTTTTTTGCTTCTTCTGTAGTACAACATACAGTAATTTCCAGATGCCAGAATTGGGCCTCAGTGGACATCCAAAGTTCATAAAAGTGAGAAGGATGAACTAAGAAGTGTGAGTGTATTACCTCAAAAAAGAAGGGTGAGTGTAGCCTAGAACATAAGCTTCCAATCCAAATCCTCTAACTTGTTACGGTGTTACCGACTTTTTTTTTTAATAGAAAAAATTTTATTATACTTTATTAACTTAAATCATTTTGGAATAGCCATCTAAACTTGCAGATGAAAGAGCTCTTCTAGTCAATATTTTGACAAGATTAAAATTAAACCATCGTAAAGTCAAGGACTCAAGGGTATGGGCTAAACAATTGCCCTCACTTTTAACATGCTTAAATTAAACCATTGTAAAGATCTTGACAAGATTTTAGTTTCAGATGAAACTTCAAAAAATCTTATACAGTCTTGTGATCAAAGAACAAAAAATCTGGAATATCTTTGTAAACATTGGTAGCCCAAAATATTCTTTGGCCTAAACAAAATCAATTATCTCAAAAATATCATCCTTAACCTCTAAAGAAAGAAGAATTAAGAAGAAAGAAGACAAAGACAAAGACAAAGTTGAAAGTCTGAAGAACAGAGAAGAAAGAGGCATTGTAAACTTACCAAACTATAAAGAAGTAATAAATAAATATATGAGAGAATAAATGCAATGGGAAAGTTGAGGAGCAGAGGTAGCCACGTGGGTGGGAGCTTGGGAATGGGAAAAATGATTTGAAAGGAAGGTTTTAGGAACGTAGTTATATTTGCTAAATAAACAAATTTGTTCTTTTAAAAAATATAAATCTGACCACTTATTTTGAATATTTTAAAACATTATTTTTTTTTTATATAATTAAAACATTATGTTCATTCATCTATATAATTTATCTATTAGGTTCTAAATATTTAGGAATAAATGTTTAGGTTCAAATTTTATATATGTTGGCAAACCGAGTACAAAAATATGTCTAGCATGAGATATTTGTGGGTCGACCAACATTAGCCCAAAATTTCAACCCATTAACATCAATTCAAACTTTAAGCAATGTTACTACACTTAATATTTTTTAATTGGATACAAATTTTGACAAATTTACCATTGGATTACATTATCTTTGTATATTCTCCATACTTACAAAATTTCAAGGTGATCAAAGATCAATAATCATATCATTAAACAATTGCTTAAATTCAAGTTTTTGTAGTTTAAAATAATACATAAAATATGAGCTTATAAATCGAATGATAAATAACATCCAATTGGCAAGAAAATTTGTGTGTATATTAAGAACATATAGAACATGTAATATAATTGTTAGATTTGCAAAGCTAAGAGAAATTTCAATTGGAGTCTAATTTTAAGACATATGTCTCATATAATTCTTAAATTTTTGTGCCAAGTTAGTTATTAGGGCAAACGTCAAAAAGTCAAAAATAGAAAATCCAATTAGATTTTTAATTAGAGTAATTTTATGCCACATATTCCATATAATAATTTTTTAATTTTTATGCCAAGCGAGTTACTAGTGCAAAAACTAAAAAGTCAAAAATAAAAATAAAAAGGAAAAAGAAAGGTTTGGTTTGACTTTGACCAAGTATTAACGTGATTGTTCACAATGAGAATGGAGAAAATTAAAAAAGATAAATAAATAAGGAAAATGAAATTTATATTTATACTAGACTTAGGCTTCGACTTAGGTTTCGTTCTCATCTAGACCAAATCTAAGATTCTAAGTCAACATAAACTGAATTCTAGCACAAAAGAAAATTAATAACATTTGCTATCAATATTATTATTATTATTATTATCACCCCTGTAAGACATAAAATTTACATAACCTTGCATCTTGGTGGCACTTATTAATATTTTCATTACAATCTCCCCCCATTTGATAATAAAACAACATAATAGAGTGCCGATTTCACCATCTCATAGGGTTAGTGCTAGCCTGCTAGGTTGTACTCTTCTTATTCTACTTGGTTCTAGTTTGGGTTGTTCATTAATTCTGGATATTATTTTACTATCTGATGTGATTTTCATCCAATGAAAGGATTTCGTTTCAGCCAAAAAGAAAAGTGCTAAATTAAATAGAACTATAAGGAAAAAAAAGAAGCAATTGTAATGTAAATTAAGTGTCTATTAAAATAGGAGATTATAAAGATAAGCAACTAAAAGAAAAAGAAAAAAGAAGAAGCATATGTCGCAAGTGTTATAGGCAATTTAGTCATTTGGCATGTATCATCCTCGCAACTTGCAAGGATTCTCCTCTCATTTCTATGTGTCACACCTAAAACACCAAAATCATGGTCTAGTTCTCTTTGAGAAGACAAAGCCAAAAGTTATAAGATTGGAGGTTCTATATCCTATTTTATAAAAGGACAAAATTTGGCTGTAAACATAATTGTAGTCATTGGCTACAATTGTCACTAAAAAAAATTAACATGATTACATATTTGAAAAATTTAATCATTAAATTGCATGTTTTTTTGTATTCTTAATACACATGTCAAATTTCGTGTTAATTAGATGTTATTTATTATTTGATCCATAAGCTTATTTTTTATGCATAATTTTATATTACAAAAACTAAAAATTTAAATATTTGATTGATAGCATAGCCGTTGATCTTTGATCTTCTAGAAACTTTGCAAGCATGAAGGATATAAAAAGAAAATGTAATGATGAATTTGTAGAAATTTACATCTAATTAAAAAATTTATGGTGAGAGTTGTAACCATTGACTACAACTAAACTTTGTCCTTTAGAAAATTCAAATTTCTAATAAGTAAAAACTGTGTTGGGTAAATTTATTGGGTCTAATTATATGTTATTGTATTTTGTTGATAGATTTCCTATTTTGTTTTATATTGGCCACTATATTAAAAGAGATCAATTTAGGTTACGTAGTACCTTCTTACCGGTAACTTAGTTCACGAACTTAATCTTTGGGATGCATATTAGGTTTTTCTATGTATTTTTCTTTTCCCACTTTCTTTTTAGACTACAACTAGCAATTTGAACTTTGTAATCTTCATTTTTTTCAATTGTATTTAATACCAAAACTACGTTTTTCTTCTTATTTTTTATTATTCTGTTTGACACATCAATTTTTTCCATCCAAGGGATAACGACAAAGACCAAATTAACACAATATTAAAAAGGTTAGGGACCAAATTGATACAATTAAAAGGTTGTTAAGTTACATTTTTTTACATCTAATATTATTTAAATACCATCTATTTATTTTTTAAAAAAATAAAACATCATCAACAAATTACTGGGCTTCACCAAAATTTTTATACTAGCCCACAACTATTCTTCCTACCGCCATAAAATTGGGCCACAAAAATAAAGCTCACAAGATCCAATATTTTCGTAAAGCCTGTAATTTAGACTCACCTCTAAATTATTTATTTTTATTGAGCAAGTTGAAATTTCTTTCTTTTTAAAGAAGCCCAAAACACATATGCTTAGCAATATTTGAAAAATCCCATAATCCAACTCATGGCAAGACATTTTTATTTAATGGAATTCAAATCCATAAGTAAAGCCCATGATTCAACTTATGGCAAGACATTTTTATGGAATTCAAATCCATAATTAAAGCACACGATTCAACTCATGGCAATACATTTTTATTTAATAGAATTCAAATCCATAATCAAAGCCCATGATTCAAACCCATGGCAAATTATTAAAGTCTGTTGCTACACGACATCTCTAAAGCCCGTTGCTACACGGCACCTTAAAACCCATTGTTACATGACACCCTAAAGCCCATTGCAACATGGCACCACCAAAAGCCCATTGCTATATGGCACCATCAAAGCCCAATTTTCATTGGCAATATCAAAAGTCCAACTTAAGTTGGCAATATCAAAAAGTCTAGTTCTCACTGGCAATATCAAAAGCCCAACTCTCATTGGCAACATCAAAAGGCCCAAGAATATTAATATTTGGCAGGATATTATATTATTTAAAGTCCAATGATGAACAATGTTTTAAGTTCTTAAACCTATTACTATAATATTACAAGCCCATAAAATTTATGGCAACTATCTATTTTCAAAACCCATTGCAATCATTTTATTAAAACCTATGGGAAGTTATGATTATTTATCCTAGACCCATGACATCTATTTCATAACATACTACAAGCTCATGGAATTTATATAAGAACATATGTTCACTCTCTATCTTACATCACAACATTCATAATATTTATTTCCAAAACTCATGATAATTATTCACCTTACAAGCATATTAAGATTAAAAAAAAAAAAAAAAAACCATGAGAATATCACATTATTTCACCATAGTAGTTGTTACCATATTTTATTTGAAACCCATGGATATTTCCTCTATTTAAAACCCATGGTAAATATTATTCTCAAGAAACACTAGAGGTCATTATTTAAAAGCCCCCCCCCCCCCAAAAAAAATCATTTACAAAATAATCCATGACAAAAATTATGAGAAACTATACAGTAATACAGGTTGTTATTTAAAACCCATAGAAATTAATACCCAAAACCTATCATAAATATTTATTAAAGCTCATGAATACACTTCTTATTATTAACAACTAAAGCCCATGTGAAATAAAAATCCATGGCAATATTTGGTAGCTTTGTCCATTTTGTAGGGCTCATAATGAAAAAGCAAAAGGGTAGGCCCAAGTGAAGAGAACCACCAAGTCAGAGGACTACCAAAGTAATCAGCCCTCATGGCCAAGCCCAACTTGAAGTCTTAGCCAAAACAACCTATGTGTGCAAATTGACTCAACTGGAGAACTCCATTCAGTTTTGCCTTCCGCTGAAAAGCACCTCATGAAGCAACCAAGCTCTTAAACCAAGTTAGGAGCAAGCCACCTATCTTAGCAGCCTCTCTACCATTGCCAATCATGATCTGAACTGCACTAGAGGCTGGGCTGACACCTAAAAGCTATTGGGCAATAAATACCCTTCTTTTCCAAGTTTTGACCAAGACCTCTAAGCTCATGAAATTCTCAACTAAATAGTTTATTGGGTAAATTACAAAGTTGATCCCTATCCTTTACAGCATATCTCAATTTGGTCCCTAACCTTTTAATTGTGTCAATTTGGTCCCTAACCTTTTTAATACTGTGTTAATTTGGTCCTTGCCATTATCCCTTAGATGAGAAAAGCTGATGTGTCAAACGAAATAATAAAAAATGATTTTCCATACCACATCAACCGCTAACTATACTGCCATGTCAGATTATAAAAATAAATAAATAAATAAATAAAACTCAAATTGAAATGTTAAATGACACATGGCAATTTACTAATCCTACGGTTTAAAAAAAGCCCACTTAATCTGTGTAATTTTCTCATCTTCTTTTCCTCACCTCACCTCTCTCTGCAACATTGCCACCATCACCTAAGCATGAGAGACCCATCGATGCAAGCTTTGATTCAATCCAAGATTCCAAAGAAAATAAATCCAACACCGTCTCCCTTCTCTAGACCTATTACCCAGTAAGATTAGAATTTTAAATAAAACAACTTTCTAGATCTGTTAATATTAATCATTGTTAAATATAACAATATAAAAATCTGAAGACAATACTAATATTAATTCATTCGAATCATATAGACATTTACAAATATAGATCGCAAACAATAGGGAATATCACTACATTGCAGAAGCATAATGCCCAATCTCCAACAGCAAACAATCCCAATCGGCAACCTTGTTGCTCTACTTTGCATCCTGTCTTACTGGGTAATAAAGTTCGGCTACCCAATCGGCTTTTTGGCACCTCCTATCTCTAGGCAAAAACCCATCCACACCATCTTATAATTTCCACATCTTCTTGTGATCAACCCAATGTGTGTTCTGAAATTTCCTGACGTTGGTGAAGTGGACGATGGGGGTGGACCGGCGGAGGACAAAAACTTCTGAATTACTAATTTTAAAATTTTTTTTTTTTAAATGATGTGGTGGTATAGTTACCGATTGATGTGGCATGAAAATCAATTTTTATTATTTCTTTTGACACATCGGCTTTTTCCATGCAAAAAATAACGACAGGGACCAAATTTACACAACATTAAAAAGGTTAGGGACCAAATTGACACAATTAAAAAGTTAATGACAAAATTGAGATATAGTGTAAAGGATAAGGACCAACTTTATAATTTACCCTAGTTTATTTTATTACTAAAAATGTATGTAATTGATTCATGAACCAAGCCCATGAGTCCTAAAGGGGAAAATTTGGGAACATGTGGTTTGGAGGGTATGAAGGGATCTCCAGCAGAACCCTCTAAAGTGGGCTTAGAATACCTGGCTTGGGGCGTTAAATCTTACTTCTTAGGGTCTCAATCTTAGATGCAGCACCAAGATTCTTCTCTAATACTTGCCTTATTCCTATTAGTTAAACTCAGCTTCAGAAATCTTGACATTTAATGCAAGATTACCCTAAATACTCACCATGTGTCATATTACTCAAAGTAGCAAAGCAGCCCCAAAAGTTAATCTTCCATTTATGGCCAAATCTTAGGATAATTAAACCTGCTATTCTACCCTCTGATTAGTCCTACGTTTTTATACTTTTGTTAATTAATGCTTCCCTAAACTCCACTATAAAAGCATAAGCACACTAGCCCACAAAACCCATCCAAGAATTCTATTATTCTGGCTACTTTGCCAAATTTCTATTTGTAGTTTAGCTCTCCCCAACTCATAAATCACCTCTCTTAGCTCACACCCAGACATTCCTTTCTCTTTTTCTGCATACCTTAAGCTCATAAATGTTCCATAATCAGCCACAAATAAGCCTTTTCCCATTAAAGATTCGGTTTAGCATCACTTTCACCATCCCACTATAAGCCTACACACCCACTCACTCAAAATGCCCCTTTTGATATCCTACTCATATACCACATAGATATTCCATGAGAATCTTGGTTTACATTTGCTGCACTGAGCTAAAATCTCTCTCTCTCTCTCCCTTCACACCATGCCAAATAACCATTTTCTTTTCACCATAGAACCATTAGTCTTTACATTTTGTTTTACTATTGAAGGATACAATGTATTGAAGGATATAATGATGGCTGAAAGTATTGTAAACCCTTCTGACCAAGACACACAAGGACTTCCATAAGTGAACACTTTCCTAAATTTGTTTAATAATTGATTGTTGGACCTTAAGTATAATTTTTCCTTACCGCTGGAGAATTTATTTTTCTTGTAATACCGTAAAAGGACCACTAAGCCAATTAATTAAGCATTTGCTAGGCTTTGTTGTTGTTTTTTGTCAGGGTGTAGCCTTTATCTTTTGCTTGGACAGGCTTATCACTACACCGAAAGCCTTTGGGCTTTATCTCAAGAGCCCATCGTTGAGTTTCGACTTGGCTTCCCCACATTGTACTTGGGAACATCAAAGTTTTCTCTCCAACAAAGGTTAGGGACCAAATTGAGATTTGTTGTAAAGGATAGGGATCGATTTTGTAATTTACCCTATTATTTATCAATAATGGTTAGGGGTGTTCGCGATGCGATGCGGTACGGTTTTTGGCCATTTTTAGCACCGCACTTTACAGTGTGGTTTAGCTAAAACCATAACTGCGTCGCTTCTTATTTTTGCGGTCACATGTGCGGTGTGATGCAATTTAAAGTTTAGCCAAAATCATAACCGCACCACACCTCTTTTTGCAATCACATGTGCAGTGCGGTGTATAAGATGCGGTTTGAAGTTAATATATTTTTCAAATTTTGGGCTTTTCTTACCCAAGCCGAAACTAAATTTTCCCTTTATTTTGGGCCAAGTTTTAAACTATTGAGCTAGTTAACACTTGCTAGAGTTATCAACCTATTTTTTTTTTTTTTTTGAAAACTAGTGTTATTAAACTATTAATAATATATTTAATATTAAAAATAAATAAATATATTAATATATAGAGAGGGTGCGGTTTGTGTGGTTTTCTTATTATAAAACTGCAAATCGCACGGCACCATGCAATACGGTGTGGTGCGGTTATGCCATTTTGCGGGCGGTTTTAGTGCGATTTTTGTAGTTTGTGCGATTTGGTTAACACCTCGTATTAGGTTCTCTTTAGCGTCAACTCCATTGAAAGCCTCTTAATTTAAGGGATATTCATCGACAATTGAATCTCAATCTGCCTTGAAATTAACAACCGTCATGATAGTGAGATTTAATCCCCAACTAAATTTTGGGTAGCGTTTCACACAAGTGGATCCTTTGATTGAAACTAATTAATCCTTAATTTTAGTTCAATTAAGGATATAATTAGGCTAGAATCAATCCTATACATGTACGAACAGATATGGTATACTAACAAGTAACAACAATCAAATTCAAGAAACCTACGCATTCACAAAAATTTCTCCTTAAGTGGTACCACACGAGACAAGAGAGTATGCACAAAATGTGCCGTGTTTAATTTGAGTGTAGTAAAAATTTGCTTGTTTTAGCCAATATTTGTAGGTACAAAGTACAAACTTCAAAGTTTACTAATCACATTTCAATATTTTAATTTTTAGTAGGTCATGGTCCTCATGGATGCTTATTAATTATTATATGGGTGTTTGGATATGTTGGGTTTGTTTATCATCAGCAAAGGGTACTTATTTTAATGGGTGTTTATATTCTTGGGTTATCCTTGGAAATGAAAATTTCTTAGATACTTCCAAAGCACAAAGAAATAGATTTTCTTCCTCTCACATTCTTGGTAGACCCCAAGATGAATTTAATAAGTAAACTTCACCATGAATATAAGAGGAATGCGCATCATTCTTCATACTCTAGGAATACCTAAAAATTACTCCTTAGAAAGAATTTTAGTGCGCCTAAAAGCAATCATAGGCTCAAACTCTTAGTAGAATAATTTTCGATATTCGAGGAATGATCAGATATGTTTCCCCAATTTTATGATTATCTTTATTCATAAGTTCATAACCTTCATCTCCCTTCATTTGTTGTGCACCCCCAAATGAAACAAAAACCATTTAAAAGTTAAAACCAGCTTCTTAATATTCAACATTATATAGGATACCCAGCTAGCCACGTACACATAGCTCAACCGGCTGTACCACATGAGCTCAACAGGCTTTACCTGAAATTGAAAAGTGAATATCACAACACTCGAGAAAACCACTCATGTCATTGCTATCCACTTAACACTACCGATCTTGAGTCTTGACCTCCCTTATACTGTTTGTTCTGGTAGTTTACTAATGACACGAGCAAAAAGAACCTTAGGTACCAAATAAAAATTGCTCATTTGCCCACTGATGAGTCCAAAAAAAAAAAAAAAAAAAGGTAAAAATGTAAAACTGACTCTTTAACTTTCAGTCTTTTTCATTTCAATCCTCTAACTTTCAGTTTTGTCAATTCAGTCCTAACTTTCTATTTTTGTCAATGCAGGATTCCATTAAACTCCAGTTATGGGCTACCGTTAGTGTCACTGAAAAGACACCGCTATTATCTCTCTCTTTTTTTTTTTTTTTTTTTTTTTTTTCGGAATTAAATATACTTCCTTCAAATTTGAGCTTTGGTAATTCAGCATCATAGGATCTTGGTCATCCAATGACGAGTTCCAAATTTCCAATTAGTCTTCCACCTCGTCACTCTCCTAAAAATTTCTTTTACTTGTTACCCTTGACTAATTTTAATTTCTTTCTTTGCCTCTAGTTTCATGTTTCCATTGCCATGATCAAATTCCATTAAGATCCCATTTATATTTATGCTTATAAGCTAACTTCTTTTAAGCTAATTATTGTATTTTTTTTATAGCTTTAAGCTAATTAATGTATTTTATATTGCAAATTGCAATTGTATTTTATTCAATTTATATTTAAGCCAATAAGTTTAAACTATCCTAAACAGACACAAAATCAAGAAAATACATGGGATTAATATAGTTAGAATAGCCTAAACTAATATTTCATTGTCAAAAGACTCGGAAACAAAGTAATAGACCATTAGACCAACCTAGACTGGCCCAACGAGGGGGAAGAAACGAACAAAAATGACTTCCCGCTATCTTACCATCGTAGCCCATATATAAAGAGTAACTTCAAACGGTGGCCATTGCTTAACAAGTAATCAAACAACTTCGGACGGTGTGAAAAGTGATCTCTTGATTAATTATTGGCTAGTGGCTAGGGCCCACAGCCTCCAAGTTTGGCAATGGAAAACAGTACTGGCTGTAACTTGTAAATAAGACCCAAAATTGTAAAAGGCAGTCAGTAGAAGATCAAAATATTGTCTATCATCACATATCATTACCCACTTTATGATTTTTGTATATCCAGTACCCGGCATATATGCCGGGTACCTCACAAAGAAGCGGGACCCCCATTGCTCGCCATAAGCCACACGTGACGTGTCCTCTCATACATCAAGGATTGGAAATCTATAACAAGGATTCAAGAGCATTCCATCAATTTTAAGCCCACCTTGCCCATGAATTTAAGTTGATCAAATGATACTTTTGGGTTTTTTTTAACAAAGGTGTTTAGGGTTTTAAAATTTTTTTTCTCAGTTTTTAAAAATCTCACCGTATGCTAACCAACTTAACACTCTCTTAAATCGATTCAAAATATCTTGCAAACTGGGTGTTCTGTTTGAGTACACAAAAGTTAGAATATGTGTGTATACATATATGTGTGTGCGCGCGTGTGTTTGGAGGGTTTGTTGTTGCATATAGTCAAAGTTCAATATCCGACCTATAAATACTATATAACTGAAGTCCTTTTTTTTTTTTTACTTCCTGAAAGCTAGCTGCATAGGATTTGAAGTTCTCAAAATTTTCCACATTATCAATATTTATTAAAAAAAAAAAAAATCTCTCCCAAAACGCAAACACAAAGAAAACTTCAATGGCGTGCCAAGGCCCAGGAACCATATCAAAAAAAAAAAAAAAAAATTATACATATAATTTTGGCATTTGGGTTATGGACATACATGTATAATTGTATATACATAGCAAAGGGCTTAAATTTTTCTTGTGTTTTTATCTGTTCTTAAGGCATTGATCTGCAAGCTCTTATGGTTTTTGCTCTAATTTTGGCATTTGGGCTTTGATTTTGCGCAGCATTTATAGCCGATGTTTGCGGGCTGTTTCTTTCCCTTCCAAAATAGCCGTGAGCAGGTATGATTACTTATTTCTCAACTTAAAAGCATGGAGAACCACTGTTTTTGCATTATGGGAATACAATTCTTATCACCAATTGAATAAAAAGACTGCTTTGTTAGTTGTACAACTGTACAAACAACTGTACAAGTCAATTACCCCAAAAAAAAAAAAAAAAAAATGTACAAGTCATGCACTTATTTTATTTGGTAAATTACAACTTACCTACTTGAAATTTGGCCGAAATTTAAGTTATTTACTTGTGATTTGAAATTTGATACTTTACCCATCCGAGGTTAGCTTAATTAGAAATTCATAACCCATCTCTCTTAAAAACAAAACTAAATATGCAATTTTGATCCACTTTTATGTCTTACACTTTCCAAAAACACCAAAATATAAAAATACAATATCAAATAAAATAAAAAAGAATCCAGCGGAACACTTGCGTCATGGAATTTCAAATCACAAGTAAGCAATTTAAATTTCGGTCAAACCTCAGGTGGGTAAAGTGTCAAATTTCAAACCACATATAGACAACTTAAAAATAAAATAAGGTGTTCATTTGTGCCTTTTTCTTTCTCTTGGCCCGTCTAGAAACCTAGTTTGTACAGGCGAACGTTTTAGACCTCCGATACAATTTTCCGTTTGGGGCTCACAAAATAAACTATGTGGACTTGGATAGATTTGTATAGAAGCCACAAATCTTCATGTTGTGGTTACTTTTTTTTTCATCAATTTCACAAAATGGTTATTAGATGTTTTTTTTAAAGAGAAGTGTTACGTCTACAACATTTTTACAATATTTCACAACAAATCATAGGTGGTAAGTTGTTATTCGTTCTAATTTAAATTCATAACTTAAATTACTTTTTTACCTACTCATAACAGTCAATAAGAATCAATTACTTAAGATTTGTTATGAAAATATTATGAATATAACATTTCTCTTTCCTAAATGGATGGGAATGTGAGCAAACCCACTAACACCAAATCCCCAATTCAAATGTATAATTAACTCTACAGAGATAGACATGTTTACAAAACAATTTCTAACAAAAATTATCTAAAAGTTAAAAATAACTTCCATAGTAAAGAACTTCTACGTAAATTAGCGCTAACTAAAAATAAACATCTAGAAATCAATAAATGGTGTGCATCCTAGTTAGCTTAATTGATATTTTTTTTCTATCATTATATAAAAGACCTAAATTCAAATTCAATTACACAAAAAACCTAATTATTTTCTTGGTTTGATGATAAAAGTGAATCATAATTGAAGTCAACGTCATAAGTTCAAACTTATCATGTATATCAAAAGTAAATTAATAAATAAATGGTGGGAAGCTATGAACCAACGAAGAAATAACGACTTGCCTCCTTCATGGATAGCAAAAGCAACTTAAACAAAGTTGGGTTGAAAACAAAATGAGTTGAGTTGAACATTGTAGGGGCCTTTTTTTGTGTTTTGGTTTGGGCTGGGCTGCCTCCTGCAGTAATGAGCCCGAGTGTTTCTAAGTAGGAGAGTTGAGACCGGCCCAACTGTAACTCACCTTGGGCCGGCTTGTGCGCAAACTAAGCATTGTCTGCCAGGAATGTTCTCACGGCAAGCTGAGCTATCATAGATAGTCTTACAGCAGGCAGGTGTGATAATAATAAAGAAAAGAATAACAGAGTACAATGACCTATTCTTAATGGGAGAATGACCGAGTGATCACAGTAATGGCAATAACAATGATAATGACGGCTTTCACAGAAAAGAATAATTAATTAAGCGATAATAGGAATTAATCAAAATAAATATCAAGTCGAGCTTGAATCCACGGTGACAAAGAAAACCAAGAAGGAAGAACGCTTCCTCTCAATGAAACTAATCTCCCAGGGAATATCCTGCCGTGGAGATTAATGACTTTGAGGGAATCGGACCTAAATGACAAGTGTCCAAAGGAATCTCTATTGCTTAATCGTCTCTCAGGGAGTGGGATTTTGAGGGGGAGAGAAGGGAACCGACCTACTGGTGCATGCCCCTTACGCTCTTTTCTCTCTATTTCTTGTTTTTACTTTCTTATCTTTTCTTCTTTCTTTTCTTTTTTCCTTTTGTCTATTTCTTTTTTTTTTTTTACTTCCTTGGTATCTCTGTTTTTCGATCTCTATAAAGGGCACGACAGGGGTCCTTTTATAGGGCCTGCCATGACTGGATTTTACCATCTTACCCTCTAACTGCCTTTGTCTGGTTTGGGCGTACTTGCCGACCACTCAGGAGCTCGTCTGTGTTCTCTAGACAAAGGCTGGTTTGTGTTGTTTGTTAGTCCGCCGTGGCACTTTCTCCTGCCACGGCGTAAATGCTCTTTTTCTCTCTCCATGGCATGCACCTGACGTTTCCTCCCCAACCTTGCCTCTTTTGGGCGGTTTGTCATCCCAGCAGGACGTACCTTCCAAAAGGGCTTGGGCAGGAACCACAAAATAGATCTTTTCCCCTCTCCCCACCACCAAACCACACCCCCCTTTACCTCTTACCTCTGGCCCATGGCCCCACCATGTCCCATATTGGCTGGGTACAGGCTGGTGGTGCTTGGGCCTCGCGCGTGCCTTCCTGTTATGTACGTTCAAAAATTGCCGCGATCTGGAGCTTTGTTTGCACAGTCTGCCGTGCTCCTTTTGTTCTTTTACGTGGGCCGCTTTGCATAATTCACTGTTTCCTTTGGGATGGGCTTCTTTTAATACTGGATCTTACATTCCTCTTGGCCCATTTCTTAGTTGCCCTCATGTTCGGCCACTTTACTTGGCATTTCCTGCCACGGTTATTTGCTCCTGCTAGGCCTCTTTTCAAGCCTGCCGTTTCATTCTTTTCCCCAGTGGCTTAATATGGCCACTGGTGTTCTTACTTATGGGCTTCAGTGTCTCTTTCTTTTCTCTTTGGACCTACAGCCCATTTACTTCCTTTGGGCTTCCTCGGCCCATTTACTAACTCTGCATTCCCATAGGCTATTACTAACTTGATTGGGCTTCCCTAGCCCAACCTCCTTATTCTCATCCTTGGGGTTCATGAGCTTGCCATCAACTCCTACTTTTTTTGTTTACATTGCCTTGGGCCTGCCATGGCCCATTCTCACTTTTCTATACCATATACTGCCCATGGATGCCATTTCTCTCCTTCTGGGCCCTTTGGGCCCATTTGTTTCCTTAAGACCCATTTGTTCATGTTATGGGCCTGTGATCTATTATTCCTGCCACTTGGGCTTAATAGTTTTATTCTATGCTTGCCACTTCTATTTGATGCCTGTTTTGCTGAGTTGGGCCTGTTTTACGAAAACGACCCTTAACAAACATCAAAATTTCAAGATTGTGGATGTTAAATATTTTAGCAAACGCGATGTGTATATCATGTTGTATATATTAGAGTGGATGCGAAAAACAAAGCATAGAATAGAAACACTGAGAACACGAGTGTTACGTGGTTCAGCCTAACGGCCTACATCCACAGAGGAAACCCTAAAGGGCTACATCTTTAATATATGTAAAAGTGTAGTACAAAGCCTGTGTTACAATGAACCATAACATGAGTATATATATATATATATATATATATAGGTGACTAAACTCTAGACTACTAATACAAGTAGGAGATTTGTCTTGCACACATAGTAGGTGGGCTTGAACCTATTATATTGAGCTAATATGTCTAGTATATCTCTAACAATTTATTTAATTTTATTTCGAACAGGAGCTAAAGCTTGAGCTAATCATCAAACTAAAAATATATATATATTATGAGACCTCTAGGACGAAGATGTAATTTTATGAAATTTTAGAGAAATTTCTTTATTTAGTTTTTTTTTTTTTTTTTTTAAACTATAAGTTTTATTAGATACTTTTATATTATTTAGTAGTTGAAATATCTTTAAGTTTTATCCATAATTATTATTATCTTTATTCACATGTTATGAAATAATTTTTACT
Source organism: Quercus aquifolioides (assembly GCA_019022515.1). Lineage (NCBI taxonomy): Eukaryota > Viridiplantae > Streptophyta > Magnoliopsida > Fagales > Fagaceae > Quercus > Quercus aquifolioides. The sequence goes on from CM032328.1 coordinate 4,356,611, forward strand.
CTATTGAAACTTAAAACCTTTTAAACGTTTAAATTTTTACTTTAAATTATAACTTCATTGAACACTCACAATGTGAAAGGAACTTGTGAGATGCACTAGATGTCCAACATATATAACAATCATTCGATTCATAAATAACAAAGCAATACACCAATAAATATTTTTTTTAGAGAGTTTCAGCATATGGCATTCGCTCATGATGATAGCTCTTTATCATCAAACCAAGACACCAATCAATTTTTGGTGTAGGTAGGAACTGAACCCAGATCTCTTATTAAACTATCAAAGACTTTACCAATTGAGTTAACTGGAACTCACACCAATAAAAATCAATTGAAGAAACTATCATTCTAATATATATATATATATATATATATATATATATAGGGGCCTAAGAGCGCTAAGCCCACTTAGAATGGTGGAGTTAGGTTTAGAAGGCCCAAACAATTAATTTGTTAGAGTTATGGGTTTCCGAGGTCAATTTTAGTGCAATCTTATGTTCTAGTTGCTTAGCCTATAGAGAAAAGGTTGAACAAATCACAAAAGAGAAACTAAATTGGGGATTAACACTTCCTCAGATCTAGCCGAGGAGCAAATGTTCATATAAAGCTAAAGTCTTAAATACAAGATTGTGCTACCAGTTTCTCTGTTTTGTTTCTCTTTTTTTGTCCCCCTAGTTGGAGGGGTTTCATTTCCTTATATAGTCGATCAGATTGCATCCTAGCCCTCCACTTGTACAGCCATTGGCCTACCTTTGGATGCTTATCCCATCAAGATTGTGCTAGAGGTGATAAAATGTGCTACAACCTGTGAGGCTATTATTCAGGAGTCATTCCTTCATTAATGCGGCCAGTTGAGTTAGTATAGTGCATTTAATGGAGGTGATGACTACTTTATCTAGATATTTCCCTTCTTCTTTGCTTACACATATCTACCATTTTCCTTGGTATCTTGTCTCCTAGTGCAAGTGGCTTACTCAATAATTCCAGAGGAAAGCTTGCTCTTTGGGCTTCTCAAAAGGTCGGCCTCTTCGTTTTTCCTCCTCAGACTCTCATTCAGGTGTCGGGTTAGGACTGATGTGGAAATGGGCCCTTTTCCCTCCTTGGACTGGGCCCATGGGCTCTATTCTGTACTCGGGTCTTATCCCTCCCACAATATATATATATATATATATCATTAAAAAAAAAAAAATGAGGTTCCTTTCACAATTGTAACGATATCAGAACATTATTTGTATAATCTATTGGTAATTTTTATTGTTTTTTTTATGAGATATTACAATCTTGTTTAAACTTTTTAAAGTTCCTTAACATAATTTTTGATTTTTTTTATTTGTGTGTATTTTTAAAGAGAGGTCAATTCATATATTTTTAGAAAGAAATTGGAAATACCACTATTAGTCGAAATTAATCAGTCAGAATACTAGTAAAAAACAAGCGCATTGTCACATTAAAATTCCTATAAAGCCTGTAAAAAAAAATCTGTCGGTTGCCCTCTCACAGCATCAATTTATTTTTTTAGCTCAAGATCCAACTTACAACTCTGAACGTCAACCCTGTTTGAAGTTTGAGCCTCCAATATATATACTATTTGCTATATGCAATTTGCAGCTTGTTTGGAAAAAATCACGTTCGTACGTAAAGTCGATACAGAGTGGAGTCCATGCTTTTGTTGGTTTAGTTTGATTACTAAATTAATAAACCGACTGTGCTATGAGGTTTGCAGTTTTTTGCTTGTTCTGTAGTACAACAAAACAGAGTACTTTCCAAATGCCAGATTTGGGTCAGTGGAGTGGACATACAAAGTTCATAAAAGTGAGGAGGAAGAACTATGAAGTGTGAGTGTAGCCTATAACATAAGCTTCCAGTCCAAACCCTCTAACTTGTTACGGTGTTACCCACTCTCTTTTTGTATTGGGTAGAAGTTACCTACTTCTTCTTTTATTTATTTATTTATATTTTTAGAAAAATGCAAGTTTACTTTATTAACTTAAATCATTTTGGAATACAATTTTCAAATAAGACGGGAGCTCTTCTACCTAAACATCCAAACTTGAAGATGAAAAATAACTCTTCTATCAAGGCATGAGCTAAATAGTTGTCCGCTATCTTAACATATTTAAAATTAAACTATTGTAAAGATCTTGACAAGATTTTTGTCTCTTCTATAAAATGTCCCTACAAAGCAAAGGAAGTTCTGTTGTCTCACAAGACTGAGATGACCAACAGTGAGTCCCCTTCAATTTCAAGCTTGTGAATGCTAAAATCCTTGGCAAACTGGACCGCTGCATTAGCAACAAAAGCTTCAATGGCTTCAACAATTACCTACTCTTTCTAACTCTAACTCTTGATAATTGTACAAGTGGTCTTACATTAAATTTTCCAAATGGTTGTGTGGCAGATAAAATTTCCAATCACTTGCAACTTGATAAAGCATAAAGAATAAGAAAGACCAAAATGCAAAGTATTGCTAAAATTTTAGATGAAAAAAATAACACCCCATAAGTTTAAGTAAGGCACCATACTTTACCTTCTAGGAAACAACCAATTAGTTGTAAGAGTATCATCCACTATGCTAAAAAAAATTTATTTTCACTCAACAAAAAATTACTTTATCTATTTTAATACATCATTCTACAATACACTTTATATCACATCTCTTACTTTACCACACCACCTATTAAAATAACTTAAAAAATTCTTACCTTTTATTAAAAAAAAAACACACACACACACACACACAACCACCACCTTTCCTACAAGCAGTAACCAGCCAACTGCCACAAAAACCCACCCAAACTTTATTGGAACCTACCCAAAACCGGAGCAACCCAACCCAAAATTGTCCCTCCCACCCGCCAACCCCACCATCGGAACCACCCATCAACCCACAACAACAAAAAAAAAATAATAATAATAACCCACCACAAGAAGGAGATCTTGACAGAATGGCGAGATAAGCGGTGTGGTGAGAGTGAGATAGGCAGGAATTTAGAGGGAAGCATACTAGTAGGGCCGGCTAGAGCATATATAGGTAATGACATAAGGCCCCCAAATAAAGAATGTCCCATTTTTTAACTAATTCTATACAGTGGCAGTTCTAAGAATTTTTTCTAAGGTGGTTATTAAGAGCATTCATATTAGTCCGTATGAAGTGGCATAAGGGCCAAATTTTGCACAATCAACCACAAAAATCATCCACATCAACTTATGTATTATTTTGCAAAATGCATTTGTAGTTATAGTGACCGTGCAAATATATACGGTTACTATTTATATGAAAAATTGTTTTCTAATACCTTCTATACTCATATACAAAGAGAGAAATTATTTGAGAGAGTAGTAAAAAATTAATAAAGAAATGATACTTTAATAAAATGTAGTGTCAAATAGATAATTTGATGTAGATTTTAAAAAAAAAAAAAAAAAAAAGGGGTTATGTAAAATAGAAAATTTAGCTTTTTATGCAAAAATAGATAAGAATTTTTGAAGAATTTTTGCACTAGGAATTTTTGTTGTTACTCAACTATTGATTTTTGTAACTATGTTTACCCTTATTGGTCTTTGTAACTGCATTTTAGGGTGTTCATTTTTATTTATGGTAAACAAAAAAAAAAATTATTATATAATTTTTTTTTCCAAGGTCATAGTGTTCATTTGAACACCCTAACCATAACATGGAGCTCCCCTGATTCTATAGTATAATATATTTATGTGTATATTTTAATTAAGGCTTCTTTAGGCCTATACTCAAGAAAAAATTAATAATAATAGCGCCTATTTGTTAGCTAGTAAAATGCATTGTGTATTAAAAAGGCCCTTCTGATACTCACAGAACACAGAAAATGAAGGTGAAGAGACATAATTAAATTTAAAAAGGCCCCACTGACAAACGTTTACACACCTGGTCAAAACCTTTTTATTTTACTAACACTAGACTACTACCATTATGGCATTATCACGTGTTTTGTTAAATTATTATTATTATTTTAATTTCCAATAATTTATTTAATCTGGATTGTTTAGGAATATTTTTATTAGTTATTCTTTTAGAATAATTTACTTTATATTAGTACTAATTTATTAAGTTATGTGATAAATACATGTTTATTTGTGCAGATTTAGAGTATTAAGTGATCACATCATTTAGTAAAGTTGCAATCTTATTTTTGATATATCAAGTTCTATTGTTCTATTCTTTAAATTTTATTTTAGTTAAATTGTAATTTTTTATTGTAAATCATGTTTCATTTATTAAGAAGTATTTCTCAATTATAAATATCTATTAAAAAATGGATATAAAAAACTTTAGAAATAAAGAGAAAACTTGAAAAATAAGTTGAATCTAAAAAATGATCTATGGATAAATTTGTTACTAGTATTAAACAAAACACAATAGAAAATTAGGATGAAAATATAACAAATGAACAAAAAATTCATAAAAAATAATTAGAAGATAATGAAATTATACAACAAAAAGATAATAACGAAAATAAATTTTATTTAGTTAATATTTACATATGAGAAAATGCCCCACTTAAAGTTTTTGCCTTTGGCCCCAAAAGTTGTTGAGCTGGCCCTACATACTGAGGAAAGAGAGACAGACAAACATGTGTTAGAGGAGAGAGAAAAAGAGAATAAAAAAATAAGAAAAAAATTTACCATTTTTGCCATATAGTTCTACTAATAGAATTGTACTGTTCATCCATGCAAAATTTTTTAGTATTTTGAACATTTGATGTGTGAAGTTTTTGGCGTTTGGTGTGCTATGCTAACCTAATGCTAGTGTTCTTAGTGGGTATATAATATAAAGTATGGGTCTAATGGGTTTGTAGAAATATATAAAGCAAGACTCTTGGCTAAGGAGTACACTCAACCGGATGGGCTTGACTACTTTCAAATCTTTTCACATAAGCCAACAAGGATTATTTTAGAAAATGATCAAAATTAATAATTTCTATTGCAATATTTATTTAATTGTGTATTTTTACTAGTAACTATATATTTATTTAATTTGGTGCTTTTTTTTTTTTTTAAGAATTTGTTTATATATAACAACAAACTTAGGTACAATTTTATTTGTTGTACTTTAGGTTTCTTAATTAAAATTAAACAACTTATTGCATGACCAATACAATACAAATAATGTTACTTTCCCTAAAACAATTAAATTTAATGTAATCAATTTTTTTTTAAAATTTAAATGAGAAACATAATGTATTGAACCTAAGATACTATCTCAAATGTTTAAGTCATAGGCAAGATAACATGCTTTCTAGAGGGTTGGCATAAACCTCACCAAAGGTATCTGCCTGGATTTTGGTCTATCTTTATATAAAAATGTGTGTAATTATATATTTGTACATATATGTGTACATGTGTTAGAATTATTGTGTCAAAATTTTTTTTTGGATGATTTAATAATTACAAGCAAGGAGGATTTCAACATCTGGAAGTAATAATTGAGCTAAAGACATTTAGCATGTGTTTAAGTATTTCAAAACATTTTATTGTGTAAGAACAAAATCTATGTTGAAATAAAAAGGTTGCATCAAATTACCAATGGCCTCTAGGTTAATTGGCTTGGTACTTTTGAGTGTTTCAAATGTCCAGTTTTCAAATCTTGATCTCTTATTTGAAATATATGCGTAAATACTATGAAATTACTTAGATCTATTTAGTATACAATTTAAGCATGGCACATGACTAGACCAATATATAGGCAGCTAAGTTTGCCTCATATCATACTGAAGATCAACTAAATCTTCTAACTGTTTATTGTTTGATAATGCATTTGAGACATCATTCTCTTCCTATAGTTATATGGACTTAAGACATTGTCCCTCAACAAGGTGTTCTTAAAAAATTTTATTATCACTGAATACTAGTGTAAGTGAGTAACACAACAAAATTTTGTTACAACAAGATTATCATGAAGTTATAGGGATCAGTTCAATATAACATTTAAGCATGGCGCAACCATATAGGTGGAGGTGAAGTTAGGGTCATAAAATTGTACTGTTGATGAAATCTTGTAACTATTAATAATGCATTAGAGACATCCTTCTGTTGCTATAGTCAAACGAACTTTACGTATTTTCTTTTGGAGAAAATGATAAAAGTTAATATTTTAATGTAGTATTAATTAAGTTGTATACTAATATATATAAATGAATAAATTTATTTTGAATTCTTAGAATTTGTTGAACATAAATCTCTTAAAAACAAATTAAGAATAATTTTGAAAGATAAACCAATTATAATTATTTGCGTTTTTTCTTTTGTTGTTGAGGGAGATAAATTAGAAGCAAGCTAAATGGTTCAAAATTATTGCTATAAATTACCTAGTTAATTAAATGACAAAGTCCCACATAAGATAGAAATAATAAGGATGAATGGTTAATATATGGTTGTGAGCATTGTGACATTAACTTATTTATTTGGTACTTTCCGGGTTAACCCATTCCGAATGCGAGTCCGTAAATGCTTCCCATAACAACGTTACGCGAGCACCAGTACAACGCACACAACGTTACATCTAGTACCAGTACAATGCACACGCGAGTACATGACATTCCTCTACTCCCGCGCGTAAGTCTAAATTCCTCTACTAAAATGAAATCCTCTAAGCCATAACAACGTGTCTCAATGCCATTCCTCTTACTAAAATGAAATCCTCTAAGCCATAACATGTAGTACCAGTACAATGTCATGAAATGAAATCCTCTAAGCCATTACAACGTGTCTCAATGCCATTCCTCTACTAAAATGAAATCCTCTAAGCCATAACATGTAGTACCAGTACAATGTCATGAAATGCAAATCAAAATTCCTCTAAGCCATAACGACGTAGAGAGAGCCTCTTCTACAAAAGCTTTCTCTACTGCTCCAAAAACCAAAACTCAGAACCAAATCTCAGCTTCCTCTACTCCTCCAAATGGGTGAGAATGAATATATATACCTGAATATATCTTTTTAACAATTTTTATTTTTGTTGGTTTCAGTATTTCATACAATTAATTTTCTCTTGGTTACTACAGGGAACGAGCTTAATTCAGACGTTAAAGTTGCTGCTCAAATAGTTCTTGTCCTGGTCATTCTAATCATCACACTCCGTCTCACACTTCTCAGGTTTTTAACTAACAACACTGCTATGTTAATACCTACCATGTGGGTTTTAATTTTACATAACTCGGAGCTTCCAATATAAATAAGTTGAAACAGAGTGTGCAGTGCTTCAAGCTCTGTTTTTATCAGTTTGTTTGAATTGCGTAGCTCGAATTGTCCGTAGTATGAGGTTTGCATTTTCCTTTTTCATTTTGCAGAATCTAAATTGTGTGGATCTATTATGGTTCGTAATGTTCTATGAATAAAGTGATTTTAGTCCAATACTTTTTGAGGGCTTAGGAAAATTTGAACTGTTTGTTTTTGCGATTGTTTTCGTGCAAGTCACACCCTATTTTTCTTTTTTCTCCAGACTTGTTGAGGCTTATGAATAATAGTGTGGACCAGGCCTTTTCTTTTTGCTGGCCAGTTTGGTAAGTTTGAATTTTCCTATGGTTATGAAAATTTGATCGGTTTGGCTTTCCGATTGTTTTAGTACAGGTCATGCTCTGTTTTTCTTTTTCTTCTTATACTAGTTAGAGTTTATGAATAATGGTGTGGATCTGGTTTTATCAACAAAAAAAAAAAAAAGTTTGGGAAAATGTTTTGGGCCTCCATAACCAAATCTTCCATTTTGGGCCCATAAACAAAAAGATATGGATTTGAATGGATTTTTATAGAAGCCCCCAATCATCCTAGATAGGTCACTTTTTTTCATCCTCTATTTTGGGAAATGATTCTTAGTTGTTTTCCTAACTGCCAATCAGAGATTATGATTGATGCATATCTAGTTGCTCTTTTGTATGATCTGGAACTGGATTTCCATATTTTGGTTTCCAAATAACAGTTGTCTTTTTTGGACAAGTTTGCTTTGTCCATTTGAGCTATCTTTCCCTTGTGTCCTATCCCTATGTGGTACAATAGAGTACTTTCCAAAAGCTAGATTTGGGCATAGCATGAACTTCAAGTCCAAAGACTCCAAACCATTTAATTGAACCAAACACATGTAGATAATTAGTGCAAAAATTAACATCTCTGGTGGATGAGGGTTGAAGATGTATGGATTTAATGGGCTGACCAACATTTTAACCTAACTAGTAAATTTTTTTTGGGCCATTTAACTCAATTAAAAGTATGAATAATTTTTTTCCCCAAAAAATAATCCAAACACTATCCCAATCTATTAATTGCCAATATGATCATAAAGATAAAAACCATAGTAAAGGAAAATATTTTTCTCAAAAAAAAAATTAGTAAAGGAAAATACTTTTTACATATTTTAGTCCCAACCATAAATAAACCAGTAGGAACTAGAAAGAAATAAAGGATGAAGAAGCATTGCCCTCGTGATGGGTTAGGTTAATAAATAACAAACGAAAACAATAGTGGGTTAGAAACAAGTGAGAGTTTTTTTCTTTCACTATCACTGTTTTACCTAACAAAATTGAATTATCAGAAATTATATAGGATTTCTCATCAAGAAATTATATAGGATTTCTCATTAAGGCCAAATTGAGGGAGAGAGAGAGAGAGGAATGAGATGTGGAAAATGCAAATAATAATCGTTTCCTTATAATATTTGTTTGTGTGTGTGTGTGTATATATATATTGTTATTAATAACACATTAATATGTAAATATTATATAGTAAAATTCATTCTAACCTTAGCATCACTCGCACAATAAATCTAAGGACAACATTTTTCATGATTTATTTTAGTATAACAAAAGTAGTATTGGTGTATAACAAAAGTGGCATTAGTAATAAAGTTAATTGAAAATAATATTATTCTAACCATAACCAATTATGTCAACAATTACCAGTTGAAAAATATTATATCCTCAACATTATTCTTTTTATTACATGAACATTAACAATGTGTGTCAAGATGCTTAAAATTAGAATAGCTTAAAGGGAGTGCTACTTACTCTAAATAGTAGTATTATGATAGTTTCATACACATGATATACTGATTTTTTTTCCTATTTAGGAAAATGCATACTAGTGTAAAAAATGGAATATTACGGGTGGAATAAAATATTCTCATTCACATCAATATTATGAAAGTATCATTAATCAATTTAATATATATTGATTGAACAAGCTTTGGTCATAAATTGTATTATTGATCAACTAAATCATCTGATTGCTGAGTATTTGGTAATTACATTTTGACCATTTGAGACCTCTTAGTCATAAAGACATAAAACATAGTAAAACAAATTTTACATATTTTGCTTTAAAAAAATAAAAAATGTACTTTTAATGCAGAATTAATTTAGTTACATAATGTTAGTAGTAGCTATATGTTCATTTATTTTTTAACCTTTTATTATTATTTTTTTTTTGGAATTTGTTTGTAAATAACTCTTTTTAGAACACTTCAAGAATAATTTTGAAAAAACGGATTAGATCCTCTCAATGGCACATGAATCATGATGGGTGAGAGAGTTTCAACTTCTTCCTCTCCATAACCCATTATTGACGCTCTGTAAATTTTTTCTAACAATCTGTTTTTGTTCCAGATTTCAGCAAGTTGAGTTTGTCCTAAAACTCATTTTTGAAGCAGTTAGGACCCTTGTCAGAATTGTTGTTCTACTCCAACAGTTAATACGCGATCTTCACCGGATAATCTCAATGGCACATGATGGGTGAGAAAGTATTTCAACTTCTTCCTCCCCATAACCCATTATTGACGCTCTGTAAGTTTTACTGTTATTCTAACAATTCCATTTTTTTTTTTTTTTTTTCAGATTTCAAGTTGTATTATTTCTAGAACTAATTGTTGATGTCGTTAGGTCCCTCGTCAGCCTGGTTGACCAACTCAAACGACTGATACGCACATGCAGAGGGATTTGGAACATATGGACTGCACAATAGACTATGTTGGCTTCACATCATTAAACATACATAAAGTTGAAACAGAGTGTACTGTTATCCATGCTCTGTTTTTGTTGCTTTGTTTGAATTACGTAGCTTGAATTGAATTTTCATGTGGTGTGAGGTTTGCAATTTACTTCTTGCTATGTTATGTATTATTTTTCCCATTTTGTAGAATATATGTTGTGTGAATTTGTTGTACTTTTTAATCCTCTGTTGAGGTGTTATGAAAATTTGAACTGTTTGGTTTGTACAAGTCATGCTCTGTTTTTCTTTTCCTCCAAAACTTGTTGAGGTTGATGAATAATAGTGTGGATATAGGCCTTTTTCTTTCTGCTGGCATGTTTGAGAAACAAATCCTTGAGGGATTTTAGAGTAGCAACAAATAGCACTCAACTATTCATAAATAAATAAAAAAGAAATGACACAATTGAGTGTTTTCCTACAGCATGCGAGAGCTTTGGTAGTGGCAGTAGCTCCAAAGAAATTGGAAATTTGGTAGTGTATCTCTTGACAGAATTTAAAATGAATAAACTCAATTCAAGGGATCATAATGCATTTTTTGCTTTATCCTTTTTTTTCTTCTTCTTTCCATTTGAATAGATAACAAGGGTCGAATTTTTTTGTACATTAAACATTTCCTAAAGCATTCAAACACATATGTTGCAATATTTTTATAGTTGATCAATCTTGATATACCTTAAAAGGTAATAGTGATTTAAGGGTTGAATTAAGAATTTATTAGGGTGGCATAGATGGAAGCTCCAAACTAAACTATTTGTGATCTCAAAAAGCAGCATGGTGAAGCAAACTGGCAACCACCCATTTATTCTCTAAAAGCTAGTTTCAAAGTGGTTTGTGCATCACATAAGTCCCAATATTGCTAGGAAAAACATTCACATGGATTATAAATCCAAACATAGAGAGATATAATTATATAGAGTGTTCCCCAAATAATAGAATGAGACAGAATAATTAGCTGATAAGGAATACCACGTCATCCATTTCTCGGTGGGATAATGTTAGCAAAGATGGTCTAAACATGGTAAAGGCTGCTAATTCTAGTTTTTTTTTTTTTTTTTTTTTTTTTTTTTGCCCCTATTTTCTTTCGGCTGGGATGGTAAAAATAATAATAAAGGCACATTAAACTTTATCTTTAAATCATAAGAAATTTATAACCATTCAACATCACATTAGACATCATAGGGCCTTTTCACTTCAAGTTATATAAAAGTCATGCAATTTATAAAATCTTTAATCCCAAAACCATGGGGTTTGTATCACAATACATAATTTTCAAATGGGTAAAATCAAGAACAATTACCATATGTGTAACTATATAATTGGGCACAAATTTTCTCCCTAGACATGGCCACGAACCCATCTAAAAATTCATGCAAGACAAAAAAATTAGCTCATTAACAATAAAATAAGCTAATACACACCTATTTTTCTAAGATAAAATAATTTAAGTCAAACATTCGGACTCGCTATAAAAATAAAAACTTGAAATATCAAATACCAAAATTTTAAGGAACTAAGTTTAGAGCTCACACAACTCAGCATGAGATTTGATTCTGCGCACTGTGAATAATGGTCGATCACGCTGTCTCTAGTGTCAATCGCATTTGAGTTTTGTATTATAGGATCAGAAAAGAAATTCACCTTATAACAATAACTTGAGAAGAGAAAGAAGAAGTACGCCGTTGACATCTTAGAGATATTTATGAAGATCTTTTCCTTTGTGTTCTTTGGGGAATTTTGTGAAACATACATAGGACTGGCGTGTTGTCACAAGGTTTTGGGCTTTTGATTTGGAGGATTCCCTACGTTAATCAAGAATTGCAATCTGTGTACCAAAATCTTTGGGCTATAAATATAAAAATAGAACCACCCGTTGGTTCGTATTACTCTACTATTTCTTCACAGATCAACAATGGAACCACGGCAAAGCTAGAAGGAAGTGAAATTGAATGACAAAACTTCAGACAAAATTCAAATACCAACACATATTAAAGAAGGATATCTAAAACAAGAATGAAAAACCCACTGAAATTTCAGAGAATTGGGTTTTGGCGAAATTCCCAGCCTTGAGTCAAAGCTTTCATCAAACATGTTTAAAGGCTTACTGCCAGTTTTGTGAAATCAGTATCTCAGTATAATAAACAAAAGAAAAAGAGAGATATAAATCAATCAAACTATAGAGAAATTTAGAGATAGAAGATACCTGTCGTATGAGCAAAAAGAAAACACCGAAGCCACAAATAAGTCCTCTGTTTTTCCATTTCCTTCTCTTAACCTTTAAATTAAATATTAAAACCCTCTGTTTTCTTAATTTCTGCCTTACAGCTTTTTGAGTTTATTTGTCATTAGATATTAGCTGTGGTCTTGATCTTGGTAATCTGTGTTGTCTGTGTAATTTATATTATTTTTGTGAAGAAAAAAAATGCTTTCTTTTTCTTAGGTCTAAGTTGTACTATATGATTTCAGCTCGTTTTGGTCTCACCGAGCGTTTTTAGAGTATTTTGGGTCTGATCTGGTATATTTTTGGAGAAAAGTCTATATGGGTTTGTTTTAATATTTTAATAGAATGAATTGTAGAATAGAGAGTGAGATGTAGAGTGAATTAAAAGTGGATCTGTAAATTTGAAAAGAAAAAAAAAAACTTTTTAAGAGCTAAATTAGAGAAATTATAAAAGATAGATGTGCATGCTCTTCTACATATTCATTCTCATATATTTTATTTCATTTTAGGGAGGAAATATTTGTCATTGATTTAATTATTGCAAGAGATTTGACTTTGTTTTTTTTGAGAGAATAAAATTGTAGCCCTGGACAGGTTGGGGTTATATTATATATGTCTTTATTTTTGGCAAATTGTAATTACATACATTATTGTGAATTTCACAACGATTCCTCAAAAAGTAGTTCTCAAAGTTAAATATTTATCCTGATTCATAGGTTGTTTAAGTAATTGAGGCCTAGTCATCCGTGTATGGGGTTGCTGATGGAGAATAATTATAGTCTTATATACAATTTTTCTAAATAAAGAAAACTTTGATTCTTTTGGTGTGGGAAAGTGTAGTTTGGTTCCACAATTTCTTTTGCTTGTTTCATTTGAAGACTAGTCAAGATGGCTTTACTTTGTTATTGAATGTTGAATTAGTTTTTGTACTTTTGGGTAATAAGGAATCCTTTTAGCCATTTTAATCTTTTGGTTAAAACTAATTGATAAGTGTTTCTTTGCCTGTACATGCTTCTGCTAGGAACACTCACATCTTCTTTATGCGATCAAAACACACAATTAAATCCCTAACTTATGTTTGGTTGCTTAGAAAAGTTGGTCAAAGTTCTTTAACTTTGTAGTTTGGATCATTTCAGGATGTATAAAATAAGGTACTGAACTAGGACAAACAGTATAAGAAGGGTCAATATCAGTTATTGAACATATGAGCAGCTCTTTCCACGTTATTATAGTGTTAAATGAATAAAAATGAGTGGTTTTTTGAGTATTGTGATATTCATTTTCCAAGCTAAAGCCTGTTGGGCAAAGTGAACATGGCTGCTTATCCTATATGATAGACTGATAAGTATATAAGAAGCTGGTGTTGGACTAATTTTTAATGTGCTGACACAGGTGTAGTTTGATGGCAGTAGGACGGTTCATTTTGAGGTGGCTTGATGTTGTGGACTTACGTGATGAGTTTTCTTAAGAGTAAAGTGATTTTCACAAATTTCTGTATATTATTGACCTTGATTTATTGGAACTAAATGGTTTAATTATTGCATGATTGGCTTTGTTGTATTGAGAATTAAAATTAGTCCGGATAAATTGAGGATAGATATATGTCCTCTTTTTTTAGGCAAATAGTAATTACAGACTTATTGTGAATTTTACAATGGACTCTTCAAAAAGTAGCCCTTGAAGTAAAATTTGAAGGAAATTATTTTAACCCTGATACATAGGTTGTTTTAATAACTGCAGCCTTATAGGCTTTCTATCTGGTTGCTGATAGAACATAAGTAGAGTATCCTATACAATTTTTTAAATGCAACTTGTCAGCCGATGGGAAATTGTTGTTTGGTTCCTCAAGTTTGTTTGCCTGTATCATTTGAAGAGTAGTCAACATGGCTTTGCATTGTTTTTGGATGTTGAATTTGCTGTTCCATAGCTTTTGTACTTTCTGGTAATATGAAATGTTTTGGTAAAACTAATTGATGTGTACTTATTAGCTTATATATGGTTGTTCTAGAAACTCACAAACACCTTCCTTCTTTGATAAAAAAAACATGCATCTAAACCCTTAAACTTATGTATGTTGTTTAGTAAGGTAACCAAAGTTCTGAACTTTGTAGTTTGGATCATTTTAGCATGTGAAAAAATAAGGTACTGAACTTAACCAGGAAAAATAGTATAAGGAAGGTCAAGATCAGTGGATGAACATGTGAGCAATTTTGTTCATGTTATAGTGTTAATTGGATAGCAATGAGTTGATTTTAAGTCTTGAATATTCTCACTTTTCCAATTTTGGGTATCTTATGTGCTACTGCACTGGTGTAGCTTAGCAATAGGAAAGTTCATGTTGAGGCGGCTTCACGATGTGGACTTACGTGATGAGTTTACTATAGAGTAATGTTATCTTATCAAATTTCTGTTCACAATAGTATTACTAACTTTGATCTATATAATTACTGCCAGATTACAATTGTAGAATTTGTATGTGGAGAATTATGATGGATTGGAATGTTCTATTTTTTTTTTTTTTGAAATAGCATTTCTTTTTGGGGTTTTCTTCTAGCCTTAAATCTCCAGTGGATTTTTGCTTTTTACTTTTTTTTTAATAAAAAAAATCTTCCTGTTTTGCAATGTTGTTATGTTTGTATAGTTGCATTTCAGGATTTGATACCTATGTTTGCAAGATAATCTAATTTGGCTTTCTTACCAATAACTCAACTTCCTCCCTATAGAATATAGTGCCACCTCTTCTATCTGCAATCTGCATTTTAATTGTTTGTTAGCTTCATATTTTAGGGATAAAACTGGTTTGCACTTATACTTGAGCTCGCTACTTTTTTTGATTTTGATCTGTTAGGCTTCTTGGGTTATATTGATCTTAATTAACCTATGCCTTGCTACTTTGTGATTTGTCAATTTGTGCATCAGCAGATAGATTTGGTTTTGATCTTGGTATTCTTTGTTGGGTGTGGGGGTTATTATCATTTTTGTGGAATAAATGTTTTATTTTCCTCACCTCTGAGTTAAACTATTTGATTTTCTGGGTGCTTTATTTATTTACTATTACAAAATTTCATTCTTATATACTTTATTTGATTCTAGGAGGAAAATAAGTCACTGGTTTTTTAATCATTGCATGATTGGCTTTGATGTATTGAGAGAATTAAATTTGGGCCGGAAAGGTTGGGGTTAGATATATATATGTCCCTTTTTTGGGGAAAATTGTAATTACAGACTTATTGTGAATATGACAACAGACTTTTCAAAAGTAGTCCTTCAAGTAAAAATATCTTTCAACAGTAAATTATTTTAACCCTGATACATAGGCTGTTTAAGGAACCATAGCTTTATATGCAACGATTGATTATTTATGGTGGGGAAATGGGTGATTGCTATTTGGTTCCTCAAGTTCTTTTGCCTGTGTCATTTGAAGACCATTGTTTTTGGGTGTTGAATTTGTTGTTCCAGAGCTTTTCTACTTTGGGAAATATTGAATGCCTTGAGCCATTTTAAAGTTTTGGTAAAACTAATTAATGTGCTTTTATGCTTATACTTGGTTGTTCTAGAAACACTGACACATCTTCCTTCTGTGAGCAAAACATAGGCATTTAAACTGTAAGATATGTTTGGTTGTTTAGAAAAGGTAATCAAAGTTCTTAACTTTGCAGTTTGGATAATTTCAGCATGTGAAAATGAGGTACTGAACAAATAGTATAAGAAAGGTCAAGATTGATACATTCACATGTTATTGTGCTTAGTGGATGGCAATGAGTGGGTTTTTGAGTGTTGTGATGTTCACTTTCCAATTTTGGGTAAATCCTTTTGAGCTAAGTGAACATGGTTGGTTATCCTATATGATACTGAATCACTGATAAGTATTTAAGAAGTTGGTTTTAAGTGTTACCATTGCATGGATATGTGATGTGGAAATCTAATTTGGTGTAGTTTAATGGCTGTGGGAAATTTCATTTTGGCGTGGCTTGATGTTGTGGACTTATGGTGATGACTGATGAGTTTACTATAGATTTAGGTTTTCAAATATCAAATCATAATGGTATAATTTGTAGCCAAGGGCTATGTAACTTAATTCGCATTTCTTGGTATTTTCAACGGAGATATCTAGAGTTCAAATCTCATCTCTCCCATTTTAACTATCAAATTATCATAATTGTAGAATTTGTATGTGAGGAATCAATGGTGGATAGAAATGTTTCTAAAAAGTTTGTGAAAACAACATCTCTCTACGGGATTCTCTTGGAACTTTCCAAAACTAGAAAAATGAAGTCTTTCTGATTGACCAACATGATTTTCTTCTAGCCTTACATTGTTGTGGGATTTTGCTTTTACTCTCTGCTCATATTTTATACTGTTATTGCTGTATGTTTGCATTCTAGATTTGATACGTATATTTGCAAGACACTCTTAATTTGACTGACATGCATAACAACATTTCCTCCTTGTGGTGCCCCTCCTTCCCTATCTGTATTCTTCATTTTATTTGCTTGCCCATTTCATATTTTTGACATAAATTTTTCTTTGCTTATTCTTGAGCTCACTGTTTTTCCGTTTAAGAGCTTTTGGATATTTGGGTTAAATCTATTTTACATGAGCCTTACTTTGCTGTTTATCAGTTTGGGCATCAAATGTAGTCATGTTTATGAACTTGGTAATCTATGTTGGGTGTGAGAGTTAATATGAATCTACTTTGACCAGGATAAGTAGTCTCTCTTTAAGCAATTGTAGCTTTTGTAAAATATTCTAGAATGCTAGTTTTGAACTGTGTCCTCAAAGTTAATGCATAACCAAATCATTTAATACTAATCGCGTTGGACAAGAATCAAAATATAATATAGTTGGGTTTAAATTCATAGGCCTAAATTTTTGGGTTAAGGTGTTATCATCCTTGAATGTTCGAAAAGTGTATAAACCACTATGAACGTTTAGACCCCCAATTTATAAATTACCAATACAAGCTTTATATCAAACAATGTATGTGCGGAAAATGATTATAAACTTATACCAGAATTGATAAACAATCTAAACCAAATAAAATCACATCCATAGCAGAAATTAAATGGCAAAGATTAAGGGAAGAGAGATGCAAACACAAGGACAACACAACGATGTGTTATCGATGAGAAAACCGAAGCCCTTGGCGTAAAACCTCTCCGCTACCCTCTAAGCGGTCAATAATCCACTAAAGAATGAAGCTGGGATAAAAGAACAGCAGAAGACCCTCCAAGCCTAATCTACCTAGTGTACCTAAGCCCTCCAAGCTTCTTGCTCCAACGAGGTTGCGTCGAACTTTTGTCTTCTTTAGCTTATCGGATTCCGCTATAGCCCATAGTATCAATCAATAACCATTGGTCCCTTCCTAACTGCTTCCCAAAGCACCAAATAGCCTTCTCACAGATGTGGATATGGTGAGAAAAGGATTTGGGTAAGAACCTCTCAAGGATGTAACAATGGAGAGGGTGAGAGTAGAGAAATTTAAAGAGTCTCTATGTAAAGATTGTGGATGAATCAACCTTGTTTTTCTTTAGGGTTTCTCTCTCAAAATTCTCTCTGGAAGCTCTCAACATTTCATGGGAATAAGGGGTATTTATACTAGGATGAGAGTGGAATGCGAAGAGTCAGGTTTTTCAAAACAAGGCTGGTTGGCAACTTGGCCTCACGACTTGACTGAGTCGTGAGTTCAAGCTGCAAGATAACAGAACAGCCAGGTTGGACTTTTTTTTCCTGTAGTGCTCCAGCTGGTGTGACTGTTCATCTTCTCTGCATGCTTCACTCGTGTGCTGCAGTTGGCGGCTTGCCAGTCGCGAGTCACCCGCGAGTTCCAACTGCGAGTCTCTGCATCCTTGCATAATCTTGAGCATTTCTTCACACTCTTTCACTCATTACCCTTACATGATTTTCACCTAAATACAGGGTTACTAATTGCTAAATTACAAGCAAATTTGGCATGGAATAAAGCCAACATAATGGTTGATTAAATTCAACCTTACAATCTCCCCCTTTGACTATTCCGTGACAAAACCCTACAACAAACTTTAGACTTAACGCATAAGTTGGGAACAGTTGATCAAAACTCACTCACACCTAACTCTAGAATCTGTAAAGCTTTTGAACCATAAGAACAAATATCTTCTAAAACACAACAACATAATATGATCATTGTATGCAGAAAACTTGTAATGCATATGAAGCAAACACAATGCGATCAAGCAAAATGGAAATAAGTAATAAACCAAGGCTTCACCAAAAACGAACAATCACTATAAAAAGTAATCACAATGCTCATTCACACATGGAATGAACATACGGACATGCAAGCTAATAAGCTCAATTGCAAAGTATCATTTGCATGTCCAACACTCAATCAATACAACAACACTAGGAAATTGCATTAAGGATATAAAATCCAACAAAGGGCACAAGATTGATGTACTTAAAGAAAATGCATGACATTTAACAACAAGTGCTTAAGCTACAAAGCATGGATACAAAAATCTTAAAAGTTTACAAAAGCAACAGGTACAACATAAAGTATTTTAAATAAACTAAAAGTGCTTAAAGTTTCTCTCCTTCAAAATGATGAGAAGCTGTGATGCACTTGGAACATATATACCTATAACTTGAAACACTTGCACAAAACACATTAGACCCTCAAGGTAAAGCATGGAATAAAAGGACAAGTATAATGTAATAAGTAAATTGCGATCAAGTAGATATAATGTGAAACATGTGAGCAACTTAATCATAGACCAAAACAGTCATATAGAAATAACTACAATGATCACATAGCAAAGCAAATGATCATCCGAACATGCATTCAATGAAACACAATAGCATAAGGATGTATGCATGTTCAACACACAAGCACGATGCGATAAGAGCAGCAAAGCATAGATACTAAACATAACTCAAAGCACCATAAACAACAAGAAAACAAACATAAAATCCAATAAAGGGCACAAGAGTGATGTACTTAAAGAAAATGCATGACATTTAACAACAAGTACTTAAGCTACAAAGCATGGATACAAAAACCTTAAAAGCTTACAAAATCAACAGGTACAAACATAAAGTATTTTAAATAAACTAAAAGTGCTTAAAGTTTCTCTCCTTCAAGATGATGAGAAGTTGTGATGCACTTGGAACATATATACTTGTAACCTGAAGCACTTGCACAAAACACATTAGGCCCTCAAGATAAAGCAAGTAATAAAATGACAAGTATAATGTAACAAGTAAATTACGATCAAGTAAACAAGATGTGAAACATGTGAGTAACTTGATCATACACCAAAACAATTATATAGAAATGACTACAATGATCACATAGCAAAGCAATTGATCATCTGAACATGCATTTAATGAAACACAATAGCATAAGGATGTATGCATGTTCAATACACAAACACGATGTGATGAAAGCAGCAAAGCATAGATACTAAACATAACTCAAAGCACCATAAACAACGAGAAAACAAGCATAAAGTAAATCAAGGTTTTCTAAAAAAAAAATGTCTTCTCCCCCTTGGTATATGCATCTCCCCTATGGCGTTCTCCCTCTACGAATGTGCACAAGGTAGAATTTCTCCCCCTAAGAGTGTGCACATGAGTCATATAGAGATGACAAAAACTCTCCAATATACTCTCTAGAGTATACTCTCCCCTTTTTTGTCAAGAATAGACAAATGGCCAAAAAGAAACGAGGGCAAGAGATGAAGATATGAACAAGGATAATGATGCAAGAGGGGTGTGAGATGAAAGAGAAAATGAAGCTCAAATCTAAGACAAAACAAAATGGTACAAAGCATAAGGTAAACATGACATGCTAAGATGGAGAAATAAGGTATAGACCAATGCATGACAAGGGTAGCAAGGTGTGTGCAAGAGGTGGTGAAGTGCAATACATGACCAATGCATGGAAAATGCACATGTGGGGCAAGGTGTGTTAAACACACAACCAATGAGGAAACATGTTCCTAGTGAGGAAACATGAGAAACCCCAAAATTTGATACTCATCGAAGTCCAAACAAGTGAGAAAATGTCTGACATTTTATCAGACACCTAGCATGCACAGTAAGACCAACAATGTGAAACAATGCATGAACATCATGAAATCCACCCTTAATACATGCTCTTTTTGCCACAAGGGGTCAACAATTAAAGCAAATCATCAAAAGAAACCAATCCCATACAAAATTTTGATAAAAATTAAATTTTCCCAACCCCTATGATGAAAATCTCAACCAAGAGTACAAAACTCATCAAAACATAATCCAAGGATCCAAATCAATGAAAAGAGTTTAAAATTATTTTAGAAATGTTAATAGAATGAAAAACTATTCAAATTGATTGGGTTTTGATGTAAAAATAGTGAAAAAGGGGTTTTAGAGAGGATGTGAGAGGTTTAAAACAAGTTTCTCATGAAAAAGCTCTTTAAAAAGCTGATTTTGGGCGTTTTGCGACTGGCGAGTCGCGAAACCATTCTGTGCGAACTCGCAACTAGGACTCGCGACTTGCAAGTCGCCAAAATGAGTAGCCAAAACTCGCAGCTTGCTCACTACTTGCGCAAGTAGCCAGAATGAGTAGCCAAAAATTCTGACACCTGTTTTTCAACATAGAACATGTTTAAACAATGAAAAACAAAGTAAGCACTAAACATAAATACAAAGAGTGATAAAAATCACTTCTAAATACATATAAAATGATAAAAAATCTTTTTAGATTGATCCATATATGGTTGAATACACACACACACACACATCATATTTAAACAAGTACAATCGAACAAATGAATAAGGCATTCATTGAACATTAGGCATGTGTGTTGTGTGTGTGTATCAAATGTGGAATAGTCCCTAGTCTAAAGTGAAGTTTCAATGATCAATTCAATCAAGTCATACACAACTAGTACTAAGTCAAGTGGTCTATCTCAATTATAGAAATGAACATATATGATCTCCCACAAGAAAATGATTACATATCTTTGAAGCTTTTTATTTGGCTTCTTTACAAATCGTAACATTTGATCATTTTGAATCAATACATCTCATTTTGAGATCGATGCTTGAAATTTTTGATATTTCAATTTGATGAACAAGCTTTTGGCTTTTTGGGCAGCATACATATTCATAAAAGTCATTTTCCCTTTTTTCTAGTTAAATACTAGTATGTGCGATGGCTTTTGCAGCTCACTATCTCTTTTCATTTTGAGATTTACATTTGTTGAGCTCTTTAAGCAATAAAAATAAAAGCGTAGGAAGATATATAGGAACAAGTCTACGCATGTATCAAAACTAACATGACTATTGACTAATCATTCATGACAAGCTTGAAAATTGATTTACAACAATCACACAAAGATGTCAAGATTTTTCCCACAAGGATATAAGTGCATAAAGAACAAGCTAAGCTCGTAAATGCACAAAGCTATTAGTACAAAGGTACAAGGCAAAACTCACATGTGATATGTGCTTAAACATATACGATCAAACTTTTTAAAATTTTCACTTTTTATGTGGTTTTGGATTTTTTACTCACACAAAACTAAAACATAAAAGTAAAATAATAAAAAAATGCATATAAATAAATGCAAGATGCACAAAATACATGAAGGGTCCCACAAAGATCGAAAGAATTAAATCAAAGACTAAAAGAGCAAAAGCTCAACCATAGGATCCCTTCCTCATCCAAACGGAACGATGGTTTGGAATGAGTGTTTCAAGAGAAGTGGGATGAGAGTTAGAAGAATGAGAGCCGGAGATGCACATAGTCAAGAAGTTAAGAACATTAAACACTTTCTTTAACAATATGCTATTTTCACTCAAATCCGGTTTAGCTTTCATAGCATAACTTCCAAGAAGCTCAAGTTTTTTTTTTTTTTTAATTCTTTTAAGAGCATGAAACTTAGAGCAATAAGGTCTTAGATGACCAAAAGCACTACAATGGTGACAAACAATGTTTTTAGGTCCACTAGGTTTTTTAGGAAGGGATCTAGCAACATGATTTTGTTCTCTCTTCAACTTATGACATTGAGGTCTTATATGACCAATCACACCACAATGGTGGCAAGTTGGAACAAACTTAGATTCATCCAAAGCCTTAAGTTGAGACCTAAACAGAGGCTTTGACTTAATAGTCTTTCTCTCCACCTTTTGATTTCTTTTATGTGGAGGAATGTACTCTGATTTGTCCTTTGAGGTAGAACACACAATAGGCACAAAATTAGGTACCACAACATGATTGCAACAAATATTTTCATCCTTTTTAACAATAGGTTTAGCAATTAAACACTTAGCCTGCATCTTAAGAGATTCATTTTCATGTTTTAGCTCATCAACAAGTTTGTTAGATAAAACAAGTTTAGCATCCAAGTCCATATTCAAACATTCAAACTCTTTTAACTTTTTAAGAGAATTTTCAGCGAGTTTCTTATATTTCTCAACCAATTTGTTGGATTCATTGAGCTTAGCAATCAAATCATCATTTTCACAAAATAACTTGCTTAAATTCTTTTGAAACTTCTTAGCCTTTTTCTTCAAGAGTTTGTCATTTGGAATATCAATAATACCCAAAGATTCATATAACATAGCATCACAATCATGAGCATTATCACTCATAGAGGCATTTTCACAAATACGTGACATGCAACATTCATCATTAACCAATTCATACAAACAGGCATACAAAGTACAATCCATGGTAAATAAAACAAGGGGTCAAGGATCACACTTAGGTATTTAAACCACAACAAGTGTACTCGCTCTGATACCAATTGAATGTTCAAATAGTGTATAAACCACTATGAACGTTTAGACTCTCAATTTACAAATTACCAATTCAAATTTGATATCAAACAATGTATGTGCAGAAAATGATTATAAGCTTATACCAGAATTGATAAACAATCTAAACCAAATAAAATTACATCCACAGCAGAAATTAAATGGCAAAGATTAAGGGAAGAGAGATGCAAACACAAGGACAACACAACGATGTGTTATCAAAAAGGAAACCGAAACCCTCGATATAAAACCTCTCCGCCGCCCTCCAAGTGGTCAATAATCCACTAAAGAATGAAGTTGGGATACATGAATAGCAGAAGACCCTCCAAGCCTACTCTACCAAGTGTACCTAAGCCCTCCAAACTTCTTGTTCCAACGAGGTTGCGCCGAACCTTTGTCTTCTTTAACTTACTGGATTCTGCTATAGCCCATAACATCAACCAATAACCATTGGTCCCATCCTAACTACTTCCCAAAGCGCCAAATAGCCTTCTCACAGATGTGGGTATGGTGAGAAAAGGATTTGAGTAAGAACCTCTCAAGGATGTAACAATGGAGAGGGTGAGAGTAGAGAAATTTGAAGAGTCTCTATGTATAGATTGTGGATGAATCAATCTTGTTTTTCTCTAGGGTTTCTTTCTCAAAATTTTCTTTGGAAGCTCTGAATATTTTGTGGATATAAGGGGTATTTATATTGGGGTGAGAGTGGAATGCGAAGAGTCAGGTTTTTCAAAACAGGACTGGCTCGCAGCTTGGCCTTGCAACTTGACTAAGTCGCGAGTTCAAGCCGCGAGATAACAGAATGGCCAAGCTGGACTTTTTGTCCTATAGTGCTCCAGCTGACATGACTGTTCATCTTCTCTGCATGCTTCACTCGTGTGCTGCAATTGGCTGCTTACCAGTCGCAAGTCACCCGCGAGTTCCAGCCGCGAGTCTCTGCATCCTTGCACAATCTTGAACATTTCTTCACACTCTCTCACTCATTACCCTTACATGATTCCCACCTAAATACAAGGTTACTAATTGCTAAATTATAAGCAAATTTGACACGAAATAAAGCCAACACAATGGTTGATTAAATTCAACCTTACAATCCTAACACGCAGTACAATACTCGCTAAATGAAATGGTCTTCTCCTTGGCATTATAAAGGGGACATAGAACTTCAGTGAAAATTGTACAATGAATTAATTTTCCCCTCACTGGTAATGCATTGCTTATTTGGAATTTGAACATTTGCCATTTAGAGAATGAAGCTGCTTGCTCATGAATTATCAGTTTCTCATTTTGAACAAGATTGTTTTGGATGCGTCTCTAATAACTTGTGAACTCATTAACTTTCAGGAGTATTTGAACCACAAAATTATATATAAAAGTAATCTCTTTAATTTAGTGTTTGTATATATTTTTTTTTTAAATGAAGAAGGCCTATAAATATAATTTACTCATAACTTAAAAATTTTGTTAGTGAATTGAAAGCAGTGGAGATATTATAAATAATCATTATAGAATTAAAACTATAAGTTCTAATCTATCATGTCTTTTAAAAAAAAAAAAACTGAGATTTTGAGAGTGCTATTGGCTTAAGGTAGCTCAGTTTACACAAGTTTGACTGTTCGAGTAGTGAGAGGAAAGGAAATAGGACAACTATGAGCTAATGCTTAAGCTTATCTTGTCATAGATAACATAGATTGTAATGTTTGGATTAATGAATGTTTTTCCATAAGTATTAAGTGCATTAACTTGATAAAATCTGCCTCTTTTTCATAAATACAAAATAATAATAATAATAATAACAAAAATAAAACCTTCATCTTAAAGCTATTGATGTTCATTGTATTTGTATTTTTCTAATCAGCATTTTATCCTCTGATCCCATTAAATTATTATTTTTCCAACTAGCATATTCAAAGTGATTTTTTTATTTAAATTTTTTTCTGATATGTAGAACTTTTTAAAACTTTTAATTTTGGTACAAGTACAAGAGCACAACTATACTTTTATCAATTAGTTTTTATTTGATAATTGGGGGTGATGGAATTTAAATCTTAAATATTTATATTGAAAATATCAAGAAGTACAAACTAGTTTAGCTACAAACTCTTAGCAATTCACTTTCAAATATAATAACCAACAAAATTAAACTATACCAAACCATTGTAGCTATTTCAATATCCCGGTCCTGGACAAAATTGGCCAATGCCCTTTTCGCCCAAATTATATAGCCTTTTGCCCCTCTTCTTAAACTAATTAGGGAAATGCCCCTCTTTTAAAACTTGATTTACTCAAAATCGGGTTAGGCTCTACAGTAGCGTTTCTAAGGAGCCTATAGTGACGTTTTAAGGACCTATAGTGGCGTTTTGTAACTCGACCTCCATGAACTCGAGTTATAGGTAAAAAAAGTTAAAAAAAAAAAAAAAAGTTAAAAAAATTACCTATAACTCGAGTTCATGGAGGTCGAGTTACAAAACGGCACTATAAGTCCTTAAAACGTCATTATATGCTCCTTAAAATGCCACTATAGGGCTCTAGGAATTTTTTTTTTTTTTTTTTTAAACTTGATTTTGAGCAAATTGAGTTACAAAAAATAGGCATTTCCCTAATTAGTTTGAAAAAAGGGGCAGAAGACTATATAATTTGGGTGAAAAGGGCATAGGCCAATTTTGTCCTCAATATCCCTAAACAATAACATTCAAAGAAATTTCATCCCTTATAAGAACATACATGTAGCTATTTCAACGAATTTTACATATTTTGCTTTTTAAAAAAAAAAAACTTTTAATGCAGAATTAATTTAGTGACATAATGTTAGTAGTAGCTATATGTTTATTTATTTTTTAACCTATTTTTTCGAATTTGTTTGTAAATAACTCTTTTAAGAACACATCAAGAATAATTTTGAAAAATGGGTAAGTTATAATTATTTAATTTTGCTTATGGTTTGGAGGGAAACAAATTACAATAAATAACATAAATGGTCACATATATATGCCATTTTAGAGGAGTATAATCTTAGATTGATTCAAAATATTTTGCATAACGGGTGTTAGATTTGAGGACACAAAAAGACATCGAAAATTCACAAAGAGTTTTTTTTTTTTTTTGAGAAAGAAAATTCACGGAGAGTCAAGGACGGACCTACAGTAGGGCAGGGGGGGCCATTGCCCCCCCCCCCCCCCCCCCCAAAAAATCTAGTATCCCAAAAAAAAAAAAAAAAAAAAAAAGACTAGGATATTAAATTTTCGTCCTAATAGCCCCCCCCCCCCCCCCCATTTAAAAAAAAAAAAAAAAAAAACCCAACAATCACAAACTAAAAACTACAAAATAAAAAATAAATATGGACTGAAAACCTAAATTATAATTCTCAAAATTTTACCCTAACCTCACTCTACCTCCACTCAACCTCATCAAGACATCAAGCATCAACGCCTCCCCTCCTCCATCACTGCTTCTGCTGCTGCTCTTTTCCTCAGATCAGATCCGGATTGTGGCTGCTGCTGCTCCTCCTCAGATCCTTGATCAGTCACACACGGTAAATCTAAGAAATTTCTCTCCTCTCTCAAGATCATATTTTTGTTTTTTTGTCTTTGCTATTTGCTATATTGCTCTGCCACTGCCAGCCGGTTAGCCCTCTGCATTTTTTTATGAACTGTGTGGACTGTTATTTGTGAGTTGTGGCTGCCTTTTTAATTTTATTTTATGGATTGGTGTGTTGTGTCATGTGTGGACAGTGGACCGTAGACCAGTTGTGTTTGTGGCTTTGTATTGACTTGAGTACTGTGTAATTGTTTGTGGCTTTTTGTGATTGTGTCATTGTGTGGACCGGTACTTTCAGTGTTTGTAACTTTTCTTGTTTTTTTGGTTTTATCTATAAAGAAATAAAGTGGGACCAGATAGTAGGATGTGAGTACTTGATTATGATAATGAATTTGTGAGAGTAGTTTTTGATAGTCACTGTTTTGTCATTTATGAATACTGTTAACTGTGAAAACTAGTCGCAAATGGTAAGTCATAAGTGACTTTTTTGTGAGACCAATTGATCAAGTCTTTGATCTGATTGTTTTGATTTTATCAAAAAATTTGCCTTTGTTACTGTGTGATGTGGCTAATATTAGTAATTGTGGGGGGAGAAAAGCCCAACCCAACTTATTGGGCCCAAGGCCCTATCCGAGGACCACTGTTCTTCCGACGAGGCCAAGACACCCAGTCAAAGGCCCATGTGAAAGGAAAATGTCTGGAGATGAGTACGTGCACTGTCCGAGGAGATGTCCATATGTCCGAGAAGCCCGATACCCTCGTATGGGAGGTTCAAGTGATCTGTTTGACAAGTGCTAAGGGAGAAAGGGGACCTCGGACACACAAGAAGGTAACACGAATAGAGAAATATCATGGTGACAGACTTCAACCACCGCATTTAATGCACTGCACCTACCCTCCTGGCCGCATTTATGTGGAGAAGACCCCTGAACAGTGCATCCTCAGCTACCGCCACTCAGACAGGGCTAAAGGGGGAGTGTGATGGGACATGCACTCAAGTGGGCGCCCAGATGATGAACAAGTGGACGGTGGAGATGTAGAAAGGCAGTACTATATAAGGGAGAGAGAG
Source organism: Quercus aquifolioides (assembly GCA_019022515.1). Classification (NCBI taxonomy): domain Eukaryota; kingdom Viridiplantae; phylum Streptophyta; class Magnoliopsida; order Fagales; family Fagaceae; genus Quercus; species Quercus aquifolioides. The sequence continues at coordinate 4,384,233 of CM032328.1, forward strand.
GTCTCTGATAGGGGGAGGGAAAAATAAGAGAGAGAGAGAAGAGTATATTATTTTACTGTAGCTCCAGCATTTGTAACCTAAGTTCATCAATGAAAATCACCTCCTCGGACGAGACATTCACCACTGTCCGAGCACATACTAATTCAAGTCTTCCTGTCATCATTGCCGTTTAATACTGTTATTTTCATTATTAGCCTAGCTCTTTCACCCACTCTCTACAAATTTATTGTTTTGGGTTCAGTGGGCTCCAAATCCACATCTTCTTGGGCTTGGGCTGCAGAATCTGACCCTACAATTGGCGCCGTCTGTGGGGAGAGCTTGTGCAAGAGTGAAATAAACAGTTGATAATGGCAGAACAAGGTGAACAACAAGCAGAATCCAGGGCATCCCAACACGTGGACCGTTTTGGCAACTTAGAGAGGAGACAAAACCGTGAGGGCAGTGTACACACTGTGCGCCTTAGCCAGAGCCAATCACAGAGCGGGAGTCACATGTCCCATGCAGAGAAGAACCGTGACTTACAACTGGAAGTGGAAAAACTAAAGAGGGAGTTGCGACACGCAAAGAGGAAGCGGGCTTCCTCGTACTCTGAAGATGATCTTGATGACGAGCAGGACGTCTCTTATCAACGTAAGTCTAAGACACCAGCTAGCGAGTCCTACACCTATGTAGAGGAGTCTCATCGTAAAAGGGAGCGTAGGAGCCCATCACGCGAGGACGTGGAGAACGATGCCATGAACAGGGCTCTAAATCAGATATCTAGATCACCCTTCACGCGTAGGATAGAGGAGGCCAGACTCCCTCGGCGCTTTAACCAGCCAACGTTCACCGTCTACAATGGTAAAACTGACCCCGTGGAGCATGTGAGTCATTTTAACCAGAGGATGGCTGTCTACTCCAGAGATGAAGCTCTGATGTGCAAGGTTTTCCCTTCCAGTCTTGGGCCCGTTGCTATGAGATGGTTTGATGGTTTGAAGGCGGGCTCCATCAACTCCTTCAAAGAGCTCACTCAGGCATTCGGCTCCCGTTTTGTTACGTGCCGAAGAGTGGCCAGGCCTCTCTCTTCCCTGCTATCCTTGTCCATGCAGGAAGGCGAGTCCTTGAAGGCATATTCAGACAGATATTGGGAGATGTTCAATGAGGTGGAGGGCAACAATGATGCAATGGCCCTCAGCACGTTCAAGCTCGGCCTCCCTACTGACCACGGTTTGAGGGGATCCTTATCTGGCAAACCAGTCACAAACGTGCGTCAACTAATGGACCGCATAGAGAAGTATAAGAGGGTTGAAGAAGATCAGCAGCAGGGCAAGGGAAAGGATAAGATTATCCCTCAGGAGAGGAGAGATTCGCGGTCGGACCGGTACAATTACAATAAACCGCGGAGGGATTTTGCCGGACAATCAGGATCGATGAATCCTCAATCGGTCAACACCGTGTTCAAAGAGCCAGTGCATCAGGTCTTGGAAAAGATTAAGAATGAATCATTCTTCAGGTGGCCGAACAAGATGGTAGGAAACCCCGAGAGACGCAACCACAATCTCTACTGCCAGTACCATCAAGACCGTGGGCATACAACGGAAGATTGTAGGAGCCTGTGGGATCACTTGGACCAGTTGGTTCGCGATGGTAAACTGAAACATCTTCTGCACCCCTCCAGCGGCCGAGGGCAGACAGGCTCGGGGCCACGCAGGGACGACCCCTCAAAGCCACCGCTTGGGACTATAAACGTCGTCTTCGCAGCGCCGGGGAGAACAGGGTCCTGGCCTTTGAAAGTTATGTCAGTAGGCCGACCACCCGCAGGGGAGTCGAGCCAAGGGCCGAAGAGATCTAGGTCTGGTGCCCCGCTGGTTATGGGATTCTCGGACGAGGACATGATCGGCACCATCCAACCCCATGATGATGCACTAGTCATCACCCTCAGAATAGGAGGGTACGATGTAAAGAGGGTAATGGTGGACCAGGGCAGTGCCGTGGAGATAATGTACCCGGACCTCTACAAGGGGCTAGGCCTAAAACCCCAGGACCTGACGCCGTACGATTCCCCCCTATTCACCTTCGAAGGAAGGCCTGTCATCCCGAAAGGCCGGATACGCTTACCTGTGCAGTCCGGCTCCGAGGTGGTGGAGTTGGATTTTATCGTCGTGGACGCATATTCGCCCTACACGGCACTCGTGGGCAGACCTTGGACTCACGCACTTGGAGCTGTCCCCTCTACTTTGCACCAGAAGGTCAAATATCCATCAGGAGGATAGATACATGAAATCCGAGGAGACCAGTCTGTTGCTAGACAGTGCCTGGTAGCCGCCATTCAGCATGGGGCCCCAGCCGAGTCCTCGGACGTAGCTGGGAGGAATTTATAGCAACTACAGTCCCGGGGATTGCCCTTTGGAGAACCAGATGAAAGCACTCGATGCGAGGATCTGACGAAAGTGCTCATTGGAGACGATCCTGACAGATTCTTTCAAGTCGGATCTCAGCTACCTCTTCAAGAGAAGGAAGAGCTGATAGGGCTCCTCAAGCGAAATCTTGATGTTTTTGCCTGGAGCGCTTACGAAGCCCCAGGGGTGGACCCGGAGTTTATATGCCACCACTTGAAGGTGAATCCACTGGTCACCCCCAAGCAACAACCTATTCGGCGCCCATCCAAAGAACATGCCGACGCAGTGAGAGACGAGGTAGCGAAACTCAAAGCAGCTGGGGCTATCAAAGAAGTTTTTTATCCCGAATGGTTAGCGAATACCGTGGTGGTGAAGAAGAAGAGTGGGAAGTGGCGAGTATGCGTTGACTTCACGGACCTGAATAGGGCATGCCCCAAAGACCCGTTTCCTATGCCGAAAATCGATCAGCTGGTTGATGCCACTGTCGGCCACCCTCGGATGAGCTTCCTGGACGCCTTCCAAGGCTACCACCAGATACCATTAGCCCTGGAGGACCAGAAGAAAACTGCTTTTGTCACCCCTATTGGCAACTACCACTATAAAGTGATGTCGTTCGGCCTGAAGAACGCTGGAGCTACCTACCAGAGGATGATGACGAGGATGTTCGAGCCACAGCTGGGCAAGAACATCGAGATTTACATAGATGACATGGTAGTGAAGAGCAAAGTTATAGCCGAGCATGTGAAAGACCTTGAAAGTACCTTTGAGATTCTACGGAAATACAAGCTACGACTAAATGCCTCTAAGTGCTCGTTTGGGGTAGGGTCCGGCAAGTTCTTGGGATACATGGTCACCCACAGAGGAATTGAGGTCAACCCCGACCAGATAAAGGCCATCAACAACCTCCGAGCTCCTCGGAATCCCAAGGAGGTTCAAAAACTGACCGGAATGACTGCTGCCCTCAATCGGTTCATCTCTAGATCAGCAGACAGGTGTCGGCCCTTTTTCTCTCTGCTCAACAAGTGGAAGGGATTCGAATGGACTGAGGAATGTGCTTTGGCGTTCCAGCAACTCAAGGATTATCTTTCTCGGCCACCAATCATGTCCAATCCTGAGCCAGACGAGGTACTGTTCGCCTACATCGCTGTAGCTCCCTATGCGGTGAGCCTGGTGTTGATACGGTCGGACTCTGGTGTACAAAGGCCCGTCTATTACGTAAGCAAGTCGCTGCATGAGGCTGAGATTCGTTACTTGCCACTGGAGAAGGCTATCTTAGCAGTAGTGCTTGGCACACGGAAGCTACCTCACTACTTCCAAGCCCACACGGTGATCGTTCTCACACAACTCCCTCTCAACGCCATAGTCCGAAGTGCCGATTACACTGGTCGGATTGCCAAGTGGGGTACAATCTTAGGGGCTTTCGATATAAGATATATGCCCCGCACATCGGTCAAGGGACAGGTCCTCGCAGATTTGGTGGCTGAGTTCACGGAGCCCCAGCTAGAAGAAGTGAAGCCCACGTCGGGCATGGATGAAAAATCAGTTGGCATGGTCTCTCAACAGAATCCCTCCCATTGGGAAGTGTATGTCGATGGCGCAGCAAACCAAAGAGGCTCTGGAGTTGGGCTAGTATTGATATCCCCCGAGAAAATCATTATCGAGAAATCGCTAAGGTTGGACTTCTCGGCAACGAATAATGAAGCAGAGTATGAGGCCCTACTGATGGGGATGACTATGGTCCGTAGAATGGGTGGGAAGTCCGTGGAGTTATTCTCGGACTCAAGACTGGTAGTAGGTCAAGTACAAGGCGAGTTCGAGGCAAAGGACGAAAGAATGCAGGGATACTTAGGTCGTGTTAAACATCTGCAATCAGAGTTCGAATTTTTCAGTCTGCTGCACATCCCCAGGAGTGGCAACTCACATGCTGACTCCTTGGCCACGCTTGCCACCTCTTCGGCACAAGACCTGCCGAGGATCATCCTCGTCGAGGACCTGCACAGGCTTACAGGGACGAAGTCAGGGGGAGTCCAGGTTCACCAGATCAGGGCCGGGCCATGCTGGATGGACCCTTTAGTCAAATTTATCAAAGAAGATATATTGCCGGAAGAGAAGGGAGAAGCCGATAAAGTTCGGAGGAAGGCGACTAAGTTCTGGCTGTCCGAAGACCAGAAACTATACAAACGCTCCTATTCGGGACCATATTTGTTATGCGTACATCCCGAGGCGACTGAGGCGCTGCTAGAAGAGCTGCACGAAGGAATTTGTGGGAGCCATACTGGAGGTAGGTCCTTGGCTCACCGAGCCCTCACCCAAGGCTATTGGTGGCCTAACATGCAGAAGGAGGCACACGAGTACGTCAAAAAGTGCGATCAATGTCAGCGCTTCGCTCCAAACATTCACCAGCCAGGGGGAAACCTTAATCCACTATCTAGCCCATGGCCCTTTGCCCAGTGGGGCTTGGATATTGTGGGTCCCTTCCCCAAAGCTGCAGGAAACAAGAAGTACCTCCTGGTCGGAACGGACTATTTCACTAAGTGGGTTGAAGCTGAGCCGCTAGCCAATATCAGAGACGTTGATGTGCAAAAGTTCGTGTGGAAAAACATTGTCACACGATTTGGAGTTCCTCACACCCTCATCTCGGACAACGGTTTACAGTTCGACAGCAAGGCATTCAGGGATTACTGCAGTGAGCTGGGAATCACGAACAGATACTCCACTCCAGCCTATCCCCAGGGTAATGGCCAAGCAGAAGCTTCCAACAAGGTCATACTGAACGGCTTAAAGAAGAGGCTAGATGATGCAAAGGGCAAATGGGTAGAAGAGTTGCCGCATGTGCTTTGGGCTTACAGAACTACGCCCCGCAGGTCTACTGGAGAGACCCCCTTCTCGATGACCTATGGAGCTGAAGCTGTCATTCCTTTGGAAACGGGGTTCCCAACACTTAGAACCAGCTCGTTTAGTCCGACCGGCAACAATGAGCAACTAGAGAAGAGTTTGGACCTGGTTGAGGAAAGAAGAGAGAATGCAATGGTACGGCTGGCACACTACCAACAAAAGCTCAGACAAGGCTACGACGCCAACGTGAGGCTGAGGCCTTTAGAGCCTGGTGATCTGGTGCTGAGGAAAGTCGTGGGCACCGCGAAGAACCCAGCTTGGGGAAAATTAGGACCCAATTGGGAAGGACCATATCGTGTCACTTCAGGCGCTGGTATTGGAGCATATTTCTTAGAAGACCTGGATAGTCATGTAATCCCTCGCCCTTGGAATGTAAATAACCTCAAGAGGTACTTCTATTAATCAAGTCTTCTCTTCAGTTAATATACCAATTCGCTGCGTAAAGTTTTCTCTCAAGTGTTTAAACTTAAATCCAATCATGCCTGAAGTCCTCAGACCAGATGATTAGGGTTAGTTAACACTCATTCCCCGCTTTCTCTCAAGTGTTTAAACTTAAATCCAATCATGCCTGTAGTCCTCGGACCAGATGATTAGGGTTAGTTAACACTCATTCGCCACCAGCTTAAGTGTTTAAACTTAAATCCAATCATGCCTGTAGTCCTCGGACCAGATGATTAGGGTTAGTTAACACCGTTAGCTCAAGTGTTTAAACTTAAATCCAATCATGCCTGTAGTCCTCGGACCAGATGGTTTGGGTTAGTTAGCACTCGGTTACAGTTCTATAGTGTTTAAACTTAAATCCAATCATGCCTGTAGTCCTCGGACCAGATGATTTGGGTTAGTTAGCACTCGGTTACAGTTCTATAGTGTTTAAACTTAAATCCAATCATGCCTGTAGTCCTCGGACCAGATGATTTGGGTTAGTTAGCACTCAGTTACAGTTCTATAGTGTTTAAACTTAAATCCAATCATGCCTGTAGTCCTCGGACCAGATGATTTGGGTTAGTTAGCACTCGGTTACAGTTCTATAGTGTTTAAACTTAAATCCAATCATGCCTGTAGTCCTCGGACCAGATGATTTGGGTTAGTTAGCACTCAGTTACGGTTCTATAGTGTTTAAACTTAAATCCAGTCATGCCTGAAGTCCTCGGACCAGATGACTAGGGTTAGTTAACACTCTGGCGCGGTTTGTGTTTAAACTTAAATCCAGTCATGCCTGTAGTCCTCGGACCAGATGACTAGGGTTAGTTAACACTCGAGTACATTCGAATCCTATAATCCTTGAACCAAACGACAGGTTAGTCAATACCCCCACGCGGCCAGTGTCACTGGGGCTTAGTGCTAAAACTCCTAATTGCGTTTAAATTGATTCTAATCTATATATGCCTCCACTAGTTGTGTTTAGTTTGAAGCCGAGGAATAATAACTTATGTTTAACTTGGCCTCTCTTCTTCAATAATTAATTTTGGTTACTTACACCATAAGTATGATGTATCGAGCAGATTTATATGCATTATTTGGTTATAAGTACAATGTACAGTTGTATGTGACAGTAGTAATTAGTAAGGCAGGTATTTAAAATATCATAGACAAATGAAAATCTATTCCATAAATAAAAGTATAGTTTACAAGTCTTCGGATAAAACAAAAGAAAACACAGGTGCAAAAAGTGAAAGCCCTATACATCTATTCTTTTGCTGAAGGGAGCACGGGGTCAGCAGCCTGGCCTATCCGAGCAGTTGCTTCAGGGGCTCGGTCCTTGGGCTCAGAAGGAATTTTCTCTTCACCTGACCCTTGGCCTTTCTCTTTGGCTGGTTCAGTTGGCCCATCCTTGCCGCTTGGCTGACCAGCTTCCTTGCTTGCACCAAGAGCGAGTGGAGGAGCATGGGTGACCAAAGTTGGCTCCGAAGCCTCTGGAAGCTGTGGAACAGGAGGGAGATCAGTTCCTGGGAGCTCTCGGATATCAGGATCATAGTATACGCTCCCAGGCAGCCTCAGCTCCGAGTCAGCAGGGACTCCAGCTGCATCCAGGGCTTTGCCCCAACTTATGTTGCAGTAATCTCGGCTGACCGAGGCGAACTGCTCTAGAAGCTGGGACGTGGCCGTCTCTACCCCCAGCTGGTAAGCTGTCTTCTTTTCAGCCTCAGTCGCCTCCTGGGCCAACTGGGCTTTCTCCTCGGCATATCGGACGCTGTCTTTGGCTCTTCGGAGTTCATCCCTTAGCCCGTTTACCAGCTCCCTCTCGGTCTTCAGATTGGCCTCTGCCGCCTTTAGCAACTTACGCTGGTCCTCAACCTGCTTTTCAACATTCTTTATCCCAGCGTCAAGGCTTTTCTTCTGGCTGGTCATCTCCGCGAGCTCCCCGGACAGACGGGTATAATCGTCCTTCAGTTGGCCCAGAGATTTCTCCGCCTCGTCTCGGGAGCAGAACGCCGCCTGGGTTTCAAGGCGATTCTTCTTGTCCCACTCCTCGGCTACGTAAATCTGCTGAGTGACCTGCATGATGGAAACTCTAAAGGTCAAACGCAGAAAAATGGGAAAGGCAAAAATCAGTGAGTCAGCTAATTAGATTGAGGTTACTTACGATGGCTAAATCCCTCTTGAGGGATCGAAAGAGCTCCGGCTGGTTGAAACGCCTGAAGGACTCCATGTCATGAGGGAGGAGAAGTGGTTGCTGCAGGGCCTCAGCAACGTAGCCGGCCCTCCCTCCATCATAATTCCTGAGGGAGGTCTCCCAGAGGATTGGAGCGCCCTCCAACTCCAATTTTGGAGACCAAATCTACGGTCCCCCTCCTCCTCGGCGCACCTCTGCCACTGTGCCCTCGTCTCGGCTTTCAGTAGACGGAGCCCTGCGACTTCGGTTGTCCTGTGCCACCTTTTGCTGCTTAGCCCCCTTGGTTGGTGGCACCTGTTTTTCCTCAACCTCAGTGTGGGGTCTCTTCTTCTGCAGTTTTAGCATGGGTTTCAAGCTTGGGTCAGGGATCTGGGTAGGCACCGGAGGAAGTGTCACCAGTGTCTTAGATGTCCCGGCATCTTTCGGGTCGGACTTTTTGCCTCTACCCTTCATCAAGTTCCTCAGATCCATATCGTCGTCCGAGGAGTCTTCTAAATGAGTGGCTAACAAGTTAAGTTGGGCGCCTGACTGCTCGCAGGCTTCTTCCTCGGCGTCTGAGATCTCTACCACCTGGTTTACCCTCGAAGCTTCTCCCTCAAACCGAAATTCGTCTATTTGTTCTTCAAGCGAGGAAGTGGAAGAGCCAGCCCCCTCACCTTCAATCTCTTGTCCGAGGGGAACTTGCTGGAGTGGTTGGATAAGGGGAGGTGCAGCCCGAGGAATTGGACGGGGTACAGGTTCAAGGTCGTCTGGCGCCAAGAAGCCCTTCTGACCAACGTCGATACGCGCAAGGCGATGATCTCCTTGGACGATTGCGTTGCCGACCGGTTGAAAACCCTTTGACTTCGCTTTATATCCAAGAATAAGGGGAGCAGATCGTAGTTGCCCGTCCTCGCTCACGAAGATCTCCGACCTTAAAAGGTAGTTGAGGGCAACAACATTCGTCAGGCTGAGCCGAGGAGAAACTTGGTTCTTATCTGTTGCAAGTAAAAAGAAAAAATGGTTAGAAGCTCAGAAATAGCGACCGAAGAGAAATCAAAGACAGTTAAAAGACGGGAGCCCTAAGCCTATGGTCAGTGCGCCTAAATCTACATGTCACACCTGGCTTCCCAGGCTTGGTCGGGCAACCAGGGCCGTTGCGCCAGGCGCCCGAGACGATCACATAGTCGTCTTTCATCCCTTTGTTGGATTTGGGAAGGCAGGAAATGAGTCTGACAACATCCGACCGGGATTTTAAGTAGTACCCAGCATCTTGCTGGCTATGGCATTCGTACATATGTACCACGTCAAGCCAGGTGAGTCCCAACCCCAAATGACGCTCAAGGTCCTCAATCGCTCCTAGGATCCTAAACATGTTGGGCGCGCACTGCCAGGGAGTAAGCCTATGGTTCCGAAGGTAACTGGCGGTGACGGGGCCCATGGGGATTGTCATCCCCCCTTCTTTGAAGGCGATGAGGGGGATAACCACCTCTCCCGTCTGCCGGTGTGTTAGTATTTTTTCTGGGGGGCAATACCTCACGCCCACGTTAGGGGGTATGCGGTACGCGGTCCTAAAAGCCTCTATTTGCTCAGGGCTATCCATCATGTACTCGAGTTTCCCCATGGTGCTTAAGTAAAACGGTTGGCCGAAGAGAAAACTAAAAGATTCGGTGGGCGACGACTTACAAGGGCCAGACCGGAGTAGCGACTGCAGGCTCGTAGGAGGACTCGTGAGGATTCTGAGTAAGATTGGCACCGGCGACTGAGAGATTCGGACGGAGAGATTTGGACGGAGTGAGGCGTCTGTTCTTGCTGGAGCGTCTGAAGATTGGCAAAGTGAGGAGGAAATGATTTCCTCTGAAGCTTTATACGGGGTCAAGCGAAGGGTCAGGGGCACTCCCGCCCAAATCCTGAAGAAAAACCACAGCCATTGGATCAATCAGCCACCGTTGGATGCGAAGGACGAAACGTCACCTGGTGCAGTTAATGCAGCGCCTTGGGAATAAGGAAACCGCAGCGGCATTAATGAGGCGTCTGTTCCCACGTTTACACACGTGCCAGCTCGGTTGTGCGTGTTTCCAAGCTTTTGCTCCGTGGCAAGTCAAAATCCTACTTTTTCTCCTCGGATGCGAGGGAAAAACTACAATTTCGAGGGGCTAATGTGGGGGGAGAAAAGCCCAACCCAACTTATTGGGCCCAAGGCCCTATCCAAGGACCACTGTTCATCCGAGGAGACCAAGACACCCAGTCAGAGGCCCATGTGAAAGGAAAATGTCTGGAGATGAGTACGTGCACTTTCCGAGGAGATGTCCATATGTCCGAGAAGCCCAATACCCTCGGATCCGACGAGGTTTTTGCCCGACCCGTGTATGGGAGGTTCAAGTGATCTGTTTGACAAGTGTTAAGGGAGAAAGGGGCCCTCGGACACACAAGAGGGTAACAGGAACAGAGAAATATCAAGGTGACAGACTTCAACCACCGCATTTAATGCACTACACCTACCCTCCTGGCCGCATTTATGTGGAGAAGACCCCTGAACAGTGCATCCTCAGGTACCGCCACTCAGACAGGGCTAAAGGGGGAGTGTGATGGGACATGCACTCAAGTGGGCACCCAGATGATGAACAAGTGGACGGTGGAGATGTAGAAAGACAGTACTATATAAGGGAGAGAGAGGTCTCTGATAGAGGGGGATCGAAAAAAAAGAGAGAGAGAAGAGCATATAATTTTACTGTAGCTCCAACATTTGTAATCTAAGTCCATCAATGAAAATCACCTCCTCGGACGAGACATTCACCTCTGTCCGAGCGCGTATTAGTTCAAATCTTCCTATCATCAGTGCCATTTAATACTGTTATTTTTCATTATTAGCCTAGCTCTTTCACCCACTCTCTACAAATTTATTGTTTTGGGTTCAGTGGGCTCCAAATCCACATCTTCTTGGGCTTGGGCTGCAGAATCTGACCCTACAGTAATATATATATATATATATATATGAACTTGTGAACTTTGTCTTTGTCACTTTGTGTGATACGGCTAATATTAGTAATATATATATATATATATATATAAACTTGTGCTTGTGTGTTTGTGATTATTTTGGTTTTAGAATTTTTTTTTGGTTAAGAAGTCCCTTTTTTATAATATCAAATGTTTAAGAAATACTTATTTTATATGTAGTATTTTGTTGAATATGAAATAGCTGTTAGTTTTTATTCTCATAAAAAAAAAAAATTTTGTTTTAAACTTTGCCCCCCTCAGGTTCGAATCCTGGTTCCGTCCCTGCGGAGAGTTATGTGGTTTATTGTTAGAAAGTTGAATCTCACATAGGTTTATTTGTTCATTTGTTTAGATTTATTATTCGTCAAGGTTTGGAAAATTGTCTCACATCCCCATTCTCCTCTATAAAAAAATGAGAGCTTTGGAAAGTGGGGGAAAATGAGCATTTGTTCCTAATTTACAGACTATGCAACAAAATGCCATTGTTTTAAAACTATTTAGTAAAATATCTCTATTTTTGAAACTCGATTTTAACAAAATCAAGTTATAGGTGAATTTAAAACAAGGGCATTTTGGAAAGTTCTATGCATATTTTTTCACTTAATTTTTTTTTTTTTTTTTTTTTTTGAAAATTTTAGTGGAACTTGACATTATTAATGTCAAGTTACACTTAAAAATATACATATGACTCGATTTTGAGAATATTGAGTTTTACATAAAACTTGATTTTGTAAAAATCAAGTTTAAAAAAACAAGAGCATTTTGTTAAATTGTTTCAAAACAAAGGCATTTTACTGTATAGTTTTAAAATTAAGGGCAAATGCCCGTTTTTCCCTAGGAAAGTGTCCCGAAATTTTCCTTCCCCAAGTAGTATGCTAGGACCAAAAACTTCTTTTAGGATTTTTCTCTCTCCCTACCCTATCATTAGCTCACCCAACATGTTAGCCCAGCCCAATGAGAAAACCCCAAGGATAATTCTGAGCACCTTTCCCCTTCCAATTCTCAAGAAGAAGGCTCTCTCTCTCTCTCTCTCTCTCTCTCTCTCTCTCTCTCTCTCTTGTTTTTTTTTTCATTTTTCATTTCAATCTATAATTTTGATTCTCAAAAATTATTAAGAAATTGGAAAATAAAGTATTTTTTATTTTGTAATTAGGCTTTGATTGCTTCTTTTGGGAGAGAGTATAATATGGGCTCCCCCTATGATTACTTTAAAAATAGGTATGCGAGTTGCAATTTTAAATTCCATAAAAAACTTGAGTTTTCCTTTCTCATCACTAATTGGTTTCGAGATGGAATAACATAACTCACATTTTAACAAGTTTGTCTACCTTATCACCAATTGGTTTTGAGGTTGAGAGTCACAACTCACAGTCCAATAATTTCACATCTAATAGTGTTCACACTCTTTTATATTATGTGTAAATTATGTACTTCTGGTATAAGACTATGAACATTATGTGAAATATTTTATTTCACATTAAGAGTGTGAAAAAATTTTCTATCTTTTATCTTAAAAAAAAGAGTGTGAAACAATAATGAAATGTTAATGGATGTCCTATATAAGATATTGGTTTAGGAAATTTTTTTAGAAACTTTTATGGGAAAAGAAAAAAAATTAAATTTTTTTACGGCAAAAAAGTGATGTCAAAACTTTCTTAAAATGGTTTAATAACTATTGTCCTAAGTCACATGTTAACTAGACTCGAAAAAAGCACATCTTGTACGTTGTAGTCATATTATTTCTATTTTACTTTTTTTTATTGATAAGGTAGCATGCCATACATAAGTCTCTTAAAAACAAATTAAGAATAATTTTGAGAGATAAACCAATTATAATTATTGGAATTTTCTTTTCTTGTTGAGGGAGATAAACTAGAAGCAAGTTAAATGGTTCAAAATTATCGCTTTATAGGAGCAGAGAACACTCCTGAATTGATTTCAAATATTATGCATTATATGTAATAGATATATGAGCATACAAATTATATATATATATATATATATATTTATTTATATGTAGGCATGGTTTGATGATAAAAAGCACTAGTCATGAATAAATATTATGGTTTTTAAATTAACTTGTAAGTTACCTAGTTAGTTAAATGATTGAATCCCACGTAGGATAGACATAGTAAGGGTGAATAGTTAATATATGGTTGTGACATTAACGTATTGATAGGGTAGTCCCAAATATTAACCACTTATATATGACAAAACCCAAGCGAAATGCAAAATAATTTGGTAAAAAAAAAAATGCAAAATAATTAAGAATGACTTTATGCAAGTCCACGTATAAAGTCGAACACTCTACTAAGTAGGGACAGACCCAGGTGGGGGCCTAAGGGGGCTCGGTCCCCCCCTGGGCCCAAAAAAAAAAAAAAAGTTTAGTACGTAAAATTTAAAACAAAAAACAAAAAGAGGCTTGGGCCCCCTTGGTTTTTAGCTCACCGCCCCCCCCCCCCCCCCCCCCCCCCCCCCCCCAGTAGTCAGTAAGACTCCAAATCCAAATAGAAAAGCTAGAAACGAAGGAAAAAAAAAGAAAAGAAAAAACAATAGAAAAGAAAGGGAGAGGCGAGAGCGAGATAGAGCAAGTGAGAGACCCATCACGCTATGACGTCGCTGCCCACGCCCACATGAGAGAGACCCATCTTGCTACCCAATACCCACACCACCATCAACTATTGCATACGCAAACCGAAGACCCATCTTGTCGTCTCTGCCGGTTACTCGATCTGCATTGCCCAGCCCAGCCCAGCCCAGCTTCTTTACTCCACTACTCTATCCTTCACAGTTCACAGGTATTTAATCTATCATTTCCTTTAAAACCTAATAAAATGTTTGTGAATCTCAAAATCTAAAAATCTATTCTTGTGGATTTGTGGTGTTTGTATTTTTACTAATTAGTGATGAATTGATGTTAGTGATTCCGTGATTGTGAATTGAATCCATGTCTGACGGCCCTGATTGCCTGTGGTTTTTTTTTTTTTTTTTTTTTTGGCTTTTTGGCTTGGTGACTCTCTGTGACTCTCTCTCTTGTATAAGTTGTATTATATAGATAAGAGAGAGAGAGAGAGAGAGAGAGAGAGAGAGAGAGAGAGAGAGAGAGAGAGAGAGAGTAGAGTTTGTAAATATTAGAGAATATATTAGTAGTTGGGCAACAATAAAGACAAGTGAAAAAAAGAAGAAGAAGTAAAGTTAAGAAAAGTTTTTGTTAGTAGTGCAGAATAAATTTATAGTGTCGGTAGTGGGTTTAGGTAATATGGAGACAAGACAAAGACAAAGACAAAGATAAATATAGGCAAAGAAGAAAGACAAAAGAAAAAAACAAATCATATAATATAGAAAATTATCACACAAATTTAAGAAAATAACAGTGATTCACTTGCGCCTATTGTTAACTTATAATGCTAAATTAGATAAATTTATAATTTGAAAAGAAGTGAGAAATACTAAATTTATAATTAAATGCATCATGCATATTACCTAAATTCTAGTATTTGTCTTTAGTTAGTAACAACAACCGTTTGTGAGTTCATAGAGGATTTTGAAGATTTGAATCATAGATGATTTTGAAGATTTGAAAGAGCGTCGAGTTCCCTTTTCATAGATGATTGTATTAAGAAACAATAGTGTTTCATGTCTTTTGTTTTTGTTGGTAGATGATTGTATCTTAATATATTAAGAAACAATGAGTCTTGGTTGCGTATTTGAATATTTTCTTTTCGTTTATCTCCGCCCCCCCCCCCCCCCAGCTTGAAATCCTGAGTCCGTCCCTACTACTAAGAATGTCCATATAAAGTACGCATTCTCACACACATTCTCACATTTACTTTTGGCTACATTCTCACAACATGAAATAGTAAGCCACACACTCATGAAAGGAAAGCTTTCATGTCTTTTAGCTACAACTTCGGACATACTAGACCATTCACATTCGGTTTCTAAAAAAAATTCTATTTTACCATTTCAAAAACTACTTTATCATTTATACCATACCATTTTACAACACACCTAACATGCCAATTTTTATTTTACCATACCATACATTAAAATAATATAAAATAAAATAAAAATATTTTTCACTTCTCTCTCTAATCTCTGTTTCTCTTACTCTCTCTTTCTCTCAACCACCCACCACCATCACTGTCCAGCTTCCTAGTCACACCACCCACCTCTGCTAAGAAACATAGTCATACCACCCATGTAAGGAACCTAGAGGTTCCTAATGGGGATGGGTATGAATTGTAGGGCGATTGACTTAATTTAAGGTAGTCACCCTCCATAGAGAGAGAGAGAGAGATGCACTAATGCACTAAGAAATCGGTTTATTCTTCAATTGATATCTAATGTTGAATTACAATCATGTATTTATAGGAGACTAGACTCTAATGTCATTGGCTCACATGGCTCAGGATAATTGGCTAGTTAATTCAACACGTGCTCTATGAATTAAGCCATGTGTTAAATGAGCTACATGTGCTCAAATACTAACTAATTCATCCTAATACTAATCTCAACCAACTAGCTAACTACCTAACTAAAGAGATTACAACAATTATTTCATATTCCTAACATTTCCCTCCTCTTGTAAACACCTTGCCCACAAGGTGTTGTTGTGAAATGAAACCTTCATTATAGGAGATTTTCCAATGGACCAATACCTTAGTGACATTTTGATCACAATATTCATGCATTTCTCTTTGACAAGTGGTCCTGTGCACATGAAGGTTTCTTCTTTGTAAATCTTCAAACTTTGCTCGAATTCTTGAGCCTTCAATGGTTCTTCAATCTTCAAGGTCTTATTAGTTCTTTGAATCTTAGAATGTTCTTGTATCCTCAATACCTCATTTGATTCTAAAACCATGAAAATTTTTTGCGCTTGCATCTTGGATTCTTGGATCACCGACATTTGGATGGTCAATTCTTGAATCATAGACTCTTGAAGGGAAGCCTCCATTGGTGCATCAAGAATTGGTTCTTGGAAGATTATCATCACCTTCTTTGTTGGTTCTTTGGACTGAACTTTAAGGGGAGCATCTTCATGTATATCTTCATCCACTTTGACACAAAAATCAACATCCCGGCTTGCAACAACAGCAGTAGATTCTTAGAACTTGACTTGTTCTTCGAGTTCCATTGAATCAAGAGATTGTAACTCCTCTTCCGTCATGTTCTCAAGATCCTCTTGCAATCTTGAGAGCTCTTCTTTTATGGCCTTTTTAGATTCAGTCAAGGCCTTGACTCTTTCTGAAATATCCTTGACATCCTTTGAACCTTTGTTCACCATTTGTTGTGTTTCTTTCAAAAGTTTTCTCCGGTCACAATTGCTCATCTCAAGATTGATGGTTTTGATACAAAATGTTAGGAACCTAAAGGTTCTTAATGGGATGGGTATGAATTATAGGGTGATTGAAGGGAATTGTAGGGAAATTGATTTAATTTGAGGTAGGTAGTCACCTTCCATAGAGAGAGAGAGAGAGAGAGATGTACTAATGCACTAAGAAATTGGTTTATTCTTCAATTGATATCTAATGTTGAATTGCAATCATGTGTTTATAGGAAACTAGCTCTAATGTCATTAGCCCACATGACTCAAGGTAATTGGCTAGTTAATTCAACACGCGCTCTATGAATCCTAACTAACTTATCCTAATCCTAATCTCAACCAACTAGCTAACTACCAAACTAAAGGGATTGCAACAATTGTTTCATATTCCTAACATTAATCATTTTAAATCAAACCAACATAGTGAGCAAATAACATAACAATAATAGAACCATTAGGACCAACAACGACCAAACAAACCCACCACAATGACCCACGACAACCAAACACCACCCACCACAGTCACCACCATGCCACCACCATACCACCACCACGCCAAACCAAACCAACCAATCTGAATCCAACCTAAACCCCATCGGAATCCAAAGTCCAACCAATTGGAATCCAAAATCCAACCATCTAAATCCAAAAACAAAAATCCATAGCAAAAAATAAAATCCAAACCCCACCAAAATTGGAATCCACCCCAAACCCCATCGAAACCCACCCAAAATCAAAACCCACCCAAAATCAAAACCCACTCACCTCTGCCACGATCCACCTGATCTCACCATGACGTGAATCCGTGACCACGCCCATCTCCACCACTGCACACCTCACCACAACCCACCTCGCCACACATGCCTTCGCCACAACCCACCTCACCACGACATTTAACTCAAAACCCCCAACACCAAAACACCGATGGAGCTTCGATTATAAATCCCAATCATCAGTGAACGGCAGAGCTTGAGCACAAATCCCAGTCATCGATGGGCTGAGCAGCCTATCATCAGAGATGAGAAGTCCACGCTGCCAACCCACATCCACACTACTAGACCCACGATCCTGCTCACGCCACCATACCCACGACCCACGCCGAACATATGCCCACGCCAGAAAATAGCCACCACTGTGAGCTAGAGAGAGATGTGAGAGACAGAAGCTTGAATTGTTCTAGAGAGAACGAGAGGAGAAGAGACACTGAAGAGAGAGAAAGAGCAAAGATTTGGAATAAAAAACAATATACGAGATTTGGAATTGTGCTACAGTACCATCATATATTTGGAATGGTATTGTAGCACAATTGTAAATTTTTTTGAGTTTACAAGTCCTAGTAAGAGGGGGTTTTTGGAGCTTTGATGCTAAACATACCAACATATGGCATTTGCAAAACCCAATGTGAATGATCTAAGCAAGTCTACCCATGAAACTGATGAAAGGGACTTCGGACATATAGTATACTAGGACCACATAGAGAAACTTCTCTTAGGATACATTGAACACAACCTTTATATATAACTCACTCCTGTTCCTTATTGAGCACCAATATATATACCTAATTTTTTATTAACAAGTTTTCTAATTATTATATATACTTTTGTTGGTCCCAGTATTTCATACAGTTAATTTTCTCTTCGTTACTAGTGCAGGGATCAAATGTCGTTTCCTTCGGACGTTAAACTCAGCTGCTCAAATACTTGGCGTGGTCATCCTTATCATCACACTCATTCTCACACTTCTTAGGTTGTGAACTAAAAATACTGCTACTGCTACCCAAATCGTTCCTAGCGGTAACCTTGACTGTGGTGGTGGCGTTACCAACAGCAGCCAAGACAATATCGAAGTGATAGCTATGAACGTCAACCCTGTTTGACCCTCCAAGACAATACCTAATTACTTACTGCTACTCTGTAGGTTTTACTTTACTTGGAGCTTCCAATATAAAATAAGTTGAAACAGAGTGTGCAATGCTCTGTTTTTGTTGGTTTGTTTGAATTACGTAGCTTAAATTGTCCGTGGTATGAGGTTTGCACTTTGCTTATTTATTTTTTATTTATTTTTGTTTTAAAGAATCAGCGTGAGGGCTGCTTGTGTGGATCACATAAAGATTCCAATCTCTATTCATTGCTCTGTTTTTTATGTGTGGATCTATTGTGCTTTGTAATCTTCCATGGATAGGGTGAGGGCTTAGGAAAAATTGATTTCTTTATTTATGTGCAAGTCACGCTGTGTCTTTCTTTTTTCTCCAAAACTTGCTGAGGTTTATGAATAATCGTGTGGATCTGGGCCTTTTTCTTTCTGCTTTTTGTGGAATTGATTTTGGCCTCCACAACCAAATCTTTCATTTTGGGTTCACAAAATAAAGGTACAGATTTGGATGGATTTTTATAGAAGGGCCAAATCAAAATGGATAGGTCACTTTTTTCATCCTCTTTTTTGCAAAATAGTTCACCTATTTTCCTAATCGCCAAGTAAAGATTATCTATTATATCCCTGTTTATGTGGTGCAACAGAGTTTTACAATACTTTTACTGAAAATTCTGAAACTCCTTGGCATTTGAGGAGTTTTACACACATGCACATGCACATATTTTTTTTAAAACTTCTTTGGACTAATTTAACTTAGGCAAGGCTGTCAAAGATAAAATTGTTAAAAAAGGGGAGGAGTCTCTCAACGTGCCTCTATCTCTGTTGTGGCTATGGTTCTTTTAATTTTTACTTTGACATAGGAAAAGTCTGATGAAACCTATTTTATCACCAAAGTTTTCACACTCATTAGTTTGATTACTAAAATAAACCGACTGCGCTACGAGGTTTGCTGATTTTTGCTTGTTCTGTAGTACAACATTCTAATTTCCAAATGACAGAATTGAGTCAGTGCCTCAGTGGACATACAAAGTTCATAATCATAAAAGTGAAAAGTAAGAACTAATAAGAAGTGTGAGTGTAGCCTAGAACATAAGCTTCCAATCCAAATCCTCTAACTTGTTACGGTGTTACCTAGTTTTTTTTTCTTTATTATTAGTGGTGGTTATATATTTATTTAATTTACTGTGAACTATTAAAATTTGTTGTACATTCTGGTATAAAAAAATTGTTGTACAAAATCTCTAAAAAGCACATGCATGAAAAAGAATTCTAAGAAATAGATCAATTATAATTATTTGCATTTTATTTTCCTATGGAGGGAGATAAACTAGAAGCAAGATAAATGGTCCAAAAATATCACTTTATAGAGGAACATAGCATAATCATGAATTGATTTCAAATATTATGCATGATATGTACTAGATATAAATACATAGTATATATAGATATTCATATGTAATATTGGTATGATGATAAAAAGTAATTATTGTGAACTACCCTAAAAGATAGTTACAATATGCTTCTAATCTCACAGCTAAAATCTCCACCCCCTCCCCCCCCCCCCCCCCCCCTCCCACTTTGTACATGAGAAGTCGTTAGTTAAAAAAAAAAAAAAAATGTAAATTACCTAGTTAGTCTTAGAGCAATCATACCAGTCCGTCTAAAAATTTATGTCTATTTTAACATAAGGAACTACTTTTTCTGTTTTACACAATTATTTTTCAAAACTACCCACATCAGTTTATCTATTATACACTCTATTCTATTTATATATTAATTTTTCATTCTTTTTTTTATTATTAATTTCTGGGTTTAATGACATTATTTTTGAATTTGAGTTTCAATTAAGCAAGGACATGTGTCACTCCCTGATGTTGACATGTCGTAGTTTGGAGAGAATTCGTCCAATTTAGGTTGTAGAAAAACTTTATCCCTTGGGCTAATATTATGCATGGAATGGAAAAAATAAATAAATAAACATGAAATTATATTCGTAGGGGCTCGATTTGTGAAGGGTCCCCAACAATACATTTCTTAGAGAGTGGGACGAAGGGCTAGGCGCTAACAGGCTTCCCACCGGTCCTCCGGAGCCTTTTCCTTTGAGGGGACTTAGCCCAGTTCTTCCTGACTTGGGGTTGCTCCTCGGCTCCCGTCCGAGGAGGCCCCTCTTCCAAGAGGGGCTCCTCACATTATAAATATCCCCTTCGGTTGATCCTGGCCTTACAGCTGTCGAGCATCCAGGCTGCTTGCTTAAGGACCTGTCCCATCGGCCACGTTCCCAACCTTACTGTGGGTCGCAGCACCCAAGGTTGTGCTGTTCAGGAGTCCTATCCGCATTAATGTGGCCAGGGGAGTCAGATAAACACATTAAGTGTGGATGTGACCACCTATTCTGGGTTTGTCCCCCTCCTAGAATTAGACTAGGTATGCCGAGGAAGGGGGCGTCCTCGGCATGGGCCCAGAAAGGGCTGACATCCATAGACAACAGCCTGAGACAATCGTCACTCCTCGGCATGGGCCTTGGGCTAGCCTGAAGGTGGGCCGAGGCTTTCAGGCCTACGGGCCCCACAATATTAATTAGTCCAATAATAATTAAAAAGATATTAGACATTTAGACTTGCAAAAAATTATTTTGTAAAGATGTGTGGTATGTGTTGTTAAAATTATTGTTTTTATATGTTAATAAAAATAACTATCATTACATTGAACATATATATATAGCGGTAATCTCGAAACGGTACACCGATATTGTTTGATATCGAAATATACTATTTTTGTGACCAAACCAAAATGGCCTCCCTTACAAAATTAACTCTCTTAGCATTGAGAAAATTTCATGTGGGGAAATTGATTTGGGCATCCAAAACCAAATCTTCCTCTAAAATAAAAATGTGAATTTTTTTTTTTTTTTTTTTTTTTTGAGAAAGAAAATGTGGATTTAGATGAAAGACTCAAATCAACATGAAGAGGCTACTTTTATTTTATTTTTTATTTTTTTCTTCATCTTATTTTTCAAAATGGTTCTTACTTGTTCTTCTAATCGCCAAGCAAAGTTTATGATTTATGCATATCTCATTGCTCTTTTCATTTTTCTCAACAAAAAAAAAAAAAAACTGCTCTTTTCATGATCAGGAACTGGGTTTCGATTTTTCTTTTTCTTTTTTTTTCTCCCTAATAGAAGACCAAATAAGAGTAGTCAATTGGACAGGTTTGCCTTGCCTATTTGAGCCATCTTTCCCTTGTCTTATGTAGTACAAAAGAGTACTTACTTTCTATATGCCTGATTTGGACAAGTAGAAATGCAATAGGAGTTCATAAAATTTAGGAGTGAGAAGAAAGTGTAAACTATAACATAGTTTGCAGTCCAAAACCATTTGGTTGACCCGGACACAGGCAGATAAGTAGCCCAAAAAATTAACATCTCTGGTGAATAAGAGTTGAAGACGTTCAATTTTAATGGATTGATCAGTAGGTTTCAGTTAGCTCAACTGATAAAATCTCTTATGGTTGAATAAGAGATAAAAGATTTAAGGTTCAATCCCCGCCTACACCAAAAACTGATCAGTGTCTTGATTTGATAATAAAAAGCTATTACCATGAGCGGATGCCATAAATTGAAAATATCTCAAGAAAAAATAATGATTAACCAACATATTACGCCAAAATTTTAACCCAGTTAGTAAATTTGTTTTGGTTCGGTTTACCCTGTAACATGTTAATCTGTTTTGGGCCATTATTATATTGAAAAATGTGCACTTGCTCACTAACACCGATTCGAATATATTAATACGATACTTTTGTTTTCAATTGCTCTCTGTCTCTGTCTCAAAAAATTTATAAATATATATATATATATATATACTGTTTACGTGAAGGACATTCATAAATCAATCATAGTAAAGGACAATACTCTTTACATATTTTACATTTGAGTTGTGCTAGGATCATAAAAAATGGCACAATTTTGTGTCACAACTCGCCATGTGGCGAGTTGTGACTAGTGAAGAAGTGTCTGTGAGGCTTGTGGAGACACACCTTTACCAATCATAATTCACCACGTGACGAGTTGTGACACAATGTTGTGCCATTTTCGATAATCCCAGCATTGTCCTTTACATTTTTACTACAAGCCATAAATTAACCACTAAAAAAGAAAGGATGGAGAAGCAATACTCAATTTATAATTTAAAAAAAAAAAAAAAAGTGATAGTTCATTTCTTTCCCTGCCACTTTTTTTTCCCTCGGGGATGGGAATGAAGTATGAAACCTGTACCTGTACCAACTCTTTCTTATTCTTGTATAATTGAGCAAGTGGTCTTGCGTTGAAATTTCCAAATGGCAATGTGTCTCATAAAGCATCCAATCAATTTGCACCTTGATAAAGCATAAAATTTCCAAAGCCAAGAAGTGATTTTGTTTCAGCCCAATGAATAAGGAATAAGAATGACCAAAACACAACGTATTGCTAAAATTTTCAATGAATGAAAATAACGCGCCGTAAGTTTTAATAAGGCACCTGATTTTACCTTCTAGGAAACAATCAATTGGTTGTATATGGGTCTATAAGAAGATAAAGTGGTAAAGTATAGGTCTAATGGGTTTGTAGAGCAAGACTCATAGCTAAAGACTACACTCAACATGATTGGCTTGATTACAGTAAAATATTTTCAAATAAGCCAATAAGGATAATTTTAGACAATATCAAAATTAATAATTTCTAATGCAATATTGCTTTAACTATGTATTTTTACTAGTAACTATATATTTATTTAATTTGGTACTCCTTTTTAGAATCTGTCAATATATATAATAATAAACTTAGGTACAATTTTTTATTTGTTGTACTTTAGATATCTTAATTAAAATTAAACACTTTATTGTATTTTTTTTTTTTTTTTGATAGGAAACACTTTATTGTATTGATCAATACAATACATATAAATTTTCCTTAAAATAATTACATTTAATGTAATCAATTGTTTGAATTTAAATTAAATGAGAAACATAATGCACAATACCTAAAGAATTGTATCAAAAGTTTAACTCATAAGCAAGATAACATGCTTTCCAAAGGGTTGGCATAAAGCTCACCCAAGGCATCATCCTATCTCTATATAAAAATGTGTGTAATTATATATCTGTATATATACGTGCACATGTCTTAGAATAAATGTGTCAAATTTTTTTCTTATGATTCAATAATTGGGGGAGTGGGGATATTGATCTTGAATGCCTCTGTTGAAAATATTGGGAAGTGTCACTTGAGCTAAAGATTTTTAGCATGTATTAAAGTAGTTCAAAAAAAATTTATTACATAACAACAAAATCTATGTTACGATGAAAAGGTTGCAATAAATTACCAATGACCTTTAGGTCAATTGGCATATCACCTCCAAGTATTTCAAATGTCCAGTGTTCAATACTTCCTCTACCATTTGAAATGTATATAAGAGTAAATAAATATTATGAAATGACAAGGATCTATTTAATATTCAATTTAAGCATGGCACATGCCATATACCAATATATGAGTAGCCAAGTTTGGCTCATAAATTGTACCATTGATTGCAATAAATTACCAATGACCTTTAGGTCAATTGGCATATCACCTCCAAGTATTTCAAATGTCCAGTGTTCAATTCTTCCTCTACCATTTGAAATGTATATAAGAATAAATAAATATTATGAAATGACAAGGATCTATTTAATATTCAATTTAAGCATGGCACATGACCATATACCAATATATGAGTAGCCAAGTTTGGCTCATAAATTGTACCATTGATCAACTAAATCTTCTAATTGTTTGCTGTTTGATGATGCATTTGAGACATCCTTCTCTTCCTAGTTATATGGACATAAAACATGGTCCCTTATCAATGTGTTCTCAAAAGATTTTATTATCATTAAATACTAGTGTAAGTGTGTAACACAACAAATTTCTGTTACATAAAAAATAATATAAAGTTTCAGGGGCAAATTCAAAATTAACATTTATGCATGGCGCAAGACCAATATAGGTGGAGGTGAAGTTAGGGTCATAAATTGTACCATTGATGAACTAAATCTTCTAACTATTGATAATGCATTAGAGACATCCTTATGTTCCTATAGTCCAACGAACTTTATGTATTTTCTTTTAGAGAAAATGATAAAAGTTAATATTTTAATGCAGTATTAATTGAGTTGTATACTAAGAAGTATATAATATATAAAATTTATTGTGGATTCTTAGAATTTGTTGTACATAGCTCTCTTAAAAAAACATTGAGAATAATTTTGAGAGATAAACGAATTATAATTTTTTCATTTTCCTTTATTGTTGAGGGAGATAAACTAGAACCAAGTTAAATGGTTCAAAATTATCGCTTTAGAGGAGCAGAGCATTTAAAACATTATTCATTATATGTAATAGATACATAAGCATACAAAATAATATATATAAATATTTATATGTAATTATGGTTTGATGATAAAGAACATAAATCATAAATAAACATTATAGTTTTCAAATTCACCGGTAGGAGTGTGCAACCAACCCGCCAAAACTGACCCAACCCACCCAACCCGCCGGGTTGGGTCGGGTTTTAGGGTTTGGTGGGTTGGGTTGGGTTACAAAATTTTTTTTTGATAGCGGGTCAGGTTAGGTTTGGGTCATAAAATTTTAAACCCGCAAACTCGACCCGACCCACCCATATATTTAATATATATTTAAAATATATTATATAATTAATAAATTTTTTTAAATAACCAACTCTTCCTATCCTATATAAAAGTCAATTAGTTCATACAAACCCTAGTAAATTACTCTTATTGTTTAGGAATTAATGTTGTTTGCCCTTAAGGAGTTACATTGATACTAATCTTTGGGTTTTTTTTAATATATTTATTTTTATATTTTTTTCTACTCAATTTAATAATAATAGTAATAAAAAAAAATTTGCAACCCATGGGTTCAACCCGACCCAACCCGACTCATGTGGGTTGGGTTGGATTTATGTGATGAGTTGGGTTAGGTTGAATTGTTTTTAACCCATCATGGTGGGTTAGGTAAAAAAATCTCCTTAACCCGATCCAACCCGACCCATGCACACCCCACCGGTAAGTTACCTAGTTAGTTAAATAATTAAGTCCCTTATAAAATAGAGATAGTGAGGGTGAATGGTTAATATATGGTTGTGACATTAACGTATTGACGTGATAATTTTGGAATATTAACCTATCCCTAGTCCAACCTCCCCCCTCTATTCCTCTATTATAAAAACATCCGGGAAAGAGAGAAAGTTCAAATAGGATATTGTCCTCCCACTCTATTCCTCTATTATAAAAACTCCGACGGAGTGAGAAAGTCCAAATATAATATTGTCCTCCCCCTTCAATTCCTCTATGATAAAAACAAGTCCAAATATAATCTTGGGATCTCTATTATAAAAACAAGTCCAAATATAATATTGTCCTCCCCCCTCTATTCCTCTATTATAAAAATATCCGTCTATTATAAAAACAAGTCAAAATATAATCTTGGGATCTCTATTATAAAAACAAGTCCAAATATAATATTGTCCTCCACCTCTATTCCTCTATTATAAAAACATCCGGGGAAGTGAGAAAGTCCAAAAATATAATCTTGTCCTGCGCCCTCTATTCCTCAATTATAAAAACATAATCTTGTCCTCCCCCTCTATTCCTCTATTATAAAAATATAATGGGAAAGTGAGAAAGTCCAAATATAATCTTTTTCTCCCCCTCTATTCCTCTATTATAAAAACACCCGGGAAAGTGAGTAAGTCCAAATATAATCTTGTCCTCCGCCTCTATTCCTCTATTATAAAAATATTAAAAACATCCAGGGAAGTGAGAAAGCCCAAAAATATAATCTTGTCCCCCACCCCCCTCTATTTCTCTATTATTAAAACATCCGGGGAAGTCCGGGAAAGTGAGGAATGCCCCCTCTGTTAGTATTAACTCTATTATAAAAACATCCATGGAAAGTGAGAAATATAGCTCCAAATCTAGAAAGATTCCAAATATTGTTCTCCTCTATAAAGCCCCTACGACGCAACCCAAATTTTGGGGGCGCACTCTTGTTCCATTTTGAGCTCCCAATGTCTTCATTTTCTCTGGCTTCACTTCCTTCCACCCAATCATCCTCTACCTCTTCTCCTCCAAACGGGTGAGAATACATAGCTTAATATATCTTATTAACAATTCTCTAATTACATATATAAATTCGTTCGTTCCAGTATTTCATACAATTAATTTTCTCTTTGTTACTGCAGGGAACAAATGTCATTGCTAAATTCAGACATTAAACTTGCTGCTTAAATATTTGGTCTGGTCATCCTCATCATCACACTCGTTCTCGGACTTCGCAGGTTTTTAACTAACAACTCTGCTACTGCAACTGCTACCCAAATCCTTCCTGGCGGTAACCTTGCTGTAAGCGATGGTGTTACCAACAGCAGCAGCCAAGGCAATATTCAAATGATAGCTCTGAACATCGACTCTGTCTAACCCTCCAATATAATACCAACTATGTAGGTTTCACATCATTTGAAGCTTCCATTATGAATAAAGTTGAAAGAGAGTGTGCATTGCTCTGTTTTGTTGGTTTGTTTGAATTACCAATTACGTGGTTATGTAGTCTGTGGTGTGAGGTTTGCTATATATTATATACTGTATATGTTGTGTAAATCTGTTCCAGTCCAATACTTGGTGAGGGGTTATGAAAATTTGGAAAAAAAAAATGTTTGGTTTTCTGATTGTTTTAGTACAAAGTCATGCTTTTTCTTTTTCCTCCAAAACTAATTGAGGATTATGAATAATAGCGTGGATCTCCGCTTTCTTCTTTCTGTTGGCCCGTTTGGGAAGTTTTCATATGGGGAAATTGATTTGAGCCTCCAAAACCAAATCTTCCGTTTTGGGCTCATAAATGAATATGGATTTTTTTGAAAGGCCCAAATCAACATGGAGAGGTCACTTTTCTTCATCATCTTTTATGAGAAATTTTTTTCAGTTGTTTTCCTAAACTCCAATCAGAGATCTGGAATTAATTTCAAATTTTTCCCCTAACAAATTAAAGGACCAAATAAATTTATCATTTGGACATGTTTGTCTTGTCCATTAGAGCCATCTTTCCCTTATCTTATATGGTAGAACAGAGTTTTGCACCACATGCACATATTTTTCAAGCTTCTTTGGACTAATTTAGCTTAGGCAAGGTGTTTAATATCTAAATATTTATTTTTCAAAAAATTAATAGGGGAAGAGGCGTTGGGGCACGGGGGCCACCATTGTTCTGGTTGGAATTAAAACCATATTTTAATCAAAGCAAAAGGAATACTTACAATTTGTTGCAATTTATTTTGTCCACTCTAAACCTAGTTAGAAAGAGATAAGATTCATGCCAAACTCAACTCCAAACTTTTTTTTTTTTTAAGAGAGTTTCAACTTATAGCGTCTGCTTCTGATAATAGCTCTTAGCTCTAAACCTAGTTAGAAAAAGATAACATTCATGTCATACTCAACAGAGATTCCTTGCACACTAAGTTATTGGTCTCATTTTTTATAGATATAATTGAATTTTAACATATTTTATAGATATAATCAAATTTTAACATATGAGTATATGACGTCCACTCCATCTTATGATTGCATTTATTATCAAGGTAAGACACTAATTGATTAAAAATGTAAAAGTTGTCGAAAACTTTTACACCAATTAAAACTTTCACATGCTTAAAAAGGGGTAACATAGACATTCACATTAGCTCAAATGCTAAAAAAAAATTTGTCCCATCAGATTTTATAAATTGAGCAACATGTGAGCTGGAAAGAATAAATAATCTTGGAAGATATCATATGAGTCAATGAAAGATTGAAGGAATAGACATAGGAAACATTTTAGTTTGCAACTCGATCCAAGCAACTGTAAAAAAGTTGGGGTAATCAGGCTTCTATGTATTTTGAGCCTTAGTATGCTCCTGTTGTCTCTAAGTTTCCTTATGTGGTATAAAAAAAAAAAAAAAAAGATTTATTGAGTTTTTTTCACACATTTTCCTTGTCTTTGTGTTGTGGCGGGCCCAGTCGACATTAGTGACAATGCCATGTGATAGAAGGTGTGAAAAATTCGATAAAATGTTTAGTAACCCTAGCACGTCTATAGTCAAAGTGTTTTTAAAGCATTTTATTATTGTTAAATTAAATACTTTCTCTTCTTCTCCTTCTTCTTCTTCTTCTTTTTTTTTTTTTTTTGGGGAAATGATTGTTAAATACTTGTGTTACATTGAAAAGGTTACATCAACATGCATATTATGAAGTTTCCGGATCAAGTCAAGTACCATTTAAATTTTAAGCATGGTGCAAGATCAATATACATAGAGGGAGTTGAAGTTAGGGCAATAAATTATACTGTTGATCAACTAAATCTTTTAATTGCAAGGAGTTTGATAATGCATGTCATCCTCCTCTTTCTAGTAATGTGGACATAAATCATAATCAAATTATTTACACGTATTTGCGTTTAGAAAAAAAAAATAATGATAAAAAGTAATAATTTTAATGTAGTTTTTTGAGTTATATAATGTTAGTAGTGGTTATATATATTTATTTAATTTAGTGAAAATTCTTAGAATTCGTTGTATATGAATCTCATAAAAACACATTAAGAATAATTATGTGAAATACATCAATTACAATTACTTGCATTTTATTTTGTTGTGGAGGGAGTTAAGCAAGCTAAAATCTAAAATGGTTCACAAATATGTGTTTAGAGGACCACAATCCTTAATCAATTTAAAATATTTTGCATAACGTGCAGAGGACCCTAGTCCACAAAAGCCTTAAATATATGAGTACACTGAAAACTACATGTATCAGTTCATAATAATAATAATAATAATAATAATAATAATAATAAATAACCTACATGCATGTTTAAAAATTTATAAGTTACCTAATTTTTTTTTTTTTTTTTTTTTGAGAAACTATAAGTTACCCAATTAGTTAAACTTAACTAACAAATTAGCAGGGAACACACATTTTTTTAGTCACTTTAATGAGTCACATTCCTGATATAAAAAGTTAAGTAATTCTAAGATTAAGATCATGCTATTCTTTATAAATTTCTTACGAGTTAGATTTAAACTGACTATTTGTTACTTTCACATAAATCCATAATTATTTATCTATTTACTCACACTAATAGTTATAACTATGACAAAATTTGTGACTAAGTATGCGTTTGGATAGAAATTATTCTCCCTGTGTCTACGTTTTGTTTTGTTTTTTGTTTTTTTTTTCACCAGCGCCTCTTGCACTGTTCATGGGACATGAACAGTGCATTAAGGCAAATGTACACTGTTTAGGGAAGTGAACAGTAACTCAAAAATTATTTTTTTTTATTGTTTTCAGCAATAAGTTTTCAGTTTTCAGCAAAATAAGCGTTATCCGAACATATCTAAGCCTCCATTTGGATATTAATGAAAAATGAAAATTATTTCACTATTCAACTTATTTTTGCTACTATTCATAGGCCTCATTACACTTTTTGTTACTATTCATGAGCCCTATTATACTATTTCAGCTAACTTTTACGTTATCTACAATACTTTCAGTAATAAATTTTCAGTAAAATAAGCGGTATTCAAACCAACCTTAAGTTTGCAATCCTAAATTTGTATCCTCAATATAGTAATACTTATATTATCTGTAACACACCTCTTCTTAAAAAAAAAATTAAGTTTACTTCTACCTCCTAAACTGGACTTTAACGAGGCTCACAACCCACACATTCACACCACCACCCTCCACATGATCCAGGAAACCCACATCTCTCTCTTTGCCGTGCCATACACTGCATCAGTGGCCCCACACAAAACCCACAAATCCTCTTTTAGATGTTAGAACTTAGAAGTAGGACCTCTACCTGCTTCAAAATCAAACAAACAAAACATATTCAGTCCTCCACCATATCATATCAGCTGACCCACAAACACAACTCAAAAATCTTTTTTTTACCCAAAGAAAATAGAGCAAAGTTAATGGATCATCTTTCAAGAAACCATTTTAAGAATGTTTTTATGAAAAAAGAAATATTTTTAAAATAGTTTAGTAACAATTAACCTAATTAAAGATATCCGTTAACATAACCCCAAAAAACTATTAAAACCTCCACCTCATCAAGGATCCAAAAAAAACCCAAAAATTCTACCACGTCATCAGACCCACAAAACGGAAAGGATAGGAGTACAAATCCTCAAACGCAAACCTTTAGTCCTAAGTTCCTTGTCCCACATCATGTTACACCAACCATTTTATGAGGCATGTGAATCGCTGGCGCTATAGCCAGCCTAAGGGTTTCAAATGAACCCCCTAAATTGGCCCAAAAAAGAATTTTATATATATATATATATATATTTGTTTTTTTTTTTTTTAAATTATATATATTTGTTTTGACCTTCTAAAATAAAATTTTGAATATCATACCCCTAAATTTATTTAAACCCAACTGAAATTAGCTAGAATATAATTATCTTAGTACTATTTTCACAATTATTTTTCAATAAAGGTTAAGTGGTAAGTTATAATTAGTTTTTATCTAAACCTACAACTAATACATTACTTTTTTACATTCCTTTAACAACTTATCACCTAGATTTTATTATGAAAGTATTGTATCAATAACACTACTCGTAAAATTGCTCATTCGTTAAGCACAATAAATAAATAAACATTTTCTTCAAACTCTGACTTACTATGTTGTTGATGACAAAATGAAACCGTTTTTCTCTACACTTTTCTTCTTCATCAACCAAAAATTATACCACATTTAGCAACAATAAAAAATAAATAAAGCAAAAAAATACACCACCTGTACAACCAACTAATTTGTGTCTTCATCTGTGATTTTTTCCTTATTCTTTTTATCTCTCTTTCTTCTATTTATGTTTTCTTTATGTTTAATCAAGTATATGGTTTGATAAGTGCTCTATAGATTTCCAAATCCAAGAAATCTTTTAGTGCTTGCTGCAATTCCAAGAGAATGACTACATGTACGCTTTAAAAACTACACACTTTAAAAGTAAAAATTTATATCAATTACTTGTTTTTTTCTTAAATTCACGTTGTGGGGGGGTAAAAGCCCAAACCCATATATTGGGTCTGGGGCCCCATTTAAAAATATAAGTATGTCCGAAGAGGAGTAAAAGATTGGGAAAGGCCCCAATATGGTGCATCACTTAAGGAAAGGGAGGAGGAGTATAGTCCGAGTAGGCTGTTCTCCTCGGACTTGGAGAGTGTCGGTCGAGGGAATACCTGGGCAGCTTAGACGAACTTCCAGGAGGATCCAGCGATAAAGGTGAACTCCTTGCACGTATGAAGGTGATAGAAATAAAGAAATATCTAGAGAAAAAGTTGCTACCACCTTGTTTAATGCACTGCAGCAACTTTTCTGGCCGCATTTATGTGGAGAAGACCCCTGAACAGTGCAAATCTCAGCTACCACCACTCATGGAGAACTAAAGAAGATACCTAATGTGACATGTACTCAAGTGAATGCTTAGATGAAGAACAAGTGTACGATGAAGATGACTGAGATGGAGGCTATATAAATGGAGGAGGCCTCTGATGAAAAGTGGGATCAAGAAAAAGAGGGAAGAAGAGAAAAGGAAAAATCTATTGTAGCTCCAACAGCAACCTTAGCCATTCTAATTATAATTTGTCTCCTCAGACTCAAATTTATTCAAGTTCAAAGTGTTTTCACACTTGCTTTTTTTTATGTATAAAGCCTTGATTAACTGTTGTAGACTTCACAAACAGTCTAGCTCATTCACTCACTCTCTACAAATTTTATTGTACTGGGCTTATTGGGCTCACATCCCACCTCTTTTGGGCTTGGGCTACAAATCTTGATCCTACACATGTTTACTCCCAGTCCTACTCCTAAGTATGTTACTATTATTCTTTATCATATATTTTTATTTAATTGATATTACATATAAATATAATAAATTATTATTAATTTGACAATGTATAATTAGTTATTTAATTATATTTATTTATGCATCCAATGGCTGTTGTCTTAGCGATCTTTAAACTATTAATAATTTTTTTAAACTATTGTATAGTACTATATTGTATTGCACAATAAATTGTATTTAGAATATTATTTTAGATTATTTTATATATTATGAAATTTGTATATACAAGAACAAAAATCAATCATTTTATTTTTTAACTCCCCTCGCAATAAATTCCTAATTCCGACACTATTGACTCCTCAAAAAACAAATCCTAAAGCCACCACTAAACACATGATTTTTTTTTTTCATATATTAAATGGCGTTAATTAATACTTCTACACACACATATATATATATATATATATATATATATATATTATAAAAATGATGATAATACTTGATACTTTTTTTTTTTTTTGAATCCGATAATACTTGATACCTTAGATGTTATAGATATAACATTTCCCGTCTTTAAATGTTAGTTTGCAAAATGTGGCTCTTTTAAACGTTAGATATCACGTGGCTCTTTCTTTCATCCCTTATGTTTGAATGTCTGTCAGGGATCTCTTTTCATAACTCTTTTCCTCCTTCTTTTTTACTCTTCATTCTCTTTAGAACTCCAGCTCTATTGTTCCTCCATGTTGAATCCGTAAGATTTTGATAAATTTTCTTTCTTGACAAATCTTCATTCATAGTGAATTAATTGTTATAAAAATATTTTCTTACTGGCTGACCTAAAAGCGTTTAACAAATACTTTTGGAAACTTTTTATACTGAAATAAAAAAGAAACTAATTATTTTGATAGTTTTTTATATTTACTATAAAAGGTAGTATAAAACTTTTTAAAAATAGTTCATTAACAAAGACAACATTCTACCTGCTAACATTTTGGGAAATGTTATACAATATTAGAAGCATTAAGAATGAAAAAAAAAAAAAAAAAAAAAATGAGAACATGTCATAAAATGGTTGGTAGAGCATAACATGGGACACAGAAAACTTAGGATATATAGAGGATTTGGAACGGATCTAAATCCTTTGTATTGCCTTTTATGTTCCACTAATACAACTTGCCACCTATTTTTAATTTTATTTTCTTTATAAAATAGTTAAAGTTTATAATAATAATAATAATAATCAAACAAATGACATACTATGATAGGTGAAATAAAATGTTTTTTAAATATTAGTTAAAAAGATAGTATGAGAAATCAAGTCTGAAAATCTAAAAGCTTTACCATAACGGCTAAAATTTTGATTCAGTGTTCAATTATATTGGACACATTCAGATAAAGCCATATGTCTACTTTTGAACTAATGACATCATCGGAATGGATCCAATGCAATTGGACACTGAACACAATCCAAGTCCTACCACAAGTCCACAACAACGATTGCAACAATGGAATCTACCACATCAACTTATGTTATGAAAACTATACTCCAAAAACCCAGAAGCCTTACCACAACAATGATCCACTGCTCCCACACCCAAATACTTTACCAAGTCAAGGGACTAACTACCAAATACCAAATGATAGGCCAAGAATGTATTGACCCGTTCTGATGAATTAACCAATTAATTAGCCAAGTTAATTAATTAATCCGATTAACATGCAATACGCGTGGTAGCACAAACAAATCACCAATTAAGTTAATATGCAGCAGAAAATAAAGTTGACATAGTGATTTGTTTACGAATGAGAAAAACCTTCAAGGCAAAAATCCCACCGGGTGATTTTAAAGTCACCACTCCCGAGAATCCAATATTATCACAACAAGTGGTTACAAGTAAAGGAATTTCAGTATCTTATACCAACCTACATTTGAACCCTTATCCCAATACCCAATTGGACTTGTTCTATGGTGACAATCTCTCCTTTTAATGTATGGCTCTCAATATATGACTAGCCAATTCGATGCACGGATCCAAGTATATGACTAACCACTAACTTGAGAAGGATGTTGACTGCAAAGTTCTTCAGTTCATCACACGATGAAGTTCACGGAACTCCTTAGTTACAAAACCCTACGACGTACAAACGCAGCAGCTTCTTGAAGAAGATGAACTAGGACATATGTCTCCAGTCACAATATGCTTGTGAAAAAATTTTACATTGAGGTGCATCAGCTGTGATGACCCTTAAAATAATCCTTATAAATGTTTAGGATTGTGAGAAAAGAAATCCTAAACATGTATACATGGATTGGAGTAAAATCATATCTTAAAAAATAATTTTCATAAATCTCGATAGATAGGTTATCTATCGAGAGTTGTCAAGCATCGGGCTTAAGCAGCCTTTTAAACCTCGATAGATACTAGCTGTCGAGTTTTAAAATCTAGCACTTCTTCACTTGATTCTTGGACAGATTTGCATGGATTTTACACTTGAACTTGAAACATTGTTCCTAGAAATATTAAATACATCCTACATCTACCCAATTATAAGTAAAGTGCATTTTGTCAAAAGATTAGCCCATTCTAAATTGACATATGTTCTTAACATAATTCACATATATCCTAACACCAAATACCCAAAAGCTTTACCATAGATCCATCACGACGATTTCACCTCAAAATCTACCACATTAAGGGACCCACACCAAAAATTCAAAATCCTTACCACAATATTATCCATGTTGTACATTTGGGGTTGTTTTGTAATGGATAACGACGGTGACTTTTTCCCATCTTGTTCCAGTTCCTTAGTTGTTAATATTTCTTCTATTTACCAACAAAAAAAAAAAAAGGATCCCTCTTGTGTAAAAATAAATAAATGATCCATCCCCAAAAACTCTACCACATCAAGCGACCCACTCCAAAAACTCAAAATTCTTAACACAACAATGATTCCTCTTGCATAATAATAAATTAATAATCCACCCCAAAAACTCTACCACACTTAGGACCCACACCAAAAATCCCAAAACTTTACCACAACAATAAAGAACGATCCCACCCTCGAAATCTCTATCACCGCAAAATTTCACTCCCAAATTCTCAACCACATTAAGGGACCCACACCAAAAAGCCCAAAAGCTTTTCCACAACAATGATGAACAATCCCACCCCCAAAAAAATCTACCACACCAAAATTTCCACCCTAAATCTCAACCACATCAAGGGACCCATACCAAAAATACAAAGGTTTACCACAGCAATGATGATTAAACGGTTCTCACGAGCAATACTAGGATTATATAATTTTACACAACTTTGGTTCAGCCTGCCACATGACTAGTTTTGAGTTATAAGAAGTGTGGATCCATATGGACCCACCACCATACTTTTACCACTTGAAAAACTTTATTATTCACAAGTTACCACATGGCAAGTTGTAACAAAATTGTGTAAAATTATGTGTTAGCATTTTTTTTGTTCCCACCCCCAAAAACTCTTACTAGCCAAGGGAGCTAGCTACACCAAAGACCCAAAAACTCAGTGACGGACCTACAGCAGCCCCCCCCCCCCCCCCCCCCCCCCCCTCCCAAAATGTCCCAAATTAAAAATAAAAAAAAACTGGTATACATATGTAATTTGGGAAATTAAGATTTCCCTTAAATATATATATTTTTGGATCTCTTCTTAAATGTTTAGATATTGACCCACAAAAAAGAAAATAAATATGGACTAAAAGTATAACATCAATAACCAACAAACTCTCATAAAAAAAAAAAAAAAAAAAAAAAAAAAAAAAAAAAAAACAGACAAATGTGTTAAAATGTTTAAAAAACACTTATTTTGTATGTTATACTTTGCTGAAATGTTTATAATATCAAATATTTAAGAAAAATTTATTTTATATGTAGTATTTTGTTATATATGAAATAGATGTTAGTTTTTATTTTCATTAAAAAAAAAAAATTTTGATTTAAGCTTTGGCCCCCCAGGTTTGAATCCTGGTTCCGTTCATGCAAAAACTCTACCACAAGACCCCACCAGAAACACATTAAATAATCTCTAGATGACAACCCACACCAAAAAATTCTACCACATCAATGGAGCCCACAACAAAAGCATAGAAAATAATCTCTAAATGACGACCCACCCCAAAAACCCTACCACGTCAAGGGACCCACACCAAAAACCCAAAAGCCTTACCCCAACGACGATTCCACCCCAAAATCTCTATCACATCAAGGGACCCACACCAACCCACACCAAAATTCCAAAAGCTTTACCACAACAATGATTCCACCCCAAAATCTCTACCACATCAAGGGACCCACACCAAAAGCGCAAAAGCCTTACCACAACAATGATCCCTCCGGTGCAATAATAAATAAATGATCCACCCCCAAAACTCTAAAACATCAAGTGAGTCCACTTCAAAAACTCAGAAGCCTTACCACAACAACGATCCCTCTTGTATAATAATAAATAAATGATCCACCCCAAAAACTCTATCGCATCAAGGGACCCACACCTAAAACCCAAAAGCCTTACAACAACAATGATCCCTTGTGTATAATAATAAATAAATGATCCACCCTAAAAATTCTATCCCATCAAGAGACCCACACGTAAAGCCCAAAAGCTTTACCACAACAGCGAGAACCAATCTCACCCCCGAAAACTCTACCACACCAAAATTCCACCCCAAAATTTCAACCACATCAAGGGACCGACAACAAAAACCTAAAAGCTTTATCACAACAACGACGAATGATCCCACTCACAAAAACCCTACCACACTAAAATTTCGCCCCCAAAATATCAAATTACATCAAGGGAGCAACACCAAAAACCCTAAAGCTTTACCGCAACAACAACGAACGATCCCACCCCCAAAAATTCTAGCACACCAAAATTCCACCTCGAATTCTCAACCACATCAAGGGACCCATGCCAAAAATACTAAGGTTTACCACAACAATGATGATTACATGGTTCTCTTAGCAATACTAGGACTATATAATTTTACACAACTTTGTTTTAATTTGCCACGTGACAATTTGTGAATTATAAAAGTGTGAACTCATGCGATCCCACTACCATACTTCAACCATCTTAAAACCTCTACAATTTACAAGTCACCACATGAGAAGTTGTGACAAAATTACGTGGTCGTAGCATTTTTCCATTCCCAACCCCAAGAACTCTTACCAGATCAAGGGAGCTAGCAAAATAAAAATAAAAACCCAAAAACTCTACGACAGGACCCACACTGAAAACACATAAAATAGTATCTACACGATCCCACCAAAAACTCTACCACATCCAAGGACCCACACTGGGAACACACAAAATAATCTCTAGAAGAGGACCGACCCCCAAAAACTCCACCACATTAAAGGACCAACACTAGAAGCACAGATTATACTAGAAGCACAGAAAATAATCTCTACTACAGTGACGACGACCCCATCCAAAAAACCAAAAGCTTTACCGCAAGGTCCACAACAACGATCCCACCCTCAAAACCTTTACCTACGTAGCACTTGCTATATAAGCTCAGTAACCTACGACACATCCCACACTAAACCAAAATAAGCTCCCCTCCAGTCCGATTTTGAGCCCCCTAAGCTAACATACTCCAGACCTTTCCATATTCTCTGCGGTCTCCCCTATGACTTCACCAAATAGGTGACAGTAGCTACATATTCTTTTATTAACAATTATTATAGTTTTTCTTTTTGTTGGTTACTGAAGTTCATAGAATTAATTTTCTCTTGTTTACAGCAGGGAACAAATGTCGTTGCTTTCGGACCTTAAACTTGCTGCTCAAATACTTGGCCTAGCCATCCTCATCATCACTCTTGTTCTTGCACTTCGCAAGTTTTCAACTAAAAACATGGTTAGTGCTTCCCTAACGCAAGCTGAAGGTAACGTTAACAGCAGCAGCCAAGACAATATCCAAATGATAGCTCAGAATGTCAACCCTGTCTGAGCTCCAATATGAGGAATGTGCACTGATCCACGCTCATGTTTTTGTTGGTTTGTTAACTTTGTTTGAATTTCGTAGCTTGAATTGTCTGTGGTACGAGCCTATGAGGTATGCAGTTTTTTTTTTTTTTTTTTGCAGAATCTATGTTGTCATGTGTGGGTCATCTATTGTACTTTGGAATCCTCTATGAATAAAAATTTTACTCCGATACTTGAGGTTTTTGAATAAAAGTGTAGATTTGGGCCTTTTTCTCTCTGTTGGACCGTTTTGGAAATTTTCATAGGGAAAATTGACTTGGGCCTCCAAATTCAACTCTTCCCTTTTGGGTTCACAAAATGAAGATGTGGATTTGGATCAATCCATAAAGAAGCTTCAAATCTAGATGGGTCTGGCCATTTTTTTTTTCATCTTCTTTTGAGCGAAAAGATTGTCATTTGTCAGTTGTTTTCCTAATTTCCAATCAGCGATTATGACTTATACAGATTTATTTTCTCTTTTGCTTGCTTATTTGCTTTTTATTTTTTTATTTTTTTTTTAGGAATTGTATAATCTATGTTGTGTGGATCTGGGCCTTTTTCTTTCTGCTAGCCGGTTTGGGAAGTTTCCATAGGGGGAAATTGATTTGGGCCTCCAAATCCAACTCTTCCATTTTGGGCTTATTAAATCAAGATGTGGATTTGGATGAATCTATAAAGAAGCCCCAAGTCGACTTGGGTCTGGTCACTCTTTTTTCATCTTCTTCCTTGAGAAATGGTTTTCCTAAATGCTCTTTTATATGATCTGGAACTGGTTTCCATTTATTTTCCCTGTAAAAGGACCGGGTTGTCTTTCGACTTTTGGTCATTCATAAAAGTTGTGAGCAGTGGATAAAGGTGTGGCCTATAAATATAGCATCCATTCCAAAGTATTGGGTAAATTTATCACGTCTCACAATTTTTTTTAACCCAACTAGTATATTTGTTTTTGGTTTGGTTCATCCAGGAGCATGTTGATTTGTTTTGGGCCATTTCGATGAGGAATGTGGGCAAACCCACTAGTACCCAACAATTTTCCACTTTTATTTTTAATTTTTAAATTCCACTTTAGTTCATATTTTTTCAAAACTAATGAAAAGCAACTAACGAGTTATGGCACTGCTACTATAGTGCCTACAATAAACAGTACTTCTAGGAAGCACGGGTGTGGATTCGGGTTTGGATGTGAATGCGATGCAGCGCCTTAGCAGTTTTTGATAAAATAGAGTATAGGTACGACAGGATACGTTTATTAATAAATTATTAAACAGATTTTTATTTATATTTTCTATATATTGCTAAACATATTTTTTATATAATGGTAAACATATACCAATTTAAGAGCAATAGTAAATAAAGAACCCTTGGGATCAATTTAATATTTATAGCTGATATTTAGGGAGTAAATTTTGCAAAATAATATTATTTTTTAATGATAAGTAATTATTTAAATGGATACAATTATCAAATTGTTTGGCCATTATTAAGCTAAATAATATAAATTGTTGGATTTAATATAGTGTTTTAAAAAAATCATAAAAAGATATTCAAATTTAGGGGTTTTATTATAAATAAATAAATATGTTGGGATGATTATAAACAAGGAAGCTTCCAAGAAGCTCCACTGCCAAGTTCAGCCACTAACCGTGCATTACTTTATTAATATCACATTCCAAGGCTTTATTTGAAAGTCCACGGTCATCTATAGGAATGGCAACGGATCGGGTTCGGGTCGGGTTTTTTCATGCCCGGACCCGACCCGCAGGTCTTTCTTAGAAACCCGAACCCGGCCCGTTTATTAAACGGGTTTTTTTCTTAACCCCGAACCCGCCCCGTCGGGCCTCCGCGGGCCCCGTCCCCTCATGCTCAGCCAAGCCCAAAATCAAAACCACAAACTTCCATTTATGATTTTTAGGCCCAAAATCACAAACATAAACATAAACACAGACCAAACACGATCAGATTTGTGATTTTTCCTTTCAAACTCACAAACCAAACACAAATTTAGATCTGTGATTTTCCCTTTCAAAATCACAAACCAAACACAAACACAAACTCAGTACTCACATTAAGACGAAAAAAAGAAAAAAGAAAAAACGAACTGAACCCAGAACAAAAAAAAAAAAAGAAAAAACGAACTGAACCCAGAAAAAAAAAAAAGAAGAAAAAAGAAAAAAGAAAAAACGAACTGAACCAAGAAAAAGAAAAAAGAAAAAAATGGAGATCGAGGTGGAGCGACGCCGGAGGCCATGGGCGAGGAAGATGAGAAGAGAAGAGGGCTGGGTTTCAGTGTGAGATCAACAACAGCGAGGACGAAACGGAGTTGAGAGCTGTGCCTGACAGCCTGTGCTTGACTGCTTGTGCGCTCCGTGTGAGTGAGAGAGCTGAGAGATGAAGAGGGAGAGGCGGCTGTGTGAGACAGTGACAGTGAGTGAGAGAGCTGGAGATGAGAGGCGGAGGTGTGAGGCTGTGAGAGTGTGAGGTGAAATGAAATGAGGGTGAGGAGAGACTGAGGGAGGCGTGAGCTCTGCTGTGGAAAAAATGAGGGATAGGGTTAGTTATAGCTATATATATATAGGGGGTTTTTTGTAATTTTATAGTAACCGGGTTATATCCGGGTCGGGTTTCGGGTCGGGTTTCGGATTTTTTATAAAAACCCGGACCCGATCCGGATCTGTTTCGGGTTTTTTTTTTTAAAACCCATACCCGGCCCTATTTCTAATCGGACCGGGTAAAATCCGGCCCATTAGGGTCGGGTCGGACCGGGTACCCACGGATCGGGCAAAAATTGCCATCCCTAGTCATCTATCTCCACGTCTTCTTCTTCTTTTTTTTCTTCTTTCCTCACAAATCATTTGGTAGCAAATCTTTCTTCTTCTCCTTCGCTTTTTTTTTTCTCACAAATCTTTTGGTAGCAGATCTTTCTTCTTCCTCTTCTTATTCGAACAGATTGGACCAAATTGGGGCTATTTCGACCAATTTCTCAGTCAACTTCGGCGGATTTCGGCTGGTCTTGGCCCGAATCAGCGCCGAATCAAATTGAAATGGCGCAAATCAGCTCGAATTAGCATGAATTGGAGATGGAAAAAAAAAAGTGGCGAATCAGCGCGACGAGTGCAAATCAGCGTGTCGAAACGAGTCGAGTGTAGGTGCAGTGGCTCTGGAGCTACACCCGTGCTTCCCAGCCAAAGCATCAAGTCTAAGTAAATCAATAATACAATTCGAGGGAAAAGTAAAAACAACAAAATTCTGAGCCATTACAACTCCCCTTTGTAGCCAATTTGTCGGCACATCTATTGTCTTCCAAAAGCTACTTATTAACCTATGATGGATGGAAAATGTTGATATGATAAACATAATTTTTACCATGTCATGGGCTTCACATCATTGAAATAGTTTTGATTTAATGAATTCTTGTTTCTACATGAACATTTTAGTATTTTACATCTATCAAATGTCGTTAAGGATCTTTTTGAAACATTTTTAATTATAATCATGATTATGAAACGAAAACCAAAAGTTAGAAACCAAATATACAATTGAACCAACAATTTTTAACAAAAATTATCCAAAAGCTGACAAATTCCAATCAAACCATTTCTTTTTTCAGTAATAGTTGGAAAAAAGTAGGTGCCAAAATTGATAATTAAAATAACATCCATAGTAAATACTTTTTAAAGTATTTTTAATGTCTGGCAAAAATAAACAACTAGAAAAAAAAGATGGTGGGAAGTTATGCCCTACTGAAGAAATGAATAAATGATGGGCTTACGACGTGGTTTTTTTTATTGTCACTATCACTGCTTTACTAAACCAAATTGAATTATTAAGAGCATCCACATCCGGATTTTATATCTCATCTTATTTTACCATCTCAAAAAGCTACTTTATCAATTATACCATACCATTTTACAATACACCCAGCATCCCAACTTTTATTTTCCTATTCTACTCATTAAAATAATATTTCTACATAATAGAATAATATATCCCACAATTACCATCAATAGAATAATCATTATTTATTCTTTCTCTCTCTTTATTTCTATTCAACAACCAGTCACCACCACCGCCGCACTACCCACACCTGACACCACCACCACCACCACCACCACCAGCAATCCATAATTTACCATCAACACCAAAAAACAAAAAAAAAAAAAACAACTCAGGCAGCAAACCCACGCTGCCAGACCTAAAACCCACTCCGACGGAGCCACAAACACCCACCGTCGGCCCACCAGCCACAACCACAAACCCCAGTAGCTAAACCAAAAAAAAAAAAAAACACAATCCAACGCCAACACAGCACCACCAACACAGCACAGCCACCACCAACAAACCCACAACCACCATCCACCACCACCGTCCAGCATCTCAATCACACCACCCACCTCTGCTGAGAAAAATCCATAGCAAAATCCAACCAAATCAAAATCAAAATCAAAATCAAAATCCAAAATCAAAATCAAAATCCAAAATCAAACCCATCTGTTCTCACCAAACCCAAACCCAAACCCATCTGTTCATCCCAAACCCGTCGCCCGTTGCCGTCTCTATTCATCCCAAGCCCGTCATCATCATCATCATCGAAACCTACTACCAAACAAACCCGGCAAACACTGAAACCCACCGTCAAACCCATCGGAACAAATCCCCTAATCCATCGGAAAAATCACAACCAACGGACCTCCACGACGTTGCCTCCACACCTTTGAAGAAGAGAGCAGGAAGAAGAGAAAGCATAAAGAAAGAGAGAAAGATTATGATCTACAGAGAGAGGAGAGAGAAGACCAAACTGATTAAAATATATTTTTTGTTTTTA
This sequence comes from Quercus aquifolioides, assembly GCA_019022515.1. Taxonomy (NCBI): domain Eukaryota; kingdom Viridiplantae; phylum Streptophyta; class Magnoliopsida; order Fagales; family Fagaceae; genus Quercus; species Quercus aquifolioides. The sequence continues at coordinate 4,427,046 of CM032328.1, forward strand.
CCATTCAGCTATAGTGCGATTCTAAATGTAGAATCGCATTATAGCAGAATTGTATTTTTTTTTACAATACTTGAATTTTACAACGCCTAATGAAGTGGGTTTTTGGGCTTGAATGGTAAAAGCAGCTTTCATTTTGGCATTTAGCCTTTCCATTGCTGATGCTCTAAGAAAGGATATCACATCCATAATGCAATAGACATTTTTCTTCTATGCAAAGTGTAAAATCGAAAGAAAGTCTTTATGAGACTGTTGTCTAATATGAGACTAATTCTCAACAAAGTTTAGGGTGTGGATGTGGAAAGGAAAGGGAAGGAGATGAGGGTGAAAATTTTAGTTCCTTTATTCATAATTTTTTAAAGTAGAGGAGGAATAATTTGAGGGTATTTTAAGAATAGGATTTTTTTTCTATAATGTTTTTTTAAGTAAAGGATTTAATATAATTTAATGTATTTTCCTTTTTCTTATATATTATCCTCTCATCTCATTTCCACTTTACAACTGAACAAAGATAGAGTCTTGAAGGGTATCTGAACAAAGTTTTCATCGGATAAAGAAGGAATCATATGAAAGGAAAGGAAAATAAACCTAATTTTTCATCAATTTTTTTGTTTGGATTATTAGAATGAAACTAGCATGTAACCCATGCAAACGCATGGATGCATTTAAAATTAAACACAATTTTTATTATAAAAATATAAATTATTAGTTAAATTATTAAAAAAATAGCATATGACACATGCATTAATGCATACGTATAAATACATTTAAAATTAAACACAATTTTTATCATAAAAATATAAAATAATTAGTCAAATTATTTTTTTTAAAAAGTAAACGTAATTAGTTACATATTGAAATTATTACCTAAATTTAATACTACTTATGATCATTTTTTTTTTCTAATTTTTAATAAGATAGAACGTATGGTGATTTTTGTATGTGATGATTTTTATTGAGTATATTTGATTGATTTTTTTAAAAAAAAAAAATTTTATAGTTTATTAATATTAGATTTTTAGTATTTTGCACGCCTTAACTCACTTGACACAAAGATTAAAAAACTTAACTAGACACATGGCACAAACCTAAGTAGATAATTATGGTATAGTCACCACATAAATTTAGACACGTAGTGCAAAATTGTATTCTAATTTTAAGTTCTAATTGAACTTTCTCTAAGTTTTGCCTATTAACACACACACACACACACACACACACACACATATATGCTAGGTCTATATGTTTAAGTGTAGTCAAATTGTGTCGAATTGTGAGTTTTGATGTGTCTTAAAATGGTGATTGAAGACTAAGTTGAAGCCACAAACTCAAGAACAACTCAAGAAAAGTGAAGTTTTAGTGACCTTGACTCCACTTGACTCCAGCCTCGATTCCACTTGATTGATCGAGTCTTGAATGAAGTGTCTATTTCCTTAACTTCATCTTGATATATCGAGATTACGGAAATCAGCAACACATAAAGCCCAATAACTTGTTAGTTTCATGCCCAATTCAAGCCCTACTTGTTCCATATAAAAAGGACATTATAAGTCATCTCAAGAGAGGATTAATTGTGTGTGTGTGTGTGTGTGTGTGTGTGTGTGTGTGTGAGAGAGAGAGAGAGAGAGGAAAAAACCCTCCATTTATGTGGCTATGGTTGTGTAACCAAATTCTCTCAAATTCACCACACTAAAGAATTCCCATTGATTTGAAGGTCATTGATTAGGTTGTATTTCTACAATCAATGACTCAATATCACTGATTTACTAAACCAAATGGAATAAATAGAGAGGAGATAAGGATGAAAATTTAATTCCTTTATTCAAAATTTTTTAAAGGAGAGAGGAAATACTTTGAGGGGTGATTTGAAGGGAGTTAATCCCTCCAAAACCCGCTTTTTTTTTTTTTTTTTTTTTAAATTTCCTCAATTTGAGGGATTTTAGAAGAAAATGGTTTATTTTAATAAAATTTAATGTATATTTCACTTTCTCATTAATATTTTTAAGTATAGGATTTAATATAAAAAATTGAACATTTGCCATTTTCTAATTAATTATCATCTCCCCTCATTTTCACTTTACAACCTAACCAAAAAAAAAAAAAAAAATAGGGTCTTTAGGAGGCACCTAAACAAAGGAGAGGGATATTTACACTAATATCTATTTCTCTCATTTCCTATCCCTCAGTCCCTCCCCCTCTTATCCCCTCCCCTTCCAAACTTTCAAATTTAATCTCTTACTTTTTTTATCAAGAAAGGAATTATATATATGAAAGGTAGGGAAAAGAAACCTAATTTTTCAGCTATTTTACTTCGATTATTAAAATGATATGAGAGAAAGGCTTAGTAGTGGATTCATGGCCCCAAAATTTTGATTTTATTTCTTTATTATATATATATATATATATATATTAAAGAATTTAATATTTGGGAATCAAAAATTTGAGCCCACAAAAATGGAGTTAATCCAATGAAAAAAAAAATGGCTAGAAGAATTTTTATATAAATTTAGGAAGATCACCCGATGATATTCATGAAAATGAAGAAAAGTAAATAGAGAAGAAGAATATATGAAATGATGAATCCACTTTTACCTTATGTATGTGTGTATATATATATATATATATATATTTATTTATTTATATATTGGTTGGTTAATATCATAATTCATCCAAACAAGAAATGGGAAGCTTTTTAATATATATTTTTTTCCGTAGTACTAGGAAATTATATCTTTACCTACAACTATACAAGGCAACAGAAGAGAAAAGTATTGAAAATCACCTACACGTGCGTGTAATCTAAAGTATAAACATTTTCCTCTCTTTTTTATTCATGGCTGAAAGTTCAAACAGTGTTAAAAACACTATGAGCGTTTAGAACCCCAATTACAAATTACCAATTCAAACTTATTATCAAACAATAAATATGCGGAACATGAACATAAGCTAATGATAGAATTGATAAACAATCTAAACCAAATAAAATCACATCCACAGCAGAAATTAAATAGCAAAGATTAAGGGAAGAGAGATGCAAACACAAGGACAATACAACGATGTGTTATCGAAGAGGAAACCGAAGCCCTCGGCGTAAAACCTCTCCGTCGCCCTCCAAGCGGTCAATAATCCACTAGAAAATGTAGTTGGGATACATGAACAGCAATAGACCCTCCAAACCTAATCTACCCAGGTATCTAAACCCTCCAAGCTTCTTACTCCAACGAGGTTAAGCCGAACATTTTTCTTCTCTAGCTTACCGGATTCCGCTATAACCCATAGCATCAACCAATAACCATTGGTCCCTTCCAAACTTCTTCCCTAAGCACCAAAAGACCTTCTCACAGACGTGAGTATGGTGAGAAAAGGATTTGGTCAAGAACCTCTCAAGGATATATCAATGGAGAGGAAGAGAGTAGAGGAATTTGAAGAGTCTCTAAGTGAATATTGGGGATGAGTCAATCTTGTTTTTCTCTAGGGTTTTTCTCTCAAAATTCTCTCTAGAAGCTCTCTACACTTCGTGGGTTTAAGGGGTATTTATACTTGGATAAGAAAGGAATGCGAAGAGTCAGTTTTTCCCAAACAGGGCTGGTTGGCGGCTTGGCCTCGCGACTTGACTAAGTTGCGAGTTCAAGCCGCAAGATAACAAAACGGCCAGGCTGGACCTTTTGTTCTGTAGTGCACCAACTGGCGTGACTGTTCATCTTCTCGCACGCTTCACTCGTGTGCTACAGTTGGCGGCTTGGCAGTCGCGAGTCACCCGCAAGTCCCAGCTGCGAATCCTTGCATCCTTGCACAAACTTGAGCATTTCTTCACACTCTCTTACTCACTACCCTTACATGAATCCCACTTAAATACAAGGTTTCTAAGTGCTGAAATACAAGCAAATTGGCACGGAATAAAGCCAACGAGATAGTTGATTAAATTCAACCTTACAATGGCCTTTACTGTATTGGGATGGCACAAATTGTTTTGACAACAGTTATTTCCAAGAATTGGCAACCCATGGAAGGTGCTTTTTTCCCATAGAACTTTGGCAATTTCGACAACACCACAACAGCCAACAAGTTTATTTTATAGAAGGGAGTGGTTGATCCAAATATTCAAGAAGTGAGTATAAGGAAAGGAGTACTGAGTTTTTTGCTCTAGGCTTCAATGTTTGGTACAAACAAAGTACCATCATTATACCCGTTAAATAACATAAACCTCCCGAAGGACAAACTTTTTTTTTATATGATTTTTTTTTTTTTTTTTTACAAATGAAGGTATTTAGACTTCTTCGAATATTTGACTATTCTTTAGGGTATATGCAATCTCTCCATCCCATACATAGCAAGTTATTACATGAATGAATTTCTTGAAGATGGCATCAAAATGCTGTTAAAAGGTTTAAAATATTATGCATGATATGTAATAGATATATGAGCATACAAAAGAATATATGTAAATATGTATATGTAGTCATGGTTTGATAAGAAAGAACAATCATCGTTAATAAATGTTTATAGTTTTCATATTCCCTTGTAAATTACCTAGTTAACGAAATGATTAAGTCCTGCATAAGATAGAAATAGTAAGGGTCAGTTGTTAATATATGATTGTGACATGTAGTAATTTCAAATATTAACCTATCTCGAACGCAAATCCATCAACTCAAAAGGTTTCAAGAATTTCCTCCAAAAAAGGTTTCAAGAAAATTGAATTAATTAATTCAATGCAACTTTCTTACCTGGCAACTCAGGTCAGAATCACAAAGCTTTCTAACGAGCCATTAAACAATAATTTGTAACGAGCTATTAAACAATAATTAATTCAATGCAACCTTCTTACCTGGCAACTCAGGTCAGAATCACAAAGCTTTCTAACGAGCTATTAAACAATAATTCTTAAATGTCACAAAGCTTTCTAACGAGCTATTAAACAATAATTCTTAAAAGCTTTCTAACCAGCTATTAAACAATAATTCTTAAATGTCACAAAGCCTCCACAAACGCAATTCTAAGAAAGCAATTCGAAGAATGTCACAAAGCTTTCTAACGAGCTATTAAACAATAATTCTTAAAAGCTTTCTAACCAGCTATTAAACAATAATTCTTAAATGTCACAAAGCCTCCACAAACGCAATTCTAAGAATGCAATTCGAAGAATGTCACAAAGCTTTCTAACGAGCTATTAAACAATAATTCTTAAAGAATGTCACAAAGCGAGTTCTGAACTCAGGTCAAAAAAGCAACGAGTTCTTAAAGAATGTCACAATCAAGAAAATTTAATTAATTAAACAAACGCAATACTTTTTCTTTCTCACAAGGATACCCAATCTCTCCTTTCTATAAGAATCGTTTCTATAAGAAAGAATGTCACTAGGATACCCAATATCTCCTTTCTATAAGAGAGTCAATTGAACGAGACCCCAACGTCTTCAAATTCTATGGCTCAACTTCCTTCCATCCAATCGTCCTCTACCTCTACTCCCCCAAACCGGTGAGAATATATGTAGCAGAATATTTTTTTTATTAACAAAAACATTTCTAATTATATAGCAGAGTATTTCATACAATTAAATTTCTTTTGTTACTGCAGGGATCAAATGTCGTTTCTTTCAGACGTTAAACTCGCTGCTCAAATGCTTGGCCTGGTCATCCTCATCATCACACTCATTCTCACACTTCGCAGGTTGTTAACTAACACACTGCTACTAACGCCCAAATTCTTCCTGGCGGTAACCTTGCTGGCAGTGATGGCGTTACCAACGGCAGCAGCCAAGACAATATCCAAATGATCGCTGTGAACGTCAACCCTGTCTGACCCTCCAAGACAATACCTACGGCTACTATGTAGGTTTTAAATAACTTGTAGCTTCCAATATAAATAAGTTGAAACAGAGTGTGCATTGCTCTTTTTTTGTTGCTTTGTTTGAATTACGTGGTGTATATTAGTATATACCATATAGTCCGTGGTGTGAGGTTTGCTATATACTCCAATGTTGTATCTGTTTTAGTCCAATGCTTGTTGAGGGGTTATGAAAATCTGAACTGTTTTGTTTTCTGATTGTTTTAGGACAACTTACAAGACATGCTCTGTTTTTCTTTTTCCTCCAAAACTTGTTGAGGTTTATGAAATATGAATAATTGTCTGGATCTGGGCTTTTTTTTCTTTCTGTTGACCAGTTCAGGAAGTTTTCATAAGGAGAGATGGATTTCGGCCTCCAAAACCAAATCTTCCGTTTTGGGCTCACAAAATATATGTGGATTTGTTTTAAAAGGCCCAAATCAACATGGAGAGTCACTTTTTTCCTCATTTTTTGGGGAATTGTTTTCAGTTGTTTTCCTTGTCTCCAATAAGAAATCTTGATTGATGCAGATCTAATTCCTCTTTTATATAACCTGGAATTAATTTCAATTTTTTTCCCTTAACAAAGGACAGAAAAAAGTTAACAAAGGACAGAAAAAAGTTATCATTTGGACATGTTTGCCTTGTCCAATGGAGCCATCTTTCTCTTATCTAATATGGTACAACAGAGTTTTACACCATGTGCTTCTTTACACGAATTTAGCTTAGGCAAGGTAATGTCTAAATATATATTTTTCAAAAAGGACAAGAGGGGAGGAGGCGTTGGGGCACAGGGACCACCATATTTTAATCAAAGCAGAAAGGGAACTTACAATTTGTTGGAATTTAGTTTGTCCAATCTGAGCCTAGTTGGATTCTCAAAAAAAGGGGAAAAGAAAAAATCCAAACCTAGTTGGATTCTCAAAGAAAGAAAGAAAAAATTCCAAACCTAATTAAAAAGAGATAACATTCATGCCATACTCAACGTTGATCCACTTTGCAAGCTAATTATTGGTCTCATCTTTTGAAATCTTAAGAAGGGCTTAAACTTTTTATTTTTTATTTTAAGGAACACTAGAATTTTAACCTATGAAGTCTATTCCATAATGATTGCTCTTATTATTAGGTTAAAATACTAATCACTAAATGGCCTAAAGTTTTACACCAATTAAAACTTTCACATTCCTTAAAAAAGGAGTAAAAAATATATTTACATAAAGGAAAAAATTTGTCACATTAGATTTTATAAGTTGGCAACAGTTGAGCTAGAAGGAATCAATACTCTTGGAAGATATCGTATGAGTCCAAGGAAGATTGGAGGAATGTCCATAGCAAACTTTTAGTTTGTGACTCGATCCTAAAGTTGGGTTAATCAGGCCTCTATGTATTTTGTTGACTATTTGGAGCCTTAGTATGCTCCTGTTGTCTCTAATTTTCCTTATGTGGTATAAAAAAAGAAAAAAAAAAATTAAGCAACACAATTTTATTCTAAAACAAATTACAATAATAGCTATTAAAAAAAATTTACAAAATTCAAACCCACCGTCGAAGATCTGGGACCTTGTGTGGGAATTTGGTGGGGCAAGAAATTGGCCGTGGATATGAGAATTGAGAAAAAGAGCTTTGTAAAAGGGTCTTTTCACACTTCAAACATGATAAATTAACGAGAATGGTATAATCTTTGATTGATCCTTCAAATATTTTGCATAAACCTAAATTAATTAGAGCATTCACATTAAACCTCTCAAATGCTAAAATTGCTATTTTTTAGCATTTTTGAGATAAAAATACCACTCCATTAAAACTGCTAAATCTTAAACTTTTAAGATTCAAGCTACAGTGCAATCTCATATTTCAGACTGCACTGTAGCTACAATTGTAAAACAAAAATTATTTTTTATTCATCTCAAGCTCTCTCTCTTCTATCTTTCTCTTTCCTCTCTCCACTTCTTTCTTCTCTCTTCTCTCTCTGTGCTTTGCCGATGTGGTTCGCCGATGAGTGTGCTCTGCCGATGATTGTGCTTCGCCGATGGTCGTGGGTCGTGAGTCGTGGTCTGATGTGCTCCGGCGATTTTGTGGGTCTAGGTTCATGGGTCTGCATTCATGGGTCTGCGTTTGTGGATCATCGACGTGATCGGGGTTGAGATCGGGGTGGTGGGTTTTGGATGGGGTTGAGATCGAGGTGGTGGGTTTTGGTTGGGGTTGAGAATGAGGTGGGTGGGTGGTGACTGAGGTGGGTTGCCGTGGCTGAGGCGTGGGTCTTGGGTTTGATGGGTTTTGCTTGCCGTGGCCGCCGTGGGTCTTGGGTTTGTGGGTTTTGTTCGCCGCTCTATCTTTCGCCTCCCTCTCTACCTCTCACGATGAGGCTTCTCTCTCTCAAATTTAGTTTAGCTTTTGTTGTTGTTGTTGTTGTTGTTGTTCTTTTTTTTTTTTTTAGCTATGGGGTTGATTTTTGGATGGATGCTGATGGTGGTGGCAGTGGGTTAGCCATGGGTTTGGGTTTGCTGTTGAATGTTGATGGTTTATGGTGGTGGTGGCTGACAGTGGCTAGCCGTTGAGAAGAAAGTGGTGGAAAGAGAGAGAAAGTGGTAAAATAAAAATAATATTATTTAAATGAAGTTGTAAAAAAAATAGAATGTTTGATGTTTGGTGAATTGTAAAATAGTATGTTAAAATTGGTAAAGTAGGATTTTGAAGTGGTAAATGCTAAAATATTTAGCATTCTTGATGAGAATGCTCTTACTCCTTTGTGACTGGTTAGAAAGTCAAATCTCACACGGGATATTAATCATAGTACTTAATAACATAGTAAACAGAATCTATACCACGTCAAGGGCTTCACGTCATTGAAGTAGTTTCAATATAATGAAATCTTGTTTCTATAATAACATTTTAGTATTTTATGTCTATCAAATTTTGTTAAAGATCTATTTGAAACATTTTTAAGTATAATAATGATTTTGAAACAAAATTCAAAAGTTAAGAACCAAATATACAATTGAGCCAACAATTTCAAAAAAAAAAAATCCAAAAGCTGACAAATTTTGATCAAGCCAAAATTTTTTGAGTAACAGTTAGAAAAAAGTAGGTGCCAAAATTGATAATTAAGATAACATCTATAGTTTACTCAAAAAAAAAAGAAAAAAAAAAAGATAACATCTATAGTAAATGGTGAAAATGAACCAGAAATAAACAAATGGTGGGAAACTATATATGCTCTACTGAAGAAATGAATAAATGATGAGTATAACTTTATTGGATTATTAATATAATAGTTCGACTGATTGAATGTCTTATTCTCTGAACACCCATTTTAGTATTTCCATTATAAAGGAAAGGCACAAGAAATAAAAAGCTTTTTAATCAAAAGTCGTAAAACTTTATATACAAATTTACCTGCAAGTCAACAAAAGAGAAAAATAATAAAAGATCATCACCTACGTAACAGTAATATCAAGTATAAACATTTTCTTCGCTTTTATATTCTGGTCCACAATCCACATAACCAAACGAAGAAAGAGAATATATGCTTATCTTGTTGAATCCTTGGCTTGGCCTTTAACTAGCTAGATTGGGATAGCCCAAATTTGTTGACACCAGTTATTTTCAGGAACTTAGCATCCCTTACCGGGTGTTTTCTTTCCATAGTGTGATCCCAGCTTATAAGACAATTTTCTGTTTTTTAGTTTTTATGTACAAATTTTTTTAATTTTAATTTTTTACTTTTTCAAAAATACAAATATATTTTAGCATAATTTTAACAAAAAACGAAATAAATTGTTCCCAAAGAGAGTGGTTGATCCAAAATTCGTGAAGCTTTTATTTATTTGTTTTTAATTATGAGAAGAAAAATTCATGAAGCTTGTGTAAGGAAAGGAGTTGAGTTTTTGCCCTATGCTTTAATGTGGGGGTACAAACCAAGTGATATCATTATACACGTTAAATATTTAATGGACTAATTAAACCTCCCAAAGAATGAGCTAAACACAACACAGATGTGTATTTCTTTGAAAATTTATCCTATGTAGAGGGAGGATTACTCAGATATAAAGTAAGGGGAACTGGTTAAAAGGTTTTGCTATATATCGACTGAACACACGACAAAGTGTGATGGATGGTTGAAACCTGGGATCTCGTACATGACCTTTTAGCCTCAAAGCTTGGCATCAATAACATCAATGTGGAACTTGATGCAAAGATGGTTTTTCAACTTTTAAAGAATAATCTTAGTAAAAATCCTCTAATGGAACTATTATTGACTGTAGGAGCCTCTTGAATACTTTCCTAAACAAGAGATTGATCATGTCAACTGTAGAGCCAATCAATGAACGAATGTTCTTACTAAACGTGGAGCTCTTCAAACATGTAATTTTGTTTTTTGTTTTTTGGTTTTTTTTTTTTTTTAAATTTTTATAACCCACTAACAATGTTAGAGAATTTGTTGATCACTAACGAATAATGTCAGAGATACAAAAAATGTTGTAAAATAGGTTGTGACTGTAACATTAGTCATTATTAATAAGACTGGACTTCTTTTTTTATTTATTTATTTGTTTATAATTCAATATTTACAATGAAAAAGAGGGATTTGAAAACTTGATATCACGAAAATTGTAAGAAATGCCAACTAAATAAGTTACAAGAACTTGGCAATAAGGCTGAGCTATTTTGTCAAAAACTTATTTTTCTTTAATTTAATGCATTACCACTATTTACCCAAAAAATGAAAACACTAACCCATCCCTTTTTTTTTTAATACAAATCCTTTATATATATATATATATATATAGATGAGGTAGAAAATAAAGAAAAACGTGGCAATACTGAGCCATATGAGCATCATCTAATCATCAATAATGAAACCAAGCAGTCATCAATAAGGGAAAGATTTGCGTTCCTATACAATAATAAATATTAAAAAAAAAATGAACGGATTTGCGTTAAGACTATTAGTCTAATATAAAATAGTATGTTGCAGGAAATTTTTATAAGAAAAGTTTGCAAGCTTCCGAGATTTATTCCGAGGAATTATTGCACAAAAAGTCAGAAGTTGGTGGAACTCTTTGCCTACGTGGGATGGAATATCTGGTACAACCGAAATGCAAAACGGGTAGGATCAATTTCTGTGCCAATGGAAAAAATATACAAGGACGCCATTGAACGGTTGCAGGAGTTTCACTCGGTGCAGGAAGAACCATCAGATTGGGTACCCCACCCAACTCAATGGTTGCCACCTTCACCATCAGTATACAAAATAAATTTTGATGGTGCAACTTTCATTGACACGGACTCGGCGGGAGTGGGAGTGGTTGTTCGTGACTCAGATGGCATGGTTATTGCATCCCTTTCGGAACGTATCAGATTACCACCAACGATTGCAGACCTGGAAGCACTGGCATGCAGAAGGGCCATCTTATTTGCACTAGAAATTGGACTCCAAGACGTGGTGATCGAATTGAACACGTCACACATGACACACCATACAATATGGATAGCGGAGTTTTGGCTGTATTATTTTGTGCGTAGGTGGGAATGAGAATATGAATTACGTGGATGCTGGGAAGGTGAAGGGAAACTTCTCCTAGCTGCATGTTGGCTTTAGCACTAAAAGTTTTTCTATTTATGATATATATTTTTGAAGGAAAAAAATACTTTCTCTAAATAACAAAAATAAAATGTCCATTTTTCCCCGACACAATAAAAAAAGAGAGTACTTTCTTTAAATAACGAATTAGTTTTTTGTTTTTAGTTTTTTCCTCTCTTCTCTAGTGAGTTTGGGTTCTGGAGTCCAAGTAAAGAGTTTTTAACAAAAACAATTTCCTCTAGCATCTTTTAATTGTGAATCCTTTCTGGCCTGATGATGGGGTCTATTGGAATCTTTTATTTGCTTATGACTTATAAATATTACATTTGATTTATAGTCGTGCAATATATACACTTTTGACTCACTATTATATATATATATATATAGGTATTAATTTTAGCAATTTTATTTTATAAAATTACATTTCGACTCCTTTTAAAATATCTTTAATTATTTTGAGAGTGCTATAACCACAAAACTTTTCTACACCATTTTTATAAACGGTTGAAGTAACAAATTCTTATTGATTTGCATTTCAATCCATTACTTATATCACTATTTTACATAACAATAAACACTAACTATATCAGCAATTTATAAAAACGTTCGTAACTCTAGCATTTTCCTCATTTTGAAGGCTATTAAAAATTTATAGAACTAAAATTTAAAACAAAATATACAAGTCCAAAAAAATTAGCTTATCAACAAAAATTTCCAGTAGCAAAAATGATGTGAAAGTTCACATAGTGTGTAAAATACTAATGAATGTTTAGGACCCCAATATCAAATAAACTAATACAAGCTTATACTCAAACAATAGATGTGCGGAATGATAAGTACAAGCAATACCCAAATAAATAAACAACTCTAAACCATAATTAATCACAACACAGCAGCAATTAAAAGGCAAGAGTAAGAGTTAGAGAGATGCAAACACAAAGATAATACCGGCACATGTTATCGAATAGGAAACCGAAGAAGTCGGCTAAAAATCTCTCCACCGCCCTCCAAGCGGTGAAATGATCCACTAAAGAATAAAGTTGGGATACACGAATAGCAATAGACCCTCCAAGCCTAATCTACCCAATGCACCTAAGTCCTCCAAACTTTTTGTTCCAACAAAGTTAAGCCTAACCGTGTCTTTTTTAGCTTTCCGGATCCCGCAATAAGCTCATTGCATCAACCAAATAAATTGGTTCTCACTGATATGGGTATGGTGAGATAAGGATTTGGCTAATGAACCTCTCAAGGGTATGTCAATGGAGAGGGTGAAGTTAGAGGAATTTGGAGAATCAAATATCTAAGATTGTGAATGAGTCAATCTTGTTTTTCTCTAAGGTTTCTTTCTTAAAATTCTCTTTAGAAGCTCTCTACATTTCATGGGTATAAGGGTATTTATAGTAAGGTACATGAGGAATGTAAAAAGTCATTTTTCTGCAAAACAGTGCATTTTGGCGACTCACTTGTGAGTGGGATAAGTCGCGAGTTTGAGTTGCAAGATAACTACTAGGCCAGACTATACTTTTTGTCCTGTAGTGCTCCAGCTGTCGTGACCCTTCAGCTTCTTGCATGCTTCACACATGTGGCATTTTGGCGAGTCGCCAGTCGCGAGTCACGAGTCACTCGCAAGATCCAGTTGCGAGAATCACTCTGAATGCTCACACACTTGAATTCTTTACACTCTTTCACAAACAACCCTTACATAATTCCCACCTAAATACAGGGTATTTAATTGCTGAAATACAAACAAATTTGGCATGGAATAAAGCCAACACATAGTTGAATAAATTCAACCTTACAATATGAATTTAAAAAAAAAAAATTAAGCTCAATTAACTAATTTAATTTACCTAAAAAAACAACTCGGTCGTTTAAAAATTTTCAAATAAAATAATTTTGTCCATACTCTGTTGCAAGGTTTTGAAACTCGGATCGAACCAGGCAGTCCTACCGGGAAAACCGGGAACAGGATTGAAATTCAGTTTTTTAAGCCTAGAGAACTGGGTATCAGTGAGTTGTGAGAGAACTGGATGAACCGTAGGCCGGTTCAACCGGTCATGGAATAGGAAAAAATTAAAGAAACTCGGTCGTTTAAAAATTTTCAAATAAAATAATTTTGTCCATACACTGTTGCAAGGTTTTGAAACCCAGATCGAACCGGGCAGTCCTACCGGGAAAACCGGGAAGAGGATTGAAATTCGGTTTTTTAAGCCTAGAGAACCTGGTATCAGTGAGTTGTGAGAGAACCGGATGAACCGTAGGCCGGTTCAACCGGTCATGGAATAGGGAAAAATTAAAGAAAAATGCGGCTGTCAGGATCCAAACCTGAGCTCTCACACCTTGTAAGCAAAGACTGAAGCCATGACCAACGGACCAAGCGCTCTTCTTGGGAGCTAATATGCAATACTATTATATTTATATTAAATTTACATGACTTATAGTTTCTAAACTTCTATATCATCTTTCTCAACATATTAAATATTACTAAATTAACTTTTTATTTAAGAATAATACCTATGCAATTTATGAATTTATTTTAAAAGTCGTTTTTAGTTAATTGAAATGATTTCTCTTAAAAGATTATTATAAAAATTTCTTTTTATGCTTATTTATGTTGTACTATTTTTTATTAACCTTATAATGTACCATTTTATGTATTTTGTTTCAATTTTTAAGACATTTTTAGTAAATTTTGCTAATATTTAAAAATTTAATATATTTTTTTATATTTAAATAATTATTAAATTAATTATAATGTCATCACGGTTCAACCTCGGTTCAACCTTGGTTCGACCTTAAAAACCTTGAACCTCTCCTTTTTACGGTTCAATGAACGGTCTGGGTTTTAAAGCCTTGCCCTGTTGTAAGCATAAAAAACAATTCAAAAAAAAAAAACCCCAAAAATGGCTGAACAATATATATATATATAAGAAAATTAAACATTTGTATTGTCCCTATAATACTCTTATATCTTCAACCTCATTTACAAGATAACTTTTGCTTCCTTAAAAGTACGAACCTATTAAAATTAAAATTTCAATTATCTCACATTTTTTGTTTACAGGAAAAAGTACAGAATTTTTGTTGATAAATATTAATACTAGAAAAGATAAACCATCTACTAGTAGAGTAAAAGAACAATATACATGAAGAGATGATTTGAACAGACAATCAATAATTCAAAATGGAAATTAACTTAGTTCTGACCTCGCATGTGGTTGTTAGTGACAACTGCATCTGCATTACTAGCAACCAAGACACTAACCAACTTATAGGAGTGAAAAATATCAACGGCCTTGGCTAAACCTCCAATATACCATCATTAGGCTTCCGGTCACTGAGCTTCTTCTGCAGAAAATCATGTTCTTTCATAAAAGTTAAAACAGAGAAAAACTCATTCTTTATTTTTGATAGTTAGTTAAATGACTGATGCTTGGGATATAAAATATAAAAATTACGTTCATACGATCTCTATTGTGTTAATGATCCGCTATACTTTGCAATGGACAATGGTCTGTTTGATTGAATAGTGAACAAGGTAATTTAACTCCAAATTTCCAATTGTTCTTATATTTCTTTTAATCTTTTGTGGAGAATTGTTGGTCTCTATATTAATATTTCTCTATCATTCTTTCATGCGTTTATTTTACTTTTAGTAAGTCTACTATCACAACAAATTTCACAACTTTTACCACAATTTACCCATATGATGGATTGTAAGTGGTGAAAATAAGATGGTGAGTCCATAATTCTACTATTCACAAATCACCACATGACAAAATTATGATAAAATTATGAAATTTGTTGTGATACTAAACTTAATCTTTATTTTTACAACAAAACTTGCTTAAGTTTATGAATAATAGTGAATTCATTTAAAATAGAAAAAGGTGTTGATTCGGGCCTTTTTCTTTCTCTTGGCCCGTATGGGAACCTTGTTCTTAATTATAAGCGAGCATTTTGGGCCTCTGAATAGAATTAACGTTTGGGGCTCACAAAATAAGCTATATGGACTCGGATAGATTTGTATAGAAGCCCCAAATCTACATGCTGAGGTTACCTTTTTCTTATTT
Source organism: Quercus aquifolioides (assembly GCA_019022515.1). Lineage (NCBI taxonomy): Eukaryota > Viridiplantae > Streptophyta > Magnoliopsida > Fagales > Fagaceae > Quercus > Quercus aquifolioides. The sequence continues at coordinate 4,442,527 of CM032328.1, forward strand.
CATTAATTTTTTGAAATAGTTCTCAGATATTTTCCTAAATGGATGGGTTGCTTTAGGAAATGAAGAATGTGAGCAAACCTACTAACACCCAATCCCCAAGTCAAATGTATAATTAACTCTTTAGAGACAGACATGTATAAGTACAAAACAATTTCTAACAAAAATGATCTAAAAGCTAAAAGTAACTTCCATAGTAAACAACTTTTACGTAATTTAGCGCTAGCTAAAAATAAACAACTAGAAATCAATAAATGGTGCGCATCCTAGTTTAGCTTAATTGATAAATTTTTGTCGTCAAATAAAAACTTAAATTTGAATTCGATCTATACCAAAAACTAATTAGTATCTTGATTTTATAATAAAACTAATTCATCAATGAAATCAATGTCATAAGTTCAAAACTATCATATATATCAAAAGTAAATAAGTAAAAGGTGGGAACTAACTATGGCCCAATGAAGAAAAAACAGCTTGCCTCCTTTATGGATAACAAAAGCAAAAGCAAAAGTAGGGCTGAAAATAAAACGAATTGAGTTGTATCAAAATTTCAGGATTTTTTTAGTTTGAACATGAGCTAGATTATCATCAAACTAAAAAATTATTTCTTCCCTTGTAAATAGAGATTAAACTAGAAATATATTTTTATGAGACCACTAGGACCAAGATGCAATTTTATGAAAATTTAGAGAAATTTCTTAATTTTCTTTATTTTTTAAACCATAAGTTTTGCTAATATAGATATTCATATATTATTCAGTAATTGAAATATATTTAAGTTTTATATAAATAAAAATTTAATAGAGCATTTATATGTTATCCATAATTACTATTACCTTTATTCACATGTTATGAAATAAATTTTACTCTATTGAAACTTTTAACCTTTTAAACATTTGAATTTTTACTTTGAATTATAACTTAATTGAGCACTCACAATACGAAATGCTCAAAAAAATTATAAAAACTAAGCATAACAAACAACAAAACCTAAAACTTCTTAAACAGCCTTTTATTACTCATATCTGGTGTTTTATTTTTTCACTTGATAATGAGATTTCTTTAGCCACATTGATTTAATATAATTGTACTTCAACCACTAAATAATTGTCATCTTTTACCTCGATAAATGATGAATTTAAGAGGAGTTTTTATAAAAATTTTATAATCTATTAGTAAATTTTTATTGTTTTTTATGAGATATTACAATCTTGTTAAAACTTTTTTAAGTTCCTTAAAAAAAAATTGTTTTGTTTTGTTTTCTTCTTTTGAAGAGGGGTCAATTTTTATATTTTTTTTGGGAGTTCAAATCATGGACCACTGACTAAACCTTTTTTTTTTTCTTGAGAATCAATACTGTGCTTTATATTAAGGAAGGTCTAAAAGATCAGCCTGTAAAACCGTTAAAATATCTGGTGGTACATCTTCTATCTAGACTTGTGGTTGAGAGAGTCTCTGTGTCCGTCTTGCTAAAGAGTGAGCAAGAGCATTACAATGCCTCCTTACATGAGTAAAATTAAACGATGATAAATAAGAGACTAAGAACTGGATATCCTTAACTAAATGACCAAAACTTGCCAAGGAATAAGAGTCTCCCTGAAGTGCTGTGATAAGGATCTGAGAGTCGAGCAGCCGGTTTCCACTGCCAAAACTATGTTCCTGAACCCGGTTTCCACTACCAACTCTAAGCCTCATCGAGCAGCCAATGCTTCCACCTCTATCACTAAAGAAGGCAGAGGAAGACGCTCCGAAAGAGAAGCCATTACCTGACCTTGTTCATTTCTGATGACTACACCCAATCCCGTTGTATTGTCTGCATCAAAAAGGGCTCCATCAACGTTCACTTTGTACAAACCTGGTCCTGGAGGTTGCCACCGTGCTGGTTGACGTCCCACTGGCGCTACCGGCACGGTGTTGTGCCGTGAAAAAACTTCCACCCTCTCCCTAGCTCGTTGCAACAAGTGAAACAGTGGGTCTACTTTTTTACCCGTTCTCAAGTCGTTTCTTCGAGTCCACAAGGCCCACACTACTGTGGCAAACAATGCTGGCTCCTTGTTTTCTGCGAAGACATTTCCGATTAGGTCCACAAAATTTCCAGCGCTACTTACATTCACGTGAGTCCATTGAGGCATTTTTTTCCACAGTTCAGCAAGCTTGGGACAGCTATACAATGCATGCTTCACATCTTCCATGTGTTCTTGGCAAACATCACAGCTGCCGTTTTGGATAATCTTTCTTCGAACCAGGTTGTCTTTGGTTGGCAAGGAGTTCTTGGTTGCTCTCCAAACCAAGTTCTTCACTTTGCTCGGTACAGGGAGGTTCCAAATAGCTTGCCACAACGGTTTCAACCTCGAAACATCAGATTGACCAGGCTGTGCATTCTGGTGCTCTCGTTGCAGGAACTGATACCCAGATTTAACCATATACTCTCCTCTAGGATTATAGGGCCATGTGAGGACATTTGGCTGTTCGGTGCGACAGAGGGGGATTGTTTGAATGATCTCCGCTTCAAAACCGAGCAACATATTCTCCAAAACCTCTGTTTTCCACTGCTTTTGGTCCACATCTATCAAGGAGCAAACCTTTGAATCTATCAATTCATCAGACCGAGAGGATAATACTCTAGGAGAGTATTTTCGAGGCAGCCACCTATCTGCCCATATGTCAACAGATTTGCCATCCCCAATCCTCCATATTGCCCCTTCAGAAAGAAATTGGAAATACCACTATTAGCCGATATTAATCAGTTCGAATACAAGTTATAGAACTTAGAAGCATTTAGTTTTAGATAGGAACAAAGTTGCAACGATTACAATCGACAATTATGTTTGAGCCTTTATCAAGTACACTACTACTTATAGCATGTGCACAACGCCAAAGCATTAGATTAAAGCCCTATAAAACCCCATATTAGGTTCCCCCCCCAAAAAAAAAAAAAACCATATTCGACAATATACGGCCCCACATGATATATACAGTTTTGGCCAAGCAGGCCAGTAAACATGAGTCAAGTTGTAAGATCAATGTCATGTGCACAAAGGCACAATTAAAGGAAAAGGATTCAAGCTTATGTGCACTATCCAATGGCATTGCCAGCAGCTGCCAAGACACTATCCAACTTGTAACTCTGAACGTCAACTCTCTCTGAATCTTTATCAATACTATATATATATATATATATATATATATATATGTAGGCTTCATCTTCATCACATCGTTATTTTAAAGCTTGCTCTGGAGAAAATCACGTTCACACATAAGGATGGCCATACCCATTGGGTAATGGATATCCAACTCTACCCGATCCAAATGTTCCGGGTAATACCCGGTTCTTCATGGGTAAAACTTAACTGGGTAGGGTATAGATATTACCCGAATTGTTCGGGTAGGGTATGGATATTATCCAAACCCGACCCGTAAAAAAAAAAAAAAAACCCTTCTCTCACCGTTTGCAAAAGTTCTGAGAAAAAGAAGCGGGGTAAAAGGGTTATTGAGGATTGAGATAGGGAACACAAAAGGACAAGTGCATTGATATGGATGCTTTCTCATCAGTAGTGTAATCTTTTGAATTGAGGATTACACTCTCTCTGACATTAAGATTAGCTTTGGCGGAGCAGAGAGAGTTTGAGATTTTGATAAATTCATGAGTGAGTGAGTATAACAGAAGGCGAAAGATTAAGAGAGAGATCGAAACTCACTTGCTACCTGTAAAACGATGATGTGCTGTGTAATTCCCTTTCTCCAAACCCGAAGCCAAGCTTTTTCTTTTAACCGGTTTCTTGTACACTTCTCCACACTCTCTCTCTCCTCTTCTTTTTCTTCTGTACCTTGGACACTGCTTTAACTTCAGCTCTTTATTCGTCCCACACTCACCACGGCAAAGAATTTTTTATTGTTTATTTTTTTAAAATCACCAAGATTCAATATAAAAACAATTTTTTCCTGGATTTTTTTTTTTGAAGTTTTAATTTTTTATACACACAACAAGAATGGAGATGTCTTTGGGATTATTAGAAATTTTATTAGATAAAATTTCTATCTCTATCTAAAAAAAAAAAGAAGCAGATACAAACTAACATATAATTTTTTTTTTTTTTAAATTTTTATTGATTAGTTTTTTTCTTTTTTAAGATTGGTTAGTTTTTACGTTAAAATGTTTTGGATTTAAAAAAAAAAAAATTAAATGGGTTTCGGATAGGGTATGGATATCCATGGATAATATATTCGGGTAAGATTCGGGTATGGATACTAATGGGTATTGGTATTCGAGTATCCATGGGCAAACTTTTCAGGTAGGGTATGGGTATATCCAATCCATACCCTACCCATGGCCATCCCTATTCACACATAAAGCTGAAACAGAGTGGAGTCTATGGTATGCTTCTGTTGGTTAGTTTGATCATGTAAAATAAATTGTCTGTGTTATTAGGTTTGCAGTTTTGTGCTTCTGCTTCTTCTTTAATGTCTTGCTTTCTGTCTTCTTTTTCTCTGGCTGAAACTGTATTGTGTTGATCTGTTATGCTTTGTAACGCTCTGTTTGACTGAATAATGAAATTACATGGTGTGATTTTACTCCAAAGCTTCCTATTATTCTGTATTTCTCATTAGTTTTCGTATAAGCAACTCATGCGTTGATTTTATTTTACTACAAAACCGGCTGAGGTTTTCTTAGTTCATTTTTTTATTAATAAATTAAAGTCCATATAATACTTATTAGAACATACACGAAAATAGTAAAATGGTGTTTTAAATCGGGTTTATAATATATTATATAACCAAAGTACAACTACAAAAGAGTCTAATATTTGTAATTGTAGACTATTTTTTCAAGTGGAGCCAAGCCAAAATATTCCGTTTGGACCTCACAAGAGAAAGATGTGAATTTAGATGGCAATCAATATGAATGAGACTATCTTTCCTATATATTACATAAAAATGTATATATATTATTTAAAATAAGTTATATGATTTATTAGAAAAGTTATACGACTAAACTTACACATAAATTATCTTTATAATTGTCACATGATATATTCGAGTAAAAGAACTCCAAATATATTTGAAATCAATTTTTTTTTCTTCGGTAACACATAAAAATTCCATCACGTGCTAGTACATAAAATTTCCAAAGCCAAGAAGTAATTTTATTTAAGTCCAACAAATAAGGAAGAAGAAAGACAAAAACGCAACATTTTTCGAAAATTTTCAAAGAATGAAACAATGCATCCTAACTCCTAAGATTAAGAACTCGTTTGGGTACAGCTGAAACAGGCCCAATGTCTGCGTTTTGGCTTTATTTTTTAGAACGTGCATTGGCGTATTTTGCTTTTTCAATGGGTCCCGTGCACTGTTCGTGGGACCCATAAACCTCTTTTTTCAACAAAATTTTCATTAAAAATGGGTCTCACGGTACTATTCACACATTTAAAAATTATTTTATTACAGTGTTTTCAGTTTTCAGCAAAATAAGCGGTATTCAAACACACTTTAAATAATGCACCTAAAATTTAACTAAATGACTTGTGGTTTTTACAATGCAATTTAGATGACAAATCTGTCAAATCATTTGGTGTTCGTCGTCAACCTTGACCTGAATTTTACCTATTGAATATGGACTGGCTCGCCAACTGGATTCGAAAAAGAAAAAGAAACAGCCCACTGGACTAGATGCCAATCCTTTTGGGCCCAAAACGACTCAATTTCACTAAAATAGGCTGCAAAATCTCATTTCAAGTCTAATTTTTGTGATTCAAAAGCCGTTTTGAAACTCCAAAAGAGAAGAACAATTTTATAACACCTCAATACCAAAATTACACTTTCAAAATCACCCAAGTTTATTTGAAATGTTGAAGGTCCTTTGGTCCAAGTCTCTTTTCTTCCTTCCCCTTTTTTTTCTTACTTTTTTGGGTCTTAATCTTTGTAAAGCTCATAAATGAGCCCAATAGTAACGGGACTATTCTTCTCAGTTAATGCTCAATTCGACATATTTCAACTATGAAACGAGCTTTGAGCATGTTAAGCGCGTTTAAGCCTAAGAAATGCTCTGTGACGTGATATCCTTTTGTGACAACCTATTGAAAGATCTCGATCACATTTTGGCCACTTTCGAAAATGGGCCTTAGGTGCAATAGTTAGTCTATAGTTTTGATTTAGGAACAATTTATCCAATTTTTTGCTAAAAGTACTATTAATTGAAAAAAAAAATGGGACATACAATAAGCAAAAAAGTACTTGATGTTTTGAGAAAATTAATAGTGTGAGACTTGCATTCAGTTAATTGTATTGATTTTTCTTTACCAAAAACATAATTGTGGGACTCGCAAATAATAATCTACCAAACCAAAAAAAAAAAAGTTTTTTTCTCATTACTTTTTCATAATACAAGTATATTTTAATACACTTTCAATAAAAAAATAATTACAAAAAGTTAAATAAACTAATGTCAAATACACACATAATACAACTACAAGGATTCAAGCTCATAAAGCTCATACTCCTGTAAGTTTTGATGTTAGGATTGAAGAAAGACCACATTTGTTGTTTGATATTGTATACAAAGATTTAGAGCATCTCCAGCTGTACTGTTTGGTGAGTGAACAGTGATTTTTATCTTTTATCTACTTACTTTATAAAATACACTTTCCAACAAATTCTCTATATTTTCTCTATCCCATTAAAATATTATTTCTTCATTATTTCTTTAATATTTTTTTATTGTATTTTAATTTTTTTTTTATTCTTCCTTTATTCATTCCTAATTACTATATTTTCAAATTCCTAAGGCCTAACCGCTATATTTTTAATATTTACAAATTTTTTAGTGATCATAGTTTTCATTTATCAAATCTATGTAATTTGGAATGAATTTATTCATTAAATTTTTCATAAAAAAATTCATTAATTGTTACTGTGGGGGGAGAAAAAGCCCAACCCAACGTATTGGGCCCAAGGCCCTATATGAGGAATACTGTTCGTCCGAGGAGATGAAGACACTCAGTCAGAGGCCCATGTAAAATGAGAATGTCTGGATATGAATACGTGCACTATCCGAGGAGATGTTCATATGTCCAAGGAGTCCGATATCCTCGGATCCGACGAAGCTTTGCCCGACACGTGTATGGGAGGTTCAAGTGATCTGTTTGACAAGTGTTAAGAGAGAAAGGAGCCTCGGACACGCAAGAAGGTAACAGGAACAAAGAAATATCAAGGAGACAGACTTCAACCACCGCATTTAATGCACTGCACCTACCTCCCTGGCCGCATTTATGTGGAGAAGACCCCTGAACAGTGCATTCTCAGCTACCGCCACTCAAACAGGGCTAAAGGGGGAGTGTGATGGGACATGCACTCAAGTGGGCGCCTAGATGATGAACAAGTGGACGGTGAAGATGTGGAAAGGCAGTAATATATAAGAGAGAGGTGTCTCTGATAAAAGGGGATCGAAAAATCAAAAAGAGAAAGAGGGTATCACTTTACTGTAGCTCCAACAATTGTAACCTAAGTTCACCAATGAAAAACACCTCTTCGGACGAGACACTTACATCCGTCCGAGCACATATTAATTCAAATTCTCCCATTAGTGTTGCTGTTTAATACTGTTATTTTCATTATTAGCCTAGCTCTTTCACCCACTCTCTACAAATTTATTGTTTTGGGTTCAGTGGGCTCCAAATCCACACCTACTTGGGCTTGGGCTACAAAATCTGACCCTACAGTTACCTAATTCTTATTATTATTATTATTATTATTATTATTATTATTATTATTATTTACTAACTTATATTTACTCCTTTCTTCTTCTTCTTTTTTTTTTTTTTAAATCTATCTAATTTTAATGACCACGCTGGCACACCCACACACCACACGTTTCTCCCGTAAAAAAAAAAAAAAAAAAAAAAAAAAAAAAAAAAAAACAATAAAGGCCACACATTTCATTTGAACAAAACTAGACCATTCATCTTCTAACAAAAAATTTATCTTCTCATCAAACGGAAAGGGAGAGGAAGAGAGCCAAGAGAAGGAAATGCTCAAGTGAGAGTGAAGTCGTCTTCGTCCTCCATTGTCTGCTCTGCCTCCACCATTGCTTGTCCTCATCCCCATCGCCAACGGCATGCAGCCCGGATGCTAAATTCTTTCCTTTATTCAAGATGTTTGATTTTGTTGGTTGAGCTGTGTTTTGTCTCATTTTCTTTGGTCTATGAGAAGAAACCAAGAGAGGGTGTGGGAAAAAGAAATGAAGAAGAAAGAGAAAAATTAATATAATAGTTAGCCCTAGAATTTTTTTAATGTGATAAATTATTTTCCTAATCTACAGTAACTCATCAGACCTGATGAGTTACTGTCATGAGCAAAAAACTTTTCGAAATATATAGAGAGACTGTTGGAGCAACAAATTTATGGTTTCATTCTCTATTATAGAGAGAATTTTGAGTTTAGCTACACCATTAGAGAGGCTCTTTCTACTATGATCAATAAAATATGTTCTTAAATTCAAATAAAAAACGTCACTCTTTTTTTTCCTCATTCTAAATTGTGCCTAGAAAGAGCTGAAGCACAATGAATTGAAATCAATAAAATAAAAAAAGTGTATGATTTGTTTCTTTTTTTTTTTTTTTTGGTAAACAGACGATATATTAACAAACTAACCAACTACAGCAGGATCAAAACACATCCTGTTAAAAACCACACCATTCAAATCATCCTCAAGAGCATTGCAAATGTCCACAGGCGGACTTGCAAGAGAAATAAATTCAAGTTCCTGTAAAGCACCCATTCTAGCAAGCAAATCTGCACAATGGTTGGCTTGGCGATAGCAATGGTTGAACTGAATCCGTTGGAAACGAGTTGCCAGAAGCTTGCAATCATCCAATATGGGAGAGATAACATTATTTACATAATCCTTGTTCCTCAAAACAGCCACCACAGCTTTAGCATCCACTTCAACAATAAGGGAATCAATGTTAAGATTGCAGCACAAAATGAGACCCTCTCGCAGCCCCCATAACTCTGCTATGAAGCTATTTGTTAAGCCAATGTGTCTAGTAAAACCCGCAATCCACTCCCCCTGCTCATCCCTTACTAAGCCTCCACAACCAGCTCTGGCCGAGCCTCCCAAACAAGATCCATCAGTATTTAATTTCTTCCAACCCATTGGAGGTCTTTCCCAGCAGAAGCTTCTACTGATTTTGTGAATCGGGCTCCTTGGAGAAAGCACACAGTAGTTAAATTCTAAAACTTGGCTCATAATCTCCTTAGGCAGATTCTGGTTCACCAATTTCCCATTAAAAACAACCATATTACGGCTTTTCCATATACACCACATAGCAAAGGAAAAGATGGTTTTCCAGGGGGGTTTTTCTTGGGCACGGCTATGGCTGGTTTTCCCATTAAGGTTGATCCAATCTTGAATATTACTTCTCCAAAATTCCTGGTTAGATAAGCTTACACCTAGCTGCATCCAAACTTTCTTAACCCAAGCGCAATCCCTCATGGCATGCATGATTGATTCGGGTTCCCTTTGGCAAATGGGGCATAACTCATCCACTACCACCCCTCTCCTAGCAAGGCAACTCTTTACTCCTATGCTGTTATGAAGGCACATCCAAAGGAAAGTTCGGATCCTAGGCAGCGTTTCAAGTTTCCAAATCCAACCAGCACTGAAGGAAGGCACAACCTCATCAGCCGTTGCAAAGGAATAGGCACTCTTAAGGTCAAAGGTTCCCCTCGGGTTTCCCGACCAAGCTAGTCTATCTTGACCTCTACTTGCAAGCGGAATGGGGGTGGCTTGGATGATGGACTTGACCTTAAAGGGGAGATCAAAAGGAATCCGCTCCCAATCCCAACTAAAATCAGAAATGATGTCACATACCTTCCATTGATCTGCTCCTTGAGTTAGTGGACCTTGTATCATAAAGCGAAGAGGCCCTATACCCGTCCAATTATCCCACCAAAAACTAAGTTTACTATCCCTTCCAATCGTCCACATACTGCCCTCCTTAAAAATGTCCCTCCCTTTCTTAACGGCTCTCCAAATCTGCGAACATGGCAGCCTATCCGCATTAATAGAACTGGTCCTCCTATGGTTGTAGTATTTTTGCCTTAGAACTTGGCCCCACAAAGCTTCTTTTTCAACATGCAATCTCCAGTTAAGCTTGGCCAGCAAGGCGATGTTTCTGCCCTTAGCAGATTGCAGACCAAGACCCCCCTCCTCCTTTGGTTTCGTTACCTTATGCCACCCCACCCAATGAATCTTCTTAGCCGACTCCGACGAACCCCAAAGAAAATTCCTATTCACCCGATCAACTCCCTCAAGGATTTTATTAGGAATGCAAGTGCATTGCATGACATATGCAGGAATAGCCGACGAAGAAGCTTGGATAAGGACAGCCCGACCAGCCAAAGAAAGCAAATTAGCTTTCCAACCCGCTAACTTACTTTTCACCCTATCAAGAATGAAGTTAAAATCTTGAGAGGAAGATCCGGGATGCTTGATGGGAATGCCAAGGTACTTGCCAAGAGAGGGGGTTGAGGCAAAACCAAGGATATCACAAAAAGACTCCCTAGAGTCCCTATCCACATTTGGCGAGAAATAAACTTTAGACTTCGCATCACTCACAGATTGACCCGAGACACTACAGAAAACATCAATAACATCCCTCACAGCTGAGCAGTTAATGTGATCTGCTTTGGCAAATAAGACCAGGTCGTCTGCAAAAAATAAGTGAGAGAAAGCCGGTCCACCACACGATGCCTTCACGGGCTGCCAAAGCTTAGAGTTGCACTTCTCTTCAATGAGTTGACCAAAGAACTCCATACAAAGAATGAATAAGTACGGAGATAGTGGATCTCCCTGCCTTATGCCTCTCGAAGGAGAGATCGGCTCAAGAGCTTCACCATTAAACAAAACAGAGGTCGATACCGTAGATATGCAACTCATGATAATGTCAATCAAATCAGCCGGCAAATTTGCCCTAATGAGCATATCTCTTATGAAGCTCCACTCCAATTTATCATACGCCTTTTCAAGATCAATCTTGATAGCCATGTACCCCACCTTCCCTTTCTTTCTACTAAGAATATGAATGATTTCTTGAACAATGATCGCATTGTCAATGCCCTTCCTTCCCGAAACAAAGGCTATTTGAAGGGGAGAGACAAGCTTGTCCAAATACGGTCTAAGTCTAGCAACAATGATCTTTGTGATAATCTTGTACACGGTATTGCACAAACTAATGGGCCTATAATTACTCAAGGTCTCAGGGCTTTGAATCTTTGGAATTAATGCAATAAGGGTTCTATTCAAGTACTCCGGAACAGCCCTTTCCGTAAAAACCTTCTTGACTACATCTACCACTGAGTTGCCCACAATCAACCAAAATCTCTAAAAGAACCCAGCATGTAACCCATCCGGCCCTGGGGCTTTGAAAGCTTTTAAAGACCAAAGAGCAGATTTTATCTCTTCTTCCGAAGCAGTTCCACCAATACTCTCCCTCTCCTCATTTGTCAAGCTAGCCTGCCATTGGGAAATATCAGGAACAGCCCAAGAGCTCGAGACAAAGGAGGAGGTATAAATACTATTAAAACCGCTTCTAACAATCTCCTTTACAGCACTATCCTCTTGAACCCACTCCCCCATAGCATCCTTGATGGCTAAGATCTGGTTCCTTTTTCTTCTAACAAGGGTGGACACATGATAAAAATTTGTGTTACGGTCGCCTTGTATCATCCAGTTGACACGGGACTTTAAAGCCCAAAGCTCTTCTTCTTGGTTCAGCACACGGTCTAACTCCTTGAGGAGCTCATCTTCTAGATTTACAAGGAAAGTAGAGGGCCTCACAGACAAGGCCCGTTGAATCCCATTAATTCTAGCCATGATGTTCTTTTTTCTAGTAAAAATATTACCAAAATGAGAACCATTCCACCTTATAGCTGCCTGGGTAAAATTATTGACAGCATCTCCTAGGACGGGTGAATCTCTCCACGCTTGGGATACAATAGATGGGAAGGATGGCTCGGATAACCAGCAGGTCTGGAATCTAAAAGGCCTCTTTCTCCCCCTATTAATTCTCGGTTGCACCTCCAAAAGAATAGGGCAATGGTCAGAGTGGCATCTGGTAAGATGGACAACCCGAGCTTCCGGGTACAGTAAACACCAACTGGGGTTAACAAAAACCCTATCTATTCTTTCTTGGATTAAAGCTTGGAACTCTCTTCTGTTGGTCCAAGTGAAACGAGGTCCCGAAAACCCAATGTCAATCATGTTACATTTATCCAAGCACTCCTTGAAAAGCAGCGACCTACTAACACTGACTGCCCTACCCCCAAATTTATCATCCTCCGACAGTGGTTCATTGAAATCCCCCGCCAAAACCCAAGGCAAATTATGCAACTCAGCAGTTTTAATAAGATTATTCCATAAAATAAGTCTTTCTGCAGTTCTAGGACTAGCGTACACAGCAGTAAAGAACCAGCTAGAATTAGTGTTACGTACCTTAACTGTAGCATGAATTTCCTGCTCAGTATCGGCCAGTGGTGTGACATCCACTCTAGCTGAATCCCACAACATCCATAAACCCCCCGCATACCCAATAGTGTTCGTATGCACTGCTCCATCGAAAGGCAGTCTGTCAATGATTGCCTTTGCCCTGCCACCCCCAACCCGGGTTTCCATTATTACCAAAATCGCTGGATTATGAGTTCGAACCAGCTCACCAACATGTTTTTGAAAGGAGGGCTTTAAAGCCCCTCTACAATTCCAAACTATAATATTCATGGAAAAATTAATCTACAATTCCAAACTATAAAAAATCTGGCATGTAGCACTTACTGAAGGCCGACACCATCATCACCACCTCCCTCGAGATCCATCTGATCCGCAGCACACCCATTACCCTCTCCTGTGATGCCACATGAAGATTGATCAGCTTGATTCCCAATAGCCTCGGATACATCAGTTGTAGTGACACCATCCACTGCTCGGATAGCCACTCCACTGTGACCACTGATCTCACCCTCTTTGTGCTCATCTCCGTCATCAAAGGCTTGCTCTTCCATGTTCGCCGGAACATAACCCTGAACCAACCCATGATTTGGGTCGGAATCGCACAAACTACGGCAGGAAGCATCTCCGGATTCACGGCGGTCTCGCGCTTCAACTTGATAGCCCAACTCTGGGTTTGGTGTGGCTGTAAAATGGAACCCCGATGCGCCCCAAGGCTGTTGGCCACCATCACCGCTTTGGGCAGATCGGTCGTTTGCATGGTGAGGCAGGGAAAGACCTTTCCCTTTTGCTCCTTTGGAAGAACCAGAGGAGTTGTCTTGGAGCTCTCTGGCACGTGCCAGATGTTTCTTTCCCTTGACCGAAGCACTTGAATTGGGCTTGAGGAGCCGTTTCTCATTACCAGGCCCAGTCCGACCTGTGCCTTTCTCCACACCCATGATATTTGGGCTTCCCTCACCTCCCTTAGGAATCCACACATTGGGCGCCTTAATTATCCGCTGCAGAGAACTTGCCAATAAAGGCCCATTTAATTCCCTGATAGGCGATAACTTCCGCTTAACTTCCTTCCCTGGCCCATCGTTGTGCTCCAGATGTGCTACCAGCCCTTCTCGGAGAGTTTCCACCTCTTCATCCGATTCTATATCATCCTCCATAGAGTCTTCAAAACTAAAGGCCTGGGTGTAGGCACCCGGTACCTCGCCCACCAGTCTGTCCTTGAAAGTTCCTGTTTGATTCCAAGAGCCACTACTACGTGACGATGAGACCATATCCAGTCCTTCTTGGAAACCTGCATGACCAACATTCTTCACTTTTTTGTTGCTGCGTGAGAGTTCCTCTTGTTCTTCAGTTGAGAGCATGAGAGAGCGAGAGGTATCCATCCCTGATTTGTTTCTACATTCTAGGCACAAAGAGCGCCGAATGTACAATGTACAAATTGCACGTTCGGCCTTTCCTTGTTGGGATTTGGTCCATTTGGACTTACACCTTGGCCTCGCTCACAAATTATTTGTGTTTATGTTGTTTGTTTCTGTTTGTACCTTTTTTTTTTTTTTTTTTGGGAGAAAGCTTTTTGTTTGTACTTTGCACGCCATGCCCATTTGTTTTTATTTGGGTTTGCTCTTTTTAGAATGGTTCCTGGCTAAAAGTTATCTATAAATATATGAACTATAGTGCATATTAAAAAAAAAAAAAAAAAAAAAAGGCGTCATTCATTGACTCATGCATATAAATTTATTGTGATTATGTGCTTTTTTAGATATATTTTTACAATTTGATTTTTATAAAATGTATAAAAAAAAAATTATTTGAGTAATACTGTATCAATAACATTTTCAAAATAATTTTACAATACATTCCAAATTACAAATTATTATTGATTCTAATTTGGGCTCACCATTGACATCTTTTTTTATTCACAATAATAATTTACTATTTATAATTCATTGTGAAAATATTATGAATGTAGTATTATTCAATATAAAGTATTAAATATATTTTAATCACCGCCCTTTGGCCATTTATTAACAAAATTCTTGACGTAAATATACTTTTGATCCCTACATTTTGGACCAATTTCTATCATGGTCTCCACGTTTTTTTCCAGGATGCAGTCCCTAAAACCGAAAAATCATTCTCATTTTTGTCTTTACCATCATCTCACTAATGGAAATAACCTATGTGACAGATGGAGTGCACTGCTGGCACATTAGATGCTGACATGATCATTAAAATAATATCAAAATGTTTAATTAACAATAAAAAAAATTACATGTCAACATCTAAATAAATAAATAAAAGAGAAATGTTATGTCCACAGCTTTTTCATAACAAATTCTAAGTGACAAGTTGTTATTAGTTATTATAAGTGAGCAAAAAAGTAATTTAAGTTATAGATTTAAATTAGAATCAATATTGTGAAATTGTTGTGGATGTAGCACTTCTCTAAATAAAAGCGACATAAAAAAAACAAAAAACAAAATTCCTCTAACTTTTTTAAAACAGAAATTAAATTAATTAATTAAATTAATTTTTTTATTACTTTCATTGAAGAACATGTTCATGTTCTATGTTCTTTCTGTGTGTTCAGGTTCAATCCTTTTTTTTTTTTTGTCTTTCTTGTACTTGTTTTATAATCAAACACATCAAAACTCAAATCAATAATAGTTAAACAAAATATCATTTTATTAAGCATTTTCTGGAAAGAGCATATATCACCGAGCACTTTTTATGGAAAGTAGATGATCCATCATACTTTAATCTGGTTTAGGTGGATTAAACCAATTGCGGTTGGATCTGTATAGCTTATTACACCAAAAATGCTTCAAAAATAGCTCTTTTTACCTGAAAATAATAATACATTTAATTAGGATTATGGTATTTTCTTGATATCTCATCTGTTTTAACTTCGATTTTGGCTCATGAATTGTAGTTTCGAAAGAAATTTCTTGATCTTTAAGATTGTTTAATTTACCTCAATTAGATGGTCGGATAAAAAACTCAATATTTTGACCAATCCCGATCAAGGTTTAGTCAACATTGGACAAATTTGCTAGAAAAGGCAAGTTTGATTTTGGATTGTTTGTTCCATCGCCCAATTAGGGTAAATAGGATTTTTTTTCACATTGTTCCCAACTTTTGGATTTCGAAATCATGGTTTTCACCTTTTTTTCAAGATCAAAATCATATTTTGGTACGTTAATCGGGGTCAAACAAAATACAGTATTAAGTGACCATTTTAGAAAAGTTTTGATACCACTTCATGAAAAATATAAATAGTTGTAAAAAAAATCAGTAGTTTTTTTCTTTTCTCATAAAAAATTCTAAAAATATTTTTTAAATTAATACATAATAACCTTAGGGCATTTGTTAACTTTTACCTTATGAAATAAATATATATATATATATATAATTTTAAAAATTAATATAACATAATTTGACTTATATTAGTCTTCTTTTTTAACCAATTTTCAAGCCACTGGCTCATATTTAAGATGATATGTACACAAGAACCAATCAATAAATTCTCATTTTCATCAAAATTCATGGGTGTCTCATTTTAAAAATAATCATATAACTGTATAACATATCTGATCATTTTCCCGAATATTAAAAATTATCCTACTATGTTGATCTTGGGAACAGCAAAGTTCTCTCATTAAATAAGGCTTGCATTGCTTTTTTTTCTTTTTTCTTTTTAAAGAATCAAACACACACATAAGGAGAGAGAAAATAGGTTCTAAATTAGGCTTTAATTGCTAACGGTAAGCAAAATTATTTATATTGGATTTCAATTAGAGTCCAATTTTCCATCATGTGTCCATTTATTTTTTTAATTTTTGTGGCAAATGAATTATTGGGTGAAAAAACTGAAGAGTCTAAATCCAATTAAATTCTAAATCATATATATATATATATATATATATTGAGAAACCATTAAGCTAATACTATGTACAATTTGAATCTCTTCTAAAAAAATATATAATAATTGCGATTATTTTTAATTGCACGATATATATATATTGAGAAACCATTAAGCTAATACTATGTACAATTTGAATCTCTTCTAAAAAAATATATAATAATTACGATTATTTTTAATTGTACTCGTATATATACACTGTGCTACACACTAGTTTAGTATAATTTGTAAGTCCAACTAATAATCTATTTCCTAATTCCTACACCCAAATTGGCACCACGGCATCTTATTAGTGGGCGCTTGTGAAAAGAGTACACTTTTTTTTTTTCTTTTTTGCTGGAAGCTTGTGAAAGAATACCAAGTTGTTGACGTGTGTTAAATTTCTTGTGAAATTTAATGTGGACTTTGTGTCTTTAGACTTACTTACTAGGTAAGAAAAGGCATAAGGATAATAACCCATTCTATTGCTGTTTAACATTAACTTGCTTTGCGGGCTTTGAGCCCCAAAGGCTTTGCATTTTTTTGTAAGAGAGGCAAAATTTGACACGACCTGCGAACCTAACACAACACAACACGACACAAAATTAGCAGGTTATGAGTTAAGGCTTAACGAGTTCATGTCATATTCGAGTTAATTACATGACTAACTCGTTTAATAATCAGGTTGGGTCAGTGTTGAACACATAGAATCCGTTTGACCCATCTGACCTATTCAATTAAATGACATTTTACCAATATACCCTTCAAACTCTAGGTATATAAAATTATTAGTTGTTGAGATTTATTTTCTTTGACATATTGTAATTGATTATTTGTGATATTGGGATATGCTTAAGTTTTGAATGATTATTTGTAATGCAGTTACTCGTTAGTTTGGAATTTTATATTAAAAATATTCATTTGTTTGGCTTTAATAATTTTTTTTTTCATATTGATAAAATTTGATAAATAAGTCGTGTTAGGGTTGAGAATTCTCAACCCGTTTAATAAATATATCGGGTTAGTGTTGACCTATATAGTCGAATACTCATGAGTTGACACGACACAAACCCGACACGCAAACACCAATTGCCACCTCTAATTTTTTGTTTTTGTTTCCTTTTTTTATTTGTTTTGGTCCCAAGAATTTTGTTATTTTTGTCTTTTTGCCTTTTTTTTCCCCTACTATACAAAGTTCAAATACGAAGAAAAAGCATAATTAAGTCGAGGTCTATCAGCTCTGATATATAATTCATTGCAACATGTTTAGGAGTATTTTCAGTTCTTCCACCAACCCTTTGGCTACACACAAAGTGACCAATCTTCTTGTAGGAATTGCATAGTCTATAGGGAAAGAGCATGAAGAAAGAAAACTTTTTTCCTAGATTGTCAGCCCAGTCTTTACCTTATATTTTCTGGCTTTCAAACCATATATTCTTCCGAACCAATTGCGTTTGTTAAAATTTCCAATAAATAATTCAATAAATTTTTTATTTTTTAAAGTGAACCCAAATATACTATGCAATCAGTGATATGCAGAATATAGTTAATCATTATTAATAGAAAGAAATATGCAGTGAACAATATATTGGGGGGTCAAGAGTAGAATAAAAGTTAATTTTAAAATTTTAGATCCCACATCCATTTATTTTTTTTGTTTTTTTATAGTAATTTTGAAATTATTAAAAGAATATGTTCATTTTCATTTTGTTGGGCTTTGTGGAGCCTAGTTTATATTTAAATTTTTGGCCCGTTTTGTAACCCATTGTAATCCTGTGCGCAGGATATAAAAGCCCCTTTTGTGATTAGGGTTTGTTAGAGTTGTTGTTGTGTTTTTTAGAGAGAGAAAAAAAAACACAGTAGCCGCACTTTATATTTTTCCCTGATAATAGTGATATCCCTGCAACTCCGTGGACGTAGGCAAATTGCCGAACCATGTAAATTTTGTCTTGTGCGTGTGATTATTTTTCTTTGGCGTGTGTTTTCTCTATTTTTCATTGTTTCTCACAGGTTGGAATTTTAGTTAAATTCCCAACAACTGGTATCAGAGCCTAGGGTTAGATTTGAGTGGGAGCAATGGCAGAGGAAGCAGGAAAGGCGTCTGGAATAGAAAAGTTTAATGGCACAGACTTCGCGTATTGGAGGATGCAAATCGAGGATTACCTTTATGGGAGGAAGCTGCATCTGCCGCTTCTAGGGGAAAAACCTGAGGCTATGAAGGTTGAGGAATGGGCTCTTCTTGACAGACAGGTACTGGGAGTTATCAGGTTAACTCTGTCTAGGTCTGTTGCACACAATGTTGTAAAGGAGAAGACCACAGCAGATCTGTTGAAGGCTTTGTCTGGTATGTATGAAAAGCCGTCAGCAAATAACAAGGTGCATCTGATGAAGAAACTGTTTAATCTGAAGATGGCAGAGAACGCATCAGTAGCACAACATCTGAATGAATTTAACACTATCACAAATCAATTGTCGTCTGTAGAAATTGATTTTGATGATGAGATTCGTGCTCTGATCGTTTTGGCTTCTTTGCCAAACAGTTGGGAGGTAATGAGGATGGCAGTAAGCAATTCTACAGGAAAGGAAAAACTCAAGTACAATGATATACGAGATTTAATTCTGGCTGAGGAGATTTGCAGAAGAGATGCAGGTGAAACCTCAGAATCTGGTTCTGCCCTAAACCTTGAGACAAGAGGCAGAGGTAATAACATAAATTCAAATCGGGGCAGATCAAAATCTAGAAATTCTAATCGGAACAGAAGTAAGTCTAGATCAGGCCAACAAGTACAATGCTGGAATTGTGGAAAAATAGGTCACTTTAGGAACCAATGCAAAAGTCCTAAGAAGAAGAATGAAGATGATTCTGCTAATGCTGTAACAGAAGAGGTACAGGATGCATTACTTCTTGCAGTAGACAGTCCACTTGATGATTGGGTTTTGGATTCAGGAGCCTCGTTTCATACCACTCCACACCGAGAAATCATACAGAACTATGTTGTAGGTGATTTTGGTAAGGTGTATTTGGCTGATGGTTCAGCCCTGGATGTTGTGGGTATGGGAGATGTCCGGATATTGTTACCCAATGGGTCTGTTTGGTTACTGGAGAAAGTTCGACATATTCCTGACCTGAGAAGGAATCTGATTTCTGTTGGACAACTTGATGATGAAGGGCATGCAATACTATTTGTTGGTGGTACTTGGAAGGTTACAAAGGGAGCTAGAGTATTGGCTCGTGGAAAGAAGACTGGTACTTTATATATGACCTCAAGTCCAAGAGACACAATTGCAGTTGCTGATGCAAGTACTGATACAAGCCTATAGCACCGCAGACTTGGTCACATGAGTGAGAAAGGGATGAAAATGTTGCTGTTAAAAGAAAAACTACCAGAATTGAAGTCCATTGATTTTGACATGTGTGAAAGCTGCATCTTAGGAAAACAGAAAAATGTAAGCTTCTTGAAAACTGGCAGGACACCGAAGGTAGAAAAATTGGAGTTAGTACACACTGATTTGTAAGGGCCTTCTCCGGTTGCATCCCTTGGAGGTTCAAGGTACTACATCACTTTCATTGATGACTCAAGCAGAAAGGTATGGGTTTATTTTCTGAAAAATAAATCTGACGTCTTTGAAACTTTTAAGAAGTGGAAGGCTATGGTTGAGACAGAAACAGGTTTGAAAGTAAAATGTTTGAGGTCAGATAATGGAGGAGAGTACATAGATGGAGGGTTTAGTGAGTATTGTGCTGCACAAGAAATTAGGATGGAGAAGACCATTCCTGGGACACCACAGCAGAATGGTGTGGCTAAGCGCATGAACAGAACTCTTAATGAGCGTGCTAGAAGTATGAGGTTGCATGCTGGACTACCAAAAACTTTTTGGGCTGATGCTGTTAGCACTGTAGCTTACCTGATAAACCGAGGGCCATCAGTTCCCATGGAGTTCAAACTTCCTGAGGAGGTTTGGAGCGGTAAAGAGGTAAAATTTTCCCATTTAAAAGTTTTTGGTTGTATCTCTTATGTTCATATTGATTCTGATGCTCGTAGTAAACTTGATGCTAAGTCTAAAATATGTTTTTTCATTGGCTATGGTGATGAGAAATTTGGCAATAGGTTTTGGGATGAACAAAACAGGAAAATCATCAGAAGTAGAAATGTGATATTTAATGAATAGGTTATGTACAAGGACAGGTCAACTGTAGTCTCAGATATTACAGAGATAGATCAAAAGAAATCTGAGTTTGTCAACTTAGATGGATTGACTGAAAGTATTGTCCAGAAAAGGGGTGAAGAAAATAAGGAGAATGTAGATTCATAGGTAGATCAGAGTACACTTGTAGCTGAAGTCCGCAGATCTTCCAGGAACATTAGACCTCCACAGCGTTATTCACCCGCTTTAAATTATCTACTATTGACTGATGGTGGTGAGCCAGAGTGTTATGATGAAGCCTTGCAAGATGAAAATTCAAGCAAGTGGGAGTTAGCCATGAAAGATGAGATGGATTCCTTGTTGGGGAATCAGACATGGGAACTGACTAAATTGCCAGTAGGAAAGAAGGCTTTGCACAACAAGTGGGTATACAGAATAAAGAATGAGCATGATGGTAGCAAACGTTACAAGGCCAGATTAGTTGTTAAAGGGTTCCAGCAGAAGGAAGGCATTGACTACACAGAGATATTTTCTCCAGTTGTGAAGATGTCAACAATTAGACTGATGCTGGGAATGGTGGCTACAGAAAACTTACATCTTGAGCAGTTAGATGTGAAGACGGCATTCCTTCATGGTGACTTGGAGGAAGACCTTTACATGATTCAGCCAGAAGGGTTTATTGTTCAGGGACAAGAGAATCTAGTCTGCAAACTGAGAAAGAGCTTGTATGGCCTAAAACAAGCTCCTAGACAGTGGTACAAGAAATTTGACAATTTTATGCATAAAATTGGGTTCAAGAGATGTGAAGCTGATCATTGTTGCTATGTTAAATTCTTTGACAATTCTTATATCATTTTACTGTTGTATGTGGATGATATGCTCATTGCAGGGTCTAGCATTGAGGAGATTAATAATTTGAAGAAGCAATTGTCAAAACAGTTTGCAATGAAGGATTTGGGAGCTGCAAAGCAAATTCTTGGTATGAGAATCATTAGAGAGAAAGCTAATGGTACATTGAAACTTTCACAGTCAGAGTATGTGAAGAAAGTTCTCAGCAGGTTCAACATGAATGAAGCTAAACCAGTGAGCACACCCTTGGGTAGTCATTTCAAATTAAGCAAAGAACAGTCACCGAAGACAGAAGAAGAAAGGGGCCACATGAGCAAGGTGCCCTATGCCTCAGCTATTGGCAGCTTGATGTATGCTATGGTGTGTACAAGGCCAGACATTGCACATGCAGTGGGAGTTGTGAGCAGATTCATGAGTAGGCCTGGAAAGCTGCATTGGGAGGCAGTCAAGTGGATTCTGAGATATCTGAAGGGTTCATCAGATACATGTCTTTGCTTCACAGGTGCAAGTTTGAAGCTGCAAGGTTATGTAGATGCTGATTTTGTTGGTGATGTTGATAGTAGAAAGAGTACTACTGGGTTTGTATTTACTCTGGGTGGTATAGCTATATCATGGACTTCAAATTTGCAAAAGATTGTTACTTTGTCTACTACAGAAGCTGAGTATGTTGCAGCAACTGAAGCTGGAAAGGAGATGATTTGGCTACATGGTTTCTTAGATGAATTGGGTAAGAAGCAGGAGATGGGCATTCTACACAGTGACAGTCAGAGTGCAATCTTTCTTGCCAAAAATTCGGCTTTTCATTCAAAGTCGAAGCATATACAAACAAAATACCACTTTATCCGTTACCTTGTTAAAGATAAACTGGTAATACTTGAGAAGATATGTGGATCTAAGAACCCAGCAGACATGTTGACTAAGGGTGTCACTATTGAGAAGCTGAAGCTGTGTGCAGCTTCAGTTGGCCTTCTACCTTGAGGACAGGAGGATGAGTTGCAGGGATGAGGGATTGTTTTTGGAGGATAGCGGCTGATGTTGGTGATTGAACTAGTCTCCAAGTGGGAGATTTGTTGGGCTTTGTGGAGCCTAGTTTATATTTAAATTTTTGGCCCGTTTTGTAACCCATTGTAATCATGTGTGCAGGATATAAAAGCCCCTTTTGTGATTAGGGTTTGTTAGAGTTGTTGTTGTGTTTTTTAGAGAGAGAAAAAAAAAAACACTGTAGCCGCACTTTGTATTTTTCCCTGATAATAGTGATATTCCTGCAACTCCGTGGACGTAGGCAAATTGCCGAACCACGTAAATACTGTCTTGTGCGTGTGATTATTTTTCTTTGGCGTGTGTTTTCTCTATTTTTCATTGTTTCTCACAGGTTGGAATTTTGGTTAAATTCCCAACACATTTTTCTTTTCATTCTAATTTGAGACAGTTTATATATCATCCGACAGTTTGGGGTTCGAGAAATGTGTTCATTTTCTTCTTCTATTTTTTAATTTTTTAATTTATATATATATATATATATATCTAATTTCAAAAATTTTAGAAATGAAATATAGTATACAATATCAAACTTATTATGAAATTTAGACCGCATTCTTCAAAAAGTGGTCCTTTAAGTAAACACAGCCTTTTGTCGAACTAATTTTGAAAACCTAAATCAGCTTAAGCAATGAGTGCCACTTTGTAAATGTTCTGGGATACCAGCATATAATATTATTATATATGAAGATGACAAGTTAAACTTTTTTGGGTAATGGAATCTAATTAATTTCAGACTTATTAGTGTTTTAATAATATCTTTAAGAGATTGTTGTCTAATATGAGACTGATTCTCAACAAAGTTGTAGATGGAAAGAAAATCTTCATGGGACTGTTATCTAATGTGAGACTAATTCTCAAGGGTATTTAAGGAGATGTTCCGTTCCAATTTTATGTATTTTGGAAGCAAGAGATATGATTTAAATGAAATTTAATATATTTTCTGTTTTCTCTTTAATGTTTCCTAAGTATAGGATTTAATAAATAAAATTGTATGTGGGTTTCAGTTAGCTCAACTAGTAAAATTTCTGATTATTGAATAAGAGATCTAAGATTCAATCCCTGCCAACACCAAAAACTGATTGGTGTCTTGATTAAATGATAAAGAGCATACTCAGGAGCGGACGTCATAGGTTGAAACAGTCTCTAAAAAAAAATTGATTTTTTGCCCTTATCTTATAAATCATCCTATCCTCTCATTTCCACCTTACAACCAAACAAAGATAAGGTCATGGGGGCATATGAACAAAAGGAGAGAAAATTTTACAATATCATCAATTTTTATCATTTCCTCTCCCTTAAAACTTTCAAATTTAATCTCTCGTTTTTTTGATTGATAATGGAAGGAATCATATGGAAAGGTAGAGGAAAAGAAACTTTATTTTTTCTTTATTTTTTTTTAGATTATTAGAATGATAAGAGAGTGGTGGAGTCATGTTGTTGCTTCAAAATTTTGAATTTTTCTCTATAATTTACACAGACACACGCATTTATTCTCAAGAATTTAATGTTTGGGCATCAAAAATCTGATCTCCCAAAAGGATAATTGAGCTCAGCAAATGAACAAAAATAATTTTTTTTTTAGAAAAAAAATTGGCTAGATGAACTCGCTAGTGGCCTAGGTAGCACCTCATAAAGAAATTTTATTATCATTAAATACTAGTGTAAGTTTGTAAAATAACAATTTCTGTTACAGCAAAAATGTTACATCAATAAAAAGGAAAATATACAATTTTGTGTCTACAATGTAAGAATTACATTGCTAGTACAATATAAACCTATAATTACCTCAACAAAAATATTAATTATAAAGTTTTAAAGATCAATTCAATGAAACATTTAAGCATGGTGCAAGACCAATATAGGGGAGGTGAAGTCAACAATTGATGAGCTAAATCTTCTAATTGTTGATAATGCATTAGAAACATCCTTCTGTTTCTATTGTCAAATGAACTTTTTTATTATTATTATTATTATTATTATTATTAATTTCATCATATCTATGGCTTCCGTTTTTGATGAATACGTTCTTTTTTTCTTTTCTTTTTTGAGGGGGAATGCATTCTTTATTATCAAACCAAGACATTGTGCTCTTTATTATTAAATCAAAACATTGTACTCTTTATCATCAAACTAAGACACCAACCAATTTTTGGTGTAGTTGTGGATTGAATTTCAAATATCTTATTCAACTATCAAAATCTTTACCAGTTGAGCTAACTAAAACCTAAAATCTACGTATTTTATTTTAGAGAAAATGATGGAAGTTAATATTTTAATTTAGTATTAATTGAGTTTCACACACACACACACACACACACACACACACACACACATATATATATTAATTATTGTGAATTCATAGAATTTGTTGTACATAAGTCTCTTAAAAATACATTGGGAATAATTTTAAGAGATAAACCAATTATAATTATTTGCATTTTCTTTTGTTGTTGAGGGAGATAAACTAGAAGCAAGCTAAATGCTTCAAAAGTATCGCTTTAGACCGCATTCTTAAAAAAGTGGTCATTTTAAGTAAACAATGTATTTATCTACAATAACTTTTGACTAACTTTTACCTTTATCTACAGTATTTTCAGTAAAAAGTTTTCAGTTTCGACAAAATAAGCAAATCCCAAATAGACCCTAAGTCTGGGTATTTTGACGACCTAAGTCTGGGTATTCTAACTAATGTTCTAGAATACCAGCGTATAATATTATTATTTATGAAGGTGGACAATAAGCTACTTAAACTTTTTTGGGTAATGGAATATAATTAATTTCAGACTTATTGGCGTCTAAATAACTAAATTTTAAACCGTTGGAATATTTTCATATAAATGAGAGAAGTAAGTGCTTAATATGATATAATTGAGTACATATGTACTAGATTTAAAATTTTTAAATTTAAGTAATGTCTCAACATAGTATATGGGGAGTGTTACAACAAATTCTTAGAGTATGTTCTCATAGTACATAGATTTCTAATAATGGTGATCATATAAATTTTTTCTCTTTACAAAGTTTTTTCTTAAAAATAAAGATACTGCTTTGATTATGTGTGAATCAAAACCAATTTTTATGCCATTTAATTTTTTTTTTTTTTTGAGTCAAAAGGATAGAATTTTATATTTAAAAGAATTTTGTACACTCTGATTCTTTTTATACCATTCAATTAAAATTTTATTCTTTCTCAAAAAAAAAAAAAATTTATTGATTTCGTAATTGTCCCAAAGGTCAAAGTAGTAGCTGTCAGTGTAAGGAAGCTTCCTCAGCTCCCACCAAACCATTACTTATGTAACAAGTAACGTGCCCATGGTGTTTACACATTAAATTCACCAATTTTAGCCATAATTATTTTAGGACAAAGTTTAGTTATAAAATTGATTATAACTTAAAATTAGAATCTTACTCAATATTTTTTTTATTAAATGTGAATTTTGACAAATCTACCATTGGATTACGTCTTCTTCTTATATATTCCATGCTTGCAAAATTTTTTAAAAATTGAAAATCAATAGTTATATCATCAATAAAATAAATATTATTACAAATTTTGAAAATCTAATCGTTGAATTGTACGTTCTTTATGTTCTTAATACACATGTCAAATTTTGTATCAATTAGATATTGTTTACTATATAATTTATAAGCTTATATTTTATGCATAATTTTAAACTACAAAAACTTGCGATTTAAACAATTTATTGATGACATAACTATTAATATTCAATTTTTTAGAAATTTTGCAAGCATGGAGGATATAAGAGATATATGTAATCCAATAGTGGATTTGTCAAAATTAACCTTTAATAAAAAGATATTGAGTAAGGTTGTAGTCTTAAGCTACAACTGATATTGTAACTAAACTTTCTCTTTATTTTATGCAGCAAACTATGACTAATTATTTTTCATTTTCATATAAACTCACAACTTTTTTCTCAATCATTCATAATTAGCCATATAACTATTGTTGTGTCAATTGTAATAAAGGTTGTGCTATTTTACGTGGTACTAAAATTTTTGTTTGCTTGCTCTTTGCATATGCATTCAGTGGTGGAGCCACATTTGACTTGTGGTCAAATTTTAAAATTTTTCTTCGAATAATAGATTCTAAAATAAGATTTTTTGAGTAAACAGTAATACTTATTAAAATACACACGAAAATAGTAATATTAGTGTTTTAAACCGGGTTTATAATTTTTAAAATAAGACTTGGCCAACAAAAAATAAGGGTTTGGCAAAAAATAGTAAATAATTGACCATTAATGATTTTGTCATTTCGAAAATACAGTGGTCCAAATGAGGCTTTTAAAAAATGAAAAAAAAAAGTTTTTAACAAAAACAAACTAGTCATTTTTTAACAAGAAAAAAAAAGTAATACCAGAATTATGATTCTCCTGTTTAATTAGTTTTTTTTCCCTCCCCCCCTTTCTCTTTCTCTTGTTGCACAAGATCCACTTACACTTCATAAAAAACAAAAATCCACTTACACAATAAATTATGGGTTTCGTGATCTCAACTTTTGAATTCCCTTAAAAATAGAGTATCAATGAAGCTTAACATAAGAAGGGATAAATTAACTTAAGTGGTAAATTCAAAGTAGAACTAGTAACAATTTACTATTTATGATTTATTGTGAAGATATTGTAAAAGTATTAATTATCTAAATAAGTTTTTCTTTTCTCAAATTTTACATTTGAATGTACCAAAATAAGCAAATAAATAGAATAAGGGAGCCCTATGCCTTTAGGGTATTTGTTAATTGACAATTTTTAAAAAATTTAAGTACTACTTTTATAAGAAAAATAAAAAATTTGCCAAAAAAATTAATTACATTTTTTTCCCTAGAAATTTTATTTTAAAAAAATTACTAAATTAATGTCTTTGCGATGTCTTTTTCTTTTAGTAGTTAGTACTATTTTAAAAATATCACATCCACATGTGGCCCCCTTGATAGCCATATGATAATTGGTAGGTCCGCCATGGAATATAAAGCACATATCTAATTTCTCTCTCTCTCTCTCTCTCTCTCCCTCTCTCTCTCTCTCTCCTATGCATAATGGAGGCCATGTATCTCTGTACTTCAAACCAATTTGTACAAACTTATCTTGCTTTTTGCTAGGTTAAGTTTGTACTGAAAGATTAGAAACCAAATTGACACAATTGAAATATTAAGAATTAAATTGAAATATAATATATAGGATAGTGACCAAAAACGTAGTTTAAAATTTTTTTTTTTTTTGGTTGAAAGAATTAACTCCCAAATCTGGCATATTCCTGCTATGAATTGAGTATTAAGCCTAATAAATGCTCCATAAGACAATATTAAGAGGATAGGCCGCTGAAAGATCCCATTTATTGGCTCAACTGCTCAACATGCAAAAAAAAAAAAAAAAAAAAAAAAAATCTAAATATGTAAGCTGGATTGAGGATTGAGGAAACTCCTAGCATTAACAAGCAACGTGATGATATACTATGAGCTGTTTTCTTCTTCCAAAGGGCCTATGTGATGATCTTGAAAGCATGGAACACAACTTTTGGTGGGGGCAGCGGCAACAAGAGAAAAAAATTGCATGGGTTGCTTGGAAAAAGATGTGCAAATCCAAATCTCAAGGGGGTATGGGTTTCCAAAATCTTCATGCTTTCAATTTGGCCATGCTAGCTAAGCAAGCATGGAGACTTCTCACTAGGCCGGACTCATTGGTTTCAAGAATTTACAAGGCAAGATATTTTCCATTCTTGGATGTTATCAATGCCTAATTGGGCTGCAACCCCTTCTATGCTTGGCATAGTATCCATAGTAGTCTTGAAGTTATTAGGAGGGGCACAAGGTGGCATGTTGGAAATGGCAAAATGATTCACATTTGGGAGGACAAATGGATTCCTACACAGTGGCGGCTCTAGAAATTTTGTTCAGGGGGGTCATTAAGAAATTTAAATTTTTAAAAAAATTAATAAAAAGAGAACTTGAATATATCGAGTTATAGACAAAAAAATACATTAATTTTTACAATTTCCTTCTACAAGTTTTCAAATTTTGAATTGTTACACGATAGTTCATTACGAGTATTTATTGCCAATATGGGTAGCTATGACCATTTTATTTTGTTAAGTTTGTCTAAATTTTTATTTTTATGCAATTAATATTACATATTTGTCATTTTTTTATAAAAATATTTTAAACTAATGACTAAACTCAACTCATTGGCTCTATATTGATTATTGACACACACAACCACACTTATTCATACATAAAATAATTCACTAATTGTTTACTTAATCAATTAAATGCTTGAATAATCACTAACTTTGCAATTTTTTTCTTGAATTTTTCTACAAAAAATTATTATAACATGATAACTATACACACTCATGTAACAAATCCTCTCTATTTCCTAATTTTTAAATTATATAAAGTTATATTATATTTATATTGTACACACAAACATCCACGTACACATCATTATTTACACAAATGATATTATTAAAAAAAAAGTAATGCACACAATTAATATTAGACATACTCATACACATATAATAAAAATTTATAATAAAAAATGACATTTACAATTCACAAACACTTACTCTTACTTTAGAGTAAAAAATACTTGAAATAAGAGTGTATAAAATTTAAGTTAAGGTGTGCAAAAATATTTTTAAGAAAAAAATTAATGTATTAAACTAAAAAAATATAATATATATATATATATATATATTTTTGAAGTCAGGGGGTTCATTTGAACCCCCTGAACAAAGAGTAGAGCCGCCCGTGTCCCTACACCCACCACCTATAAGCCAATCAGCCCACCCTGCTACTTTGATGATTTCCCCATGGTATCCGCCCTCATTGATTAGGAAACAAAGCGTTGGAAAGCTGACCTGGTTAAGACAATTTTCCTCCCTTTTGAAGTGGACACCATTCTTAGCATTCCCCTTTGCTACTCTCTCCCGGATGACAAGCTTATTTGGTTGGGGAACACGAAGGGAGTTTTCAGAGTTCGGAGTGCTTATTATATGGCCCTCCCACTGGTTGAGACAAGCAATGAGGGTGAATCATCAGCTGGTGACTCCCGGTCCTTACTATGGAAGAAGGTGTAGCATCTCAACCTACCTGAGAAGATTATAATTTTCGTTTGGCGGGCTTGTATGAACGCCCTTCCTACGAAGCAGAATCTAAAGGTAAGGGGGGTCAATATGGATGATAGTTGTCCTCTTTGTGGCCAAGGCCCTGAAAATACTATGCACGCTCTCTTTAACTGTGATTGCTCAAAGCTGGTTTGGAATTTTTAGGTTGGAAGACCTGCTTTCTTGGATGGTGGGGCTTTGGATGTTATTGATGTGGCTCTCCATGTTATTCGGCTTGGCAATCCAATGGATTTAGAGACCCTTTTTGTCATTGCCTGGTACATTTGGTTCAGCCGAAATTAGTTTGTGCATGAATCCCTCTCCACTCCTCCTGGTCAACTATAGGACTCGGCTTTGAGACTTGCTAAGGATTTTAAGGGTGCTATAACTCCACATAGCTTCCAGCAAGGTGCCCGTGCCTCTCTTTGGTCTCTTCCTCCACCGGGTTTCCATAAAGTAAGTGTTGATGGTGCTACCTGTCCTGATGGCTCAAATTCATGTATTGGTGTCATCATTCGCGACTCAACTGGGCTAGTCATAGCTGCTTTGAGCAAACCTCTGTCAGCCCCTTATTCCCCTAAAATTGCCAAAGTTCTTGCTTTGGAAAATGGTGTTCTCTTGGCGCATGAAATGAATGTTGGTGTGGGTGTATGTTCCAAACACTTTTATTCTTATTTATTTTCTAGCCGTTGGTGTGCGCATGAGAAAAATAGCCGTTAGGCAATAATTGATAATATAGCCGTTGGGCTTTTAAGGGTTATTAGTAACCAATAACTATAGACTATTATCTTCATAAGTAGCCTATATAATACTCATTATAACACATTTTCTCGGTGTCTTTTTACTACTCTATCTTTTAGATATACACAACTCTACTATCTTCTCTCTCACATATTTTTCTACAAGAATATTTGTTCTAAGGAAAGACAATAGAGGGGTTGTTCTTAAACCTTTTGTGAGTGGAAGTGCGCACATTACAAAGGTCGACGCTATAGTCTAATCTTGGGGGATTGTTTGACCAAGAGAACCAATCGCACTAGGTTTTACTTTGGGTGACACAAATCAACATTTAAGGACAACGCTTTTGCAGCGTGATTCTATAGCATTGTGAAATTGTTCTAAATTCTTTTTATTTTATTTTATTTTATGTTCTTGCTAATTATTTGGGATATTATTTTTGTATCAAAACTTGTTTATTCACTAAAATATTTCCAACAATCTTAAAGGTTGATCTCTTGCTTCAAAATGGATAAACAAGTTATTGATCATGAAATTTTATATTGTGATATGATATTATGTTTATAAAGAAAAAATGCTAGTAGTTATATTCTTAGATATAATCACTTATATCTTTTGTGGAGTTTATTTTGCTATCTGGTTTATCTAAACAATTTGGTGGACTAATATTTTAGAAGAAAAAATAAATGACGTCCATCCAAATGTGATTTTGATTCTCTAATCTAAATCAATATGTGAATAATATTATGTAACGTTGTCTTGATATGTGGATATCAACTTATTACATTTGCAATTATGTGATACTATATGTGTATTATATTTTGTAAAATTGTTTTATGTCTATTGAAATTTGAGGAACGTGAGATTGAAGAAAATGTATGTGTTTTGAGAAATGTTTTTTGGAATTCAAAAAAAAAAAAAAAATGCTGTAGACTTATGCTGTAGACTTATGGTGCCATATGAACTTGAATACTCCTTTTGTATGATGAAGATACAATGATACTATAATTTAATTAAATTTTATTTTCCTTACTAAAGTATTCAAGTAATCATTTATGGTTGTGTGAAAAAGAAATTGTGAACGATTAAACATTTGTATTATACAATTGTGGTATAATGATGTCAAATTTTACAAAATATTAAGTGTCTTATTCTTGTAAAATTTTGGAAATTTCTAAGAGTAGTTTTTAGTAGCTAGAGGCTATTGGCTCTATGTACAAAAGCTATTATTTTTACATCTCTTGACACAAATATATGAAATGAGAAATTATGGAAAATAATTAAAATTTTCTTTATATATATTAAATAAAAAAAAAAAAATGATCCAACTAGTATTTTGGGCTAGTGGATAAGATTTAGTGGGAATAAATATTCCTTTTATCCACCAAGTGCAAGAGTGATATTGAAAATATATATATACATATACATATTTTTATTGGCTATATGTCTTGTTTTGAGATGGTGGATAGGTTTTTATGAATTTGAAACAAAAAGACCTTGCAAACCCATAACAAAAGGAACCAAACTCCTTAGTTTGATACATAATAATTTGGATGATTTAAAACACACAATGACTAGAGATGGTAAATGATTTTATGTAATCTTTGTTGATGACCATTCTATATTTATTTAACTTTGTGTATTAGGAACCGAAGATGAGGTATTGGAAATTTTTATAAAATATAAAAAATGAAGTTGAGAATGGCATAAGCCTAACTTGGTATACCTCGAATTGTGGGGGTGGTTGGTTAATATGTTACCCAAATCTAAAAGGAGAATACCTCAAAGTGTGGGGGTACTTGCCTAAGGTCATGCTACATGAACCTAAAAGGAGGAAACTTGATTTTTAAATATGTGATTGTGTGTTTATTGGTTATATTTGTTATAATTCATGATATAAAATTATTTTCAGCAATAGTGATGTATTTAGAATTTAATACTATTGTTGAATCTTAAAAATATTTTTTTAAGTATGAGGTTCCTTTGAAAAATAAGGAAAATATGTTTCATGAACCTATTAATACTTCTAATGATCTTGTTGTGATGTGCAAAAATTGAGAAGAAGTAAGCGAACTAGGGAGAAAAAGAGTTACAGTAACAATTTTCTTACCTATATTGTTGAAGATGAACATGTAAGTTATTATGCAATTAAATTTGTTGATGCACCATTATTGTTGGAAGCTTTTAACAAATTATTAGATTATGTCTAATCACCCTGCTTCCACCTAAGGTTAAGCCTATTAGTTGCAAGTGGGTGTTTAAAACAAAAGTTGTATGATTGCAAGCGGGTTTTCAAAAGAAACTTATAACTGAATGTGATCATAGATAAGTATAAAGCATGCTCAGTAGCTAAAGGCTATAAGCAAAAATATCATGTTGATTATTTTATACTTATTCTTCGATTATTAGAATTGCATCTATAAGAATATTGTTCGTCATTGTATCTATTTACAAACCTATTATCATATGGTTGTTAAAACTGTTCTCTAATAAGTGAATTAGAAATATATATTATATGGAGCAATCCGAGGGTTGTGTTGTCCTTAGACAATAACGTAAAGTTTGTAAATTGGTTAAATCCTTGTATGGATTAAAACAAGCACCTATACAATGACATGAAAATTTTGATATATGATGCTTACACATGGATTTGTGACTTATGGTCATATAATAAGTTAAACAATAATGAATGTGTTATTATTTGTTTATATGTTGATAACTTACTTATATTTGGAACTAGCTATAATGTTGTGCATGATACTAAATGTTTTCTTGCCTCTAAATTTGATATGAAAATTTTGGTTGAGGCAAATGTTATTTTAGGCATCAAGATCCTTAGGGATAATGATTGCAGTGTACTATCACAATCTAATTTTGTGGAAAAAAAATAAAAAATAAATAAACATTTTGATATGTGACCTATGTCTATTATGTATGACTTAAAGGTGCACCTGGTTAAAAATCGTGGTGATAGTGTTTCATAAGATAAATATGCACAAATTATTGGTAGTTTAATGTTTTTGACAAATTGTACTCGTCCTGATATTGCATATGCTGTTAGTAGATTGAGTAGATACACTCATAATCCTAGTATTAAGCATTGGGATGCAATATCTAAATTATTGAGATATTTTAAAGGGGACTTTTGATTTTGGTTTATCATATTGTGGCCATCCTACTGTTTTAGAAGGATATTGTGATGCTAACTGAATCTCTGATACAGATGAGGTGAAGCCCACTAGTGGATATGTGTTTACACTAGCTGGAGGGGCTGTCTCTTGGAAGTCAACCAAAAAGACTTACATAGTGAGATCTAATATGGAAACAGAGTTAGTGGCCTTAGAGAATGCTAGGTCTGGATTTGTATGGCTTAGGAGTATATTAATTGATATGCCTCATTTTACTAGCTCTATTGTCTCTGTTTTCTTTACTTGTGATTGCCAGACTACCATAACACGTGTTAAGAGTAAAGTTTATAATGGGAAAGTCGACATATCCAATTGAGGCTAAGACAACTTATTGATAATGATGTTATGTCATTAGACTTTGTGAAATAGGAAAAATCAACATATCCAATTGAAGCTGAGGCAGCTTATTGATAATGATGTTGTGTCATTGGACTTTGTGAGGTCTGAAAGGAACTTGGCCAATCCTTCGACCAAACCACTAGCAAGGAGACTAGTGAGTGAGACATCTAGGGGGATTGGATTGATACCCAAGTTGTGACACTATGACTAATGCCCAACCTCTATGATGGGTGATTCCACACAAGAGGTTAAATGGGTAGAGGTCATTAGTGGTCCACGAGCATTGTCATTTGTCATGTGTTTTCCGCTATCTCGGTAAGGAGATTAGTGATGAGACCATCCCTATGGTGTGAGACAGTGCTAAGTTGCAAAATTTGGTGAGATTGAGTTTTAGGCTCTTGATGGATCCATATCCTTACCTGTTGGGATGGGGTGTATTTGCACGCACTCCTGATGGATGCCATCGATTAAGTTGCAGAATTTGGTGAGGTTGAGCTTTAGGCTTTTAATTGATTCATATCCCTACCTATTGGGATGAGGTGTATCTGCACGCACTCCTGATGGATGCCACCAGTTAAGTTGCAGATTGTTGAAGGTTGAGCTTTAGGCTCTTAATGGATCCATACTCCCTACTTGTTGGGATGGGGTGTTCTGCACGCACTCCTGATGGATGCCACCTATGTGTGAGTGGAAGTTGTGCCGCTTCCTATGAGACTTTTTGGGTAGGTCTCTAGAGCTCTCATGAAACCCAGTGGCGCATGGCTTGGATAAGGTGCCAACCCGCTTAAGAACAACCTTGATAAAGAAAGTTGTGTGAGTAGTAAGTTTGGTTTACTAATAGCTTGGTTAAAAGAGTTTTAATTCCACCATTGTCTTTTAGTTCCTACTTATTTATCCTACGTATGGTTAAAACCTTCTGGTACCATATTGATGTTGTGGGTGTGTGTTCCAAATACTTTTATTCTTATTTATTTTCTAGTCGTTGGAAATTTATGAGTAAAATAACCGTTGGGCAATTATGAGAAAAATAGTCGTTAGGCAATAATTGATAATATAGCCGTTGGGCTTTTAAGGGTTATTAGTAACCAATAACTATAGACTATTATCTTCATAAGTAGACTATATAATACTCATTATAACACATTTTTTAGGTGTCTTTTTACTACTCTATATTTTAGATATACACAACTCTACTATCTTTCTCTTCCACATATTTTTCTATAAGAATATTTGTTCTAAGGAAAGACAATAGAGGGTTGTTCTTAAACCTTTTATGAGTGGAAGTGCGCACATTAGAAAGGTCGACGCTATAGTCTAATCCTGGGGGATTGTTTGGCCAAGAGAACCAATCGCACAAGGTTTTACTTTGGGTGGCACAAATCAACCTTTAAGGACAACGCTTTCGCAGCGTGATTCTATAACATTGTGAGATTGTTCTAAAATTTATTTTATTTTATTTTATTTTATGTTCTTGCTAATTATTTGGGATATTATTTTTGTATCAAAACTTATTTATTCACTAAAATATTTCCAACAATGAATATTACCCGGGTAATCTTTGAATCGGACTTTCTTGCAACAGTGCAATCTGTGATTGCTATGGAAGCTGGTGGTCCGCTAGGCCATATCATCAATGGAATCCGTAACTCTATGCTCCATTTTTGCAGCAGGCGTCTTCACCACCTGAAACGGGATCACAACAGAGCAGCCCACGAGCTCGCCCAACTGGCCAAATCGGCTGGTTTTGCTCAGGTCTGGAAAGGAACCTCCCCTCCATTGCCACATTCTATTCTTTTTCTAGAACCCACTTAGACTATATTGTTTATGTCTTTGCTGTCTACTCTGTTGTAATGCCTTTTTGGGCTCTTTTTAATGAATGAAGTTACTCCGTTTCAAAAAAAAACAAGCAACGTACTAGCTCAAAGATGTTCTTCATTCATTATGATTTGAATAAAATTTTGACAGGCTTTCCATACAATATTTTTTATTTTTTAAAGAAAGACTATAAATATGAGTGAGACAAATCGCACAACGAATTTCAAAATGATTGATTTCTTTCCTTTTGTTTTTTTGTTTTTTATGGTTTTATCTATTCTGTTCCAATAGTGAGGGTTACAACATACGAGGGCCACGGAAGAATGGGCAGACTAAGCGTGTAATAGGCAAGTATGTAATAAGTTAGGCAATGTTTGAAAGAATAATGGAAAGTAGCATCTTGAGTTTCTAAAACTCGAGATTCATATTAAAACTTGAGTCCCGAAGACACGCTTTGCAAGTGTTTTGCTGCTAAAAATGCCACAGAAATCTCGAGTTTTAGAAACTCGAGTTCCTATAGTGGCGTTTTTAAGTCATATAGTGACATTTTAAAACTCTATAGCGGCGTTTTCCTACAATTTTTTTTTTTTTATAAGTGTGATCAGGGAGCGCTATAGTGGCGTTTTTAAGCCCTATAGTGACGTTTTAAGGCCCTATAGCGGCGTTTTCTTGCAAAAAAAAATTTATAAGTGTGATCAGGGAGTCCTATAGTGACGTTTTTAAACCCTATAGTGACGTTTTAAAGCCCTATAGCGGTTTTTTTCTGCAATTTATGGAACTCGAGTCTTTAAAACTTGATTTTCACATGGATTTTTTTCCATATTAGCCCCTATTCACTTACAAATCGAGACTTAAAAACTCGAGTTTTATCTTGAAACTCGAGTTTTAGACACTCGAGATGCTACTTTTCAACATTCTTTTGCACCGTGACAACTAACTAAATTTTTTAATATTTATTGTTATTTAGAAAAAAAATTCCGAGGCCCAAAGCCGAACTTAGAATAAAAAAGGTCCACACAAGTGACTCTTGCATTTTAGTTATGGACCTTTCGTATTTTAATCATGGAATGGTTTATGAATGCTTTTAATATTATTATTACTACATTATCATTCTTGTATACTTTATTTTATTTTAGGAGGAAATTTTAGTCACTGATTTAATTAATGAATTATATTTGACGTTTTTGTTTGAGATTGAGAATTGAGAGAATTAGATTTAGCCCGGATAGGTTATATATATATATATATATATATATGGCACATTGTGATTGCAGGTTTATTATATCAAGAGAATTACCCTAAGAGTATTCTCATCAGATGTGCTAAATGTCAAATATTTGGCATTTGATACACCAAACACCAAAAAACAAGATCCATGAAGTGTTTCATATGCTTAAAGTTTTAGTATTTTTAGCAAACTTGCTATAATACAATTGTATTAATAGAATTGTATTGTAGCATGTTGTATAATTAAATAACAATTTTTTAATTATCTATTAAATAACAATTGTACTGTAGCATGATTAGTTTCAAACTAAATAACAATTTTTTTTATCAGAATTAAATAACAATTTGTGCTAGTAGAATTGTACTGTAAAAGTGCTACGGTACAATTTTTTATTCCTACAATACAATAGCTGGGTTTTTTTAATTATTATTTTAATGTAGTGTAATATTAAAATAAAATATTTGATATATAATATATAATATATTATAAAATAATATGCTAAAATTAATAAAGTAAATTTTTACGTGATAAAATGGCATTTGGCACATGCACTAGCACATAAAAAAAAATACCGTAACAGCTTAAAAGAAAAAATTGGAAAAGTTTTTACTTTTGCAGCGCAAAAGTCCAAAACTAAACAAAGTGTCAACAAGGTCAGTGATACCAAGATGCACAGGTGTCAACATCCTAAAGGATCCAACGGATCCAGTGCATACGTGTCCGCAATCCGCGTTCCATTTAAC
Organism: Quercus aquifolioides; assembly: GCA_019022515.1. Lineage (NCBI taxonomy): Eukaryota > Viridiplantae > Streptophyta > Magnoliopsida > Fagales > Fagaceae > Quercus > Quercus aquifolioides. The sequence goes on from CM032328.1 coordinate 4,480,133, forward strand.
AAAGCTGACTCCTTCAGATTCGCTTATCTAGATTGCTCAATGAATTTCTCTTATCACTCTTTCCTCAACCCTCACGTTAGAAATCACAACTGTTTATTGTTGTTGCAGAAATAGTTGGAGTGGCACTCATCACATCAAGCATTTTCCTTGCTAAATCTGGTGCCATTCTACCTTTTAGAATCCATTCTTTAAATCTTCAGAAAACACGTTTTATGTGCATCATTTTTGCAGCTTAACATGTTTATATTTGGATTTTGTATCGACGTTTATGGATGCCAAATTTTCTGTCTTGCAGCTCTTTGGGTTTGTTTATCATCATTATAGCTGTGTTTCTTTGTTTTTGTGTTTTGTTTTTTGTTTATTTTATTTGTTTTATCTTGGTTATCTGTGTTGGGCGCGAGAGTTATACTATTTGATTTTCTGGGTGTTTTTATGATTATAACCAGATATTCATTCTCATATACTTCATTTGATTTTTGGAGATAATATATGTTACTGATTTAATTATTGCATCATCATTAGCTTTGTTGTTTCGAACGAATCAAATTTTGTCTAAACAGGTTGGGGTTATTGGGGTTATATATATCCTTTATTTTTTATTCTTATGACCTTCCACCATTTAACTTTAGGCATTTCTTCCTTATACAGTTCCGTTCACTTGCACAAGAAATTTTTCTTTTTTTCTCAGTAATCCAAACTAGCCAGTCTTCACTTCCAATCTCCCTACTTAAGACGAAATTACATATTCATTGTGAATTTTGTAACAGGCTCTTTAAAAAAGTTGTTTTTGAAGTAAAAATATTACGTTAATGGGAAATTATTTTAACCCAGTTATATACGCTGTTGAAGCAATTACAGCTTTTAATAATTTAAACAGCTGCAGCCTTTAATAGTCTGTGTATCTGGTTGCTGATGGAGCATAATTAGAGTCTTCCATATGGTTTCTCTAAAAATAAGCTTCGACTGTTTTGATGGGCAACTGGGCAAGTGTAGTTTGGTTCCCCAGTTTCTTTTGCTTTTGTCATTTGAAGACTAGTCAAGAATCAAGGTGGCTTTGCTTTGTTTTAGGATGTTGAATTTTGCTTTCGTACTTTTAGGCAGTATGAAATGTTTTGACCCGTTTTAATCTTTTGGTAAAACTAATTGATATGTGTTTCTTGGCTTATACATGGTAACACATCTTCCTTATGTGATCAAACACACATTTAAATCCTCATCTTATGTTTGGTTGTTTAGAAAAGGTAAACAATGTTCTGAACTTTGCAATTTGGATAGCTGGACGAGTAGCATACAAAAGTTCAAGATAAGTCGATGAATATACGAGCAGCTCTGTTCATTATTGGGGTTTTTTTTTTTTTTTCATCTTAAGTGAGAGAGGAAGATGTGAACCTTAAACACCTCTTTTGGAAATACCAAGAAGTGCCAATTGATATAAAGGTCAGTGGCTTCAGGCTTGTCCATGTTATAGTGTTTAGTGGATAGCAATGAGTGGCTTTATGAGTGTTGTGATATTTGCTTTCGAATTTCGGGTAAAGCCTGTTTAGCTTAGTGAACTTGGCTAATTCTTCTATAGGATAGACTGATAAGTATTTTAGAAACTGGTTTTAAGTGTTGTTGCTTTGATATGTGATGTGGACATCTAATCCATTAGTGTAGTTTGATGGCAGTGGGACCAGTTCATTTTAGGGTGACTTGGTGTTGTGGACTTGAGGTGATGAGTTTACTACTGAGTTTGGTTTTCTTCACAAATTTCTATTCACAATCAATCAATCATATTCCTGACATTGATGTGTTTAATTACTTTCAAATTACAATGATATAATTTGTATGCAAGGAAATCAATGGTGGATCGAAATGTTTCTAAAACATTAGTGAGCATCTCTCTTTGGGGTTCTCTTTTAAACTTTCAAAAAAAAAGAAAAAAAAAGAAAAGAAAACTCTCTTTCTGATTGTCTTACATGGTTTTCTTCTAACTTTAAATTTCTTGTGAGTTTTGCATTATACTTGTTGCTCATGTTTTGCAGTGTCGGTGTATTGCTGTATGTTTGCATTATGAATTTGAGACCTATATTTGCAAGACATTTGAAATTTGGCTTTGTTATTTTGAGAGAATTAAATTTGGTTTAGGCTAGATACAATCTATGTCACTACTTTTTTATGATCACTTATCTGCTTTATTTAATTTCATGCCATCTATATATTTAAAAAATTCAAACTTGTTATAAAATTTATAAAAGATTCTTCAAAAAGTAGCCTTTGAAGTAAAATGAGCCTGTGATAGGATACTACTAATCTTTATCCCCTGTTTCAGCAATTGAAGATTTTGTAAAATGTTTTAGAATGCTACTTGTTTTTAAGATAGGAGTGCAATTGAGCTGTCACTTCAACATGAGAAAGAGGAAAGGGTTGTTTTTGTCGGTCGGCAGCTGTATTTGGTTCCTCAATTGTGAGTGCTGACGAGGATTCTCACTTTCCTTTGGATGCAAAATTGATAAAGTGTATTTGCTATATTCATGGCTTGGTGCCAATTCCTTCAAAGACTACTTTATTATCCAGTCCAGGTAGGGCATCTAGAAAAATTCATTGGCTTTTTGGTCTTTTTCACACCTGAGCCTATCTTAACACATAAGAAAAGAGATCGAAGGTTTGTCTTTAATTTCCATACTTTATAACCTGTTCACACCTTTTCTTGGAGTGCTGTTAGGGGTATGGAAAAATTCATCTACTTCTTCACACCTTTTCAATTTCGTGCATGATTGATGATTATTCAATTGCACAATTTGTCACGAAGTCTAAGAATGTAGGCGGCCCACGTGAGGAAATGACAAGCTCTCTCTCTCTGTTTTCTTGCATGATTGACGGTCATTCACTGGAATGTGAAGCTTTTTCCTTGTTTGATGAATTGCAATGAGAAGCTTTCCACACTCTCTCTCACTAGCATTTGAAGCCGTTTCCTTGTTTGACAAATTGCATGAAATGAGAAGCTCTGCGTCTTTACACAGTGTTTTTATATAACAGTGTTTTCTCTCATAATTTTTTGTTCTCAAATTTACAGTACCCTCCCCACCCCCCCCCCCCCACCCCCCCCCCCCCCCCCAAACACACACACACATATATATTCGTTTCAGTGCTTCGTTTCTCTCTCTCCCCAAGAAAAAATTGTGCCCAACATTCATATGTGTTTTACTATGGATTAATTTTATTTTCCATTAATATTTTTAAATTGGTATATGTTTAACTCTAAATGAAAAATTAATGCTTACCAATAAGAAAATATATATTTAATAATTAAAACGTACCCCCATATAGTTCCATAACTGTACGATTTTTCTAATTAATTAATTAATTATTGTTCAAACAAATTTTATTTATTAAATTAAATTAGCGAAAATGCAATTTACACCTTAGAGCAATGGATAATGAAGCTCTAGCAGCGGCCCATGCTATTGAGCTTGGTACATAACTTGGTATTACTCGCGCTTTTTTGGAAGGTGATTTGGGGATGATTGTTAAAGCTCTGGCTGATGAGGTTTTTTAATTGGCTTCCCATGCTGCTTTGATACAAGATGCAAAGATACTATATTAATTTTGATACAAGATGCAAAGACACTAAGGATGTGTTTGGATACCGTTTATTTTGCTGAAAACTGAAAATTAAAAACACTGTAGCAAAATAATTTTTAAATGTGTGAATAATGCCGTGAGACCTATTTTTAATGAAAGTTTTCTTGAAAAAAGAGATTTGTGAGTTTCGTGAATAGTGCACGGGACCTACTGGAAAAGCTAACAGCCACAGAAACGCACGGCTAAAAAAAAAAAAAAAAGGAAACGAAGACGCAATAAGCTGGCTTTTCATCAATATCCAAACGGGTACTAATACTCTATTAATGTGCTAGATTTTTTTGTGTAGATGAACAATGTTTCATCACAATTTTATTCTGTATTTCAGGTTGACATAGCTGGTTTTTCGTAATTAAAGTTTATTGTCTTTTTCCTAAAAAAAAGAAAAGAAAATTGTTTGGCTGAAATTTATTTCAAACATTTAACTTTACCCAATGGGTTTAACTAAAGATGGACTCAAGATTTTAAGTTAGAGGGAGACGAAATATAAGTAAAAAAAAGAAGACAAAACTTTATATAGACATTCATATAATATTAATAAATTATAAATACACAAAATTATTATTTCTTAATACATTAAAATGTAATCATCTATAGTTTCTCAAAAAAAAAAAAAAAAAAATAATCATATCTACTAACAAAGACAGAAAACAAAAAACAAAAAAAATGTTTTTTTTATACTAGGTTAGCTGGGAGATGTGTGTGTGTGTGTATTAAGTTGGAGCATTCATTGTGCTAAAAAAATTAGTTTTTAGCACTTTAAAATGCTACTTTATTTATTTTTACTAACTTACTTTACAATACACACAATATCAAATATTTTATTTATTTATTTATTTTTATTTTATTTTTTTACCACTTTATTTAAAATAGAAAAAAAAAAGCTCATATAACCCTGGAGCTTTCATTAATCTTTCATTTTAGCCAATTTATTTATTTATTTATTTTGAGCCAGTACCTGAATGTGCCAAATCACAACTTCTGTTTGTTTGGCTGTTTAATACTAATGTCTACTCAATTCACGAGATACACACGGTGAAAGATAAAATTCCAAACTGATTCACAGAGAGATGGAGAAACGTTCTTAAGAGGGAAAAACTGAGGTGATTAGAAAGAGATCACGTGTGCTTGTGGTCTTGCTACTACTAGCGTCGTTCTTGATTCTGATCGACGTCTCTCTTCTTGATGCGGAGGTGGCCAAACGTGAGTGACTTGGAGAGAAGCTGAAAGCCTTTGATCAACAAGGAAGAAAAGACCCTTTTTAAATTATAATCTAAGAGATCCAAGAAGTTTCAAAGTCTGCAACTTCAGAGCAAAAACATTGTTCCCACCAAGTCAAACAGAATATCAATACTGTTTTTTTGATATTCTGAACGTCAACATTGTCTGAGCCTCCAAAGCTTCACATCATTTAATATACATAAAGTTGAAACAGAGTGTTCAGTGATCCATGCTCTGTTTATGATGGTTTGTTTGAATTACCGTAGCTTGAATTGAATTTTCCGGTGGTGTGAGTTTTGCAATTTACTTATGTATTAATTTTCCCATTTTGCAGAATATATGTTTTGTGGATCTGTTGTACTTTTTAATCCTCTATTGAGGGGTTATGAAAATTTGAACTGTTTGGTTTTCTGATTGTATTACTACAAGTCATGCTCTGTTTTTTTTTTCCTCCAAAACTTGTTGAGGTCTATGAATAATAGTGTGGATCTGGGCCTTTTTCTATCTTCTGGCCGGTTTGGGAAGTTTTCAAAGTGATAATTTATTTGGGACTCCAAAACCAAATCTTATTTGTGGATTTGGATGGATTTTTAAAGAAGCCCCAAATCAACATGATAGGTCACTTTTTTTCTTTTTTTCTTTTTGAAAATGGTTCTTAGTTGTTTTCCTAATCACCAGTAAGAGATTATGATTGATGTAGATCTAATTGCTCTTTTGTATAATCTGAAACTGGGTTTTCGTTTTTGTTTTCCCTGACAAACCAATTAAGGGTTGGCCATTTGTGCCATCTTTTCTGTTAGTATAACTTAATGAAGACATGGACTGTGCACGTGCCAGAGTTAAGCTCAGAATCTTTTATTAGGCTTTGACAGGTGTCGTTGTTTCATTAGAGGATAATAAGTTTGTAAGAATTTGTTATTTTTTTGGCGCCTTTTTTCTTTTCCTTGGAACTGATTCTGCTATGCTGTATATATAGCAGAGCAATAGATATTTATTTATTTATTTGTGATGAAGTCAAGAATCTCACCAATGAGCTACACGATACCTATGCGCTTGGATGTCAACCTGCACAACACAAAGAAGGGGAAAACCTCACAGAGAGCACCGGTGTGGTGCCGGCCGAATACCCTCCGAAGGTTAAGTCAGAAAATATGCTCACAACTCTAGAGTGCTAGAGAGGGTAAATTATGCGTACCTTGATTTATGAGGGTATTGGGGCTTTTATAGTAGTAGTGGGAAGACTTCTCTTTCTTGGAGTAGAAGTCTTTTCCATATAAGAATCCTCTTGAACGTAGATCGCGGAATCCTTTCCTTATAGGACTCTCACATCGAACGTGGACCGCAAGTATCTTATACCAAGGATCTTTATGGCCTTTGGGCCTACCGATATTTCATACTGGGCCCGTCCACTATCGGCCCACAGTGAATGGCCGTCAGGCCTATCTCTAGCCCAAATTCTTCCTCTTCAATTTGATAAAACAGTAGTAGATATTTATGATTGTACTCTCCCACTTTTCATCACTAAAATTTATAATAATAAAAAAAAAAAAAAAAAAACTCATTCTATTTAGAGAGAGCTTTCCTTTTCTTTACGGTAGCCTGTAACATAAGCTTCCGGTCCAAACCCTCTTAACTTGTTACGGTTCCATTTTTTTTTTTTTTTATATTGGATAGAACTAGAAGTTACCTACTCTTTCTTCTTCTTCTTTTATTTATTTATTTTTATTCTTAGAAAAATTTATTAACTTAAATCATTTTGAAGTACAAGTTTCAAATTAGACGAGAGCCCTTATACCCAAACATCTAAACTTGAAGATGAAATAACTCTTCTAGCAATGGCATGGGCTAAATAGTTGTCCTCTCTCTTAACATACTTAAAATTAAACCATTGTAAAGATCTTGACAAGATTTTTGTCTCTTCTATAAAATGTCCAAGCAAAGCAAAGCTTGTGAATGCTAAGTTCCTTGGCAAACTGGACCACCGCATTAGCAACAAAAGCTTCAATGGCTTCAATAGTTACCTACTCTTTTTAACTCTTGATAATTGTACAAGTGGTCTTACATTAAAATTTCCAAATGGCGGTGTGGCACATAAAATTTCCAATCACTTGCAACTTGATAAAGCATAAGGAATAAGAAAGAACAAAATGCAAAGTATTGCTCAAATTTTAGATGAAAAAAAAAATGTACCATAAGTTTAAGTAACGCTCTATACTTTACCTTTTAAGAAACAATCAAATAGTTATAAAAGTATCATCAACTGTGCTTAAAAAAAAAAATTTATTTTCACACAACAAAGAATTACTTTATCTATTTTTACACATCACTCTACAATACACTTTACATCACATCTCTTACTTTACTACACCACTTATTAAACTAACTTTAAAAAAATTCCTACCTTTTATTTTATTTTTTTTTTTTAAAAAACCACCACCACCACCTCTCCTACAAGCAGCAACCAGCCAACTACCACAAAACCCACCCAAAAAATTGGAACCTACCCAAAGCCGGAGCAATCCAACCCAAAATTGTCCCACCCACCCGCTGACCCCACCATCAAGATCACCCATCTACGTACCCACAACAAAATAATAATAATAAAAACCCCCCCATAAGAAGGAGATCTGGATAGAATGGCGAGAACAATAGTGTGGTGAGAGCGAGGTCAGCAGAGAGTTAGAGAGAAGCATATCGATAGGGCTGGCTGGAGCATATATAGGTAATGATCTAATGCCCCCAAATAAAGAATATCCCATTTTCAACTAATTCTATACAGTGACGACTCTAGAAATTTTTTCTATGGTGGTCATTAAAAGCATTCATATTAGTCCATATAAAATGGCATAAGGGCCAAATTTTGCACAACCAACCACAAAAATCATCCACATCTACTTCTGTATTATTGTGCAAAATGCATTTGTAGTTACAATAACTGTGCAAATATATACAGTTACTGTTTATATGCAAATTTGTTTTCTAATACTTTCTTTACTCATATATAGAGAGAAAAATTATTTGGGAGAGTAGTAAAAAATTAATAAAGAAATAACACTTTAATAAAATGTAGTGCCAAATAGATAATTTGATGTAGATATTTTTTCTTTTTGAAAAGGGGTTATGTAAAATAGAAAATTTAGCTTTTTTATGTTAAAATAAATAATAATTTTTGAAGAATTTTTGCACTTAATTTTTGTTGTTACTCAACTTATTGATTTTTGTAACTGTTTTACCATTATTGGTTTTTGTAACTGCATTTTAGGGTGTTCATTTTTTATTTATGGTAGACAAAATATATATATATATATATATATATTATATAACTTATACAACGAAAAGATAATAATGAAAATAAATTTTATTTAGTTAATATATACATATAAGAAAATGCCTCACTTAAAGTTTTCGCCTTAGGCCCCAAAAGTTGTTAAGCTAGCCCTGCATACCGAGGAAAGAGAGAGAGAGAGACAAATATGTGTTAGAGGAGAGAGAAAAAGAGAATAAAAAAATAATAAAAAATTTACCATATAGTTCTACTAATAGAATTGTATTGTTCATCCATGCTAAATTTTTTAGCATTTTTGAAAACTTGATGTGTGAAGTTTTTGGTGTTTGGTGTGCTATGCAAACCTGATGCTTGTGTTCTTAGTGGGTCTATAATATAAAGTATAGGTCTAATGGGTTTGTAGAAAGATATAAAACTAGACTCTTGGCTAAGGACTACACTCAATAGTATGGGCTTGACTACTTTCAAATCTTTTCATGTAAGCCAATAAGGATTATTTTAGAAAATGATAAAAAATAATCATTTCTATTGCAATATTGATTTAATTGTGTATTTTTACTAGTAACTATATATTTATTTAATTTGGTGCTTTTTTTTAGAATCTGTTTATATATAATGACAAACTTAGGTACAATTTTTTATTTGTTGTACTTTAGGTTTCTTAATTAAAATTAAACAAATTATTGTATGACCAATACAATACAAATTATGTTACTTTCCCTAAAACAATTACATTTAATGTAATATATTTTTTGAATTTAAATGAGAAACATAATGTATAGAACCTAAGAAATTGTCTCGAATGTTTAACTCATAGGCAAGATAACATGCTTTCTACATGGTTGGCATAAACCTCACCAATGGTATTTGCCTGGATTTTGGTCTATTTTTATATAAAACGTGTGTAATTATATATTTGTACATATATGTGTACATGTGTTAGAATTAGTGTCAATTTTTTTTTTTTTTGGGGATGATTCAATAATTATGAGCAAGGGGGATTTCAACACCTGGAAGTAACAATTCAGCTAAAGACATTTGGCATGTGTTAAAGTATTTCAAAACATTTTATTGTGTAACAACAAAATCTATGTTGAAATGAAAAGGTTGCACCAAATTAGCAATGACCTTTAGGTCAATTGGCCTGGCACTTTTGAGTGTTTCAAACGTCTAGTGTTTAATCTTCATCTCTTATTTGAAATATATACATAAATACTATGAAATTACCCGGATCTATTAAGTATACAATTTCAGCACAGCACTTGACGAGACCAATATATAGGCAGCTAAGTTATATAGACATAAACATATAGTCCCTCAACAATGTGTTCTTAAAAGATTTTATTATTATTAAATACTAGTGTAACTGTTACACAACAAAATTTTGTTACAATAAAATTATTATGAAGTTTTAGGGATCAATTCAATATAGCATTTAAGTGCAAGACCAATATATGGGGAGGTGAAGTTAGCTAGGGCCATAAAATTGTATCGCTGATGAATTAAATCTTCTAATTGTTAATAATGCGTTAGTGATCATCATTTTGTTCCTATAGTCAAACGAAGAGAAAATGATAAAAGTTAATGTTTTAGTCTAATATTAACTAAGTTGTATACTAATAATATATATATATATATATATATATATATATAATCTTTATTATGAATTCTTATAATTTGTTGAACATAAACCTCTTAAAAACAAATTAAGAATAATTTTGAGAATTAAACCAATTATAATTATTTGCGTTTTTTCTTTTGTTGTTGAGGTAGATAAACTAGAAGCAAGCTAAATGGTTCAGAATTATTGCTATAAATTACCTAGTTAATTAAATGACAAAGTCCCACATAGGATAGAAATAGTAAGGATGAATAGTTAATATATGGTTGGTAATTTCCAAACATTAACGGCCGCAAATCTGGCCCCTCTGACTGTAAGTAAGCTACAGATGAAGACCAACACAAAAATGATACCAGCATGACCCAACAATCTACATCTGCCAAAATGCTGACACAATCCAAGTGCTCGTTTCGAGACGACACAAGTCCAAGTGCTGCCAAAATGCATCCAAGTGCTGCCAAAATGCTGACGACACAATCCAAAATAAATGTTCCCTTTTTGACTGAAATTCAGAACCCAAACCCGATCCAAAATAAATGTTCCCTTTATTTTGACTGAAATTCAGAACCCAAACCCGGCTTCCTCTACTCCTCCAAGAACCAAAATGCAGCTTCTACTGGGTGAGAATGAATATACCTTTTTAACAATTTAATTTTTAATTTTGTTCACTTCCTCTACTGGGTGAGAATGAATATATCTTTTTAACAATTTAATTTTTACTTTTGTTGATTTCAATATTTCATACAATTAATTTTCTCTTGGTTACTACAGCGAACGAGCTTGATCCAGAGGTTTTTCTTGCTGCTCAAATAGTTCTTGGCCTATTCGTTCTCATAATCACTCTCTTTCTCACGCTTCTCAGGTTTTTAACTAACAACACTGCTATGTTAGTATCTACTATGTGGGTTTTACTTTTACACAACTTGGAGCTTCCAATATAAATAAGTTGAAACAGTGTACTGCTTCATGCTCTGTTTTTATTGGTTCGTTTAAATTGCGTAGCTTGAATTGTCCGTGGTATGAGGTTTGCGTTTTCCTTTTTCATTTTGCAGAATCTATAATGTGCGGATCTACTGTGGTTTGTAATGTTCTATGAATAAAGTGATTTTAGTCCAATTCTTTTTGAGGGCTTAGGAAAATTTGAACTGTTTGTTTTTGCGATTGTTTTCGTGCATGTCACGCCCAGTTTTTCCTTTTTCTCCAAACTTGCGGAGGTTTATGAATAATAGTGTGGATCCAGGCCTTTCTCTTTCTGCTGGCCAGCTTGTGAAGTTTGAATTTTCCTGTGGTTAAGAAAATTTGAACTGTTTGGCTTTCTGATTGTTTTAGTGCAAGTCATATATGCTCTGTTTTTCTTTTTCTTCTTATACTATTTAGAGTTTATGAATAATGGTGTGGATCTGGTTTTATCAAAAAAAAAAAAAAAAAAAGTTTGGGAAAATGTTTTGAGCCTCCATAACCAAATCTTCCATTTTGGGCTCATAAACAAAATGATGTGGATTTGGATGGATTTTTATAGAAACCCCCAACCATCCTAGATAGGTCACTCTTTTTCATCCTCTATTTTGGGAAATGGTTCTTAGTTGTTTTCCTAACCGCCAATCAGAGATTATGATTGATGCATATTTAATTGCTCTTTTGTATGATTTGGAACTGGGTTTCCATATTTTGATTTCTCTGACAAATCAAATAATGGTTGTCTTTTTTGGATAAATTTGTCTTGTCCATTTGAGCTATTTCTCTCTCTCTTTTAAAGAAAGATGTCTTTTTTTTTTTTCTTTTTTTTTTGATGGAAAGAAAGATGTCTTATCTCCTATGTGGTACAATAGAGTACTTTCCAAAAGCCAGATTTGGGTATAGCATAAGCTCCAAGTCCAAACCATTTAATTGAACCAAACACATGTAGATAATTAGTCCAAAATTAATATCTCTGGTGGATGAGAGTTGAAGATGTCTGGATTTAATGGGTTGACCAACATTTTAACCCAACTAGTAAATTTGTTTTGGGCCATTTTAGTCCATTAAAAGTACGAATCATTTTTCCCCAAAACATAATCCAAACACTATTCCAATCAATTAATTGCCAATATGATCATAAAGATAAAAACCGTAGTAAAGGAAAATATTTTTCTCAAAAAAAAAATATATATATATATATATATAGTGAAGGAAAATTCTTTTTACATATTTTAGTGCCAGCCATAAATAAATGACTAGGAACTAGAAAGAAATAAAGGATGAAGAAGCAATGTCCTCGTGATGGGTTAGCTTAATAAATAACATACGAAAACAATAGTGGCAAAGAAAATTAGAAACAAGTGATAGTTTTCTTCTTTCACTATCACCGTTTTACCTAACAAAATTGAATTATTAGAGATTATATAGGATTTCTCATCAAGATTTACTATAGGTGACTATTAAGGCCTAATAGAGAGAGAGAGAGAGAGAGAGAGAGAGAGAGAGAGAGAGAGAGAGAGAGAGAGAGAGAGAGAGAGAGAGAGAGGTGGGGAAATGCAAATAATAATTATTTCCTTATAATATTGTTTATATATATATATATATATATTTGTTTGTTATTAATAACACATTAATTTGTAAATAGTATATAGTAAAATTCATTGTAACCTTAGCATCACTCGCACAATAAATCTAAGGACAACATTTTTCATGATTTATTTCACAACTCCTAATATGGCTTATTGTATAACAAAAATAATATTGGTGCATAATAAAAGAGGTATTAGTAACAAATTTGACTAAAAGTAATATTATTCTAATCACAACTGGTTACGTCAACAATTACCGGTTGAAAAATATTACATCCTCAACTTTACTCTTATTGTTATATGAACATTAGCAACATGAGTCAAGATGCTTAAAATTAGAATAGCTTAAAGGGAGTGATACTTACTCTAAATAGTAGTATTACTCTTTCTTCTTGTAAATATGAGAGTTAATTAACAATTGTGTTATTCTTCCAACTTCCAACATCCATTTTTATCAAATACCATGCTACTCCTTGCTATTTTGTTACCATTAGAACGGTTAGCATTATTATTATGATCTCTCTAGCTAGGCAGAAATTGTTCTCATAGATATAAAGCCTCAAATAAAAATATTTATTAGTGTATGAGTATGACATTGTTATAGGTTATAAGAAGATAAAGGTGTGAAGTTCTTTCAGAAATTCAGCTTGTTCTGTATTGTGTAAACTTCTTGTTATTCGCCGTTTGATTGAATACATTCTTATTAATTAGTAAGTCCCTTGGGGGGGAAGAAAGAAAGAAAAGGGTAAAGGGAACAAGTTTATTTGGATTGAGAGTCCTATGCCCGTTGTTGACTTGTTGTTGAGCTTGAAGGGAATTTGGCCAAGGATTAGGCCTTAATAAGGGATTGTACAAACTGTGACAAGGACGTACATATTAATGTGATAGCAATTTTTCTAGCCTCGTAAAGGTGGTGGGGCGAGATTTTAGCCCTGCACCATAGAGCGGGGCGAGGATGAGTTTAGACATTTTAGACTCACCTCGCCCCACCTTGCGTTAATAAATGTTATAATTGTAAATTTTTCATGCCATAAAACCCTACTATTTAAATAAACATATCAATATTAGCTTATTTTATTATATCCAACGTGGCTTTCTGCTTCTATTTTGTTATTGGTTATACTATGAGATTTTATTTTTGTTGTGATATTGCCTTTGTTAAACACTTGGATAATATTATTCAGTTTTTGTTAAAAATTAGTTTGATTTGATGGGATAAATTTAGTTATAATTTCAAATATATTTTTATTAATGAAATAGTTTTATTAAAAAATATTGTAATAGTTTTGGGGCAAATTAATAAAAAGTAGAGTTTTATGGGGTGGTGCGGGACTTTGCGGGGCCCTAGGGGGAGGGGAGGGGATGGGGTAACAAAATTTTTCTAGTCATGAGGGGTTAGATGGGAATAAGGCAAGACAAAACTATGTGGGGCAGGTGGAAAGACCCCATCTTTCGGCCCTGCCTCTCCCCGGTCTATTGTCATCCCTAAACATGGACATTGGTTCAATTTTCAAATGAGGTGAAGTCTGAAAGACAATTTTGATTTGTTAATTTTCACACTAGGCTTAAATCCGCTGTTATTAAGGTGCTTGAAATAGAAGCCAAATCCACACTCAAGGGTCACTTTTTTCATCTTCTTTTTGCTTCACATTTAGAGCAACTTCCTACGTGAATTTGCATATTGGATTTGGAGTCCATCAAATTCTTTCTATTCTGACTAAAATTTGAGCTTTGGTAATTCAGCAGCTTAGGATCTTGGTCAATCCAATGAGGAGTTTGGTGTCTGTTTTGGTATCAACTTTTTTGGCTTTTTGCTAAAAGTTGGCTGAATTATGGTTGTTACCTTTACTAATTATAAAATATTTCTCTTTGCCTCCAGTTTCATGTTTCGATTCCCATGATCAAATTTCATTAAGTGCCCATTTGTTTCAGCTTATAAGCTGACTTATTTATCTAAATTATGTATAGTTTTTTATGGCTTTAATATTTTTTTTAATTAAAATTGTATTTTTATTCGACTTATATTTTAAACCAATAAGTTTAAACTATCATAAAGAAACACTAAATAAAGAAGATACATGGATTAATTTTGTTAGAATAGCCTAAACTGGTACTATATTGCCAGAACAAAGAATGGGTATAAAAAAAAATGAGAAAGTTATTTATATAAAGTAACAGCATTTGACAGTCTGAGTACTCTATACTAAATCATAATTTGCTTGTCATTGATTTTTTTAGTTTAGTGATAGTGTCTAATCCCTTCCATGACATATATTGGATTCGAATACCCCTCATTTTTATTTTATAAAAAAAAAATTATTTGCTTAAAAATCATAACTAGTGTGTAATTATGTGTACATATACCTATATAATGTATTAGAATAGATGAATCAAACTGCTTCTTAACCACTTACTCCATTAATACTTGTGTAGATCAACAAATCTTTGATAGAACGAAAAGGTTGCTCCAATATCAATATAATCATGTCCAAATCTGACTAGTCCACTTTCTATTCCAACAATCATAATCTACCACACTTTTTTTTTTCACATGCACATGATATACTAATATACTGAGACCATCTGCCACACTGTTTAGGAAAATGCATACTAGTATAAAAAATGGAATATTACAGGTGGAATAAAAGATTCTCATTCTCATCAATATTATGAAAGTTTCATTAATCAATTTAATATATATTGATCGGAACCATCTTTGGTCATAAATGGTATCATTGATCAACTAAATCATCCGATTGTTGGGTATTTGGTAATTACATTTTGACCATTTGAGACCTCTTACTCATAAAAAAATAATTAAAAAAAAAAAATCTTTTGATGCAGAATTAATTTAGTTACATAATGTTAGTAGTAGCTATATGTTTATTTATTTTTTAACCTTTTTTTTTAATTTGTTTGTAAATATCTCTTTTTAGAACACATCAAGAATAATTTTGAAAAAATGGATTAAAAAATCTCAATGGCACATGAATCATGAATCATGATGGGTGAGAGAGTTTCAACTTCTTCCCCACAACCCATTATTGACGCTCTGTAAATTTTTTCTAACAATCTGTTTTTGTTTCAGATTTCAGCAAGTTGAGTCGGTCCTAGAACTCATTTCTGAAGTACTTGGGACTCTTGACCGCATTGTTGTTCTACTCCTACAGTTAATAAGCGATCTTCACCAAATAATCTCAATGGCAGATGAAGGGTGAGAAAGTATTTCAACTTCTTTCTCCCTAGAACCCATTATTAACGCTCTGTCTATTTTACTGTTATTCTAACAATTCCATTTTGTTTCAGATTCCAGCAAGTTGTTTCAGTCCTAGAGCTCATTCATAATGTTGTTGGGTCCCTTGTCAACTTTGTTGTTCTACTCCTACTACTGATACGCATATGCAGAAGGATTTGGTCCATTTGGACTGCAAGACAACCTGTTGTTATTGCCAACGACCACCAGAACGAAGTCCCACTTGCTGATGCTGAAGTTGATGCTGCGAATGGCCAAAACCATATCCCACTTACTGATGCAGAAGGTGATGCTGCCAATGGCCAAGACGATGTAATTGTGAACGAGGAACTGAACATCTGAACTCACCGGTTTCGAGAAAACCTATCTTCTACGTTTAATACCACTTTCACCAACTCCACCGTTCCTAATATATGCAGTCTTTGTTATTCCAAGTAGCTTTATTACGTGTGTAACAAGTAGTTGGTTTGTTTGAATCACGTAGCTTGAATTGAATTTTCTTGTGGTGTGAGGTTTGCAATTTACTTCTTGCTATGTTATGTATTATTTTTCCCATTTTGTAGAATATATGTTGTGTGGATCTGTTGTAATTTTTAATCCTCTGTTGAGGGGTTATGAAAATTTGAACTGTTTGGTTTTCTGACTGTTCTAGTACAAGTCATGCCCTGTTTTTCTTTTCCTCCAAAACTTGCTGAGGCTGATGAATAATAGTGTGGATATGGGCCTTTTTCTTTCTGCTGGCAGGTTTGAGAAGTTTTGATAGGGGAAATTGATTTGGGCCTCCAAAATCAAATCTTCCGTTTTGGGCCCCAAATCAACATAGTCCATTTGAGCCAAGTTTTTCTTTTCCAATGTGGTACAACAAACTACTTTCCAACTGCCGAATTTGGGTTAGTGGACAGACATATATACAATACAGATTCATAGAATTTAGAAGTGAGAAGCGAGTGAAACCTATAGGCTATAGCGTCAGCTTCCAGTCCAAGCCATTTGAATCGACCCAAACACATAAGAATAAATAGCCCAAAAATTAACATCTCCGGTAGACTTTTTAAAGGAGTAAAGAGAGCACGTGCACACGCGGCTGAGTCTTTTGCGACTTATCCATCTAGACTGTCGCACACTTGCACTTGTCTCTTCTCTCTTCAAATTATTACTGAAAAAATAGAACCAGAAAGTTTAGAGAACGCAGAGATTCGCTTCTTGAGTTCTTGGTCGTTTATCTATCTTTCTGCCTGTTCAGGAACCAGGTTGATACATATATGCTTACAGGGGCGTAGCCAGGAATTTGTACATGAGAGAGGGGGGGGTGACCACTTGTGCATGAAGGTGTTGACCTACATGGACCCACAACTTTTTCCTCACCACTCACAACTCGCCGCATGGTGAGTTGTGGCAAAAATTGTGTAAGTTTTTGTGGTTCTTGCATTTTTCAATAACTTAAGCCAACCCTATTTTTTTGTCTATCTCCCTCCCTACACACCTTGACTCAAATGACTGCTAGGTTTCTTTAACGGCTTCTAGGGTTGGATTGGAAGTCTTTGATACCAAGTTGGAGTTGAGTTGTAAAGTGTGGAAGATTAGAAATAGGTGACAAGTAAGAGAGAGAGAGAGAGAGTAGTTTTGATATATAACCTAAGCAGTTTGAGTCTTTTTTTCTTCTTGGGTACTAATTCTGCATTTGGCTAATTATGACATTGTCAACATTCAACAAACATATTAATTTCATCATTTCTCAATACTCAATTAAGTCAGAGATATCTAAAAACAAAGTATCACAAAAATATAATCCAATGCGCAAATGAATGGTGAGGAAGAATTCAACGGAGAAAAGGAGACTGAGATAAGAGGAAGTAATGTTCTGAGACAACGCCTAATTACCTATAAGCTTGCCATTAATGAAAACACGCAACACATCACGCATGCTATCAATTGTCAGTGTTGGTCTAACTTCCTTTTCCTCCCACAGGTGTCCTAATTTCTGAATTGCTAACATCTTTTTTCTTAAAGAATGCATCAATTGTTTTTCGTTTACTCATAATTCTTTTAACTTTAAGAATATGACTCAAAAATTAACCTGAAAAGAACTTTAAAAAATAAAATTTTAATTAGAAATTTTTACTTAGTTATATGATTGTTGTTCATACTCAAGAAAAAACAAAATTTCTACTATAATTTAAACAGTCAACTCATTTCTAATACAACTTTAATTAATAATAACCCCTCAAACAAAAACAAAAATAATTTAATTAATTTGTCTTTTATAATGTATTGGTTAATTTAATTATATAGCTTTAATTATTGTTGTTTAACGTAACAATATACTATATTGCTTTAATTTATTTGTCATTAATTATACTGCTATAATTTGTTATATTGTTTAGCCTCTTGTACATATTACATTAAAAGAGCCGAACATTATACATTCCATGTGCAGCACAATAACTAAAGCAGTGTAATGTGCTGCACATTATATTGCTTTAATTATTGTTTACCCGGCCCCATGAGCCCATGAGCCCATCTACCCCCTCCCCACCCCACTCAACAGACAACAGACAAGCACAATATGCGCCCCAATCACAATAGCCAGCTGCAATCAGAAAATTTCGCAATGCCAATCACAAATCACAACACACATTACACTAAATGACAATCAATATATCACCAACACCAACACACTGACCAAAACAAACGGATAGGATAAGATAAAGCCAAATTCAAAAAGACAAAAACAGGAAAAAAGCAAAATGACCAGCCAATCAGAGACTCACAGTTCAAAAGAGAGAGAGACTTACTGAGATAGGCTATTAAAGAATAAAGAGAGAGACTCGTCCATAAATTTCATTTCATTTTTTCATTTCAATGAGATAAAGAGAGAGAGACAGAGAGAGAAACCTTGATGGAGGATCGGAGGGAGCACCGAGCACCGAAGCAGAGGCAGAGTGATCTGCCGTCTGCGATCTTCGATCTGCGATCTCCAATCTACCGTCTACAATTTGTGAAAATTTCATTTCATTTTTTCATTTCAGTGAGATAAAGAGAGAGAGACTGAGAAAGAGTCAGAGAGAAAAAGAGAGAAATACCTTGAGGGAGGGCTGGAGGGAGCACCGAGCACCGGAGCAGAGGCAGAGCGATCTGCGATCTTCGATCTACAATCTGCGATCTGCGATGAGGGGTGACCGGGCGAGCGACGACGATGACAACGAGCGAGCTGCGGCGACGACGACGGCGACGTGACCGTGGCCGTGGGTTTGGTTTGCTGGGGTTTGGTTTTGGTTTGCTCTGTATTGGGGTTTTTTATTTTTTTTGATAAACACCTTTGTATTTGGTTTGCTGGAGTTTGTTTTGCTTTGTATAGACAGTATTGGGGTTTGGATTTCTCTGCCAGCGACGTGATGGGTTTGATTTCTGATTCTCTGTATTGGTTTTTTTTTTTTTTTTTTGGTTGAGAATTCGTGGGCTTGCCATGAGCGAGCTACCTCTGTAATCTATTGGGCTCACTGTGGGCTTGACTCTGTTACAATTTTTTTTTTTTTTTTTAGATTGTAGTTCAAATTTTTTTTGGGCTTTTCTTTTTCCTTGAAAGTAGAATAGATATATATATATATATATATATTTTTTTTTTTAATTTGAGGGTGTTGCTGGGAGTGGGCTGAGAGAATAGGTGAGAAATGGGTTGGGGGGGCCGGCTGTCTAATGTTGGGGAGGACCCATTTATTTTTTCTTCATAGTCTAATGGGAATTTTTTTTTTTTGCAGGGGCCACGGCCCCCCCAAGCCACTATGTGGCTCTGCCCTTGTATGCTTATGATTTATGGAGGTTTGATTGTTATTTTGGAACTTGGTTGATTTTGATATAAATGTGGTGTAGTTTTCATGGGTGTGTACATCTTTAATTACTGCCTTATAGCTTTTTGAGTTTATTTGTCATTAGATATTTAGCTGTGGTCTTGATCTTGGTAATCTGTGTTGTATGTGTAATTTATATCATTTTTGTGGAAAAAAAAAATGCTTTCTTTTTCTCAACTCTAAGTTGTACTATATGATTTCAGCTCATTTTGGTCTCACCGAGCGTTTTTAGAGTATTTTGGGTTTGATCTGGTATATTTTTGGAGAAAAGTCTATATGGGTTTGTTTTAATATTTTAATAAAATGAATTGTAGAATAGAGAGTGAGATGTAGAGTGAATTGTAAAAGTGGATCTGTAAATTTGAAAAGAAAAGAAAAAATTTAAGAGCTAAATTAGAGAAATTATAAAAGATAGGTGTGCATGCTCTTCTACATATTCATTCTCATATATTATATTTGATTTTAGGAGGAAATATATGTCATTGATTAATTATTTCATGATATTTGGCTTTGTTTTTTTGAGAAAACAAAATTGTAGCCCTGGACAGGTTGGGGTTATATTATATATGTCTTTATTTTTGGCAAATTGTAATTACATGCATTATTGTGAATTTCACAACGATTCCTCAAAAAGTAGCTCTCAAAGTTAAATATTTATCCTGATTCATAGGCTGTTTAAGCAATTGAGGCCTAGTCATCCGTGTATGAGGTTGCTGATGGAGAATAATTAGAGTCTTATATACAATTTTTCTAAATAAAGAAAACTTTGATTGTTTTGGTGTGGGCAAGAGTAGTTTGGTTCCACAATTTCTTTTGCTTGTTTCATTTGAAGACTAGTCAAGATGGCTTTACTTTGTTATTGAATGTTGAATTTGCTGTTCCATAGTTTTTGTACTTTTGGGTAATAAGGAATGTTTTTAGCCATTTTAATCTTTTGGTTAAAACTAATTGATAAGTGTTTCTTTGCCTGTACATGCTTCTGCTAGGAACACTCACATCTTCCTTATGTGATCAAAACACACAATTAAATCCCTAACTTATGTTTGGTTGCTTAGAAAAGTTGGTCAAAGTTCTTTAACTTTGTAGTTTGGATCATTTCAAGATGTATAAAATAAGGTACTGAACTAGGACAAACAGTATAAAAAGGGTCAATATCAGTTATTGAACAAATGAGCAGCTCTTTCCATGTTATTATAGTGTTAAATGAATAAAAATGAGTGGTTTTTTGAGTGTTGTGATATTCATTTTCCAAGCTAAAGCCTATTGGGCAAAGTGAATATGGCTGGTTATCCTATATGATAGAGACTGATAATGTAACACCCCGACCCAAATTAATAGTTAAACTATGTGTTTAAATAGTTAATTAATATGTTAAGCCACTTACTTACTAAAATTAATATAAAAGTATTTAACTAAATATATTATTTTATAATGCTTTTGAATAAGAATTGTAAAGATCATAAATAATTGAATGGTTAATTTTATTATGTATATATATACTAAGTATGGACAAAACTATATTAAGTGATTAAGTTATGAGATATATATATATATATATATATATAGTTGTTGGACTATATTAAGTGGCTAAGTTGTGATATATATATATATATATATATATATAGATATAGTTGTAAGTGTTTTAATTAAGCATGATGCATGGGATAGTATAGTAGAAATTCAACTCACATGCAACCAATTGAAATTCAACACAAGTAAAGCCAAAGTTTCATGCATCTTGACAAGCCAAAGACCAAGACTTGGTGGCCATGCAATCACCAAGTTCCACCTCATTTCTTTTCCTTGACTTTTAATTAGAACATGCAAGAAACTCACTTCCTCTCATTTCCCATGGGTCACACAAATCTGAAGTTTCACCTCACTTTTCTCTCTTTTCTCTTAACTCTCTTTTCTCTTAAGGAAAGTGCTAGGAAGCTCCCTTGAGTCTCCTCTCAAGTCCACCGGTTCACACACACCAAAAGGAAGACAAAAGTCTTCTCCCTTATCTTATTTTCTTTGGCTGCCCCAGAGGTCCAGCAGCTCCTTATCTTCTTTCTCCCTTCCTTTTTCTTTGTTCTTGGTTTTTCTTCTCTCTTTGCTCTTGCACGGTAGCATCTCTCCCTCACTCTCACACCAAAAATCATAGATATCTCTCTAAGAAGAAATTAAGAGCCTAAACACTAGGGTTTCATCTTCAAAGTTTGTGGGTAAGTAAATTAAACCTCATATGTTTTTGGGTGTTTTGATAGTATAATTGTTTTGTTTATTTTCCTTCTTTGTTCTCTGTTCTGATTTTAGAAGATGAACTTATGATTCTGTTTTAGTGGCTTGAAAGTTTGATGATATTTGGTCTATTAGATGCTTATTTAGGTATTTTAATATGTTTATTATAGGAATAAAAATACCTAAGTGATATGAAGGCCAATTTCTATTTGTTGATGATTTTAGAAAGAACATGCACTGAAGCTGTCCCTGTGACAGATTTGATGTTTACAAAAAGAAAATTCTGTATTAAATCGGTTTCTATGAATTAGGATGCTAGGAGTAGTTTTAATGAATTCTAAGACATGTATGGTTGTTATGGAAGTGGTTTCACAGCATTTGGATGTATAGAAAAATAATTATTTAATTTCTAATTTGCATGAGTTTCTGCCAGGACAGACTTGAACATGTTGTCTTGTTGGATTTTTAATAAATCATGGTTTTATGATTTGAACACGAAATTTTCATGGTATATACTTGACATACAGGGGAGTTGTTCTGAAATATTACATGAGGTTTGGATGGGGTTTGATGGCCCGTTTGTATTTTAAAAGTTATGTATAAGCTGCTGGGACAAACAGTGAACAGTAAGAGATATGCCTAACTTTGAGGATTTAATTCTAAAGTTAGGTTGAGTGATTTGAGCTATAATTTATTATGCTCATTATTTGATATGTCGGGATCATAGAGTAATTTTTGTATAACTTATCTCAAGGTTTAGTACTCAAAGGAGGGGTTCTAATCCATTCGATGGTTGTTTTTATGAAGCTGCCTTGTTCAATGTGTTG
Source organism: Quercus aquifolioides (assembly GCA_019022515.1). Classification (NCBI taxonomy): domain Eukaryota; kingdom Viridiplantae; phylum Streptophyta; class Magnoliopsida; order Fagales; family Fagaceae; genus Quercus; species Quercus aquifolioides. The sequence continues at coordinate 4,502,579 of CM032328.1, forward strand.
TATGTTGTCATGTGAATGTATACGGTTACATGACAATGCTTAAAACAATGTATATTTATGCATGCATTATTGTCCTAAGCTCAAAGCACCTTTTGAAAAGAATTTGGCTCCTATGGATATATGATATAAATATGAGAACGATGATTTTCTTTAGTTTGGTACATCACGGTGTTTATGAATGCATAATATGTTTGTGGGAACCTCTTTGAGGTGGGATTAGGATTCCTTGATTCTAAGAGATAGACTTTGAGATGAAAGTGTAAGTTTAAGATAAATAATAATAGATAGTAATAAGCTTTGATTTTGGTTTAGGTGTTACCAGTCGCCAGGTCTAAGCTCCTTCGACTGTAGGCTCTCGGTTCCTCTGCTTTCAGGTAAGGGATAAGTTATATGAGCATTTGGTAAGTCATGAGGTTATTTTAAAGTATATTATGCATTAAAATGTTTTTGATTAGAGAATATGGCATGTAAGCATTATCAGACAAAGATATGTTCGTGAGCTTTCGAAACCCTATGTATATGATTTAAGCATATTAATACTATTACTAATTCCACGAACATGATGTTTAAAGAAAAGAATGGAAATGCTATTATAATGAAATATTATGCAAAATAAGAAATGTCAGTATGATGTAAAGTATGAAATGTTTTCGGGTTATGTTCTCTGGTAATCTGAACTCTGTCAGTAGGGGTTAATTACTGACTTTCCATGGAAAATGTTATATGATTGGCCATTAAGTGGGACTGGCTCTGCTGTACCCGCCCCTTGTTGGTTACGGCCAACTTGTGGGGGAAGCCAACCTACCCCCATGGTTGGAAGATATGTATTATGATGTGATCCCGGGAATACCTGGCATTGTGGGGAATGCTGGATGCCTAGCACCGTGGTGCTAGAAGCCTCCCAAATAAGTACAGACTTATCAGATATGGACTAACCAACAAGTTATTTATGAACAGCTATGTTATGTTATTAATCATGAGAGAATAATTATGTTTAAATGTATTATGAGAAGTTAAAAGCTCTCATGAAAAGAAAAAGTCTCCGATGAAAAGAAAGTTGTTCATTAAAGATAAAAAATTTCTGAAGTTCTGTTATGCTATAAAGATAAAGTTTCTGATGAAAGTACAAGTTTATGTTTAAAAGTTATCAGATATCTGTTTTTATGAAACGTTAAGTTTATGACCATGAAAGTTATAATATTTTATGAAAAGAAGTTTATAAAGAAAAGTTTTCTTATTATTCAAGATGTTTCTAGTTAATACAAAGTCGTCGATTATTTGATTTAAGTTAAAATAATTATTTTGTAATGAGAATATATATGGCGACTTTGTAGGAAATGAAAGAAGTTTAATCTGAAAGGTTTTGGTAATATTAACCTGATAAGAAAAAGGAGAACAATTATTTTCTATGAAGAGCGTATAAGTTATTATTAAGACTAGTATAAATTACTATGCATGAAAAGTTGTTCTCCTATTCAAATATTCATAGAATGAAATTATTTGATTTACATGCATCCTTATTGAATTCTCATATATCTTACCTTTACTGAGCTGTGTAGCTCACCCCTTCCACCCTATTATTTTCAGTTAGCAGGTTTTATTTTGGAGCAGAGGGAACCTTAGTCGAGTTTTGGAAGGAGCTGATTTTAGTTTTATATGTATAGATCTTAAAGTAGTATTTAATGCTTAGTTTTGCAGTATTGTGAATAGTAGGATCTAATGAAAGTTGTACCTTAAGGTATTAAGAGATGTATTATGTGAAAGTATGAAATTTGAAAAACTGGTGGATTATGTTATTCTTTGAGTTCAGTATAGATGCTCTGAATGTCAAGTGAAAAGTTATATCATTTAAGTAAAGAAACAAGAATGAAAATAAAGAGGGAAGCTTTTGTAAAAGCTTTTGATAAAGTTTTAAAGTAAAAGTTAAGTTGGTTCTTGTTAATATCAGGTTTAAGCTTGATATTAGCATGGCGGTCATAGTCACAAATCCAAGTATCGGGTTTGGGGCGTGACAGATAAGTATATAAGAAGCTGGTGTTGAATTAATTTTTGATGTGCTGGCACAGGCGTAGTTTGATGGCTGTAGGACGATTCATTTTAAGGTGGCTTGATGTTGTGGACTTACGTGATGAGTTTTCTTAAGTGTTAAGTGATTTTCATAAATTTTTGTTCACAATCATATTATTGACCTTGATTTATTGGAACTAAATGGTTTAATTATTGCATGATTGGCTTTGTTGTATTGTAAATTTAGCCCAGATAAATTGGGGATGGATAGATGTCCTCTTTTTTTGGGCAAATAGTAATTACAAACTTATTGTAAATTTTACAATGGACTCTTCAAAAAGTAGTAATTGAAGTAAAAATTTGAAGGAAATTATTTTAATCCTAATACATGGGTTGTTTTAATAGGTTGTTTTAACAACTGCTGCCTCATAGGCTTTGTATCTGGTTGCTGATAGAACATAAGTAGAGTATCTCATACAATTTTTTAAATGCGACTTGTCAGCAGATGGAAAATTGTTGTTTGGTTCCTCAAGTTCATTTGCCTGTATCATTTGAAGACTAGTCAACAAGGCTTTGCATTGTTTTTTGATGTTGAATTCGCTGTTCCATAGCTTTTGTACTTATGGTAATATGAAATGTTTTGGTAAAAACTAATTGATGTGTACTTATTAGCCTATATATGGTTGTTCTAGAAACTCACAAACGCCTTCCTTCTTTGATAAAAAACATGCATCTAAACCCTTAAACTTATGTATGTTGTTTAGTAAGGTAAACAAAGTTCTGAACTTTGCAGTTTGGATCATTTCAGCATGTGAAAAATAAGGTACTGAACTTAACCAAGAAAAATAGTATAAGAAAGGTCAAGATCAGTGGATGAACATGTGAGTGACTTTGTTCATGTTATAGTATTAATTGGATTAATGGGTCTCCAGCTGATTTTTTTGGTAGCTTAAGGGGGTTAAGACAAGGGGATCCGCTATCTCCTATGTTGTTTTTGATTTTGATGGAGGTGTTCAGTAGGATGTTGAGAAGAGTGGAGGGAGCTGGCTTGATCCGTGGCTTTAAAGTTGAGGGTAGGAGGGGTGGTGGGGAATGTGTTTCTCATCTATTGTTTGCAGATGATACTATCCTATTTTGTGATGCAGATGTGGAGCAAATTCTTCATATTCGGTTGTTGTTACTCAGTTTTCAGGCAGTAACAGGTTTGAAGGTCAATGTGCATAAGAGTGAAATGGTTCCAATAGGGGAGGTTGATAATGTGCATGCCCTGGCGGAAATTTTGGGCTGTAGAGTTGGAACTTTGCCTATGTCTTATCTTGGCATGCCGTTGGGGGCTTCACATAACTTCCCTTCAATTTGGAATCCTATTATGGAAAAAATTGAGCGGAAATTAGCTGGGTGGAAGAAGTTGTATTTGTCTAAGGGGGTCGATTGATGTTACTCAAGAGTACATTATCTAGCCTTCCTACCTATTTTCTATCTCTATTTACCATTCCTACTTATGTGGCTAATAAGATTGAAAAGTTGCAAACGGACTTTCTATGGGGTGATAGCAAGAATCATTTGGTAGGATGGGATAAAGTTTGTGCGCCTATAGCTAATGGTGGCTTGGGGATAAGGAAAATTACTACTTTCAATAAGGCCTTATTGGGGAAATGGTTGTGGCCGTTTGGGAAGGAAGAGGGTCGATTATGGAGGAAGGTGGTAGTGTCAAAATATGGGGAAGAATGGGGGGGATGGACCTCAAAGCTAGGTAGGGGAGTTCATGGGTGTGGTTTGTGGAGAGGTATTCGCATGGGATGGGAGGATTTTAGCAAGCATTGTCAATTTGTTGTTGGGTTGGGAAATAGAGTGAGATTTTGGCAGGATAGGTGGTATGGGGATCAACCTTTCCAAGTGGCTTTCCCAAGGCTGTATGGAATTGCCATTGATAAGGAGGCATTTGTAGAAGCTTCTTTGTCAAGGCAGGGGGTGGAGGATAGAAGAATTTGGGACGTTCGTTTTACTCGAGATTTTAATGATTGGGAGATGGATGAAGGGCTACATTTTCTTCTTATATTAGGAGCTAATACTCCTCTTATGGATGTTAGAGATCGGATGAGATAGAAGTTGAAGCCTAATGGGGAGTTTGACATCTGGTCGTATTATAACAAGTTGCGGGATTCTCCCTCAATTGTCTTTCCTTGGAAAGGCATATGGAGAGTAAAGGCTCCTAGGCGAGTTTCTTTTTTTGGTTGGTGTGTAGCTTGGAATAAGATCCTAACAGGTGATAACTTGAGAAGATTGAGGGGTTTGGATTTTGTAGACTGGTGCATTAGGTGCAGGCATTGTGGAGAGACGGTAGACCACTTACTCCTTCATTGTGAGATGGCTTATCGGTTGTGGAGCTTTGTCTTGATAACTTTTGGTTTGTTTTGGGTTATGCCTAGATCGATCCCAGATTTGCTTTTTGGCTGGTGGAATTGGTTGGGGAAGCATTCGTCTCAGATTTGGAACCTAATTCCATTGTGCATCCTATGGTGTATTTGGAAGGAACGGAATCGGAGGACTTTTGAGGATTTGGATAGTTTAGGTGTTCAGATGGTTGCCTCTTTTAATGGGACTCTTTTTGATTGGTCTCGGGCTTGGGGACTCACGACTAGTAATTCTCTCCCCTCTTTTCTTAGCTCTCTTTCTCTTTTGTAATTAATCTGTTTTGGTTTTCTTTTTTGTTTTTTTGTTTTCTTCTCCTTGTATTTTCTAGGTTCGCTCTATGTTTTTCATGCGTAGAGTAGCCTTTCGTGTTTATAACATTCTTACTTATAAAAAAAAAAAAAAGAATTATGATGGATTGGAATGTTCTTTTTTTTTTTTTTTTTTTTTTGAAAATAGCATTTCTTTTTGGGGTTTTCTTCTAGCCTTAAATCTCCAGTGGATTTTTGCTTTTTACTTTTTTTTTTTTTTTTTTTTAAATCTCCCTGTTTTGCAATGTTGTTATGGTTGTATAGTTGCATTTCAGGATTTGATACCTATGTTTGCAAGATAATCTAATTTGGCTTTCTTACCAATAACTCAACTTCCTCTCTATAGAATATAGTGCCACCTCTTCTATCTGCAATTTGCATTTTAATTGTTTGTTAGCTTCATATTTTAGGGATAAAACTGATTTGCACTTATCCTTGAGCTCACTACATTTTCTGATTTTGAGTTGTTGGGCTTCTTGGGTTATATTGATCTTCATTAACCTATGCCTTGCTACTTTGTGATTTGTCAATTTGTGCATCAGCACATAGATTTGGTTTTGATCTTGGTATTCTTTGTTGGGTGTGGGGGTGTTATCATTTTTGTGGAATAACTGTTTTATTTTCCTCACCTCTGAGTTAAACTATTTGATTTTCTGGGTGCATTATTTATTTACTATTACAAAATTTCATTCTCATATACTTTATTTGATTCTAGGAGGAAAATACATCACTGGTTTTTTAATCATTGCATGATTGGCTTTGATGTATTGAGAGAATTAAATTTGGACTGGAAAGGCTGGGGTTAGATATATATGTCCCCTTTTTTGGGGAAAATTGTAATTACAGATTTATTGTGAATTTGACAACATATTTTTCAAAAAGTAGTCCCAAGTAAAATTATCTTTCAAATAGTAAATTATTTTATCCTTGATACATAGGCTGTTTAAGGAACCATAGCTTTATATGCAATGATTGATTATTTATGGTGGGGAAATGGGTGCTTGCTATTTGGTTCCTCAAGTTCTTTTGCCTGTGTCATTTGAAGACCATTGTTTTTGGATATTGAATTTGTTGTTCCAGAGGTTTTCTACTTTGGGAAATATTGAATGCCTTGGGCCATTTTAAAGTTTCGGTTGAACTAATTGATGTGCTTTTATGCTTATACATGGTTGTTCTAGAAAAACAGACACATCTTCCTTCTCTAAGCAAAACATAGGCATTTAAACTGTAAGATAAGTTTGGTTGTTTAGAAAAGGTAATCAAACTTCTTAACTTTGCAGTTTGGATAATTTCAGCATGTGAAAATAAGGTACTAAACAAATGGCATAAGAAAGGTCAAGATTGATAGATTCACATATGAGTGGTCTGGCCATGTTATTGTGTTTAGTGGATGGCAATGAGTGGGTTTTTGAGTGTTGTGATGTTCACTTTCCAATTTTGGGTAAATCCTGTTGAGCTAAGTGAACATGGTTGGTTATCCTATATGATACTGATAAGTATTTAAGAAGCCGGTTTTAAGTGTTACCATTGCATGGATATGTGATGTGGACATCTAATTTGGTGTAGTTTAATGGCTAGGGGAAATTTCATTTTGGTGTGTCTTGATTTTGTGGACTTATGGTGATGACTGATGAGTTTACTATAGACTCACATATTTCTATTCACAATCATATCATTGGCCTTGATCTATACGTTTACTATCAAATCATAATTGTATAATTTGTAGCCAAGGGTTATGTAGCTTAACTAGCATCTCTTGGTATTTTTAGTGGAGATGGTCTAGGGTTCAAATCTCCTCTCATATTTTAACTATCAAATTATTGTAATTGTAGAATTTGTATGTGAGGAATCAATGGTGGATAGAAACGTTTCTAAAAAGTTTGTGAAAACAGTATCTCTCTATGGGGTTCTCTTGTAACTTTCCAGAACTAGAAAAATGAAAGTCTTTCTGATTGTCCAACATGATTTTCTTCCAGCCTTAAATTTCTTGTGGGATTTTGCATTTACTCTCTGCTCATGTTTTACAATGTTATTGCTATATGTTTGCATTCTAGATTTGATAATGTATATTTACAAGACGCTCTTAATTTGACTGACATTCATAACAACAACATTTCCTCCTTGTGGTGCCCCTCCTTCCCTACCTGTATTCTTCATTTTATTTGCTTGCCAGTTTCATATTTTTGACATAAGTAAATTTTTACTTATTCCTAAGCTCATTGTTTTTTTTGTTTTAGAGCTTTTGGATTTTTGGGTTAAATCTATTTATATGAGCCTTACTTTGCTGTTTATCAGTTTGGGCATCATATATAGCCATGGTTTTGAACTTGGTAATCTATGTTGGGTGTGAGAGTCAATATGAATCTACTTTGACCCGGATAATTAGTCTCTATTTAAGCAATTGTAGCTTTTGTAAAATGTTCTAGAATGCTAGTTTTGAACCATCCTCAAAGTTAATGCATAACCAAATCATATAATACTAATCGTGTTGGATAAGAATTAATATATAATATAATTGGGTTTAAATCCATAGGCTTAAATTTTTGGGTTAAGGTGTTATTATCCTAACACTCAGTGCAACACTCACTAAATGAAATGGTCTTCTCCTTGGCATTATAAAGGGAACATAGAACTTCAGTGAAAATTGTACGATGAATCAATTTTCCTCCCATTGCTAATGCGTTGCTGCATTGCTTATTTGGAGTTTGAACGTTTGACATTCAGAGAATGATGAAGCTGCTTGCTCATGAATTATTAGTTTCTCGTTTTGAACAAGATTGTTTTGGATGCGTCTCTAATAATTTGTTATCTTTTAGGAGTATTTAAACCACAAAAATACATATGGAGGTAATCTCTTTAATTTTGGATCCAAAAAAAAAAAAAAATCACTTTAATTTTTAGTGTTTGTGTGTGTATATATATATTTTAATATGAAGAAGGCCGTTAAGTATAGTTTACTCATAACTTAAACATTTTGTTAGCGAATTGAAAGGAGTGGAGAAATTATAAAAATAAAATTAAAAAAAAAAAAAAAGGGAGTGGTGAGAAATTTCCAAAGGCAAGGGGACTATGGTTATCTTTATCTTTATCTCTTTTTCCTTTTTTTTTTTTTCCTTTTCTTTTTTTGTGAAGGACCATGGTTGACTTATTATTGACTTTTACTCCGAATTAAAAATAAATAGATATTATCAACTAAATGATTACAGTACAAATTCATCGTCTGTACTTTATATTAAAAATCATTTGGTGTTTTGATTAGATAATATAAAAGGTAATTATTATGAAATTAATACTCTAAGTTTTAATTTATCATGTCTAAAAAAGAATAAATAGAGATTTTGAGAGCGCTATTGGCTTGAGGAGACTCATGTATGAATGAAGGAGTAAAAAAAATCAAGGGCACTTGAACCTTAGCACCATTTAGAGAGGAAACCAAATGTAGGCCACGTCGGTCCAAGAAGCAAGCTTAAGAGTTAAGGTAGCTCACTTTACAAGTTTGACCGTTTGAGAAGTGAGAGAAAACAAAGCAGTTATGAGCTAACATTTAAAAGCTATTGATGTTCATTGTATTTGTATTTTTCCAACCAGTATTTTATCCTTTGATCCTCAACAGGATCATTAAATTATTATTTAAATCAATGTCTTATGATTAAATCTTGAAAGGACATCAAAGTGATTTTTTTTTTTAATTTAATTTTTTTCTGATATGTAGAACTTTTTAAAACCTTTTTTTTTTTTTTTTTTTTTGAGGAAAAAAAAAAGAACTTTATAAAACTTTTAAGTTTGGCACAACAAGGTATAACTATACTTTTTATCAAATTAATTTTTATTTGATAATTGGGGGTAATGGAATTTAAATTTTGACTACCTCTATCGAAAATATAAAAAAGTGCTAACTAATTTAGGTACAAAACTTTTGACAATTTACTTTCAAATATAATAAACCAACAAAATTAAACTATACCAAAAACGTAGCTATTTCAATATCCCTAAACAAAAACATTCAAAGAAATTTCATCCATTGTAACAGCATACATGTGCCCCTCCAAGGCTCCATTAGGACAACATTTTCCTTCATTTTCTTTTCTTCTCTCTCTCTCTCTCTCTCTCGTTTTAGTTAGAAATTCCTAAATCTTCCCCACCACTACCCACCCCAGCTCTCAGACCAGAGACCTTGCTAGGAACCCCGCACGTTCATGTCCATGGGAACCTCGCATCACACCATTATTTAGCACCATTAGCAATATTCATTTTTGGGCCCTTTTTTTTTTTTTTTTTCTCCAAGATCTTTATGTGTGGGCCGTTTAGGCTTTTTCTGTCCCTGCTAGGTAGGGACGATGAACACCTCACCACTTTCGCCGCACACCACCATGGGCTCTGATACCACTTGTCGGGGGATAAACACCTTGGAGAGCTTCCTTGAGTAAATAATATAACATATAAAGATACACTTTAACCCAAAAGGTCTAAGCTCCAAAAAAGGCCTAAGCCCAATGGGTATGTGCTCAATTATGTTATATTAATTACTCATTCTTCTAATCTTTATTCAATGTGGGATTTTACTTACACGTATACACCCAACAATAACATACTGAAAGTAATTAGTATTACATCAATATCATAATAAATAAATCACAAAACTACTATCTATTTTACTACATAATATTTGCAAATTGATATAGAAATGAATTTATTTGGTGTCACACCAATAATATAATAAATAAATTTCTTAATTACTTATTTGTTGTGTCTTAACGATTTATATATCAATTTGTAAGACTTATTTAGTAAAATTTATAATAGTTGTCACATCATTCTAAGTAAATTCATTATACCAGTAAAACAAAAGACACTAAATAGTTGTTTTTGAATTATTTGCGTTTTTCTTTTGAAATAAATCTAATACTGTAGCTAAGCTTCCCATGATTTACCAATCAAATATAAGTCACATTTATCATCATCATCTAATTATATGTCAAATGTTATTGAACTAAAAAAATTAATTAACATTGCCAAGGAAAATAAAAGAACCACACTTCTAAGTACCAAACAACAAAGAACCAATGTCAAAAAACTCAAGTCATTTGCATAAAAAAAATGTTAAATAATCAATGAATATGTTTTGAGAGCTTACAAACAGTCACAAACTATACACATTAGTACACACACCATAAGGATACACTTGATCACATGGTGCAAAGTCACAAGGAATGAGATGTCTGTTATGTTTATTGGCTTTTGTGACCAATTTTAATTTTCAAGGAGACCAAGTATATATATTTTTATTTTTTATTTTAAAATTTCATTTATATATATATATATATATAATATTAAAAAAAAAAAAAAAAACTCAGCCCCAAAGTCAATGAATAGCTCGTCCATGATTGCATCTCAGTGATCTCATAGCTTGAAACAATTGTCTCAGCCCCATTGCCCCACCCGAATATGACTGCATCTCTCTATATAAACTAAACTAACTTACAGGAAGACAGCTTTCTTTTGATTCAATATATCCACTACGACACATTTAACACAACCAACTCAAAAATATATCTCTCTCCATTTCCTTTTCACTTTGTTCTACCCAAACATCCTCTATCTCTATCTAGTACTCCTCCAAACAGGTGAGAATATATAGCTGACTATATTTAATTAACAATTTTTTTTTTCTAATTTTTTTTTTATTGGTTCCAGTGTTGATAGAATTAATTTCCTCTTGGTTACTGCAGGGAACAAATGTCATTGCTTTCGGACCTTAAACTTGCAGCTCAAATACTTGGCCCGGTGATCCTCATCATCGCTCTCGTTCTTGCACTACGCAAGTTTACAACAAACAACACCGATAATGCTACCCAAAGGCTTCCTGGCGACAACCTCGCTGGCGGCCATGGCATTATAAACAGAGGCCAAGACAATCTCCAAATGATAGCTGTGAACGTCAACCAGGGCCGGCCCTAGGCTTAGGCCAATTAGGCCATTGCCTAAGGCCCCCTTACTAGAGAAGGCCCCAAATTTGGGGGCAATTTTTATTTTATTTTTTATATATAAATATTTTTGGAAGATATTAAAACATTTTAATTTACATTTTTTTTCCACTATTAAGAAGGCTCAAAGAATTAAGTAATGCTAGAGATAGAGATAAGACAAATTTAAATAAATAGGTCTTACAAATAGACGTGTTACTAATTACAAGCAAATAGGAAAATGTTAAAAATACTGTAAATTTTACTACATAACTTTTATTTATTTAATTATTTTTATACAAGATAAAAATTATACTTTATCCTAATTTAATTATATATGTGTGCAAAACTCTTTTCTAGAGACTTAAATTAGGCCATTGCCCCCCACACCCCACAAGAACTTATACTTGTAGAGTGATCACTATACCAAAGGTGTATAGTGGTCTTCATAACTTTTATAATTTAATGTGACAATTAATATGATAAGTAAATTTTAACAAACTATTGAATGCATTTTTGAATGAATATTTATAATTGGTGATATATCCTTGTAATTCTCATGTTGTAAATTTTATAATATTTCTAGTATTTTTGTAAGCCTCATGTCATTGATCACATTCATTTCAACACTAGTTTGTAATAAAATTTGTTATAACTTTAACATTTTCTCAAAAGAAAAAATCATATTAAAGAGTAAAAAGAATGGATTTAAAAAAAAATTATTATATAAAATGTTAGTTAAATATTATTTAAGTTATAACATAAAGGCTCCATTTGAAAATTTCACCATAAGCCTCCGAAACGCTTGGGCCGGCCCTAACGTCAACCCTGTCTGAGCCTCCAGTGTACTATGTACTGTGTAGGCTTTCTGGTTATCTATACTCTCTTTTTGCTTGTTGGTTTGTTTGAATTACGTGTTATGAATAGTCTCTTCTGTGGGGTTTGCAATTGTAAAAGTCATCCCCACGTGTTTTTTTTTTTTTTTTTCCTCCATGGTTCATGAATAATAGTGTGGATCTGGGCCTTTTTCTTTCTGCTGCTCGGTTTGGAAAGTTTTAATAGGGGAAATTTATTTGGGCCTCCAAAACCAGATCTTCTGTTCTGGGCTTACAACATAAAGGTGTGGATTTGGATTTGAATTTAGATATTTTTATAGAAGGTTGACCCAACATCGCCAATCTGAGATCATTGATGCATATGTATAATTTGCTCTTTTGTATGATGTGGAACAGGGTTTTCATGTTTTTTCTCTGACAAAGGACCATAACAGGGTTGTCTTTTAGTCATGTTTGCCTTGTCAATTTGGCATCTATGCTTGTCTTCATGTGTTACAAAGGAGTTCTTTCCAAATGCTTAGATTTTTGTTAGTGCATGGACATACAAATTACAATAGTAACAATACAAGTTCATAAAAGTTGGGAGTGGCGGATATAGCGTGTGGCCTATAAATATAGCATCCAATCCAAATTATTGGGTTTAATCCAAAACAAGAGCAGATAAGTAGCCCAAAAATTGTACATCTGTTACAATCTTTTTTAACCCAAATAGTATATTTGTTTTGGGTTTGGTTCGGCTCATCCTAAAGCATGTTCATTTGTTTTGGGCCACTTTTATGGTGAGAAATGTGGGCAAACCCACTATCACGAATTCGAATGTACTATTAGTATTAACTCTCAAGAGACTTGCATAAAAAAAAAAACGCTCAAGAGCTTAACAATAGCCACACAAAAAAAATAAAAAATAAAAAACCAAACAACCTCTCTTTTTCAGAGTTTATTATTATTATTATTTTAATTTCACTTTAATTCCTATATTTTCAAAATTAAAAAAAAAAAAAAAACTACTTGCTAGCATAAAATGGATGGAAAATGTTGCTATAGCAAACAGAATTTATATCACATCTCTAGCTTCATGTCATCAAAGAAGCCTTGATTTATTGAATTTCGTTTTATGCACTAACATTTTTTATCCATCAAATTCCGTTAAGAATCTTTTGAAATATTCTAACATATAATAATAATTTTAAAACAAAAACTAATGTTTATGACCCAAATATACAATTTAACCAACAAATTTTAATAAAATCATCCAAAAACTAACAATTTCCAATCAAGCAATTGGCATTCTTTTTAGTAATAGTTAGAAAAAGTAAATGCCAAATTTATCATTGAAATTACATCCATAGTAAAAAAGTAAAATATTTTTTTATGAAATTTTAGTGTCAACAAAAAATAAACAACCACAAATAAATAAATAAATGGTGGGAAGCTCCCTAATAAATGAACCAATGATGGCTTATCCTCCTTTGGCCCTTCATAGATAACAAAAGCAATTAAGCAACTCGGACATGTTTTTTCTATTGTCACTATCACTGCTTTACAAAACCAAAATTTATTAGGAAGAATATCATATGGGGAAAATTCTTAGGTACTTCCAGAGTATGAAAAAATGATTCTCCCTCCTCTCACATCTACATTTACGGTAGACCCCACTATGAATTTAATGAGTGGACCTCACAATAAATGTGAAAAGAGAGAGCACTATTTTCTGTGCTCCGGGAATACTTAAGAATTACTCACCACATGGTCCACAATCCAAATCTATAATGCAATAGTCTTATATTGTCTTTTATGCAAGGTGTGAATGAAAAATCTTTAAGGGATTGTTGTGTGTGTTTAGGGGGGGGGGGGGGGGGGGTTTGATTTAAATGAAATTTAATATATTTTCTATTTTCTCTTTAATGTTTCTTAAGTATAGGATTTAATAAATAAAATTGCATGTGGGTTTTAGTTAGTTCAATTGGTAAAGTCTTTGATGATTAAATAAGAGATTTGAGATTCAATCCCCGCTTACACCAAAAACCGTGTCTTGGTCTAATGATAAAGAGTATCATAAAAAGCGGACGCCAAAGTTTGAAAAGTGATCCTGAAAGCCAAGCCAATTTCTCATAACTTCAAAAATGCTGACCAACAATCAAGAAAAGGCCAACAATCAAGTCAAGAAAAATAAAGTGATCCTGAAAGCCAATTTCTAGTCATTGCCTCATGCAAATTAACAAATCAAATTTGCTGCCAACAATCAAGAAAAGTAAAGTGATCCTGAAAGCCTATTCCTCGTAACTTGTGAGATAGTCATTGGCTCATGCAACCACTTGAAACTCAACTAACAAATATGCCAAAAATCAAGAAAAGTAATAAACCAAGTGACCCTGAAAGCCAATTTCTCATAACTTGTGAGATAGTCATTGCCTTAGACCTGCCTCTATTAATAGTACCAAGCCTCTATTACCAAATTCTGACCTCTGTCTCTGTGAAATCCAAGCCATACCTCTATTACCAAATTCCGACCTCTGTGAAATCCAAGCCATAGTAAGAACGCAAAAACAATTATAGCTCACTTCTGTTCCTTTCTGTGCCCCCAGTGTCTTCCTACAGCTGAATATTTTTTATTAACAGATTTTCTAATTATATATACTTTTGTTGATTCCAGTATTTCATACAATGATACAATTAATTCTCTCTTGGTTACTGCAGGGAACAAATGTCGCTGCTCAAATACTTGGCCTGGTCATCCTCATCATCACACTCATTCTCACACTTCGCAGGTTGTTTACTAACAACACTGCTACTGCCACTGCTACCCAAATCCTTCCTGATGGCGTTACCAACAGCAGCAGCCAAGACAATATCAAAATGATAGCTCTGAACGTCGACCCTGTCTAACCCTCCAATATGTAGGTTTCACTTCATCTGGAGCTTCCAATACGAATAAAGTTGAAACAGACAATATCAAAATGATAGCTCTGTTTTTGTTGGTTTGTTTGAACTTTGAATTACGTAGCTTGTATTGTCCGTGGTATCTTCTTTTTTCTTCTTTTTCTTTTTCTTTTTTCATTTTGTAAAATCCATATTGTGTGAGGATCTATTGTGCTTTGGAATGTTCAATGAATAATTTTAGTCCAATACTTGTTCAGGGCTTAGGATAATTTGAACTGTTTGTTTTTGCAATTGTTTTCGTGCAAGTCACGCTCTGCTTTTCCCCAAAACTTGTTGAGGTTTATGAATCATAGTGTGGAGTTGGGCCTTTTTCTTTCTACCGGCCGATTTGGGAAAATGTTTTGGGCTGCCAAAATAAAATCTTCCATTTTGGGCTCACAAACAAAAAGATATGGATTTGGATGGATTTTTATAGAAGCCCCAAATCAACATGGATACGTCATTGTTGTTATTATTATTATTTTTTTTTTGGAAAATGGTTCTTAGTTGTTTCCTTATCGCCTATCAAAGATTATGATTGATGCAAATCTAATTGCTCTTTTGTATTATTTGGAATTGGGTTTCCATTTTTTGTTTTCCTTTAACAAACCAAATAAGGATTGTCTTTTTGGGATAAGTTTGCCTTGTCATTTTTTTTTTTTTTTTTTTGATAAGTAGCTCAAAAAATTTCTTATAAAAAAAAAAGTAGCCCAAAAAATTAACATTTCTAGTGGATGAGAATCGAAGATGTCTAGTTTTAATGGGTTGGCCAACATTTTAACCCAACTTTTAAATTTACTTTGGGCCATTTAACTCTCCAGAAACCAACAATTAAAAGTGTGAATCATTTTGTTCCCAAAAAAAAAAAAAAAAAAAAATTCAGATACCATTCCAATAAATTAATTGCCAATTTAATCATAAAAATAACAGCCAGTGTAAAGGAAAACAGTTTTTTTTTTTTTTTTTACTCATTTTAGTGCCAGCCATAAATACACCACTAGAAACTAGAAAGAAATAAAGGATGAAGAAGCAATGCCCTCACGAAAAGAAAACAATAGTGGAAAGAAAATTAGGGAAAAAAAAAGTGATGGTTTGTTTCTTTCACTATCATTGCTTTACCTAACAAAATTGAATTAATAGAGATTATATAGGAATTGTCATCAAGATTTATAGTGCCAGTGACTCTTGAGGCCTGATTGAGAGGGGGAGGAATGAGATGGGAAAAATGCAAAGAATATTTGTTTGTATAATTTTTTTGATGAGCATGAACCATGAATCCTAACTTTTACCTACTCTAGTACTCTTTCTAACTCTTGTATAATTGTGTTCAAAAAAAAAAAAAAAAAAACAAAAACAAAACTCATAAAATTGTGCAAGTGATTCTATGTTGAAATTTTCAAGTGGCAGTGTGACACATAAAATTTCCAATCACCTTGTACCTTGATAATGCATAAAAATTCCATCACCCCATGCTAGCCTAGTACATAAAATTTCCAATCGACTTGCAACGTGTGGTGGTGATATTAATGATGTAACGTTCTGATTGTGGATCAGCAGCAAAATTTTTTAGGCCATCTCTGGCGATGAAATGAATTGTTAAAGGATGAACGTTGGATCACTTTACCCTTCCAATTGCAAAGTCAAATCCTATGTAAATTTTAATAACATGAAAGTAAACATGCTAAAATATTGCTTATATTTCATGTTACATAGTCAGCAAGAGATCCATAATAATATATATGGTTGATTCCATCACCCCATGCTAGCCTAGTACATAAAGTTTCCAATCAACTTGCAATGTGTGGTGGTGATATTAATGATGCAACGTTTTGATCGTGGATCAGCAGCAAAAGTTTTTAGGCCATCGCTGGCGATGAAATGAATTGTTAAAGGATGAACGTTGGATCACTTTACCCTTCCAATTGCAAAGTCAAATCCTATGTAAATTTTAACAACATGAAAGTAAACATGCTAAAATATTGCTTATATTTCATGTTACATGGTCAGCAAGAGATCCATAATAATATATATGGTTGATCTATACCATTAAAATGCTCATGCTTAAACTACGAAGAACAATATAAACTTGGATTGCCAACTGAATCTTCTAAAGATTTTTTATTCACATCAATTTATGAAGTTTTGTGGATCAATTCAATATAAGATCATCCGATTGTTGGGTATCTGGTAATGAGCCAATGACTGATTTTGTTTAATTCTAGTGAATAAAGAATTAGAAAGCCCAAAGGCAATATTGCTAAAATTTTCAATAACTTAGGGGGTGTTTGGTAATGTTGTTCTAGTAATATTGTTTGTATTTTTTGAAAATTCGTATGGATGAAAAAGTGTGTAGAAATATGTATAATGTTGTTTAATCACTGAAAACTATTGTTTTAGTTACACTACCAAATAGCCCCTAAAACGACGCGGAGTAAGTTTGAATATGACACCTAACTTTACATTCTAGAAAACAACCAAATGATTGTAATTGGATCTATACAATAAAATATAGGTCTAATTGATCTGTAGAGAGATATAAAGCAAGATTCATAGCTAAGGACTACACTCAACAAGATAGGCTTGATTATTCTTTCTTTCTTTCATTTTTTTTTTAAATTTATTTTTTATAATAAAAGTTAACTACTCTTTCTATCTCTTGTATAATTGTGCAAGTGGTCTTTCTTTGAAATTTCCAAATGGCAACATGACACATAAAACTTTCAATCACCCTGCACCTTGATAAAGCATAAAATTTCCAAACCCAAGGAGTGATTTAGTTTCAGTTCAATGAATAAGGACTAAAAAAGACCAAAACATAACGTATTGCTAAAATTTTCAATGAATAAAACAACGCTCCTTGAGTTTAAGGCACCTGAGTTTATCCACCTTGAAACAACTAATTGATTGTAAGTGGGACTATAAAATATATAATATAGATCTGTTGGGCTAAGACTATACTCAACAAGATGGACTTGATTACACTAAATTCTTTTCACACAAGCCAACAAGGATAATTTTAGAAAAGGATCAAAATTAATAATTTCTATAGCAATATTGATTTAATCTTGTATTTTTACTAGTAACTATATATTTATTTATATATTTTTCTTTAAAAAAATATTTATTTAATTTGTTACACTTTTTTAGAATGTGTTTTTATATATAGACAAGCTTAGGTACAATATTTTTTATTTGTTGTACTTCATGTTTCTCAATTAAAATTAAACATATTATTGCATTGATCAATAAAATTCAAATAATGTTATTTTCTTTATAAAAACAATTACATTTAGAGTAATCAATTTTTTGAATTTAGATAAAAAGCATAAAGCACAGCACTTAAAAGAATTGCATCAAAGTTTAAACTCATAGGCAAGATATCAAGCTTTCCAAAGGATGACCTGACATAAAGCTCACCCGAGTTATATATTAATCAAATTTTGCCAGGTTGGTTGTTGGTATGGTTGGTAGGTAGCTTTTTTGTATTTTTTTTTTTTTTTTCATTTTTTGAGATACATCAAATGGGTTCATAGCTAAGTCATTCTCCTCTTCCTAGTCATCATATGCTATGGATATCAATTACAATCAAACTTGCGCATTTGCTTTTGGAGAAAATGATAAAAATTAGCAATTTTGACTTAGTATTAAGTATTAATTGAGTTGTATACTGTTGGTAAAGGCTTATTTAATTTAGTGCGAATCTTAAAATTTGATGTGTGTATATATATATATATATATATTGAATGAATAATTTGTTGTATATAAATCTCTTAAAAACACATCAAGACTAATTTCGAGAAATAGGTCAATCATAATTATTTGCATATTATGTTTTTGTGGAGGAAGATAAACTAAAAGCAAGCTAAATAATTCACAAATATCAATTTAGAGTAGAACACACTCCTAAATTGATTTAAAATATAAGGCATGATATGTAATAAATATATGATTATTAAAAAAAATGTGTATAAGTATTCTTATGTAATCCTGGATTAAAAATCCTGATAGGATAATAAATAATATAATACTAATTATCATGAACCAAATAGATAATTCCCATTTATTTTAAATTTTATCATATTGATAAATATATAATTTAGTTATTTAAATGATTAATTCCAAGATAGAACTTCAATTTAAAAAAAAAAAAAAAAAATTCCCACATAGGGTAGTTATAAAAATAGTAAATGGTTAATATATCGTTGTTAAACTAACACATAACGACATCGTATAGTGAACTATTAAAATAGCCAGACCCCAGAAAGATTGATTCGAGCATAAGATTTAAAATAACACAAAGGGCAATACTGAGATTTAAAATAAGATTTAGAATAAATTAAATCGCTAAAATTGTCAAAATCATAAAACATTGCAATCATGATCACTGTCAAAATTGAGAATAAATTAAATTGCTAAAATTGTCAAAATCATAAGACATTTCAACAATTGCACCCACTGTGCATTGTCAAAATTGAGAATAAATTTTAAATTGCTAAAATTGTCAAAATTATCATAAAACATTTCGAAGATTGCTTCGAAGAAGTTAAGAGAATAAATTTTAAATTGCTAAAATTGTCAAAATCATAAAACATTTCGAAGATTGCTTTGAAGAAGTGGTCCTGCCTGGTATATGATCTTAAACACATGTTTTCAGTTTTTAAACAAGAATATACGTACCAAACGAGTCAAATTCTAAAAAAATTAAAAACTGTTGTTTAAACACACGTATCAAACGAGCCAAATTGTCAAAATCATGAATAAATTAAATATTGCAAAAATTGTCAAAATCATAAAACATAAGATTAAATTGCTTGCTTCGTGACCATTGTGCTTCGAAGAAGTTAAAATGCTAAAATTGTCAAAATCATAAAACATTGCAACCGTGACCATTGTGCTTCGAAGATTAAATTTGTTAAGACATATGTGAATCATGTGAAGAACATATGTTAATATTTTATGTAATTAGCTAATCTTTTGACAAAATACATTTTACTTGTAATTGGGTAGATCTAGAATGTATTTAATGCTTCAAGGAACAAGGTTTCAAGTTCAAGTGTTAAAGTTATGTAAGTTTGTCCAAGAAATAAGTGAAGAAGTGTTGCATTTTAAAACTCAACAGCTAACTCGATAGTTAGTATCTATCGAGATTTAAAAGGCTGCTGAAATCCGATGCTCGACAGCTTCTCGACAGATAAGCTATCTATCGAGGTTTATGAAATTCAGTTTTTCAGAACTAATTTCACTCAAATCCGTGAGTATGTGTATAGGTTTTCTTTTCTCACAATTCTAAACATATATAAAGATTATTTTAAGGGCCGTCAAAGGTTGTGCGAGTGTGAAGCAAAGTTTTGTTCATGCAAATTATGACCGGAGATAGAATTTGCCCTAGTTTATCTTTCTTTTGAAGAAGCTGCTGTGTTTGTACACCGTAGGGTTTTGTAACCAAGAAGTTTCATGATCTTTATCGTGTGATGAACTGAAGAACTTTGCAGCCAACACCTTTCTCAAGTTGGTAATTAAGTCGCGTACTGGGATCCGCGCATCTATTGGTTAGCCATGTACTAGAAGCCGTACATTGAAAGGAGAGATTGTCACTACAGAACAAGTCCAATTAGGTATTGGGATAAGGGTTCAACTGTAAGTTGGTATAAGGTACTGGGATTCATTTACTTGTAATCACTTGTTGTGATAATAGTGGATTTTCGGGAGTGGTGACCTTAAAATCACCTGGTAGGGTTTTGCCGTGTAAGTTTTCCCCATTCGTAAACAAATCACCGTGTTAATTTATTTTCCACTGCATTTTACTTAGTTGGTGATTTGTTTGTGCCGTCACGCATATTATATGATAATCTGACTAATTAATCAACTTGACTAATTAATTGGTTAATTCATCACAATGGGTCAACATATTCTTGGCCTATCAAAATTGCTTGCTTCGTGACCACTGTTCTTCGAAGAAGTTAAAATTGCCAAAATTGAGAATAAATTAAATTGCTAAAATTGTCAAAATCATGAATAAATTAAATATTGCTAAAATTTTCAAAATCATAACCACTGTGCTTCGAAGAGAATAAATTAAATTGCTAAAATTGTCAAAATCATAAAACATTGCAACCATGACCACTGTGCTTCGAAGATAATAAATTAAATTGCTAAAATTGTCAAAATCATAAAACATTGCAAGCATGAGTGCTTCGAAGAGAATAAATTAAATAAATTAAATTGCTAAAATTGTCAAAATCATAAAACATTGCAAGCATGACCACTGTGCTTCGAAGAGAATAAATTAAATTGCTAAAATTGTCAAAATCATAAAACATTGCAACCATGACCACTGTGCTTCGAAGATTAAATTGCTTGCTTCGTGACCACTGCGCTTCGAAGGAGTTAAAATGCTAAAATTGTCAAAATCATAAAACATTGCAACCATGACCACTGTGCTTCGAAGATTAAATTGCATGCTTCGTGACCTCTGTGCTTCGAAGAAGTTAAAATTGTCAAAATTGAGAATAAATTAAATTGCTAAAATTGTCAAAATCACGAATAAATTAAATTGCTAAAATTGTCAAAATCATAAAACATTGCAACCACTGTGCATTGTCAAAATCATAAAACATTGCAACCACTGTGATTCGAAGAATAAATTCAATTGCTTTTGCTTGCTTCGTGACCTCTGTGCTTCGAAGAAGTTAAAATTGTCAAAATTGAGAATAAATTAAATTGCTAAAATTGTCAAAACCATAAAACATTGCAACCACTGTGCTTCGAAGAATAAATTAAATTGCTTGCTTCGTGACCATTGTACTTCGAAGAAGTTAAAATTGTCAAAATTGTCAGCAACATAAAATTAGATTAGATACTTTGCAAAGGCATCTCATTTCCCACTTTATAGGCACAACACTGGCAATGGCATTTTACTAACTTTCTTATCCAACTTCTCATTTTCTACCTTCTTCTTCAACTTCCCAATTTATAAGCACAACAATGGCAATTGCACATGATAGGTGAGAGAGTATTTCAACTTCTTCTTCCCTCATAGCTCATTATTGACTCACGCTCCGAAAGTTTTACTGTTATTCTAACTAAATTCCTTTTTGTTCAGAATTCAGCAAGTTGTGTCGGACCTAGAACTCATTGCTGAAGTAGTTGGGTCCCTTGTCAGCTTTGTTGTTCCACTCATACGGTTAATACGCATATGCATAAGGATTTGGTCCATTTTGACTGGAAGACAACCTGCTTTTGCTGACAATGGCCACCAGGAGGATATCCCACAATACTCTGTAAATTTTCCATCCATGGCAGTGGCGGATAGGTGAGAGAGTATTTCAACTTCTTGCTCCCTCATAACTCTCTAAAATTTACTATTTGTTAAAACAGCTCAACAAGATGCTTCAATGCATCAAGGAGGAGTCCATCTTGCTAATCAAATCAGTTCACAACTTTCAGTTGATCAAGGCATTGATCAATCAGATGCTATAATCATGATTGAAGCAATGCCTCACCATGATCAAATGCTAGACTCAATGCAGTAGCTGATGCCACGTATGCAAGGATTTGGGAAGATGATTGAGCACGTGGACATGAGCTGGAGCTGCAACAGAATTTCCCCTGTTTTTAGGAAGTCAGTTATTTTGACAGTTGTACATTGTAGCCTCTAATCTGTGTGTATAAATATAGGATTGATGCTTGTAATTATTAATTCAGTTGTATTCATTCAATCTTTGATCAATAAAGATTCAGCTTTCTATTTAGATTGAGAGTACAAACTTTTATATGGTATCAGAGCTTCAAGGTCCTGTAATGGCGTCCAATGAAGCAAACAACCAATCCAATCAATCCATTCATACATCCCCTGAGCCCAACAATGAACAATCCACTCATACAAACTCGAATTCACCAAACAATTCAGCTTCTGTTACTCCCAATCCCTATTTCTTGAATACCAGTGAGAATCCAGGGAACATTCTCGTTACACAACCTCTGTTAGGAATGAGAAATTATCAATCCTGGTCAAGAGCTATGGTGCTTGCTCTCACTGCGAAGAAGAAGATAGGTTTTGTAAATGGAAAGATTGCGAAACCAGAACTTGAATCTCCTTTATATGAAGATTGGGAAAGCTGCAATACCATGGTGCTTTCTTGGATGATTAATTCTATGCATGTGGATGTGTCGAGCAACATCATGTACTGTGAAACAGCAAGGGAGATGTGGATTGAACTTCAGAATGTGTTCTCACAAGGAAATGGACCCAAACTCTACAATTTGCAAACTGAGATCTCTCAAATTCGTCAAAATCAAATGTCTGTGACTGAGTTCTACACCAAATTCAAGAGATTGTGGGACCAATTGCTGAATTATGAACCAATGCCAGAATGCTCATGTGGTGCCATGAAGACTTTGAGTAATTCTCATAACAAGGCTTATGTGATGAGATTTCTGATGGGACTAAATGAGAATTTTGATACTGTTCGAAGCCAAATTCTCATGATGGATCCTTTTCCCTCAATGAGCAAAGTCTATTCACTGGTTTTGCAAGAAGAATCTCACAAGAGTTCTGGTCATGGAGGTTCTGGTTCTTCTCAGTCTGATACAATGGCAATGTATGCAAATTCCAAGGGAAACTTCAAAGGAAATGGGCGAAAGGAAAGGCCTTTCTGTACTCACTGTAACATGGCAGGGCACACCATTGAAAAATGCTACAAATTGCATGGGTATCCACCTGGTTACAAGCCAAAAGGCAAGCCAATAGCCAATGCAAATCAAGCATCTTTCAATTCTGGAGATAGTGTTTTGACTGCTGGGAATCAGTGTCCCATTTCCAAATCACAATGTGAGAAATTGTTAGCTTTTCTCAACTCAGGAACCACTGGATTAGAGAATGCTCTTGGTGATCCACATCATGCTGCAAATGCAAGCATTTCTTGTATGGCTACTGGTGCAGGAGGAGTTTCTGGTGAGAGTTCTGGACTGACAGGATCTTCCTCACATTCTAAGGTCAATACCTATCTTGTTTTCAATCCCACACTCATGTCAGGTAATCACTCCCCCTGTTTCTTTGAACCATCTTTCCATCATTCCATTTTTTCTGCTAGAAAAGTTGATAGGACTGCTTTCAATGAATCTGATTGGGTCATTGATACAGGAGCCACAGATCATATGGTGCATTCTGTGTCTTGTTTTACCTCAATTACTAAAGTCTTAAACACCTTTGTTAATCTTCCAAATGGAGAATCAGCCTTAGTTACACACATAGGAACTGTTGAAATCACACCCAAACTCATTCTTTTCAATGTTTTGTGTGTTCCTTCATTCACTTTCAATCTTCTTTCTGTCAGTAAGTTGGCTAAGTCCATTTCTTGCTGTCTCATGTTCTTTGGAACTCTTTGCTTCATCCAGGACCTGGCTCATTGGAGCACAATTGGTCTGGGTAAGGAGTACAATGGACTATATCTGCTGGAACAGAACAGCTCAGCTTCATCAAGATGTTTTACTGGTTTTAATTCAGTTCATAATGTTCATGCTGTCAATAATGTTCATATGCAGCCACATATTTGGCATTTCAGATTAGGACATTTGTCAAATGCTAAGTTGGCATTGTTAAAACATAATGATGTACCTCTTTTCAATATTAATAAAATGATTGATTGTGAAATCTGCCCTTTGGCTAAGCAAAAGAGATTACCTTTCACTTCTAGTACTCACATTTCTAGTCATTGTTTTGATTTAATTCATTGTGACTTGTGGGGACCTTTTTCAACTTCTACCATTGATGGTTGCAAATATTTTTTAACCATTGTTGATGATTGTTCAAGATGTACTTGGGTTTATCTACTTAAACATAAATCACAAACCCAAGCCATCTTGGAACAATTTTGCATCATGATCGAAACCCAATTTTCAAAGAAGGTTAAATGCATTAGAACTGACAATGGAACTGAGTTCATCATGTCTACTTTCTTTTCAAAAAGGGGCATTTTGCATCAACTAAGTTGTGTTGAAACCCCTCAACAAAATGCTATAGTTGAGAGGAAACATCAACACCTCTTAAATGTTGCAAGAGCACTTAGATTTCAATCCAACTTACCTTTACATTTGTGGGGGCATTGTGTTCTTACTGCCACCTACTTGATAAACAGAACCCCTTCTTCTGTTTTAAGTCATAAAACCCCTTTTGAGGTTCTTTTTGGTCAAGTTCCTACTTACTCTCATTTGAGGGTCTTTGGGTGCCTATGTTATGCTTCTACCCTCTCTCACAATAGGACTAAATTCGATCCAAGGGCATCAAAATGTGTCTTTTTGGGTTATCCTATTGGGGTTAAAGGCTATAGGGTAATGCATTTGTCCACCAAAACCATTTTTGTTTCCAGGGATGTGTATTTTCATGAAAATATATTTCCTTTTGCTACTGATGTACAAGATTTTTCTGATCCTTTTGCTGCTGAGAATGCTAATTCTGTTTCTGCTATAGATCCTTTTGTCACTCCTATCAGCATACCAGATGTTCCCATTGAGTCTTGTCCTCCTTGTATTCCTTTGGTTTCGTCTTGTCAACCTTCTTCCACTTCTTCACTCAGTCCTAATCCCCCTTGTGCACCTCTGGTTGCCTCTGACCCCATTGATACTGCTGTTTCTATCCCTAACATTCCTAGTGCAGATCCTCCACCAACCAGAAAATCCACCAGATCTCACAAAACTCCAGTGTACTTACAGGACTATGCTTGCAATTCAGCTACCATTTCACCATCAGCTGGTTCTTCTCATGTCTCAGGCACTCCTTATGATATAGCAGATTGCCTAACTTACTGTCATTTGGATCCAACTTATCAGTCCTATCTCATGACTGTCAGTCATGGTCCTCAGGCACCTCAATACTTCCATCAGGCTGTTACTAATCCCCTTTGGAGGGAGGCTATGGATAAAGAAATCCAAGCCTTAGAACACACTCACACTTGGGTGCTTACTCCTCTACCACCTGGTAAAAGAACCATTGGATGTAAATGGGTCTATAGAGTGAAGCTTCATCCTAATGGTACTGTCGAGAGGTACAAAGCAAGGTTGGTTGCTAAAGGGTACACTCAAAGGGAAGGGTTGGACTTCTTGGAGACTTTTAGTCCTGTTGCTAAGACTGTTTCAGTGAGGGTTCTGATTGCTCTTGCTTCAGCAAAAGGCTGGCCTTTGCACCAGCTAGACATCAATAATGCCTTTCTCCATGGTGATCTTGATGAGGAGGTCTACATGGATTTGCCTCCTGGTTTTCACAGCAAGGGGGAGCCTCTCAATTCCACTTCAACTTCCACTCCTTTAGTATGTAAATTGGTGAAGTCTTTGTATGGTCTTAGACAAGCTTCAAGGCAATGGAATGCCAAGCTCTCTGCCACCATTATGCAGCTTGGTTTCAAACAATCTCAGGCAGATCATTCCTTATTTGTTCATGTCAATGGTTCTTCCTTTACAGCATTATTAGTGTATGTGGACGATATGATAATTACAGGAAATGATCCAGCTTGTGTTGCCAAGTTAAAGTCCTTGTTAGACCAGAATTTTGGAATCAAAGACCTTGGATCACTCAAATATTTTTTGGGTTTGGAAATTGCAAGGAGCACTAAAGGCATTAGCATTAACCAACGCAAATATGCTCTTGAGGTTTTACAAGAGGCAGGAATGCTTGGTTGCAAACCTGTCAAGTCTCCAATGGAGCAACAACTGAAGCTTTCCAAGACTGATGGGGAGTTACTTCAAGATGCAGGGCAGTACAGGAGGTTGATAGGGAAGTTGATGTACTTAACCTTAAGTAGACCTGATATAGCCTATGCAGTTCACAGGCTAAGTCAGTTTTTGGCTCAACCTCGAATTCCACACATGAAGGCAGCAACAAGAATTCTCCAATACATCAAGAGCACACCAGGACAGGGAGTATTCTTTCCTGTTAACTCAGACCTGCAGCTAAAGGCTTTCTGTGATGCGGATTGGGCAGGGTGCCCTGACACAAGGAAGTCTCTAACAGGTTATTGTGTTTTCTTAGGGGAATCCTTGATTTCTTGGAGGTCTAAGAAGCAGGACATAGTGTCCAGATCCTCTGCTGAAGCAGAGTACAGATCCATGGCCACTACCACATGTGAAGTTGTTTGGTTGCTCTACTTGTTAAGGGATTTGCATATACCACATGAGAAACCAGTGCTAATGTACTGTGATAACCAGGCAGCCATACATATTTCTTCCAATCCTGTATTCCATGAGAGATCAAAACATATAGAAGCTGATTGTCACATAGTCAGAAACAGAGTATTGGATGGCACCATCAAGATGTTCTATGTCTCTTCACGGAATCAGTTGGCGGATATATTCACCAAAGCACTTGGTGTTGAACAATTTTCCAGATTGTTAGCAAAGCTGGGTATAATCAACATTTTCACTCAGAAGATTCAATATCCGGAATATCAAAAGCATAATCAAGACACAAGAGCTTTGCTCTTGAGGGGGAGTGTTAAAACAGCTCAACAAGATGCTTCAATGCATCAAGGAGGAGTCCATCTTGCTAATCAAATCAGTTCACAACTTTCAGTTGATCAAGGCATTGATCAATCAGATGCTATAATCATGATTGAAGCAATGCCTCACCATGATCAAATGCTAGACTCAATGCAGTAGCTGATGCCACGTATGCAAGGATTTGGGAAGATGATTGAGCACGTGGACATGAGCTGGAGCTGCAACAGAATTTCCCCTGTTTTTAGGAAGTCAGTTATTTTGACAGTTGTACATTGTAGCCTCTAATCTGTGTGTATAAATATAGGATTGATGCTTGTAATTATTAATTCAGTTGTATTCATTCAATCTTTGATCAATAAAGATTCAGCTTTCTATTTAGATTGAGAGTACAAACTTTTATACTATTATTCTAACAAAAATCCTTTTTGTTTCAGAATTCAGCAAGTTGTGTCGGACCTAGAACTCATCGTTGAAGTAGTTGGGTCCCTTGCCGGCTTTGTTGATCAACCCATACGGTTTATACGCATATGCGAAGGATTTGGTCCATTTGGACTGCAAGACAACCTGCTTTTGTTGGTAATGGCTACCAGGATGATATCCCACTTGCTGATGCTAATGACGAAGCCGAAGTCGATGCTGATGCTGAATCTGAAGCTGAAGCTGATGTTACCAATAGGCAATAGCCATGTAATTGTGGACGAGGATCTGAACATCTGACCTCAAAGTACGTGGTCTTTCTTTGCAGACTTTACTGTAAAATAATCCTACTGTAAAATAGTCCAAGTGCCCCTTTATGTAACTTCATCAACTTTTATTTGAGTTAAATACATGAGCTTCCGTCATTTTTATCAGCACGCGCGTGTGCTGTTTTTTTTTAGTATTTTTCGTTATTTATTGATAATTTCTTTTTTTAGAAACACAATATTTTGGGCATCTTTCGCCATTTTCTCACGGTATAAAGTCAAAAAAGAATGAAATGCATTTTTGCTTCTAAATCCGATGTTTGTTTTAATTTCTTCAGAAAAAAGAAAAGGCTTTAGAAGATTTATTTATCTTGGTGATCTGTGTTTTTTTATTATTATTAATTTTATCTTGATTATTATTGTTTGGCGTGAGATTTATATTATTAGAGAGAATTGAATGTTTTCCTTTTTTCGCATATGTTTATACTGTTTGATTTTCTGGAATTTTTTCAAAATAGTCATTCTTTCTATATCTGATTTTAGTAGGAAATATGTCAACCATTTATTATTGTGAATTTTACAATGAACTTTTTACAAAGTAATTAAATAAAGAGCACGTGTGCAACAAGCAGTTGGGCCTTTTGCGACTTGTCCGTATAGATTGTCGCTCTCTCTCTCTAACTTTTTGGTCCTCATCTGTCTGCTATAAAAACAGAACCAAAAAGTTTAGAAATTGCTTTTTGGTCGTTTTTCTATCTTTCTGTCTGTTCCGGAATCAGGTTGATGCACATATTCTTATGATTTATGCAGATCTAATTGTTCTCTTGTTTTATATGTATATGGTGAAGTTTAGGAAGTTTAGAAATTGCTTTTTGATCTGATTGTTCTTTTGGAACTGGTGTTGTTTTTGACATATATATATGGTTTAGTTTTCGTGGGTGCATACAGTATCTTGGTAAGGATTTTTACTCATATGTCTCAGCTTAAAATTGCCACAGTATCTTTTCCTTAGCATGTAGATCGGAATTTGGATTTGCTTCGTTTTTTTATGCCGAATTTCTGCCTTGCTGCTTTTTGGGTTTCTTTGTCATCAGATATTTAGCTGTGGTGTCAATCCTGGTAATCTGTGTTGTATGTGAGATTTATATCATTTTTGTGAAAAAAAAAAAAAAATGCTTTCGTTTTCTCAGCTCTAAGTTGTTCTATTTGATTTTAAGTATTTTGGGTCTGATATTTTTTTTTTTTTTTTTTTTTTGGAGAAAAATTTGTATGGGGTTGTTATAATATTTTAATGGAATGAATTGTAGAGTAGAGAGTCAGATGAAGAGAGGATTTGTAAATTTGAAAAAAAAAAAAAAAAATTTTTAAGGGCGAAATTTGAGAAATTATAAAACATAGGTGTGAATGTCAAATAGATATTCATTCTTATAAATTTTATTTGATTTTAGGAGGAAGTATATGTCATTAATATTTGGCTTTGTTGTTTTGAGAGAATACAGTTCTAGCCCTGGGCAGATTGGTGTTATATTATATATATCTTTATTTTTCGCAAATTGTAATTACAGATGTTATTGTGAATTTTATAACGGATTTCTCAAAAATTGTTCTCAAAGTAAAATTTGTATCCGGATTCATAGGCTGTTTAAGCAATTGCGGCCTAGTAATCTGTATATAGTTGCTGATGGAGCATAGCTAGAGTCTTCTATACAAATTTTCTTTTCCTTTCTTTTTTTTTTTTTTTTTAAAAAGAAACTTTTATTGTTTTGGTGGGCAACTGGGCAAGTGTAGTTTGGTTCCACAGTTTCTTTCGCTTGTGTCATTTGAAGATTAGTCAAGATGACTTTACCTTGTTATTGAATGATGAATTTGCTGTTCCAAAGTTTTTTTTACTTTTGGTAAAACTAATTGATATGCGCTTCTTTGCCTATACATGGTTCTTCTAGGAACACACATCTCCTTATGTGATCAAAACACACATTTAAATCCTTATCTTATGTCTGGTTGTTCTGAAGTTTGCAGTTAGGATCATTCCAGCATGTAAAAAATAGGTACTAAATTAGAACAAACAGTATAAGAAAGGTCAAGATCAGTTAATGAACATATGAGCAGTCATGTCCATGTTATAGTGTTAAATGGATAAAAATGAGTGGTTTTTTAAGTGTTGTGATATTCATTTTCCAAGCTAAAGCCTATAGAGCAAAGTGAACATGGCTGGTTATCCTATATGATGACTGATAACTATATAAGAAGCTGGTTTTAAGTGTTGTCGTTGCATTAATTTTTAATGTGCTACTTCACCAGTGTAGTTTGATGGCAGTAGGATGGTTCATTTTGAGTTGGCTTGATTTTGTGGCCTGATGAGTTTTCTAAGGAATACTGTGATCTTCACAAATTTCTGTTCATAATCATATTATTGACTCTGATCTATTGGAACTAAATGGTTTAATTATTGCATGATTGGCTTTGATGTATTGAGAATTAAACTTAGCCCAGATAAATTGGGGTTAGATATATGTCCCTTATTTTGGGCAAATTGTAATTACAGAGTTATTGTGAGTTTTACAATGGACTCTTCAAAAAGTAGTCCTTAGAAGTAAAAAATTTGAAGGAAATTATTTTGATCCTGTTACATTGGTTATTTTAACAACTGCAGCCTAGCAGGCTTTGTATCTGGTTTCCGATAGAGCATAAGTAGAGTATCCCATACAGTTTTTTAAATGCAACTTGTGGGCAAATGGGAAATTGTTATTTGGCTCCTCAAGTTCTTTTGTCTGAGTCATTGGAAGACTAGCCAACATGGCTTTGCATTGTTTTTGGATGTTGAATTTGCTGCTCCATAGCTTTTGTAGTTTCTGGTAATATGAGATGTTTTGAGCCATTTAAATATTTTGGTAAAACTAATTGATGTGTACTTCTTAGCTTATATATGGTCGTTCTAGAAACACAGAGACACCTTCCTTCTGTGATCAAAACACATGCATTTAAGCCCTTAAATTTATGTTTGTTGTCTAGTAAGATAAACAAAGTTCTGAATTTTGCAGTTTGGATCATTTCTGCATATGAAAAATAAGGTACTGAACTAAACCAGGACAAATAGTATAAGGAAGGTCAAGATAGGTAGATGAACACATGAGCAGCTCTGTTTGTGTTATAGTGTTAAGTGGATAGCAATGAGTAGATTTTAAGCGTTCTAATATTCTCACTTTCCAATTTCAGGTATCTACGTCCTGCAGTGGTGTAGCTTAATGGCAGTAGGGCAGTTCATTTTGAGGTGGCTTGAGGATGGGGACTTATGTGATGAGTTTACTATAGAGTAATGTTATCTTCACAAATTTCTGTTTACAATGGTATTTTGGACCTTGGTCTATATATTTACTGTCAGATTACAATTGTAGAATTTGTAATGTTTTATTTTATTTTTATTTTTTTTGAAAAATGGCATTTCTGTTTGGGGTTTTTTCTTAGCCTTAAATCTTCTTTGGATTTTTTCTTCTTACTTCTTATTTATTTATTATTATTATTATTTCATGTTGTGCAATGTTTTTATTGTTGAATAGTTGCATTTTTGGATTTGATACCTATGTTTGCAATTTGCAAGACAATCTAGTTTGTCTTTCGTACCAATAACTCAACTTCCTCCCTATGGTGCTTCCCTCTTCTATCTGCAATCTTAGTTTTAATTGTTTGTTAGTTTCATATTTTAGGGATAAAACTGGTTTGCGCTTATTCTTGAGCTCACTAATTTTCCTTTTAGGATTCTCGGGTTATATTGATCTTAATTAATCTGTATCTCACTATCTTGCTACATTGTGATTTGTCAGTTTGTGCATCAGATAGATTTGGTTTTGATCTTGGTAATCTGTGTTGGGTGTGAGAGTTATTATCATTTTTGTGGAATGAATGTTTTATTTTTCTCTCCTCTGAGTTAAACTATTTGATTTTCTAGGTGCTTTATTTTTTATCTATTAATACCAATTTTTCATTCTTATATACTTATTTGGTTCTAGGAGGAAAAATACGTCATTGGTTTAATCATTGCATGATTGGCTTTGGGGTTAGATGTATTATATATATGTCCCTTTTTTTGGGAAAATTGTAATTACAGACCTATTGTGAATTTGACAATGGACTTTTTAAAAAGTAGTCCTTGAAGTAAAAATATTATTCAATAGTAAATTATTTTAACCTTGATGCATAGGCTGTTTAAGGAACTGCAGCTTTATAGTATTTGTATCTAGTTGTTGACAGAGCGTAAGTAGAGTATGCGATACAGTTTTTTATATTCAATGATTGATTATTATGGTGGGGAAATTGGTAATTGTTATTTGGTTCATCAAGTTCTTTTTCCTGTGTCATTTGAAGACTACTCAAGATGACTTTGTATTGTTTTTGGATGTGGAATGTGCTTTTCCGGAGATTTTTTACTTTGGGAAATATGGAATGGAATGCGTTGAGCCATTTTAAAGTTTAGGTAAAACTAATTGATGTGCTTCTATGCTTATACATGGTTGTTCTAGAAACACAGACACATCTTCCTTCTGTGATCAGAACACAGGCATTTAAACTGTAACATATGTTTGGTTGTTTAGAAAAGGTAAACAAAGTTCTTAACTTTCCAGCTTGGATCATTTCAGCATGTGAAAATAAGGTACTGAACAAATAGTGTAAGAAAGGTCAAGATTGATAGATGCACATGAGTGGTCTGACCATGTTATATAGTGTTTAGTGGGTGGCATGAGTGTTGTTATGTTCACTTTCCAATTTTGGGTAAATCTTGTTGAGCTAAAGTGAACATGATTGGTTATCCTATAAGATAGACTGATAAGTATTTAGGAATCTGGTTTTAAGTGTTATCATTGCATGGATATGTGATGTGGACATTTAATTTGGTGTAGTTTAATGGTTGTGGGAAATTTTATTTTGGTGTGCCTTGATGTTGTGGACTTATGGTGATGGCTTTACTATAGATTTATGTCTATTCACAATCATATTGTTGACCATGGTCTATACATTTACTATGAGATCATAATTTTATAATTTGTAGCTCAAAGCCTTGTAACTTAACTATCACTTCTTGGAATTTTTAACAAAGATGTCTAGGGTTCAAATCTCTCTTCTCCCATTTTAACTATCGAATTATCATAATTGTAGAATGTAAGGAATCGGTGGTGGATAGAAATGTTTCTAAAAAGTTTGTGAAAACAGCATCTATCTATGGGGTTCTCTTGTAACTTTCCAAAACTAGAAAAATGAAGTCAGTCTTTCTGATTGTCCAGCATGATTTTCTTCTAGCTTTAAATTTCTTGTGGGATTTTGCATTTACTCTCTGCTCATGTTTTACAGTGTTATTGCTGTATGTTTGCATTCTAGATTTGATACGTATATTTGCAACACTCTTAATTTGGCATGCACAACAACACTTCCTCCTTGTAGTGGTGCCCCTCCTTCCCTATCTGCATTCCTCATTTTATTTGCTTGCCAGTTTCATGTTTTCAGCATAAATAAATTTTGCTTATTCTTGAGCTCACTGTTTTTTCCGTTTTAGAGCTTGGATTTTTGGGTTAAATCTAATTTATATGAGCCTTACTTTGCTGTATATCAGTTTGGGCATCAAATATGGCCATGGTTTTGAACTTGGTAATCTATGTTGGGTGTGAGAGTTAATATGATCTACTTTGACCCGGATAAGTAGTCTCTCTTTCAGCAATTGTAGCTTTTGTAAAATGCTCTAGAATGCTAATTTTCAACTGTCCTCAAAGTTAATGCATAACCAAATCATACAATACTAATCGTGTTGGATAAGAATTAATGTATAACATAATTGGGTTTAAATCCATGGGCCTGGCCTAAATTTTTGGGTTAAGGTATTATCACCCTAACATGCAGTACAACACTCACTAAAAGAAATGGTCTACTCCTTGTCATTACAAAGGGGACATAGAGCTTCAGTGAAAATTGTATGTTGAATCAATTTTCCCCTCACTGGTAATGCGATTGACATTCAGAGAATGATGAAGCTGCTTGCTCATGAGTTATCAGTTTCTCATTTTGAACAAGATTGTTTTGGATGCGTCTCTAATAACTTGTGTGTGTGTATATATATTTTTAATATGAAGAAGGCCGATAAGTATAGTTTACTCATAACTTAAACATTTTGCTAGTTAATTGAAAGGAGTGGAGAAATTATTAAAAAAAGAAAAAACGAAAAAAAAAGAAAAAAGAAAAAGAGGAGGGGTGAGAAATTTCCAAAGGCAGGGGGACCATGGTTAACTTTTTTTTTTTTTTTGGAGAAGGACCATGGTTAACTTATTATCGACTAAATGATTAAAGTGCAAAATCATCATCTATATACTATATTAAAAACCATTTGGTGTTTTGATTAGATAATATAAAAGGTAATTATTATGAAATTAATACTATGAGTTTTAATCTATTATGTCTAAAAAAAAAAAATTTAAAAGAGAGAGGAATAAATAGAGATTTTGAGAGCGCTATTGGCTTGAGGAGACTCATCCATGAAAAAAAAACTCAAGGGCACTTGAGCCATAGCACCATTTAGAGAGGAAACCAAACGTAGGCCACGTTTGTACAAGAAGGCAAGCTTAAGAGTTAAGATAGCTCACTTTACAAGTTTGACAGTCTGAGAAGTGAGAGGAAACAGAGTAGCTATGAGCTAACGTTTAAAAGCCATTGATATTCATTGTATTTGTATTTTTCTAACCAACATTTTATCCTCTGATCCTCAACAGGATCATTAAATTATTATTTAAATCAATGTCTTATGATTAAATCTTGAAAGGACATCAAAGTGATTTTTTTTTTCCTAACATGTAGAACTTTTTAAAAATTTTAAGTTTAGTACACAAGATATAACTATACTTTTTATCAAATTAATTTTTATTTGGTAATTGAGGGTAATAGAATTTAAATTTTGAATATCTCTATTGAAAATATAAGAAAGTACTAACTAGTTTAGGTACAAAATTTTTGACAATTTACTTTCAAATATAATAAGTGTGTGTTTGGGAACAGATTAAAATTAAAATTATTTTACTATTCAGCTTATTTTTGCTATTATTTATAGGCCTCACTGCACTTTTTGGTACTATTTATGAGCTCCATTGTACTATTTCAATTAACTTTTACATTTATCTACAGTACTTTCAACAATAAGTTTTCAGTTTCAGCAAAATAAGCAGTATCTAAACACACCATAAACTAACAAAATTAAACTATACTAGACCTTCGTGACATAGCTATTTCAATATCCCTAAACAATAACATTCAAGGAAATTTCATCCATTGTAACAACATACATGTGTCCCTCCAAGGCTCCATTAGGCCAACATTTTCCTTTATTTTCTTCTCTCTCTCTCTCGTTTTTTAGTTAGAGATTCCTAAATCTACCCCACCACTACCCACCCCAGCTCTCAAACTAGAGACCTTGCTCACTTCTAGGCACTTTTAGCACCTAGGAGGTGCAATTAAACCATTAAAGTGGTTACCCCAACCATATGTTAGACCATGGAAGATGATAAGATAATCATGGGGTAAAGGAATTGATCCAAAGTATTGATAGAGTTTTATTTAGACCTTAGAGGTTGGGGTAAGTTTTGTTTGAAGTAGTACTTCAAAGTTTGAAATAAAATTTGCTTAAATTAGCTAATTATATGATGTTTAACCGTATTCATAAAAAAATGGTGGTAACAAATAAAAGATTTAAATGAAGTGTATTTAGAAATTTTAAAGTGTAACTATTTAAGTGAAAAAAAAAGTCTTAAATATATAAAACATACTTAAAACTCTAGAATTAAAAGGTAATTAACCATAATTTTTTTAAATAAAAGTTGTGTACCTACCGTTGGGAAAAACTGAAAACTATACCAAATCATCATTTAAAAAAAAAAAAAAATTAATCTTGTAACAGGGAAATAGATAGACAGAAAAAAAAATGGAGAAGATAAATAAATAAAAAGTTAGAGACTAATTACACTATCATAGAAGCAGGATTAGTACATAGAATATATAAAAGGTCATATATCAAAAGGGTACTCTCTTAGTAGAGGAGTGTCTAAAATAACAAAATCTCTCTATAATTGGATTGCCATCTTCGCAAGAGCATCAGCACAGACATGAAGGGGCCGTTTAGTAATGTTATTCTAGTAATATTATTTGTATTTTTTAGAAATACATGTGGGTGAAAAAGTATGTAAAAATGCGTATAATATTGTTTAAAAACTGAAAACGTGTGTTTAAATATATGTATCAAATGACCTCTAACTTCCCTACAGTAGTTATTCAACTTCTACCACAAATTTTGGTTCACTTGAGTTCCTAAAATCATCATCAATTGGTGCATAATCAGCAATTGAATAGCCATTTCATACCAAACCATGTTTGAATAGCTATTCCAATGCCTAAACGATAGTAACATTGAAAGAGATTTTATCCATTCCAAGAAACAATGGGTTCCTCCAATAGGGTGCCGTCAACAATGTCAATGTGTTAGACCAAGGGGAAGATAAGAATTACGATAATCATGGGGTGCACCATCCTAATCACGTGCCAGTTAAGTGGGTCCCAGCCACAACCTTAACTTCAACATCTAGTTTGGTGGATCTGTACTAGATTTGGCTTTAACCTTATCCAATTGACGTGTAAAAGGACACGCTATAAATTAAACAGTAGGATCCATCTGTCTACTTAGTTGACTTAGTCCCTACCTGCTTCCGATAACTTAGGCCTTTAAATTTGTCTTGTCTTTCTCGGCTTAAGCAAAATTGGCTGGCTGTGGCAGCTCAACTTTAATATATATATATATATATATATATAGTAGCCTCGTCACATTTGTACATGGGATGTGATTTTTTTTTTGTCTAGTGTTATAATTTTTTTTTTTTAAAATTGAATAAGTTTGTTTTGAAGACATGAATTAGTAGGAAAGTGTCTTATTTTATAGGTATTCTAAGTAGAGCTGGAAATATATTATAACCAAAATTTAGTTGGCTGTGGCAACTCTCTCTCTCTCTCTCTCTATGTATATATAGGCCCCGTTTGGCTGGCGCGTTGGGCGTTTACGTTTGTGTTTTTTCCTTCTTTTTTTTTTTTTTTTCACACGCGTTTCCAGCTTTCAGATACAAATTTTACTATAGTGGCTACTGTTCATTGAACAGTAGCCGCAAAGTTTGACATTTCAACCCAAATTTTACTGTTTACGGACCCACAATTTTCACTTTTCAGCAACTTTTTCATTAAAAATGGGTCCCACGATACTATTCACACATTTAAAAAATATTTTGCTACAGTTTTTTTTAGTTTTCAGTTTCAGTTTTCAGTTTTCAGCTGTATCCAAACGGACCCATAGAGTAGCCTCATCACATTTGTACATGGGATGTGATTTTTTTTTTGTCTAGTGTCATAATTTAAAAAAAAAAAGTTTGTTTTGAAGACATGAATTAGTAGGAGATTGTCTAATTTTGTAAGTATTTTAAGTAGAGTTGGAAATATATTTTAACCAAAATTTGGCTGGCTATGGCAGCTCAACTTTAATATATATATATAGTAGCCTCATCACATTTGTACATGGGATGTGATTTTTTTTTTTTTTTTGTCTAGTGTCATAATTTTAAAAAAAAAAATTGAATAAGTTTGTTTTGAAGACATGGATTAGTAGGAAAGTGTCTTATTTTGTAGGTATTTTAAGTAGAGTTGGAAATATATTTTTACTGGGTTATCCTCAAGTTTTTCCTTATTAAACGTTAGATTTAGGAATATTTCTGAATGATATAAGCACGGACTTGTCAAATTTGTTGCTACCTTTGAACAAATTTTATAATTTTATAAACGCATATGAAATTTTCAAATAAAATTGATATCGGTTCGACAGGACCGGTCCAAGCAATTTTGGGACCTAAGGCGGCATTTGAATTGGTGCCATCATATATTTAAATTTAATTACATGATTTTTTTTTTTACTTATAATTTTATTAGACGCACTTTTTTTATAGTTTTTTACAAAACCTTTTTTTTTTTGGTTAATAACTAGTATATGTATAAAACTACAAAGATATAATTTTATCCAAAAAAAAAAAAACAAAGAAATGAGCGGATGATAGTCCATCTACACTTTGCTAATGTTCTTTTCATTTTTTAATAGTTTTTTTTTTTTTTTTGTCTTTTATAAACAATTACTTTTGAGTAATGCTAGGGATTAGGGACACACCAACCTGTCAACAATTTCACAAGATTCCTAATTACTATAGCAAAAGATCTAAATTAGGATTGTTGTAGGCCCAAGTGTGAGTTGACATGTTAATTTTAAAATGCTACGAAATTAATTTTGCTATATCCATAGCATTACTCATTTATTTATTTATTTATAATTTATTGGCTAATATTTAGGACATAATTAATACTCTTATTAGTATACTAATATTATTATTGATTAAAATTTGAAGGTCTTGTTTTACCTGGAGACTTTAGGCAATTGCCTATTTGGCCTAGTAGTAGAACTAATCCTGCAACTCGATTATCTAATTTATAGAAAAGTATTATAAAATAAAATTGAGTATAAGAAGGCTGATTCTTTCTCCATCAGTAGTTAGTTGAACTATATTGTAACCCTATGCATATGCATGAATATACTTAAAAAATATATATTAAGATGCATAGTAAAATAATCTTACATATATAATTTAAATATAATTAATAGTCATTCTTTTATATATATATATATATATATATATATTTATTTTTATCTCTTTAAAAATTCTTGTAAAAATGTTATTAGGTAGAAAATGTAAATTGTTCATTTTTAAAATATTTTTATGTTCACCAATTCTAGACTATTTGGTTTTTGTACACAATAACTCACTTGAATGGATATTTATAACATGGTCCCACATTTTATTTTAAAATTAAGAAATAAAACTCTCTCTAAAAATAAATAATTTAGAACACATAGCGCAAGATTGGACTTCAATTGTAAAATCTAATTGGATTTTCTCTAAACTTTACCTATTAATATATATATATATATATATATATATATGACTTATAAATTTGAATTGTTTTTAGTTATAAAAAAAAGTCTCATAAATATAAAATCATTCAAACTCTCTCTTCCTCTAATTTTATATATAGTGTTAGATATATGATTATGTTTTTTATGGTTTTCATATTGGACTCATTGTTTTCTACTCTAAATTAACTCATTTGGCACAAAAATTAAAAAAAAAAAAAAAAAAAAAAAAAACAACTTCGATTAGATGGAACAGATGCCATAAAATTAAACTCTAATTGAAATCCAATTTTTACACTAAACTAACTAACTTGGTTCAAAATTTTAAAATTTTTGATTAGATGAGACTATATATATATATAGATGACGTATAAATTGAATTGTTTTTAGTTCTAAAAAAAAGGGCTCATATATATAAAAATCATTCAAAAGTTATATTTTATATGGTTTACTTATATTAGACTCCTCGTTTTTTTACACTAAATTAACTCATTTGGTACAAAAATTAAAAAACTTAGATTAGATGGGACACATGTCACAAGATTAAAGTATTAAACTTTAATTGAAATC
The DNA here is from genome assembly GCA_019022515.1 of Quercus aquifolioides. Classification (NCBI taxonomy): domain Eukaryota; kingdom Viridiplantae; phylum Streptophyta; class Magnoliopsida; order Fagales; family Fagaceae; genus Quercus; species Quercus aquifolioides. Next base: position 4,541,789 of record CM032328.1, read on the forward strand.
CAATTTTTATATTGAATTAACTCACTTGGCACAAAAATTTAAAAACTTAGATTATATAGGACACGTGGCGCAAAATTAGATCTAATTAAATTTTAATTTGAAATCTAATTGGATTTTCTCTCAGCTTTACCTATTATTATATGTATAGATGTATAGATTTCTCAATCAAATGAAGGATTAAACATTGGGATCTTTGCCCACTTTTAGAAGATTCCAGTTTAGTTAACTAACCAAATAAAACACCCTAAGATTAGGGACTTTATAAATTTTAGTATACAGATTTCACAAGTTGATGCATCACCAATTAAGGAAGTATCATACATTTATTTATTATGTTATTGAATTGTCACTAATATTACAACAATTTGTGAATCTTATTAAATAAAATTAATAATAATTTTAGTAATTTCTAAAATAGGAGATTTTTACACACTTTATCTGTCTCATTTTTCTATATATAAAAAAAAAAAAATGTCACATGTGTTACAATGGAAAGATTAAAACATGGTCAAAGTTTGTAGTTAGAACTTAGAACATACAATTTAAGTGAATTTGTTACATGGTTTGCCAAAATAAAGAAGTCCTACTTAATTAGATTTTTTTTTTTTTTTTTGAGAAGATTCTTATTTAGTTCTTAACACTTAAATTAACCTGACCTCATCTTGACTGGTTGTTAGTGTTTATACCCTCTTAGTTCTTACCCCAAATAAATTGGATGGCTAATAGTAAAGCCATATTAGCCGGAGCTTCCAACTCAAATTCTAGCCATCAAAACATTCACCTTATCCTTTTCTCTCACACACAAAGACTTTCTCTATAAAAGCCCTAGAATACATTACATCTTCTTTCACAAACAGAAAGATTAAACTCTTTCGGTTCCTGTACACACATTATTTGCCCTCTTTCGTTTCGTTCCCACCCATCTATTCGTAACAGTCGTATTGGGTCCCAAAAAAATTATTCATTTCATGTAAACAAAGTATATATATTGCCATAATATCATACACGTAGGTACATACGGTTGTTACAAAGAAGAAGTCATGGGTTTTCTTCACAAGCTTTGGGACGAAACGCTTGCCGGTCCACCACCAGAAACCGGCCTCGGAAAACTGCGCAAGCATGATTCATTTTCGAACACACGATCTCCTCCTATGGTGATACCTCATGATGATCATCAAGTGCCTGTAACTCGGAGCATTACCATTCTTAGAACTAGCTCCCATTTGAAGAACCTTTCAGCTGATTCAGGCTCCGCCCCAGGGTCTCCGTCCGGGTCTAGCACTCCGGGGACACCACACTCACGTAAGTTTCATTAGCACTCTTAGTTTTGTTTGAATGAAAGATAATAGAGTAATGGTGAGGACACAATTCTATTAATTCAATGTTTTTATCAATACATTAATCATAATAATTTATATTAACAATAGTAAAAAATACTGTGTCTTAAACTTAAATAGGATAATAAGGTTAGTTCAAAATCCATTTTGTGTGTATTGATTAAAAAATAAAAAAGATATCAAGGGTAAGTCTAGTTTTTTTTAAATTTTTTTTTTTTTTTTAAATTTGGTTTTGTGAAAAATGGTGAGGAAAAAACAGAAGAAGAGAAAGAAGGAAAAGAGTAGGTTTAATACAAGCATTTAATAAAAAAAATGATATCTTTTGGTTTATCAGAAAAATTAATTTTGATTGGTTGGTAGTAAATAATAGGAAAAATAAATCAGAGCTTATAGTAGGATTTTTGAGAATTTATCTCGGTACAAGTGGATCGTGTTTTTTGTTTTCGATCTTTGACTCTTTGTTTGGTTTAGAAAATTTTAGTAGAAAAGACAGAAGAAAAGAATAGCTTTATATTGGAGTTAGTTGGATTGGAATGTGTAATGTAAAAAATACACAATCTTCTTATATATGATTTCTTTTGATTTTATCATTTTAAAAAAAGTTATTAGAGTTAGTAGGGAAAAGGAAATAAGAAATTAATTTTTTTAATGAAAAAAATAAGAACTTAATTGATTAGCATCTTATGCATTTGTAGGGGTTGAGATGGATGTTTTAGGATTTTTCATAGCCTCTTATTTTTTCCTTGACTTGATTAGTCAAGATAAGGTATATGGATGAATGATAATTGGGTGCATATCATGTTTGGGTTCACATGGCTATTGTGAAAATTTCAAATTTCAAATCTCATTTCCCTTTTTTCTATATTTTCTCAGTAGCTAGCCAAACTAAGTTTTTTATTTTTATTATCATTTATTTATTTTATTTCAAATCAAGGATGGCTTTGGCCATATGGGGTTTTGGCTTGTGTGCAGCGGGGACACCAGGCATGGATTTCAGGAAAAATACAAAGAAAAAATCGTCAGCCAAGAAATTACACCGAGCTGACTCAAGCCCGACCGCTTATGATTGGTTCTCTATTCTCTCTCTCTCTCTCATATATATATATATATGTATGTATGTATGTATGTATGTATGTATGTATGCTTTTATCATGACATATATGCACTTGACTCTCTAGCATAGTTCCTACTGGACTAGAAATTGTTCAGATTTTCAATCCAAGATTGAGGTTCAGAGATCCAGTGAATTTGGAATCTTAGCTTTATTTGTCCTTTTTAGGCAAACAAGTCCTTCAAGTTGGGGATTCAATCAAACCTAATTTATTGGTTTGGAATCATTAATTTCATGACAAGTCAATGCCTTATTTCCTAAAACAATGACCAAGTCAAAAAACAAAAAGTTACATGCTATATTTTAAGATTTGTACATTGCAAACAGTATTAGTTGGAGAAGCAAATTGTGAAAATGTAAATGCTATAATATCTTAGCTTCTTACTCTTCCTGATGTTTTCCTCCATGTGTTGCAGGATCGTGATTAATGCTTTGGATCGTTGAGAGAAGAAGTGACAATTTTGCTTCAAGTATCAGCAGCAACGCACTTTGTACATAAGAATCTTTAAAGAAAGTTTTATTGTTATATATATCTGAAGCATAATAAAAATAAAGTGGTTCACATGAAGAATGGTCTCACAAGGACCCAATTCTTTTGGAGTTTCATAGGGAGGAAAAGTCTTATTTTTTTTCTGGTTACCTTTAGGGAGATTGGAGTGTTATTCTGTAATTATTTTCCTTGGCTTTTGTATATATAGTGTCTACCCTAGATTTTTGGGATTAAGGTGTTGTTGTGATTTTTTTTTTGTACATATGGTCAATTCTGGAGTTGTATTTTGATTGTCTTTGTAAATATGGATTATGTATTCTGAATCCTCTTTCAATGAAATTCAAATGGAACCTGAAAAGTGTGTTATATATATGTAAGCAGTCCCTGATGTGTTCTATATATTTTTGTTTTGCATTTGCTTCTCAATTTTGTTTTGATATTGCCAAAATAGCTTCTAAAACTGATTTACACCGCAATTAGCTTGGAGGATGTATATGACATATTTGAGCCAACAATAAAAGTGGATGTGTTTATGCATGTGGCCCTCAATTATGTATGGGTTTAAATAAAAGTGTATTTGTTCAAATACATTTCGGTCTATTAATCACCATTTTTATAAATAAAAGAGTTTCTCTCATTTTTAATATGAGATTAAATATTTGACTAACTCTTTATCTTTCATATTAAATCCTACATCTTTATATTTAAATAGCTAATCTTTTTCTCCTAAAAAACCAATTTTATTCATTTTAATTATTTAATATTTTCTATCTTCACAGTAAAAAAAATATTTAATATTAAAATGCTACAGTATGTATCTCCTATAATCCTTTGCCCAACTTCTTTGTCTTAACAAGAGTCGTAATATTAGAGTGAGATAGTAAGAATTGTGGGAGAAAAATAAATATATAAATAGATTGTGCATCTTAATTTTGTCTTCCCATGTTCATGTTTCAACCAAAGTTCATTTCCTGAAGCACTCTTAGAAATGTCACTTCACTTGCATCATATCTGTTCACCCTAAGAGAAAACAAAAGAAGGAAACTTTTTTAAAATTCCCTTCTTTTCACTTTTCAAGTGCTTGGTTTGTACGGGGAGAGAGAGAGAGATAGAGAGAAGAAATAAAAAGTTTAAGGAAAATACTAAAATATATTTTACTCTTTTTTTTAATAGGTAAATAATGGAAATGAAGAGTATATAAGGTTAAAACTACAAATATGAGACACTATACTGGATGCCATTACCATTAGCTCTCACTTGAACTTGAGATTTTACTCTTATCTTGTTCTTGGTAAATAAATATAATTTTATTGAGGCAAAATAGAAGAGGGACCGAGAGGAATCTGAAGCATCATCAGGGGCCAAAGAGGGATAGAGTTTATGGGATTGGGCTGCCAAGCCATACAAGTGAGGCTCAGGGGGCCAAGTTGTGAACCAGTTTATTGAGGGATTTGGGACAAAAAGAAAATAAAACTACAATGAAATTAAAAAGTCGGCGTGAATGTCATGGATTGTGGATTGAAAGTCCCGTCCGCTTAATTACTTTCTATTTATAATTAAGCAATGAAAAATACTATAATCTTCTTTTCTTTTCTTTTCTTTTCTAAAATGGGTATTACTTATTAGTGGCATTGTCTAATCACCACATGCTATACCAAGGAATTTCCTTGAAAATATTGATTGTAACTTCGCATAGGCAGACCCAAATTTAGTACTCATCTCTTGCTTCGGTACAGCTTGTTTAAATATAGTTTTCTAATATTTGGTAGTATTAGAAAAAATAAGTTAAAGAAAAACTATCTTTAGTCAACATAAAAAAGTAGGACTTATTTTTAGGGATTATTTTTCACTATTTTTTTTTTTTGAAAAACAACTCTCTCTCACAGCAAGCTAAATAAGGAAAGTTATGTGATTTTTTTTTAACTCATTAAAAGTTGTTACCAAATATAGGAAAATAAAATAATTTTATAGAAAATATTTTTTATAAAATGACTCATTTTCTAAAAAAACATCATTGCTAAAACAAACATAGAGATGGTATCACTCAAGCAAGTCTAGGCTATCACAGTAGATAAGGCATCTATACAAACCTTCATAGTAAACTTTTGTATTCACACCCCTATATATGGATCCATGTACTGGTATATCTAAGAATCAAGTAATCAAACCCGCCCTTGAACTAGAATGTCATATATTGTGGAATTAGTGTGCCTGTACTTACTCCTCACTTACAAAGCATGAGCGAGCCAAGTGAAGCTACAGAGATCATGGAGTTCTAAATTCTATCCATTCATTTTATAAACAAAAATGGATTGAATTTTACACATCCTTAATAATTTAAATACGATCAACTCTTTTCAAAATAAATTTATAAAAATTTTAAAAAATTCTACGATAGAGTTACCTTAAAAATTGGAGAACAACTTAATCATAAAAAGTATACCATAATATATTCTTAATGATTAATTCCAGATAACCACCCTAAACCATAGCAGGTTGCATTTTACACCCACCGAGGCTTTAATATCGGTAGTCAACACAGCAATAAAAAACTTAACATATCCCTATAAAAAAAAAAAAAAAAAACCTTAACACATCATCTTACCAATATAAATATGTTGAATAATAAAGTGACTTTTGTTCTTTTTTCTATTGCAGTTCTCTCCAGGTGAAAGGCCTATGAAAGTCACTGGATAGACAACTTTGGAAATTAAAAATTAATAAATAAATAAATAAAAAAATTGAAACTTTATAAAACATAGAGGCAACAGATTTTTCTTAGCATCTTGTTCATTCAGAAAGTGCCTGATCAAACATAGTGCAATTCAGAACCTGAGGTTAGTGCCAACTTTTTTTAATCTCAGTGTTTGGATTGGTGTAATTTGGAATAATTTTTAATGGGTTTTGAAATTCAATCATTTCAATGCATTAAAACTCTTATTACTAGGTTGCATCATTGGAAAAACTTAATTTTTTGTAACTTTTTATTTATTTATTTATTGAGATGCTTTGAAATATGCATTGATATCCTACTGACTTTGCAACTTGAACCCTTCCCCCCTAAAAAGTATCAACTTGCTTACAAGGCTGTGTGGTGAAATTGTTGCTGTCAAGTAGGAAGAGTTACTTGAAAAATAATTATATAGGAAGCAATTATTGGGTGGTTATAGTTTTGCGTGTTTTCCACATTGATCACTAGCAATGCCATTCATTTCCTCATTGAACTCACATAAAATCATTTTGATAGGCTTAAATTATAAAATTACTAAGAAATACATGGGTTTATGACTAGTTATCTATATATGTGTATGCAAATGCAATGAATTTATGTTTTCAATAGTAGGTTCTAGTTTTTATCAACACACACACCAAAAAAAAAAAAAAATAGTAGATTCTAGTTAATTCAATTGATAAACTTTTTTACTATCTAGTAAAGAATCCCAGTTCAAATTTGTCTAGACAAAACCTATCATACCAATCAAAAAACATTTAATTAGGGGAAAGTCCAAAATATTTATGTTTTAAATTATATTATATGAATGGAACTAAGAGAAAGTGCATAATTCTTTATATATATATATATATATATATATATAAAGACACACACACATATGTGATGAATTTAAATATGTGAAAGAAAATCCTTTATTTTTTATAATGCATGGTAGTGATATTATTGTTTTTTGTTACTAAATCTGATTAGATTTGTGGTTCTTTATCAAAAGGTTCAAGTTGATGGAAGCAAGTCTGAGAAGTTGATATCAAGCTAGCAAGGAAGCTAAGATGAGACCTGGACTAAAGTTGCAGAAACAAAGCTTTGGAAGGAAAGCTATTACTAGCTTTTACATAAACGACTGTAGTTTAGTCTTTTTGTTATGCTATGCTACTTGTAGTTTAGGATGTGCTGTAGTTAGTTTAAATTAATTACGGACACATGTTGCTTGGTGATTGGTGTATTTTCATAACCGACTTTTGGAGTGAAGATTCGGATAGATTGAGAAATTAGTTTAGGCAGTTAGCAGCTTATTTGCTTGTATATATATGGATCAGTTTGTACTATCAAAAATTAGTGCAGTTATTCATTCATCAAATTTCTTACACGCTCACTGCTGTGAAATTGAATGATTACACTATTATAAAGACAAGCATCATGAAGGAGGGAATGGATAAAACAAATGTGGATAAGATTTCACAATTGCCTGAACACATCATCATTCATGAGATCTTATGTAGGCTGGATGAGAAAGTTGCAGCTCGTACTAGCTAGTGTGTTGTACAAGGAATGGCAACGTAGATTGTCCTCATGGCCAATCTTGAATTTTGAGAAAAACCAGGAGATTAGGATGAAGAGGAACAAGTTCATACAAGAATTCAACTTGACATTTGCATATTCTGATGATGATTATGAATCACGTTTCCCTCGTTTAGACCAATGGCTTCGCATGGCAGCTAAAGTAATGCGAGAGAAATAAATCTTAGGTTGGTTATTCATTCATGGAGGCATGTCGAATCTCAATTTAAACCTCGCAGCTTACCTTGGACTTTCCAAGATATCAAGAATCTAACTGAGCTGACTTTAATGGATTTTACTTTGGGCCTCAATAGTGTTCTTATGTTTTCTCAACTGCGGGTGTTGGGTCTGATGAAACTTTTCATAGATGATCATGTGTTTCAGAATCTAGTCTTTGGTTGCCTGAAGATTGAAGAGTTGTATCTGAAAAGATGTAAGAAGTTGGAAAATCTTCGATTATGTGCAATTCATCCAAGGCTCAATGTGGTTCATGTGTACAGGTGTTATGACATCAAGAATGTTGAAATCAATGTTCCAAATCTACAAGAATTGGGAATTCATGGTCGGGGGCAAAATTTGCCATCCGTGCTCAACTTTGTCGCTTGTAACAAGTTAAAAGAATTAACATTAACAGATATATCAGACATAGACAAGTGGTTTTTGAAGCAAATTTCTGAATTCCCTGCCCTTGAAGTTTTGGTCATGAATGATAGCTATATATAGTGTAGGTGGTATTGAAGTTTCAAGTGAGAAGCTTAGGAGGCTAGTCTTAATACAGTATGTAAATCTGACGATTTCTCAAATTGATGCTCCAAATTTACGCTCAATTGAGCTATTGAACAATCAAATGCCGTTGTGTTCATTAAACACCTCATATCTACTTGAAGTAAATCTTGAGTTTGAACTTGGGAATCGTAAGATTAGCATGGATGGTTTGAATAAATTTTCTTGAAAAGCTTGATCAGTCTAAGGTTTTGAAATGGGCTATCACCAGCAGTAAGGTATCTTTCTTCTTCCCTATTTGCCTTTTGGTTTTTTTTATCATACTAAATTTTGTTGGTATGGGTGTGTGTTCCAAACACTTTTATTCTTATTTATTTTCTAACTGTTGTAAATTTATGAGTAAAATAGCCGTTGGGCAATTATTGATAATATAGCCGTTGAGCTTTTAAGGGTTATTAGTAACCAATAACTATAGACTATTATCTTCCTAAGTAGCCTATATAATACTCATTATAACATATTTTTCATAAGGTGTCTTTTTACTACTCTATATTTTTAGATATACACAAGTCTACTATCTTTCTCTCCTACAAATTTTTCTACAATAATATTTGTTCTAAGGAAAGGCAATAGAGGGTTGTTCTTAAATCTTTTGTGAGTGGAAGTGCGTACATCACAAAGGTCGACGCTATAGTCTAATCCTGGGGGGTTGTTTGGCCAAGAGAACCAATCGCACCAAGTTTTACTTTGGGTGACACGAATCAACCTTTAAAGACAACGATTTCACAGCGTGATTCTATAGCATTATGAGATTGTTCTAAATTCTTTTTTTATTTTTTTATTTTATGTTCTTGCTAATTATTTGGGATATTATTTTTGTATCAAAACTTGTTTATTCACTAAAATATTTCCAACAATCTTAAAGGTTGATTTCTTGCTTCAAAATGGATAAACAAGTTATTGATCATGAAATTTTATATTGTGATATGATATTATGTTTATAAAGAAAAAATGCTAGTAGTTATATTCTTAGATATAATCACTTATATCTTTTGTGGAGTTTATTTTGCTATCTGGTTTATCTAAACAATTTGGTGGACTAATATTTTAGTAGAAAAAATAAATGACGTCCATCCAAATGTGATTTTGATTCTCTTATCTAAATTAATATGTGAATAATAACGTTGTCTTGATATGTGGATATCAACTTATTGCATTTGCAATTATGTGATACCCATATGTGTATTGTATTTTGTGAAATTATTTTATGTCTATTGAAATATGAGGAACATGAGTTTGAAGAAAAACGTATGTGTTTTGAGAAATGTTTTTTTGGCATTCAAAAGAAAAATGTTAGCAATAATTTTTATGTGAAATGAGGTAAAATTTTATTTTTTGGTAGAATTCTAAAGAGAGGAAAAAAAAAAAAATGGTGTAGACTTATGGTGAAGGCATTCCTATTGTTAAGTGGAATCAATAGTGCCGTATCAACTTGGTACTCCTTTTGTATAATGAAGATACAATGATACTATAGTTTAATTAAATTTTTTTTCCTTGCTAAAGTATTCAAGCAATCATTTATGGTCATGTGAAAAAGAAATTTTGGATGATTAAACGTTTGTATTATACAATTGTGGTATAATGATGTCAAATTTTACAAAATATTAAGTGTCTTATTCTTGTAAAATTTTGGACGTTCCTAAGAGTGGTTTCTAGTAGCTAGAGGCTATTGGCTTTATGTTCAAAAACTATTATTTCTACATCCCTTTCTCTTGACACAAATATATGAAATGAGAAATTATGAAAAATAATTAAATTTCTTTATATATATTAAATAAATAAAAAATTGATCCAACTAGTATTTTGGGCTAGTGGATAAGATTTATTGGGAATAAATATTCCTTTTATCCACCAAGTGCAATAGTGATATTAATATATATATACACACACACACACACACAAATACATATACATATTTTTATTGGCTATGTGTGTTGTTTTGAGATGGTGGATAGGTTTTTATGAACTTGAAGCAAAAAGGCCTTGCAGACCCATAACAAAAGGAATCAAACTCTTTAGTTTGGTACATAATAATTTGGATGATTTAAAACACACAATGATTAGAGATGGTAAAAGATTTTATGTAATCTTTGTTGATGACCATTCTATATTTATTTAACTTTGTGTATTAGGAACCGAAGATGAGGTATTGGAAATTTTTATAAAATATAAAAAATGAAGTTGAGAATGGCATAAGCCTAACTTGGTATACCTCGAATTGTGGGGGTAGTTGGCTAAAATGTTACCCTAATCTAAAAGGAGAATACCTCAAAGTGTGGAGGTACTTTCCTAAGGTCATGCTACATGAACCTAAAAGTAGGAAACTTGATTCTTAAATATGTGATTGTGTATTTGTTGGTTATGTTTGTTATAGTTCACGATATAAAATTATCTTCATCAATAGTGATGTATTTAGAATTTAATACTATTGTTAAATCTTAAAAATACTTTCTTTAAGTATGAGTTTCCTTTGAAAAATAAGGAAAATATGTTTCATGAACCTATTGATACTTCTAATGATCTTATTGTGATGTGCAAGAATTGAAAGGAAGTAAGCGAACTAGGGAGGAAAACAGTTACGGTAACAATTTTCTTACCTATATTGTTGAAGATGAACATGTAAGTTATTATGGTGCAATTAAATTTGTTGATGCACCATTATTGTTGGAAGCTTTTAAACAATTATTAGATTATGTCTAATCACATTGCTTCCACCTAAGGTTAAGCCTATTGGTTGCAAGTGGGTGTTTAAAACAAAATTTGTATGGTTGCAAGCGGGTTTTCAAAAGAAACTTATAACTGAATGTGATCATAGATAAGTATAAGGCATGCTCAGTAACTAAAGGCTATAAGAAAAAAATATCATGTTGATTATTTTATACTTATTCTTCGATTATTAGAATTGCATCGATAAGAATGTTGTTTGTCATTGTATCTATTTACAAACCTATTATATATCATATGGATGTTAAAATTGTTTTTCTAATAGGTGAATTAGAAAGGAGAAAAAAATTATATGGAGCAATCCAAGGGTTGTGTTGTCCTTGGACAGTAATGTAAAGTTTGTAAATTGGTTAAATCCTTGTATGGATTAAAACAAACACCTATACAATGACATGGAAATTTTGATATATGATGCTTACACATGGATTTGTGACTTATGGTCATATAATAAGCTAAATTATAATGAAGGTGTCATTATTTGTTTATATGTTGATGACTTACTTATATTTGGAACTAGCCATAATGTTGTGCATGATACTAAATGTTTTCTTGTCTCTAAATTTGATATGAAAATTTTGGTTGAGGCAAATGTTATTTTAGGCATCAAGATCCTTAAGGATATTGATTGCAGTGTACTGTCACAATCTCATTATGTGGAAAAAAAAAATTTAATACTTTGATATGTGACCTATGTCTATTATGTATGACTTAAAGGTGCAATTGGTTAAAAATCGTGGTGACAGTGTTTCACAAGATAAATATGCACAAATTTTTGGTAGTTTAATGTTTTTTGACAAATTGTACTCATCCTGATATTGCATATGTTGTTAGTAGATTGAGTAGATACACTCATAATCCTAGTATTGAGCATTGAGATGCAATATCTAAATTATTGAGATATTTAAAGGGGACTTTTGATTTTGGTTTGTCATATTGTGGCTATCTTACTGTTTTGGAAGGATATTGTGATGCTAACTAGATCTCTGATACAGATGATGGTGAAGCCCACTAATGGATATGTGTTTACACTAGTTGGAGGGGTTGTCTCTTGGAAGTCAACCAAGAAGACTTGCATAGTGAGATCTAATATGGAAACAGAGTTAGTGGCCTTAAAGAAGGCTAGGTTCGGAGCTATATGGCTTAGGAGTATATTAATTGATATGCCTCATTTTACTAACTCTATTGTCTCTGTTTGCTTTCCTTATGATTGCCAGACTGCCATAACACGTGTTAAAAGCAAAGTTTATAATGGGAAAAGTCGACATATCCAATTGAGGCTGAGGCAGCTTATTGATAATGATTTTATGTCATTGGACTTTGTGAGGTCTGAAAGGAACTTGGCCGATCCTTTGACCAAACCACTAGCAAGAAGGCTGGTGAGTGAGACATCTAGGGGGATTGGACTGATACCCAAGTTGCGACACTGTGACTAATGCCCAACCTCTATGATGGGTGATTCCACGCAAGAGGTTAAATGGGTAGAGGTCATTAGTGGTCTATGGGCACTGTCATTTGTTATGTGTTTTCCGCTATCTCGATAAGGAGATTAGTGATGAGTTCATCCCTATGGTGTGAGACGGTGCTAAGTTGCAGAATTTGGTGAGGTTGAGCTTTAGGCTCTTAATGGATCCATATCCCTACCTGTTGGGATGGGGTGTATCTGCACGCACTCCTGATGGATGCCACCGACTAAGTTGCAGATTATTGGAGGTTGAGTTTTAGGCTCTTAATGGATCCATATCCCTACCTGTTGGGATGGGGTGTTCTGCACGCACTCCTGATGGATGCCACCTATGTGTGAGTGGAAGTTGTGCCGCTTCCTATGAGACTTTTTGGGTAAGTCTCTAGAGCTCTCATGAAACCCAGTGGCGCATGGCCTGAATAAGGCGCCAACCCGCTTAAGAACAACCTTGATAAAGAAAGTTATGTGGGTGGTAAGTTTGGCTTACTAATAGCTTGGTTAAAAGAGTTTTAACTCCACCATTGTCTTTTAGTTTCTACTTATTTATCCTATGTATGATTAAAACCTTTTGGTACCATATTGATGCATGCTTTCTTTAGTTGTGTGCCTTTCCTATTTTGTGTTTGTAACATGTGGGGGATTGTTGGTGTGGGTGTGTTCCAAACACTTTTATTCTTATTTATTTTCTAGCTGTTGGAAATTTATGAGTAAAATAGCCGTTGGGCAATTATGAGAAAAATAGCCGTTGGACAATTATTGATAATATAGTCGTTGGGCTTTTAAGGGTTATTAGTAACCAATAATTATAGACTATTATCTTCCTAAGTAGTCTATATAATACTCATTATAACATATTTTTCATAAGGTGTCTTTTTACTACTCTATATTTTTAGATATACACAAGTCTACTATATTTCTCTCCCACAAATTTTTCTACAAGAATATTTGTTCTAAGGAAAGGCAATAGAGGGTTGTTCTTAAACCTTTTGTGAGTGGAAGTGCGTACATCACAAAGGTCGACGCTATAGTCTAATCCTGGGGGGTTGTTTGGCCAAGAGAACCAATCGCACCAAGTTTTACTTTGGGTGACACGAATCAACCTTTAAGGACAACGCTTTCGCAGCGTGATTCTATAGCATTGTGAGATTGTTCTAAATTTCTTTTATTTTATTTTATGTTCTTGCTAATTATTTGGGATATTATTTTTGTATCAAAACTTGTTTATTCACTAAAATATTTCCAACAAATTTCACTAAAAATTTCTTCAGGAAAGTGTTGTTTGCACCCTTTATTATCACCTTACATTAAGCGAATTGGAAGTTGGAATATCAATAGTGCCAAGGGAAGCAGATACATCAAATTTTGAGTAGCATTGGCACTACCTGATATATCTTTTGTTAATCACCATGTGGTTGTTATATTTTCTTGTATGTAGAGAAATGATGTGATCATTTATGAAGAAATGAGTGAAAACTTGCTTTCTATATCCTGTGAGTACCAAGATTTGTCTCTGAGTTTAAAGATTTCATCAGTAAGTTATGCGAATCTTCTAGATGAGTTGTTTCACAACGTTTTCCTTCAAATTGGTTTGAATAAATCTCCTCTAAACTATTATATATCAATCCATAAAACCATCCAGGATTCATTAAAAAGCTAGTGTGACTAAAGTACATGTGGATGGTTTTATTATTCGTTGGGTAGTAGGTTGGAGGAATTTTCCTCCAAATTGGTTTGGAGGTATACTCTGCCCGTTCAAGTGGCCAATACATGATGTTTTTGTTTGTTGTTGTTTTACCTAAATTTCAGGTCCTATATGATGTGATAATGTTTCATCCGCTGAAAGAAGGTTTGGAGATTGCAAACTTAGAAGAGGTTAAAGATTCAGAAACTTTTTACGTGCAGGCATTGTTAAAGTCAGTACCCATCTGATTTATATGTACACTACTAGATTTAGATTAATATGGAAATAATAGAATATTTCAGTTAACTTGACTGGTAAAATCTCAAATAGTTGAATAAGAGATCTGGTGTTTAATCTTTGCCTACACAAAAAAATCAATAGGATTCTTGATCTAATAATAAAGATCATAATTATTAAAATCAAATGTCATGGGTTAAAACTCTATAATAAAAAAAATAAAAAAAAACTTTAAAAATGATGTGCACACTTGAGCACTATTTTATTTGTTGTGCCAGATTTTTGTAGGATAATTTTATTGGAAAATTGGTTGCCAGTATGTCTTAAATTTTGTTGAATATTCTGTACTATGATGAATCTATTTAAAATTTAATGCTATTCTTTCAGTTAAACTCCTAGAAAGTTATCTTACTGATTTATAGGAATATAAAATTGTTTTTATTATTGGCATTCACCATGCATTTCAAAAAGTTTCTAATGCATGGGAAGCTGAAAACTTCATTTCTTTGAACTTGAGGGGGTACGTACTATGGTGATGATTAGAGATTTTAACGTTAATGTCCCGATTAATATCATATCATTCACATGTTTAGCTGCAAGTAACAGAGTTGAAATAATATTTATGTCCCAGCTGTATTGGACTTCATTACAAGTTTGAGAGCAAGACTGCAAGACCAAAGGATTAATGGTCCATTTGGATTAAGGGGAAAGGAGGAAGGGTAGACTAGAGTTTGCCCAAAATTAGCCTATTTTCAGCCAACTCTACTCTCCTCCTATCATTTCCCCCTCAATCCAAATGAGTCCTAAATACTCCAAAAATTTGACAAGAACTCCATAAATATTCAAGAATAAGCTTTTGGGGTGGAGACTAAAATAAAACGTATCTGTTATTTTGTCTAAACTTTAGTTCTTAGGAGTAGTACTCATGTGCTTCCCATTATATCATCATAGTGAAGAAAAGTTATCCATCTAAGTTCCTAATTTCCAAGTTCTATTAGAAATTAGATATTTCATTTCATCATTTATAGCCCCTTTCCAAAACATAGCATTAGGTGATGTTAAAACTTCTTTTAAATTTTGGGGATTTTCCTTAGTTTTAAAAACATAATAATGAGGACCAAAATCATTTTCAACTCTAGCTCTTTTACTTCTTCTATGTTCTATTTCATAATTTTCTTGATTTTGTTAATGAGAAGTAGAAGAGCTAGGTTGTGACAAAATATTTTCTTCACCCTCACTAAATTTCAATTTAAAAGGAAATTTATCTTCATGAAAAATTGCATCACCATATTCAAAACTTATTTTGTTTTCAATATCAAAAACTTTATAGGCTACACTATTAATCGCATAACCAAGAATAGCACAGGTAATAGCTTTTATACCTAATTAGGTATTTTAGGGTCAGTAAGCCTTACAAAAGTAAGACAACCTCAAACTCTCAATAATCCCAAATTTGACTTATGTCCTTTCCACATCTCAAAAGGTGTGGTATGTGACTTTTTATGTGGCACCGTATTTAAAACATGACATGCAGTTAAAATAGCTTCAACCCAAAAATGTAAAGGTGCACCAGATTCAATTAACATGACATTTGTTAACTCAATTAGACTTCTATTTTTTCATTCAGCCACACCATTAGAAGCAGGTAAATATGATGCAATAGTTTCATGGATAATTCCCAAAAACTAAACAAATGAGTTGAATGCACTTGATTCATACTCATGGCCTCTATCACTTCTTATTCTTTTTATTTTTCTACCAAATTGATTTTCAACTTCTTTTAAAAAATCTTGAAATTTTTCAAAAGCATCACTTTTATTTTTCAACAAATAAACAATTGTATATTTTGAAAAATTATCAATAAAAGTGATAATATATCTATTTCTTGCACGAGTTAAAATTTGTTCAAATTCACATAAATCAGAGTGAATTAACTCAAGTAATTCAGTATTTCTTACAGCACTTTTATGAGGCCTTTTTGTAATCTTAGCTTGATTACAAGTTTCACAATTTTCAAAATCTTTTGGCAGTCTTGGAATTAATCCTAAATAACTCATGATTCCCACATATCTACTATTTATATGACACAAACGAGCATGCCACAAATTAATAGAAGAAAGAATATAAATAGAACTGATAGATGCTTTATTATTTTTCAACATTTAATTTAAATATTTCATCACAAGCATAACCTTTGCCCACAAATAATCCATTTTTTAGTGATTACATAAGTATTAAATTTTGTAGTCTGCTTGAAACCAGTTTTATTAAGCAAAAAGCTTGACATCAAATTCTTCCTCATGGATGGAGTATAAAGTATTTCTTTCAATGTTAGTGCACGTCTAGAAGTGAATTTCAAATCGACCTTACCACTCCTAAGAACCTGGGTTTTGCTAGCGTCACCAAGCATAATTGTTTTTTCTTGTTGAAAGGGAGTGTACAACTTGAACCAATCTTTGTCATAGCAAATGTGCCTATTAGCACCAGAATCTGCCCACCACCCTTCAACCCTTCAAAATATTGCATCATATTGATGTTTGTAATCACAACCACTGGAGACTCTTTGGTTACGTTAGCCAGCGGAACAAATTCACATTTTCGAATTTGTAAAATCGAGTAATATACCCACTCTTGCCACTGACAAAACAAGATCTATTAAATTGATCTTATGAAGGGAGTCCTTGGTTCTTATTGTTATTTTTATTCAAGTTTCCCTTTCCTTGAGGTCTATTGTTATTTTTGAAAACTCTCTTTTTAGGTTTCAATTGACCATTTCTAGGAAAATGATTTTTGGGCATATTATTATTGACAAAAATAAGGTTTATCTTTGTGGTGGAATTACCATTGCTCTCATGTCATGAGTGCATCTTGTCCTCTAATCTCCTCCCCCACACGGATGCGTGTGATCGAAGTCTCTAGGGATATCTCCTTTTGTTTGTGCCGCAAAGTCTTTTGGAACTCCCTCCAAGATTGTGGTAGTTTATCAACTATGCCTACTACCACTAGATTATCTCCAATCTTGAGATTTCCAACACTCTCATTTGTTTTCTCTTGTGTAGGCTTCATGTGTTAATCTCCTTAAAATTGTTGGTGCAAACACAATAATAATGGAAATAACACAAAGAGAAACTGAATAATACTTCTGAATATTATTAATTTGAGATCAGAAAATACACAACACTATTTTGACTGAAGAGCTGCACTTGCTCTCTTGAAGGAGATTCAAGCTCTTGATTGGCTAAACTTTGTAACTAGTGTAGACCTTCTCTGACTTGTTTTCCCCAGGATATAACAACTCAACAAATGTCATATGGCTAGAACAACCTCTGCACAAAGTGTTCAAGCTCAAAACTCCACCAGAAAGAACATTTTTCCTTGCCAAGAACCTCTTTATTTTTTAGCGTATAAGAATGCTTGTAATTGCTCTTTTTTTTTTTTTTTTTTTTTTTTTTTTTTTTTTTGTGTACTACTAATGTTGTTACTTGTAATGAGCTTAAATGTGTCTATTTATAGGCTCAATGGACACAACAAAGTTATTATCCAAATTAATCTGATTAATTGCCATGAACCTTTCTATTTTTTAGTGTATAAGAATGCTTGTAATTTTTTTTTTTTTTTTTTTTTGTGTGTGTACTAATGCTGTTACTTGTAATGAGCCTGAATGAGTCTATTTATAGGCTCAATGGGCAACATGAAATTATTATCGAAATTAATCTGATTAATGAGGTCCATAATTTTGATGTAGTGGGTGTTAAAAGATTAATTGCTAGACATAAATTTGATGGGTTGGACTTATACAATTAAATGGATGAGATAAACTGTTTCTCAAAATTAAATCGGCCCAAATAGGTAGTCCATTAAGTGGGTGAATGACTCTTCATTTTTCATAATAAAAAGGTTATTTACTCACTAATGAATATGAAAATAATTCTGAATGTATCTAGCTTAATATCTAAATCAATATATATTTGCCCAATAATCACCATAATTAAAAAGAGTAAAAAAATCTCTCACATTTTCAATGTGGGATTAAACATTCCACTAACTCCTTATCTTCCATATTAATTCCCACATCTTTACATTTATATTATCATATAAACTCAAGTAATGTTCAAGTTACACCTGATGTAACTTTAAATAATGTTACACTACTCAATATTTTTTAATTAGATGTGAATTTTGACAAATTCACTGTTAGATTACATTATATTCATATATTTTCCATGCTTGCAAAATTTCAAGGTGATCAAAGATTAATAGTCATGTCATCAGTAAATTATTTAAATTCAAATTTTTGAACTTTGAAATAATGCATAAAAATAAGTTTATGGATCAAATGGTAAATAACAAGCAATTGAAATGAAAATTGGTATGAATATTAAGAACATATAGAACATGTGGGATTTTCAAAATATGAATTCTATAAAAAGTAATTAGGTGGTGTAATATTACTTAGAGTTACATTAAGTATAACATTGCTCAGAGTTGCATTGGTGTAAAACTCTAAAGAGTTATACATTTTCTACACCATTAGATTTAAGTAGATCTAATGGTAAAAAATATAAACCCGTTAATGCTGATTACCACCTCATTTATTATCCCTTATTTTTTGAATTTCCTTATCTATCTTTACTCCCAAAATGTTTCACATTATCTCTCTTCTCTCCTCCTCCTACTCAATATAGTCATCACGAAAAGCCATAATTGATTTTATAGTTTGAGCTATAAAGATTTTTTTTGTTTGTATAAGTCGCAAAATAAATTTAAAGGCCAGGACTTTGAGATTGCAATAGAAGTCTTTGAATTGGTTTCATGTCTTTGTATGACTTGAAGTAGAGGTGGTGTTTTCCTCTACTCCAAGTCATACAAAGACTAGCTAGAGGGCTCATAATTAATTAAGGTGTTTGATCTTGGTGTGTTCAAGAGATGAAGTTAGGGTTAGGTATGGATGTGTTGTCCACAAACATTAATTGTAGTGGGAGCACACAATTACAAGTTAGAGCCGTCAACGAAACTGAAGATTATTTGTCTGAATAAATTGTAGCACTTGTTTTTTGAAGGCTTGTCGCACTGATCATTAATTTGGAGTGTCGTATGCATTATATTTATAAAATGGGAGAATAAAAGATGAGACTAGCAGGTGGATATGCAAATCAATAATAATTTGAAAATGCTTAAGATCTAATTACAAGATATAAAATTTTTTCAATATTAAATATAATATATATATATATATATATATATATCTATTGAGAAATTTCATTACTAAAATCAAAGATACAAAGAAAGAAGTAGCTGAGTCGCAATATTAATTAAGCACCAAGAATTAATACAAGCTACACGTACTATCAAAACCAGCAGCTGAAAACTCATCCAACAAAATATACATACTATATCTATAACTACATCACTACATCAGTCAAGAAGACTCAAAAGTCAAAATAACATAAAAGATAAATCCGGCCTTCACACACAATAAAGTGATCAGTTAGCTAGGTATAAAGTCTTTTATAAACCATTCCTAAGGGTCACGAAGAAATACAAAAATTCAGGTATTTTGGTTGAGATGAATGTAAGCACATTTTGGGAGTAGAGATAGATATGGAAATTCAAAAAATAAAGGGATAATAAATGAGGCAGTAATCAGTATTAATGGATTCATTTTTTTTACCATTAGTTCTACTTAAATCTAAAGGTGTAGAAAGGGCGTAACTTTAAAGAGTTCTACTTAAGTTATACCTAGTGTAACTCTAAATAATGTTACAACACCCAATAACTTGTTATAGAATTCATATTTTAAAAATCTCACCGTTCAATTACATTTTCTATATGTTTTTAACATTCATGCCAGTATTCATATCAATTGGATATTATTTACTATTTATCTATAAATTCATTTTTTATGCATTATTTTAAACTATAAAAACTTGAATTTAAATAATTGATTGATGACATGGCTATTAATCTTTGACCACCTTGAAATTTTATATGCATAGAGAGTATACGAAGATAATGTAATCTAACCATGGATATATCAAAATTCGCATCCAATTAAAAAAAAAGGGTGGTGTAACTCTAAGTAATGTTACACCACCCAATAAATTGTTATAGAATTCATATTTTGAAAATCCCATCGTTGAATTACATGCTTTATATATTCTTAACAATTATGCCCAATTTTCATGTCCATTGGATGTTATTTATCATTTGGTCCATAAACTAATCTTTTATGCATTATTTTAAACTATAAAAACTTGAATTTAAAAAATTGATTAATGACATGGCTATTAATCTTTGATCACTTTAAAATTTTGCAAGTATGGAGAATATACGAAGATAATGTAATATAACGGTAGATTTGTCAAAATTTGCATCTAATTAAAAAATATTGAGTGATGTAACATTACTTAGGGTTACATCAAGTATAACTTGAACCCAACCCATATATATATATATATATATATAGTTGTGCATTAATTATTTAATAATTTCTAGTTGGAATAATAATAATAAATTTAGAATATGACATTTTTCCTAATGTTTTGTTTCTTTGACAACAATTGACACAAAAGCTATTAAAAAAAATTAAATATTTGTGAATTCATATATATATATATGTGTGTGTGTGTGTGTGTGTGTGGGGTCTCGTTTTACAGCCCAAGCCTAAAAGATATGGGATATTGGCCCAATGAGTCCAGTACTGAACGGTTTTAGACCCCTTAACACACAACCAGATTGAGTAGCCTAGTTAATTAGCCAAGTTGTTACTTAGTCAAATTAAGCAATTCTAGGTTAAAACAATCAAACAATCATATCAAGAATATATAGCAGCGGAATAATAAATAACACATGATATGATCACCCAGGAAAACCAAACCGGTAAAAAACCTGGGGAGGATTTTACCCACCGATCCTCAAGGCAAAACTGAATTCACTATGAAAGAATTGAAGTTCTTACAAAAGGACTTACAAGCTCCCCGCTCGACTTCCTAATGCTACCTACCAGTAGAACTTACTGACACGACCCCGTGCAAGCTCTGAATCCACGAACTCCTTCTTTCTTGAATTCTTCAATCAACTACAAGCACCCACGCTTGATATTCTTTAAGCTTCAAAGGCAGCAACCAAGTTGATCATCAAGATGTTGAAGTAATCTCCATCTAGAAAATCCTAAGCTTTGTGTAAAGAAAAGCTCCTCTAGATCTCACAAGAGATTTACACAAAACCGCAATGTATGAGCAATAATACAACTTGAGCAACTCTAAAACGTGGCTAGGGTTTTGCCTTATATACCTCGAGCAAAAACATAAAAACCCTAAACGTTTTAATGAGCTAGGGCTGAGTTGGAATACTGCAGAAAAACGCAGTCTGATCGATTTTCGATCGATCGAATCTATTCCTCGATCGATCGAGCCAGACCGAAATGCCCCAATGCATCTACAGTCTCTCGATTCCAACTTTACAATAATTAATCAACTTTGAGCATACTTTAACAAGTCTAAACATGTTGTTTTGATCATGGTTTGCCAACATTACAAATTAGAGTTCTAAATACATAAATTCCTAAACCTTTAGAACCTAACAAACTCCCCCTTTGGCAATCCGTGACAAAACCCTAATTAAAAGCTCAAAGTTTACAAGTAAAAAGCCCTTTACAAAAATAATGCTCATAAACTCAAATTCAAACCTAACTACTATCCATCGGTTGCAAGTGTAGACTGCAGTTTTGTTGAATCAACCTGTATATTCCTGAAATACTCAACAAACGCATAAACGCATGTGTGACAGAAAAGAGTAAAACAACAGGTATAACATTCTTGTAAGATTCACACAACACAAAATAAAGACATATAAGAATGAACAACTCATAAATATAAGTCAATAAGCAGTGAATCACAAAGCAACAAGAATCAATGAATATAACATGTATATCAATCAATGTTACTCCCCCTAACATGAATAACCCCAAAAAATGATATACAAAGTGAAGCACCTAGATACAATCTAAAAACTCCACAAGCTCCTCAACAACAAAAAGTCTCCCCCTAACTACAAAAACTCCTCTACAAGTCAAAACTCCACTCCCCCTTTTTGTGACGGAATGCCAAAGGGCAATCACAAGTCGCCATCAAAAGGAGGTGGTGAGGGTGAATGAAGACGCGCCAAGTCGGCTCGTAGAGCACGAAACTCATCTAGCAAGTCCACCAAAATCTGACCATGAGCCGCCTGAACGGTCATGACAGTCTCCAGGGTACGACGAACATCAAAGTCGGTCGAAGGAGGTGGAGGAACATCAGCAGCAGCAGCATCATCACCAACTGGATCAGGAACATCCTCACCAGCAAGACCTGCAGAAGAAGAAGGAGGAGGTGCGCTACTAGACGGCTCAGACCTAGGGTGTTTAGAACCAGCTCGAAGATGAGCAGCCCTTTGTCTAAGAAAAGACGCACCTATAGGAGCTATCACATGAACGGGCTCAGAGGAAGGGAAGCCACCAAGATCAAGATAAAGGAGAATCCTATGAATGAAAATAGGATGAACAAGAGCATGAGCAGAAGATGAACTCCTATAAACATCGTTCAAAGAATGAAGAAAAAGATGGGGAAAACTAATAGGAGCATCAGTAACCAGAGCGTACAAAAATACACACCTCTCGAGAGGAATGGTGTGAACATGAGAGATGGGCCAGATAGAATGACAAGCTATCCTAAAGAAAAGATAGTGCAACCCAGAGAGCTCAGCAGAGGTGATCCTAGGATCAGAAATATCCACCAAGGGTAACCAGCCCCTACGCTCAAAGTTTGCCCTAATGACAGGATCAAGTTCATCTAAGTGAACAGAACGCTCAGCCCATATCTTTCTCCTAACGTTTAGCTTCTCATAAATCTCTTGGTTTTTCTCACTCGAAAACTTCTCACGGTCAAAGGATGGAGGGGGTGAAGGAGAAGGTGAGGAAACAGTCCTACGGGCTCTAGTCTTCCTAGGCATAGTGCTAAGGAAAGGACAGAGACACAAAGTGAAAACCAAAAGAACAAGAAAACAAAACCAAGGGCAGACTGCAAATTAGCACAAAAAAAATATAGAACAAAAATCTATATGATGCATGAACAATAACAATGTTGTGATGCATGAACTAATGCAGTAAACACAGTTCAAATTAAGTTCAATTACACAAAATTGGCTCGAACATAGAGTTTCTAACAAAAACCCTAAAAATTTGAAAACCACTTGTAAAATTTTGCAACAAATTTGATGAATTGATCATTACACAAGGTTGAAAACAGATTATAATAACCAATTTCATCAATACAACAAGCCAATTTCATCAATTGAACCTTAATTGAACAAAATCCCCAAATTGGATAAATTAGAAACCCTAGAATTTTCAATTTTTCACAAAACCCAAAATTGATCAAATTAAACCATTAAGAACATGTTTATAGTGTGTCCCCACAAAAACCCATTGATCAATTACACAAAATTGGGTCTAAATTTCCAACAATCCCAAAAAGAAAAGGTTCCGAAAATTTGAGCATAAATGCATGAACAATGCATGAAATATGTAAATAAACTCAAAAAGGAGGGGTAAGACAGACATACCAGCTTGAGGAAAGAGATTTCTTGCAAAAAATTCGGAAGAAAACGACAAAAAATTGGAATAGTTGAGCTTGCCAAGTCGGAGAGAGAGAAAAGTCTTTGAAAAAACTTTTGAAAAAGTGTTTGAAAAAGTCAAGAACAGTGTTTTTAAAAACCTGATTCGCGACTTTCGATTGATAAAAAAAAAACATTCGATCGATCGAAACAAACAGTCATTTTGAGACAATTTAAAACACTTTTTCGATTGATCGAAAATCACATTCGATCGACCGAAACACACGGTCATTTTGAGACAAATTAAAACACTTTTTCGATTGATCGAAAATCAGACTGGATCGATTGAAATGGGCAGAGGCTCACAAATTTTTTAGAAAAATCACAGTTTTGAAAAACACAAACCATATTTTGAAAATAACTCCTCAAAGCATTAAATTACAGAAACAAAATGCATGAGTATGAGATGGAATGCTTTTTCAAAAACCCAATTTGAATCCCAGTTTCTTCACAGATAATTTCAGTCATTCTTCCTTTCAAATTCTCAAGCAAAAAAAAGTTTTGCATAATTCTCAAAGTATTTTCAAACTTGGTTGGTCAGACCAAAAACACACACAATAACATGTACAAAGTTTAGCAAAGAGTAACTTGTGTAGTGTGTGCAACTAGCAAAAACTTTGAGAAACATGTGAGGTGATATGTGAATAGCAATCAATCACAAAGTCTACAAAATTCATCACATAGAATTCAAAAGAGACTATCACCTAAAGAGTTACATCCTATAACTCCCACATCTCCTAGAACAAAAGCTTGCAATCATGTAAGTTTCTTGTATTTTGCCCCATTATTTAGGTGAAATTCGGTATCAAGCCTAATAGTACACACCAGTTTAGATTATGTGAAATGGCATTAAGCCTAATAGTACACACCAGTTTTAAGCATTAAGCATTTAAAGAGGCTACACCTTATATTCTTTTTGTGCATGTGCTACACTTTCTCGAGCACAAAATCTTATGATATTCACTAAGGTGTTCATGATTGACTAGTGAACAGTGGTGAGATGGTTATTTATGCATTTCTCAAAAGGATCAAGTTCGACAGTCAAATAACATGTGACTTCAAGATTAAGACAAAGTGATAAACACCATAAACATCTTTCCCACACAACATGCACTACAAAGTTTCAACTAGTCAAGTGCAATAAATAAGCTCATCAAAGCTAAACAAGGTACATAAGACATGATATGTGTAAATAAATTGACCAACCTTGTTTTCAAAAACCAAGAAAAAGAAACATAATGTCAAACAAATTTTTGCCTTCTCCTTTTCTCCTTTATTTATTTATTTTTTATTTATTTATTAAGGGAAAACAAATAAATCCTAGAATGAAATGCATGAATGTAATGCAATGCAAACCCTAGAAACAAAACAAAATAAACACAGAAAACCAAAGAACAATGGTCACAGAGGAATGAGCAATGAAGCATAAGGACCAAGAAAGCCAAAAACAACTTAGGGACACCGAAGAACACCAATCACTTGACGAAGTGTCTCAAACTTACTTCCATCAAGAGGTTTGGTAAAGATGTCAGCGTTTTGACGATTAGTAGGGATATACTCAAGAACAACAATTTTCTTTTCAACCAAATCCCTAATGAAGTGATATCTAAGTTCAATGTGTTTGGTCTTAGAGTGCTGAACAGGATTTTTAGATGTATCTATAGCACTAGAATTATCACAATAGACAACCATGGTGTCTTGAGGAATCCCATAATCACTCAAAAGCTTTTTCATCCAAAGGAGTTGAGAACAGCAACTCCCAGCAGCAATATATTCTGCCTCAGCAGTGGATAAAGAAACAGAATTTTGTTTCTTACTCATCCAAGCCACAAGATTGGCTCCAACATAAAAACACCCCCCAGTGGTGCTTTTTCTATCATCAGCATTCCCAGCCCAATCAGAATCAAAAAAACCAGCAAGAGACAAATTTGACTCTTTGCTATAAAACAATCCATAATCACAGGTTCCACTCACATATTTAATAATTCTCTTAACAGCATTTAAATGAGAAACCTTAGGATTAGACTGAAATCTAGAGCAAACACCAACACTAAAAGAGATATCAGGACGACTAGCAGTTAAATATAAGAGACAACCAATCATGCTTCTATACAAAGTAATATCAACAGACTCACCTGATGGATCAATTGTTAATTTCACATTAGCAGCTATTGGTGTTCTAGCATGAGCAGCCTTGTCCAGTCCAAATCTCTTGACCAAATTTCTTGCATATTTAGCTTGATTGATGTAGATTCCTGACTTGGTTTGCTTCACCTGCAATCCCAAAAAGTAAGTCAATTCACCAACCATGCTCATTTCAAACATTGCCTTCATTTCATTTGCAAAAGAATGAGCAAGAAAATCATTAGTAGCACCAAAAACAATGTCATCAACATAAATTTGAGCTATAACAAAACCAGTCTTATCATTTCTTATGAAGAGAGTTGTATCTGCAGATCCCCTTTTGAATCCATGCTCAGTGAGATATGCAGTCAATCTATCATACCAAGCCCTAGGAGCTTGTTTCAAACTATAGAGAGCTCTCTTTAACTTGTAGACGTCATCCGGTCTGTGAGAATCCACAAATCCCTTAGGTTGCTGAACATACACCTCTTCTTGTAGCATCCCATTTAAGAAGACACTTTTGACATCCATTTGATACAACTTGAAGTTTAGATGACTTGCAATGACCAACAGTATCCGAATGGATTCCAATCTTGCAACTGGTGCAAAGGTCTCATCAAAGTCAATTCCTTCCACTTGTGTGTACCCTTGTGCAACAAGTCTTGATTTGTTTCTAATCACGATGCTATGTTCATCTGACTTGTTCTTAAAGATCCATTTAGTTCCAATCACATTTACATTTTCCGGCCTAGGAACTAATTCCCATACATCATTCCGAACGAATTGATGAAGTTCTTCATGCATGGAATTTACCCAATCAGCATCTTGAAGTGCTTCATCTACCTTCTTCGGTTCAAATTGGGATAGCTAACATGAGTGAGTGATCACATTCAAGGCTTTTGATCTCAATTTCATGTTGTCATTCAGACTACCCAATATATTTGTGGAAGGATGATTCAATCTCACTCTAGAGGATGGACATTTAACAAGAGATGTTGTGGTACCTTTCTGTTCAAATGGAGGACTAAGCTCACTTTGTACCTGTCGAGTGTCATGAACTGGAGTGGATGGTTCTGAACTTGATGGTACTGAGACTGTATCATTCAACACCAGCAGCTCTTCCTCACTATGTTTCCCAACATACTCAGTAAGAGGAGAATCATTAACTTCTAAAGACTTATCTTGAGCAGGAACAGTGCTTTCTGAAGATGCTTCTGAACACACTTCATCATTTATCACAACATTTGAAGATTCCATGACTGTTTTGGTTCTCAGATTGTACACTCTATAAGCTCTACTGGTGGAAGAGTATCCTAGAAAGTATCCTTTGTCACTCTTTGCATCAAACTTTTCTAGGTTCTCTCTATCACGTAGAATGTAACAGTCACTGCCAAATATCCTGAAATACTTGACAACAAGTTTCTTTCCTCTCCAGAGTTCATAGGGAGTTTTCTTGGAGTCAGGTCTAAAATACACCCGGTTGAGTGTATGGCAAGCAGTGTTGACTGCTTCTCCCCAGAAGGACTTTGGCAACTTTTTGTTGTGTAGCATGACTCGTGCCATCTCCTGAACAACCCTGTTTTTCCTCTCCACAATCCCATTCTGTTGAGGTGTCTTGGGTGATGAGAACTCTTGATGAGTGCCTTGATCATTGCAGAAAGTAGCCAGCTTGGTATTCTCAAATTCTCTTCCATGATCACTTCTGATTCTGGCTATCACAGTATCTTTCTCAACCTGCAATTTTTTGCATAGATGTATCATCTTCTCAGGAGCCTCAATTTTATCCTTCAAAAGTACAACCCAAGTATATCTAGTAAAGTCATCCACAACAACTAGAATATACTTCTTTCCACCCAAACTTTGAACTCTAACAGGACCCATGAGATCAATGTGTAATAACTCTAAAGGTCTTGAAGTTTGAACACTAGTCACAGACGGATGCTTGGATTTTACTTGTTTACCTATCTGACATGGTCCACAAATGCACTTATCAATCTTCTCAAATTTAGGTAAACCGATAACTGCCTCACACTTGGAAATCTTCTCTAACTGCTTATGACTGGCATGTCCCAACCGTTGATGCCACAAATCAACTTGATCAATCTTTGCACTAAAGCACTTGTTGTTTACACTTGGTGTTATGCCATAACAGTTGTCAGCTGTCCTTACACCAACACACATACAGTCACCTCCTCCATCAAGTATCTCACATTCATACTTGGTGAAAAGAACATTTAATCCATTGTCGCAAATCTGACTTATGCTGAGTAAATTGGCCTTCAATCCATCAACATACCAAACATCTTCAAACACTGGCAATCCTGGAATGTCCACAGTACCAATGCCTCTGATCACAGATTTACTTCCATCTCCAAAAGTGATTGTCCCAATCTTTCCTTCAAAGAGTGTTTTGAATAAACCGTTATTTCCTGTCATGTGCCTGGAACAACCACTATCCAAATACCAAAGACAAGAATCACGTGCCTTTAAGGCGGTTAAAGCAGTATAACATACATAATTCTTATCACATGTGATTATGCCAAGATACTTAAAGAAATATTTAACACAAACAACAAAAGGCAAAGATAACAAATAGATAAGTTGACAAATAAGCAAAAAGATTTTCCAAGAATCCATGACAACAGGGGTCAAGGATCAGCTTAGAGATAAAAAATCTCAGACAAAAAGAGCTACCCGCTTTGATACCACTTGAACAGTTTTAGACCCTTTAACACACAACCAGATTGAGTAGCCTAGTTAATTAGCCAAGTTGTTACTTAGTCAAATTAAGCAATTCTAGGTTAAAACAATTAAACAACCATATCATGAAAATATATAGCAGCGGAATAATAAATAACACATGATATGATCACCCAGGAAAACCAAACCGGTAAAAAACCTGGGGAGGATTTTATCCACCGATCCTCAAGGCAAAACTGAATTCACTATGAAAGAATTGAAGTTCTTACAAAAGGACTTACAAGCTCCCCGCTCGACTTCCTAATGCTACCTACCAGTAGAACTTACTGACACGACCCCGTGCAAGCTCCGAATCCACGGACTCCTTCTTTCTTGAATTCTTTAATCAGCTACAAGCACCCACGCTTGATATTCTTTAAGCTTCAAAGGCAGCAACCAAGTTGATCATCAAGATGTTGAAGTAATCTCCATCTAGAAAATCCTAAGTTTTGTGTAAAGGAAAGCTCCTCTAGATCTCACAAGAGATTTACACAAAACCGCAATGTATGAGCAACAATACAACTTGAGCAACTCTAAAACGTGGCTAGGGTTTTGCCTTATATACCTAGGGCAAAAACATAAAAACCCTAAACGTTTTAATGAGCTGAGTTGGAATACTGCAGAAAAACGCAGTCTGGTCGATTTTCGATCGATCGAATCTATTCCTCGATCGATCGAGCCAGACCGAATTGCACCAATGCATCTACAGTCTCTCGATTCCAACTTTACAATAATTAATCAACTTTGAGCATACTTTAACAAGTCTAGACATGTTGGTTTGTTCATGGTTTGCCAACATTACAAATTAGAGTTCTAAATACATAAATTCCTAAACCTTTAGAACCTAACAAGTACAATAAATTTGTAGAGAGTGGGTCAAAGAACTAGGCCCTCTATAAATTTAACAACGGCTAGTATGGATTTAAAAGATGATCAAGCAAGAATCAGAGCACATAGGACTGAATGAATTCATTGTCCGAGGAGGCAAATCTTGGTTTAAATCAATAGAATTGATTACAAGTGCAACTTTGATTGCTACAGTGTCTTTTCTCTAGTTTCTGATCCCTTCCTTATGGAGGGTCTGTCACATTATATAGCTCCCCTTTGGAACATCTTAACCCTACACTTGTTGATCATCTAAGCCCTCACTTGAGTGCCTGTTCCATCAGACATCCCTTTTGGCTCTCTATGAGTTGTCGTAGCCAAGACATCACTATTCAGGAGTCTTCTCCACATAAATGTGGCTAGAAAAGTAGATGCAGTGCATTTAATGCAGTGATAGCAACTTTTCCTTAGATATTTCTGAGTTCTTATCGCACTTATACATGTATGATGCACGTCCTTATCGTGGGAGCCTTCTGGAGGGTCACCTAGGTTGTTGGAATACAGATTTGAACCATATTCATCACGTTCGAGGAGGAGTCACTCCTCGGACCACCCTTCATCCGTTCCTTCCTTACGAGACTTTAAACTTGAAACCTCTCACGGTTATTTGCCCCTCCTTGGACATACCCGTGTCTTTGGATGAGGCCTAAGGCCCAATATACAATTTTGGGTCTTTATCCCTACAATATATATGTATATGTATATATGTGTGTGGAACCCAACCCATATATATATATATGGTTGTGCATTAATTATTTAATAATTTCTAGTTTGAATAATAATAATAAATTTAGAATATGACATTCTTCCTCATGTTTAGTTTCTTTGACAACAATTGACACAAAAGCTATTAAAAAAAATTAAATATTTGTGAATTCATATATATATATATATATATATATATATATGTATATGTATATATGTGTGTGGAACTAACATTGTAGTATTTATTCTATGTAATTAGAAAGATTAAATATATTTATTTTGTTATATTAATTATTTTAAGCGTAATGAAATTTTAATATCATTTTTCTAAGATTTATATTAGAAACAATCAATTTTTTTGTAATGTGAGAAGCAATTGATTTGAAATATGGTATTCTTGCTCAAATTTAGTTGTTTTTGCAACAATTGAAACAATACGTCTAACAAAAAGGAAAAAAAAAATTAAATATAGTAACACACAATCAAGAATGTAAAAAAATAATTGAAGAATATTTGCATTTTTTAATAGGCATGAAACATGCCTATCTATATTAGCCACTATATCATGCAATTTTCAATTTGCAAATACATATATATAGTATGATCAAATCACTATACACTATTAGTAGTGTTTTTCTATTTTGTCTATAAAATAACTAAATATTACAATTTCTTACAAGGAAATTTATTGATTTTTTTTTTTTTTTATACATCAACCGTTGAGGTGGGGGATTTGAACCTTGGATGTTTCTATTGAAAATGCTATGAGGTGCCAACCAGCTAAGTTACAAGATATTTACCACAACTAATTGAAATATTGGAGAGAACTAATAATAAGTTGCATTGCAATATCATTGCTATGTATTTATAGTAAAACAACACATTATATGAACCCTAAAACAACAAATACCATGTAAAACGTTTTAGAGTTGTTCTAACTCCATAGCTTTTCCCCGAGTACATTAACCCCAGCAATTTGGCATTTGAAACTATCTTCGACATCATGGTTGAGGCCCCATTGACAACTCTTGATGCCTTAGAAAATATCCTTCTTGTTCATGCATCGTTCTCCATCTTTTTTGAAGCTTGAAACTATTCAAAGTTCATTCTTGAACCTCCTTCAGACACCAACTTGGTTCGACTGTTCCCAACTACAGGTTGGACTTCCGTTATTTTTCTTTTTAGCGCTAGCTTCTTAGTACGAAATAATCTAAACAATTATTAGTAAAGTCTTGTAGAGTAGGGTGGGAGAGACTTATGAATAGTAGTATTTCCTATTTATATACCCACGTGAATAGTGATCCAAGTCTCATCGTTGTACTTCTTTATCGCCTCCTCATCTAAGCTGTTAAAAGCAAGGAGGAATGCACTCAAGCCATTAGTAGATATAAAAACAGAGATGGAGAACAGGGTAGCACTCAAGGAATTGAAAGTTAGAGAAATTGGATCAATCCAGAACTATTAGAAGTGATTGAATAAGTTCCTATCATGAACACTTTATTCACACGTATGAAGGAGCCTTGCCACGTGGATAGAAACATGACATAAGCTGCAATTACAACTTGTACACGTGGCTTGATGATTAAGACTGTTGTAACTAATTTTCCCTCCTTCACGGAGTCAGTTATTTTTCTTTGCTTCCACAGATTGTATATATAGATAGCAATAGTGTATAGATTCATTGTATTGTATTCTCATATTCAATCAATAAAGATCATTCATTCTATTTAGAGAGAGGGTTCCCAAATTCTTTACATGGTGTCAGAGCTCTGGTGAAGCACAGCAATGGCGGCGTCCTTTGAATCCAACAATCCCTCTGATCCTCAACCATCACAGTCTGCCTTGAATTCCAACAATGATCCTCCTAATTCTACTCTTCCTAATCCCTATTTTCTTTGCTTGAGTGAAAATCCAAGCAATATCTTGGTTACACAACCATTGCTTGGAATGAGGAATTACCAATCATGGTCTAGGGCAATGATTCTTGCTCTTACAGCCAAGAAGAAAATTGGTTTTATCAATGGCAAGATCAGATATGGATTCACCTCTGTATGAAGATTGGGAGAGCTGCAATACTATGGTATTATCTTGGATGATCAATTCGATGCATGTGGATGTATCAAGCAGTATCATGTACTGTGAGACTGCGAGGGAGATGTGGATTGAGTTGCAGAACCAATTTTCACAAGGGAATGGTCCTAAGATCTACAATTTACAGAAGCAGATTTCACATCTCTGCCAAAATCAAATGTCAGTTTCAGAATATTACACCAAATTCAAGAGACTTTGGGATCAATTGCTCAACTTTCACTTCTAGAGTGTTCTTGTGGTGCTATAAAGCTGCTGAGTACTTCACACAACAAGGCCTATGTGATGAGGTTTTTAATGGGGCTTAATGAGAACTATGAGACTCTTCGTAGTCAAATTCTCACATATGATCCATTTCCTTCAATGAGCAAGGTTTACTCTTTGGTTCTTCAAGAAGAATCACATAAGAACCTTGGTCATGAAGGATCAAGCTTATCACAAGGAGATGTAGTAGCAATGTATGCTAATTCAAAGAACAATTCAGGAAGTTCTTCTTGGAACAAAGGCAATGGGAAGAAAGAAAGGCCATTTTGCACACACTGTAACATGTCTGGGCATACCATTGAGAAGTGTTATAAACTTCATGGTTACCCTCCAGGATACAAGCCAAAAGGGAAGAATAATGCTAGTGCAAATCAGGTCTCTTCACATTTGAGCAATGAAGCTGAGAATTTTGCATCAGGAAGCAATTTGTGTCCTATTTCTAAGGCACAATGTGAACAGTTATTGGCTTTTCTAAGTTCTGGTTCAGGATTTGCTTCTGGAGGTGATGGATCACACCATACAGCTAATGTGAGAGCTTCTTCTAGTGTGGCTGGTGTGGAAGGACATTTTAGTGGTACTTTTGATGTGTTCTCTTCACAATCACAAGTCAATTCCTCAGCCAATCTTTATTCTGACCTCATGTCAGGTACCTCCTCTAATTTCCCTTTTAGTCCTAATCTGTCACACTCTATATTTTCTGCTAAAAATGTCAATAGAGATGCCTTTAGGAATTCTGATTGGGTCATAGACACAGGAGCTACAGACCACATGGTTCACTCTATTGCTATTTTTTACTTCTATCACTGCCACTCTAAACACATTTGTGAATCTTCCAAATGGTGAATCTGCCTTAGTAACTCACATAGGAACAGTTAAAATCTCAGAAAATCTTGTTCTTTCTAATGTGCTTTGTGTTCCTTCCTTCAACTTTAATCTGATTTCTGTCAGTCAATTGGCAAAATCCATTCTTTGTTGTCTCATATTTTTTGGCAATCTATGCTTTATTCAGGACCTAGCTCATTGGAGCACGATTGGTCTGGGTAAGGAGATCAATGGTCTCTATTTGCTGTGAACGGTTTTAGACCCCTTAAAACAACCAGATTAACCTAGTTAATTAGCCAAGTGATTAACTTAGTCAATTTAAGCAATTCTAGGTTATCACAAACATACAATCATATCAAAAGTATAAAGCAGCGGAAATATAAAAGACACAATGATATGATCACCCAGGAAACCACACGGTAAAAACCTGGGGAGGATTTGACCTAGCTATCCTCAAGGTAAACCTGAATCCATTATGAAAGAATCGAAGTTCATACAAAAGGACTTACAAGCTCCCCGCTTGACTTCCTAATGCTACCCACCAGTAGAACTTACTGACACGACCACGTGCAAGCTCCGAATCCATGGACTCCTTCTTTCTTGGATTCTCCAATCAGCTACAAGCACCCACGCTTGTTATTCTTTAAGCTTCAATGGTAGCAACCGAGTTGATCATCAAGATGTTGATACTATCTCTACCTTGAAAACCCTAAACTTTATGTAAAGGAAAGCTCCTCTAGATCTCACAAGAGATTTACACAAAACAGAAAAGTATGAGCAACAATACAACTGGAGCAACTCTAAAAACGTGGCTAGGGTTTTTCTTTATATACCTAGGGTAAAAACAGAAAACCCAAAACGTTTAATGAGTTAGGGTTGAGTTGGAAAATTCTGCAGAAAAGCATTCTGCCCGAGATTCGATCGGTCGAGTCTTTCCTTCGATCGATCGAGCTAAGCCGAAATGCACCAATGCATCTGCAGCCTCTCGATTCGAACTTTACATGAAAGACCCAACTTTGAGCAAGCCTAAACAAGACTAAACAACCTGTTTTGATCATGGTTTGCCAACAATACAAATTAGAGTTCTAAATACATAAATTCCTTAATCTTTAGAACCTAACAAACTCCCCCTTTGGCAATCCATGACAAAACACAAACAATAAGCTCAAAGTTTACAATTAAAAAGCCCTTTACAAAAATAATGCTCATAAAGACTAAAATTCAATCCTAACTACTATCCATCAGTTGCAAATGTAGACAGCAGCTCAATTGAATCAACCTGTATATTCCTGAAATACTCAACAAACGCATAAACGCATGTGTAACAAAAAATAGTATATAAACAGGTATAACATTCTTGTATGATTCACACAACACATAATAAAGACATATATCAATGAATAACTCATAGAATATAAATCAATAAACAGTGAATCCAAAGAAACAAGAATCAAATAAAAATCATGTATATCAATCAATGTTACTCCCCCTAACATGAATATCCCCAAAAAAATGATATACAAGGTGAAGCGCCTAAATACAATCTAACAACTCCACTAACTCCTCAAAACAAAAAAAAAACTCTCCCTAACTACAAAACTCCTCTACAAACTCTACTCCCCCTTTTTGTGACAGAATGCCAAAGGGCAATCACAATCCATCATCAAAAGGAGGTGGTGAGGGTGAACGAAGACGCGCCAGATCAGCTCGCAATGCACGGATCTCATCAAAAAGGTCCACCAAAATCTGACCATGAGCCGCCTGAATGGTCATGACAGTCTCCAAAGTACGACGGATATCAAAGTCATCCGATGGAGGTGGAGGAACAGCAGCAGCAGCATCAGGATCAGGAACATCCTCACCAGTAGGACCTATAGAAGAAGAGGGAGGAGGTGCAGACCCAGAAGGCTCAG
Organism: Quercus aquifolioides; assembly: GCA_019022515.1. Classification (NCBI taxonomy): domain Eukaryota; kingdom Viridiplantae; phylum Streptophyta; class Magnoliopsida; order Fagales; family Fagaceae; genus Quercus; species Quercus aquifolioides. The sequence continues at coordinate 4,577,096 of CM032328.1, forward strand.
ACCTAGGGTGTTTAGAGCCAACTCGAAGATGAGCAGCCCTCTGTCTAAGAAAAGACGCACCTATAGGACCAATGACATGCACAGGCTCCGAGGAAGGGAAATCATCTAGACCTAAATAAAGAAGAATCCTATGGATAAAAATGGGATGAACAAGGGCATGAGAAGAAGATGAACTCCCATACACTTCGTTCAAAGAACGAAGGAACAAATGGGGAAAACTGATAGGAGCATCAGTAACTAGAGCGTACAAAAATACACACCTCTCAAGAGGAATGGTGTGCAGATGAGAAATGGGCCAAAAACAATGACACTCTATCCTAAAGAAAAGAGAGTGTAGCTCAGAAAGCTCAGCAGTGGTGATCCTAGGATCAGAACCCCACTGGATAGATGACCTAGTGATGTAAGACATGACATCACTCAAAACTGGAGACTCATCATAAGGGTAGACAGGGTGCTGGACCAAGGGTACCCCTAGAGCATCAGCCACTACTGTAGGAGTAATGGTGTACTCTACGCCTCGTATCCAACTCTTTACTAAAGTGTTGGAATCATAGACGCGGATTGAGATGTTCGAGAAGAACTCTCGGATCAAGGTAGCAGGTGGAGGAGGATCAGAAATATCCACTAAGGGTAACCAGCCCCGACGCTCTAAGTTTGCCCTAATGGCAGGATCTAACTCATCTAGAATGACAGACCGCTCAGACCATATCTTACGCCTAAGGTTCAGGTTCTCAAAGATTTCCTAGTTTTTCTCACTAGGAAATTTCTCTCGGTCAAAAGATGGAGGGGAAGGAGTAGGTGAGGGGACAGACCTACGAGCCCTAGTCTTCCTAGGCATGATGCTAAGGAAAGGACAAAGACACAAGAGAAAAACAACAGAAAGAAAAAATAAAAAACCAAGGGCAGACTGCAAGTTAGCACAAAAAAAATATAGAGCAAAAATCTATATGATGCATGAACAGTTAAAATGGCATGATGCATGTACTAATGCAGTAAACAAAGTTCAATTTGAAGTTCAATTGCACAAAATTGGCTTGAGCATAGAGTTTCTAACAAAAAAACCCCAAAAATTTGTAAACCACTTGAAAAATTTTGAAGCACATTGATGAATTAAGCATTACAAAACACAACATATAGATTATAATGCCTAATTACATCCAATCAACAAGCCAATTTCATCAATTTCAACCTAATTGAACAAAATCCCCAATTCGGAATTAACATAAACCCTAGAAATTTCAATTTCTCACAAAACCCAAAATTAATCAAATTAAACTATCAGAATCATGTTTATAGCATGTCCCCATAAAAACCCATTGATCAATTACACAAAATTGGGCTTGAAACATCAAAAATCCCAAAAAGAAAGAGGTCCGAAATTTTGAGAGAGAATGCATGAAAAATGCAAATAAACTCAAAAATGAGGGGCAAAAGAGACTTACCGGCTTGAGGAAAGAGAAATCTTGCAAAAATTTTGGAGGAAAACGACAAAAAATCGCTGTAGATCCTTGCCTAGTCGGAGAGAGAAAAGAAAGTTTGAAAAAGTAAGTTGAATCAATCAAAGAACACTGTTTTAAAAACCTGATTCACGACTTTCGATTGATCGAAAATTACTTTCGATCGATCGAATCACTCCAAAATTTTTAAAAGGAATTTTAAATATTTTCGATCGATCGAAAAACAGAATGGATCGATCGAAACAGGCAGCGGATCACAGTATTTTGAGAAAAATTACAGTTTTGAAAAACTCAAACCAATTTTTGAAAAACTCAAACCAATTTTTTGAAAAATAACTCCTTAAAGCATTAAAATCAATGAAACACAATGCATGAGTATGAGAAGAAATGGAATGCTTTTTCAAAAACCCAAATTTGTAATCTCAGTTTCTCCAAAGAAAGTTTCAGCCAGTTCTTCCTTTAATTTCTCAGGCAAAAATAATGTTTTGCATAATTCTCAAGATATTTTCAAACTTGGTTGGTCAGACCAAAAACACACACAATAACATGTACAGTGTTTAGCAAAGAGTAACTCGTGTAGTGTGTGCAAACTAGCAAGAGCTTGAGATACATGTGAGGTGATATGTGAATAGAATTCAATCACAAAGTCTACAAAATTCATCACACGAAATTTAAAAGAGACTATCACCTAAAGAGTTACATCATATAACTCTCACATCTCCTAGAACATAAGCTTGCAATCATGTAAGTTTCTTGAATTTAGCCTCTTAATTAAGTGAATTGGCATCAAGCCTAATAGTACACACCAGTTTTAATTACGTGAATTGGCATCAAGCCTAATAGTACACACCAATTTTAAACATTAAGCAATTAAACCGAGGCTACACCTTATGTTCTTTTTGTGCATGTGCTACACTTTCTCGAGCACAAAATCTTATGATATGTAGGGATGGCAATTTTTGCCCGACCTGCAGGTACCCGGTCCGGCCCGACCCTAATGGGCCGGATTTTACCCAGTCCGATTAGGAATAGGGTCGGGTATGGGTTTAAAAAAAAAAAACCCGAACCGGGTCCGAGTCGGGTCCGGATTTTATCAAAAAAATCCGAAACCCGACCCGAAACCCAACCCGGATATAACCCGATTATCTGAAATTACCAAAACCCCCCCCTATGGCCCTATATATATATATATATATATATAAAACCCTAAAATCCCTCATTTCATTTCTTCACCAGCAGCACGCCTCCCTCAATCCCTCCTCACCCTCAAAGTCTCACTCCCTTATTTCAGCTCTCCCAATCCCTCCTCACCCTCACAGTCTCACTCCCTCATTTCAGCTCACTCACTCTCAATCACTGCCTCATGCACACGGCCTCCCTCACCCTCACTCAGCGTCTCACCTTCACACAGTGCACACTCACAGTCACGCTCACGCCTCACCTCTCAGCCGCCTCCTCTCTCTCTTTCTCAAGATCTCTGCCACCCTTTCTCTCTATTTCTCTCAAGTTCTCACCGCTGGCCAACCTTTCTCTCTCAAGCTCTCACCGCCGGCCACCGTCTCGGCTGTAGACGATTTTGACTTCAACGATCTATGTAACCTAGCCTCACCTGCACACGCCGCCGCGGCGCATATGTCGCTCGGCAACATTGACACTGGCATCGGATGCGAAAGATTCGAATATGGGATTTGTTGGATGTGTTTTCTGTTTGTGATTTGTGTTTTTTTTTTTTAGTAAAAAATTTGTATTAACAGAGAAGAGCAAAAAAAAAGCTGTTTCATGATCTTATTGGACAATCTGTGCGTCTCTTTTATCTTCTTTATTTCCCCTGATTCTCAAAACCACATAACATAATATATATTATGAGCAACCAAATATATTAGTTCACTTATGTCAATCTGGCCTAAGTTGTTTTAATTAGCTTTTGGCCTCTGTTTCTACTCCTTTTCCTGTGTTATTGACATACAAATTTCTCTTCCAAAAAAAAAACTGGGCTTAAAATTTTTTTTTTTTTGGTTGGGCCATGAATTGGGCCCAATTCCTAAACGGGGCCCGGTTGGGGCGGGTCCGGGCCCCGGAAAAAAACCCGGTATCCTAAACGGGCCAGGTCTGGGCCACGGATCTTGCCCCGCGGGTCGGGTCCGGGTATGGAAAAACCCGGCCTGAACCCGACCCGTTGCCATTCCTAATGATATGCACTAAGGTGTTCATGATTGGCTAGTGAACAGTGGTGAGATGGTTATTTATGCCTTTCTCAAAAGGATCAAGTCCGATAGTCAAAAACATGTGACTTCAAGATTAAGACAAAGTGATAAACACCATAAACATCTTTCCCACACAACATGCACTACAAAGCTTCAACTAGTAAAGTGCAATAAATAAGCTCATCAAAGCTAAACAAGGTATATAAAGACATGTTATGTGTAAATAAATTGACCAACCTTGTTTTCAAAAACCAAGAAAAATAATGTCAAACATATTTTTGCTTTCTCATTTTCTCCCTTTTTTTTTTTAATTAAAAAAAAGAAAACAAATAAATCCTAGAATGAAATACATGAATGTAATGCAATGCAAGTCCTAGAAAAAAAACACAAAAACACCAAAGAACAATGGTCACAGAGGAATGAGCAATGAAGCACAAGGACCATGTCAGAAAGACTCAATTAGATCGAGTCTTTTGCATCCAAGACCTTTTAGATGCACCATGAGCATTGGAGTTCTTATTCACATTCGAGTGATTTCCAACTCCAGAATTGGAATAGAGGTTCAACGCCTTTACCAATTCACCAATAAGTGCCATAGGATCTTGTGCTTGAGGCACAGGCACCTTTGGTTTGTTTGCTCTCTTAGCAGCTTGAAGCTTGTAACATTTAGGACGAATGTGTCCAGACTTTCCACAATAATGACAAACCCAAGCAGGTTTACCATGCATCTTGTTCTTAGAAAAGGTAGAATCCTTAGATTTAGACTCTCCTTGATCAACCGTAATCTTTTTAGGAGGTGAAACTTCTACAAATTTGACAACCTCACTCATAGGTGGTTTGACAGTTTCACTCACAACCTCACTCATGGAAGGTTCAGAAGAAGAAGAAGGAACAAAGTTCGTGGAATGTGGTGCAGAATCAAGACGCTTTCAACATATCCTAAACCAGATTTGTCAGAAGGATACTTTTGAACATTCAACATTTGATCAAGTTTAGAACTAGTAGATCTAGCAATAGACAAATCATGTTCCAAAGTTTTAACTTTATCAAGCAAAAGCATGTTCTCAGATTTAACATTGTTCAAAAGATCATTAGCATCAAACAATTTAACAAGCAAATTCTTCTTTTCAAGCTCAAGAGATTCAATTTTCTTCAGGCCAAGTTCAACATTCATAGCATCCTTTGTAGCAATTTTGCAAAGTTTATTGTAGGCCTCTTGAAGATCTGCATCCTTAGAGAGTTCCATATCAAAAGGGTTCTCTTCAACAGATATACTTTCACTGACTACAGCAGTAACAATGAAAGTAATGAAGTTTTCATCCTCGTCACATCCAGACTCATCATCAGAAACTTCATTATCACTAAGGGTTACAGCCATAGCTTTACCCTTAGACCTCAAGAATGTAGGACATTCAGATTTCACATGACCATACCCTTGATAGCCAAAACACTGAGCACCCAATGGATTGTTTGAAGATTGACCAACTTTTTCTCTAGGTTTTTCAAAGTTATTAACCTTAGTGGGATCATTCTTCCTGAAGTTTCTAGGTTCAGCAGTGTTTGTACCTCTTGCCTTTCTGTTGTTATTCCTAAGAAAGTTTCTAAAGTTCTTGGCAAGGTACGCAATCTCTGTAGCAGAGAGCTCATCATCAAATCCACCAACATCA